>CM077666.1:403375009-404004051 GCA_039707655.1 Elymus sibiricus
CGATGAAATCTATAATATCAACATGACATTCACATAAGCAAGCAATTCTAGCAAACAATTCTATCAATCATAATAACACTCAATCAAAATAAATCAATAAAGACTTCAATAAGAAAACCAAATAAAATTCCAAAAATAAATTCCCAAGAGAAAATCACTAAGGAAAACTTCTAACAAAATTCTAGGACTTAGCCACAACTAACAAAAATAGTTTTATCCTAAATAAAAACTTAACACCAAAGAAAAACACTAAAAAATAATTTAACAGAAAATAAATAAAGTTTATATTAAAATAACAGAAAGAATTTTACCTAAAGTTTTCTATGCAAAAAAGAATCAACCTAAAAGCTATTATGAAACTCTACTTATAATCAAAACAAGTTTTCCTACAAAAGAAATAAGACAAATAAAATATTTTAACTACCAATGAAAGTGGTTACTGTTAACTAACAGAAACGAAGTGAAACTTGTCAAAAATGAAAAAAGAAAATAATTGAAAACAAATAAAACTAAAGGAAATAGCATAAATCCTAGAAATAACCAAAATAGTACTGTTTTTGCTATAAAACCAATTTAAATAAAACTAAAAAAATAATTCACTACATGCTACTGGATAGGCAAAACAATAACAAAACAGTAGCAAAAAGAATCACTCAAAAATATATTGTAAAATTCAAGAAATTGCCAAATTAGTGATTTGAACAAAATTCAGCAAATTCAAATTTAAAATGCTCAAATTTGAAATCCAAGTGCACCATCAGAAACTTCATGAAATTATGAATCCAATTCAAAAAGAATCATTCAATTTGGATAAACACACAAAAAGATATTGAATATCTAAAACAGAAAATAATCTGAAAATAAAAACAGAAAAGAAAATAAATAAAAACTATGGATCGGGCGATGTACACGTGGCAGCTCCTGATTAACCGAAGGTGTGCGCGTCCTAAGTAATCTAGCGAATGCCCGCAACTTAAAAGAAAACGCTTCGGCGTTATAAAAAAATAGGCGATCTAATCGTGGCCGTAGATCTACAATCGGAGGGTGGCGGGGGTGTCCGATCGAAGAGAGAGAGGTGGGCGGGCGTTACCGAGGAAGAAGACGGCGACGTCGGCTCGGACGTCGATGGCGCCGGCGTTCCGGCGGCCTCCGGCGGTGGTGGTGGTGTCTAGTTGATGTCTACTATACAACTTGTTCTTGTAGACTCGTGTTGGGCCTTCAAGCGCAGAGGTTTGTCGGACAGTAGTAATTTTCCCTCAAGTGGATGACCTAAGGTTTATCAATCCGTGGGAGGCGTAGGTTGAAGATGGTATCTCTCAAGCAACCCTGCAACCAAATACAAGAAATCTCTTGTGTCCCCAACACACCCAATACAATGGTAAATTGTATAGGTGCACTAGTTCGGCGAAGAGATGGTGATAAATGTGTAGTATGGATAGTAGATATAGGTTTTTGTAATCTGAAAATATAAAAACAGCAAGATAACAAAAAGTAAACGGGCATAAAAATGGTATTGCAATGCTTAGAAACAAGGCCTTGGGTTCATACTTTCACTAGTGCGATCTCCCAACATTGTTGACATAGTTGAATCATATGTAAATCCCTCATGTGCGACAAAGTGTTCACTCCAAAGTCACAAATAGTGGAGAACAAACGAAGAAATTGTTGTAGGGTACGAAACCACCTCAAAGTTATCCTTCCCGATCAATCTTATGAGCCATCCCCATTAATTGTCACAAACAGCCCTAGAGTTCGCACTAGAATAACACCTTAAGATACACATCAACCAAAACCCTAATGTCACCTAGGCACTCCAATGTCACCACGAGTACCCACGGGTTTGATTATACGATATGCATCACACAATCTCAGATTCATCTATTCAAACCAACACAAAGAACTTCAAAGAGTGCCCCAAAGTTTCTATCGGAAAGTCAAGACGAAAACGTGTGCCAACCCTTATGCATAAATCCCCAAGGTCACGGAACCCGCATGTTGATCACCAAAACATACATCAAGTGACTCAAGTGAATATCCCATTGTCACCACAGATATCCATATGCAAGACATACATCAATTGTTCTCAAATCCTTAAAGACTCAATCCTATAAGAAAACTTCAAAGGGAAAACTCAATTCATCACAAAAAGATAGAGAGGGGAAAACTCCATATGATTCATCTATATCAACAAAGTTCGCGATACATCAAGATCGTGCCATCTCAAGAACACGAGAGAGAGAGAGAGATCAAACACATAGCTACTGGTACAAACCCTCAGCCCCGAGGGTGAACTACTCCATCCTCGTCATGGAGACTGCCGGGATGATGAAGATGGCCTCCGGTGATGCCTTCCCCCCTCCGGCAGGGTGCCGGAAAAGGGCTGTAGATGGGATCTCTCTGGTATAGAGGCTTGCGGCGGCGTAAAAACTCATCTAGGTTAACTTTCAGGGGTTTCTGAATATATATGATTTTTTGGCATTGGAATCACGCGAAGAAGGGCCACAGGGGGCCCACGAGGCACCAGGGCGCGCCTGGGGGGGGGGGTGGCGCGCCCTGGTGGCTCGTGGAGCCCCTGTGGGTCTTCTGGCCTCCTCCCGAAGCTTCTAGTGTTTATCTTGGCCAATAAAAAATCTCCAAAAAGTTTCGTGGCATTTGGACTTCGTTTGGTATTGATTTTCTGTAAAACAAAAACAGGGCAGAAAACAGCAACTGGCACTGGGCACTAGGTCAATATGTTAGTCCATGAAAATCATATAAAAGCCATATAAAAGTGCACCAAAATCATACAAAACTATAATAAACATGGCATGAATACTTCATAAATTATAGATACGTTGGAGACGTATCAGCATCCCCAAGCTTAATTCCTGCTCGTCCTCGAGTAGGTAAATGATCAAAGAAATAATTTATGAAGTGTGAATGCTAGCATAGTGCATAAGTTTGATCAATGATAATTTCAATCACTTTTCCTAGCATCATAACAACAACTTTCTCTCATAAAAGTCATCATGATAAAGTAGCAATTAAAAACAGAAATTTTGATATGGAATGCTACCTATCATAATCATCATATAATCTTTTCTTTTATAGCATGGACATTGGACTTGAATGATTCAAAGCAAGATCATTATTATAACAGCAATATTTATTATTATAAAACTTCTCATGAGCAAGTAACAATTCATAACAACAATGAAGTATAAGGCATAAACTTTCTTGGAAACTAACAAACTATTCTAGTCAACAATGCAATTGCAATTCATCATTTTTTCAGGAAGGGTCTCATGTAGGAGCTTTTTAGCAAGTCCACATACTCAACCATTATTTAGTCTTCTATGATTGCTAACACTCACGACATATATATGGAGCAAAAGTTTCAGCCAGACACATAGAAAGATAGGGGCTTGTGATTTCGCCTCCCAACTTATTCACCTCAAGGGTGATGGCAACAATAATAACTCATGAGCACTCATATCCAACTGGATATATGTGCCTAGATCTTTCCCCACCACATGATGCTTGCAAAAGAGAAAAATAAAAAGGAAGTAGAGGAGAACACTATTGACTATTGCATAAAAAATAAATACATAAAAGTAAATGCATAAAAGTAAAAGATAGGCCCTTCGCAGAGGGAAGCAGAGGTTGTCATGCGCTTTTTATTTTTGGATGCACACGCCCTTAATGCAAAGGAACGTCACGTTATATTGCCCCTTGTGATAGCAACTTTTATTATGCAGTCCATCGCTTTTATTTCTTTACCATCACAAGTTCGCACAACGCTTATTTCCCTTACAATAAAAGATCATACATATTTTAGGAGCAATTTTTATTGCTTTTTGCACCGATGACAACTTACTTGAAGGATCTTATTCAATCCATAGGTAGATATAGTGGACTCTCATGGCAAGAAACTGGGTTTAAGGGTTTTGGATGCACAAGTAGTATCTCTACTTGGTGCGGATTTTTGGCTAGCAATGATATTGGGTAAGCACCACATGTTGGAGGATCTATAACAATATAACTTCTATGTGAATATGAACAAACATAATTCATTACGTTGTCTTCCTTATCCAACGTCAACATTTTGACATAAAATACTTAATGGGGGCTCACAATCATAAAAGATGTCCAAGATAGTATATTTGCATGTGAATCTTCTCTTCCCTTATTAACTTTTTCATGAATTGCATCATTGACTAATGCTATGCTTGTTAACCTCCAATAAATTTTACCACTTATACTTTTCTTTATGTAATGGCATTACTTTCCATAAGATTAGCATATGATCTCTTTCATTGTTTTCATTGCAAGGAATCACACTTATCATATCCAATGATCTATATGAAAGTTTTTATTATATCCCTCTCGAATATTCATCTTGGGATCAAATTCATATCTTGTGCAAATTACCATTACCATTATTAACTCTCAAAAAGATATAGGTGAAGCATGAGAATTAATGACAAACTACCCCAAAATATATAAGCGAAGATCAATGAGTAGTGAAACAATTAAGTAGCTATGTAAGGACTCTCTCTTATTTAAAAATTTCAGATATTAAGTATTTTATTCAAACAGCAAAGAAAACAAAATAAAATGACATTCCAAGGATAGCACATATCATGTGAAGAAGCAAAAACTTAGGCTCAACCAAAACTGACCGATAGTTGTTGATGAAGAATGGTGGGATGCCTACCGGGGAATCCCCAATCTTTGGATGCTTGAGACTTCTTGAGATATTAATTTGGGATGCCTTGGGCATCCCCAAGATTGAGCTCTTGTGTCTCCTTAATTCTTCTCATATCATGGCTTCCCTAAATCTTAAAAACTTCATCCACACAAAACTCAACAAGAACTCGTGAGATAAGTTAGTATAAATCAATTCAAAACCTTAACATTCTCTACTGTAGCAAATCACAAAAATTATAATTAAAAATTGCATACTAAATGCCTCTTCATATTTAATACTCCTATCCTCAAATAGAAACATTAAACACGCAAACATATGCAAACAATGCAACTATAACAGCAATCTGCCAAAACAGAACAATTTGTAAAGGGTGAATAAGAATCCATACTTCCCTAACTCCAAAATTTCTGAAAACTTACCACGTGACAGAGAACCAATGCATTCTTACTGTGTAAAAATTTCAGATTTTTATCATGTTCTGACTATTCAGAAATATTCTGGACATAACAGAAAACTTTCTGTTTTCAAACAGCAACACATGAACTTGCAAACTGAGCATGGTAAAGGCTATAATTGGCATTTTATTGAACTAAAAGATACAAAACATGATTATTGATAACATCAAGCAAATCTCAACAAAAGAAAATGATGCTCCAAGCAAAACTCATATTATGTGACGAATAAAAATATAGCTCCGAGTGAGGTTACCGATAATGTTGAAGACGAAAGAGGGGATGCCTTCTGGGGCATCCCCAAGCTTAGACGCTTGAGTAATCCATGAATTTTACCTTGGGGTGCCTTGGGCATCCCCAAGCTTAGGGACTTGCCACTCCTTATTCTCCTCATCTTGATATCTCACCCAAAACTTGAAAACTTCAATCACACAAAACTTAACAGAACTTCGTGAGATAGGTTAGTATGATAAAAATAAATCATCCACTTAGGTACTGTCAAGACAAGATTCATAATTGTTATCACCTAATGCCTACTGTATTCTATCATTTCCAAAATTTATATTACTCAATATAAGCTATGGAAACACTAAAACAAGCAGACTATGAATCGAAAACAGAATCTGTCAAAAACAGAACAACGTGTAGTAAGCGATTTAAAACCCATACTTATGTACCTCCAAAAATTCTGAAAAATAAGTAAAACATAAAAAATTTGTAACCCAATACTGTGTAAAAATTTCAGAATTTTTTCACGCTCCAGCATAGAATAGAAATTCCAGCACTGGACGCAAAAGTTTCTATTTTTTCACGGAATCAAATCAACAAGCATCCACACTATCCCAAATGCTTTACTTGGCACATTATTGAAATAAAACATATAAAACATGATTACTACAGTAGCTTAATCATGTGGACACACAAAAACAGTAGGTATAAGTATTGGGTTGTCTCCCAACAAGCGTTTTTCTTTAATGCCTTTTTAGCTAGGCTTGATGATTTTAATGATGCTCACATAAAAGTAAAGAATTGAAACACAAAGAGAGAATCATGAAGCATATGATTAGCACATTTAAGCCTAACCCACTTCCTATGCATAGGGATTTTGTGAGAAAATAGTTTATGGGAGCAAGAATCAACTAGCATAGGAAGGCAAAACAAGCATAACTTCAAAACTTTCAACACATAGAGAGGGAACTTGATATTATTGCAATATGTAAAAGCATATGATCCTCTCTCATAATAATTTTCAGTAGCATCATGAATGAATTCAACAATATAACTATCACATAAAGCATTCTTTTCATGATCCACTAGCATAAATTTTTTGTTACTCTCCACATAAGCAATTTTCTTCTCATTCATAATAGTGGGAGCAAACTCAACAAAATAACTATCATGAGATACTTGATTAGCATAATCCAATAGAAAATTAAAATCATGATGACAAGTTTCATAGTTATCATTATTCTTTATAGCATACATGTCATCACAATAATCATCATAGATAGCAACTTTGTTGTCATAATCAATTGCAACCTCTTCCAAAATAGTGAATTCATCACTAAATAAGGTCATGGCCTCACCAAAATCCACTTTTATCTTTATAATCATCATAAATAGGAGGCATGCAATCATCATAATAAATTTTCTCATCAAAACTTGGGGGAGTAAAAATATCATCTTCATCAAACATAGCATCCCCAAGCTTATGGCTTTGCATATCATTAGCATCATGGGTATTCAAAGAATTCATACTAGCAACATTGCAATCATGCTCATCATTCAAAGATTTTATGCCAAAATTTTTATTGAATTCTTCTTCTATCAACTGAGCACAATTTTCTGATCCATCATTTTCAAGAAAGACATGATAAAGACGAATAATATGAGGCAACCTCAATTCCATTTTTTTATTTTTCTTTTTATAAAACTAAACTAGTGATAAACAAGAAACTAAAAGATTCGATTGCAAGATCTAAATATATACCTTCAAGCACTCACCTCCCCGGCAACGGCGCCAGAAAAGAGCTTGATGTCTACTACACAACTTGTTCTTGTAGACTCGTGTTGGGCCTCCAAGCGCAGAGGTTTGTAGGACAGTAGTAATTTTCCCTCAAGTGGATGACCTAAGGTTTATCAATCCGTGGGAGGCGTAGGTTGAAGATGGTATCTCTCAAGCAACCCTGCAACCAAATACAAGAAATCTCTTGTGTCCCCAACACACCCAATACAATGGTAAATTGTATAGGTGCACTAGTTCGGCGAAGAGATGGTGATAAAAGTGTAGTATGGATAGTAGATATAGGTTTTTGTAATCTGAAAATATAAAAACAGCAAGATAACAAAAAGTAAACGGGCATAAAAACGGTATTGGAATGCTTAGAAACAAGGCCTAGGGTTCATACTTTCACTAGTGCGATCTCCCAACATTGTTGACATAGTTGAATCATATGTAAATCCCTCACGTGCGACAAAGAGTTCACTCCAAAGTCACAAATAGCGGAGAACAAATGAAGAAATTGTTGTAGGGTACGAAACCACCTCAAAGTTATCCTTCCCGATCAATCTTATGAGCCATCCCCATTAATTGTCACGAACAGCCCTAGAGTTCGTACTAGAATAACACCTTAAGATACACATCAACCAAAACCCTAATGTCACCTAGGCACTCCAATGTCACCACGAGTACCCACGGGTTTGATTATACGATATGCATCACACAATCTCAGATTCATCTATTCAAACCAACACAAAGAACTTCAAAGAGTGCCCCAAAGTTTCTACCGGAAAGTCAAGACGAAAACGTGTGCCAACCCTTATGCATAAATCCCCAAGGTCACGGAACCCGCAAGTTGATCACCAAAACATACATCAAGTGACTCAAGTGAATATCCCATTGTCACCACAGATATCCATATGCAAGACATATATCAAGTGTTATCAAATCCTTAAAGACTCAATCCGAAAAGAAAACTTCAAAGGGAAAACTCAATTCATCACAAGAAGATAGAGAGGGGAAAACTCCATATGATTCATCTATATCAACAAAGTTCGCGATACATCAAGATCGTGCCATCTCAAGAACACGAGAGAGAGAGATCAAACACATAGCTACTGGTACAAACCCTCAGCCCCGAGGGTGAACTACTCCCTCCTCGTCATGGAGACCGCCGGGATGATGAAGATGGCCTCCGGTGATGCCTTCCCCCCTCCGGCAGGGTGCCGAAAAAGGGCTGTAGATGGGATCTCTCTGGTACAGAGGCTTGCGGCGGCGTAAAAACTCATCTAGGTTAACTTTCGGGGGTTTCTGAATATATATGATTTTTTGGCATTGGAATCACCCGAAGAAGGGCCACAGGGGGCCCACGAGGCACCAGGGCGCGCGTCCTAAGTAATCTAGCGAACGCCCGCAACTTAAAAGAAAATGCTTCAGCGTTATAAAAAAAATAGGCTATCTAATCGTGGTCGTAGATCTACGATCGGAGGGTGGCGGGGGTGTCCGATCGGAGAAAGAGAGGCGGGCGGGCGTTACCGAGGACGAAGACGGCGACGACGGCTCGGACGTCGACGGCGACGGATTTCATGCGGCCTCCGGCGGTGGTGGCGGTGTCCAGTCGACCCAGCGGTTCACTCCACGTCCGTGGGTGGTCGAGGTGGAGCTCGGGGACGTCCGTGGAGAGCGGGGCGAGCTCGGCGATCCTCGGGTGCTCTGCGGGCTCCGGCGGGCTCGGGTGAGCTCGTGGCACTGACTCCGGTGGTCTCAACCAGTACCGAAGGTGAAGACACTCCTTGCCGGCAAGCATAAACCGGCAAGGTGAAGACCCGGCAAGCTTATGCCAGCCCTCCAGCGCTCCACCTCGCCGCACAGGTGTTCGCTGATGCGTGACGTGTCGACCGCGCAGGTTGGTTGGTGAGGCTCGTCGGGCACGTGTCAGCTCGCTGGGGCAAGATTTGCCTCTAATGACACCCGTCCAGGAGGAGTGTCAAGATAATACGAGGTAGCTGGGCAAGCGGTGCAGAAACCTTGCCGGGACTGCCTCTTCGCGCGACACCTAAGCGCTGCATTTAGTGCCTTTGTCCTAAACTGGCAGAGTTAGGTATGATAGCACTGTTCACTATCTAGTCACGCTGTAATTACTGTTTTGCCACTGTGGTAACCCCCTGGACTATAAAAGGAGGGCCAAGGCAACAGTTTAGAGGATTCAGACCCCTTTTCAAACACAAGCACCTCTCGCGTAGCTGCTCTCTCCGCACCTTGCCGGGAGAAGCGCTCCTTGTACTGTGCTTCCACACCACTAATACACCAAAAGCAGGAGTAGGGTTTTACGCTTCTCAACGGCCCGAACCTGGGTAAAATCCCTCGCGTTCCATTGTTCATGCTCTTTGTGCACGCCGATCCTCCCCGCCGAACCACAAAGGGGCTGCATGGCCCCATAGATGGTCGTACCCCGACAGGCGGAGATTGGGACGGCGAGGATGTCGACTAGGCTAGGTCTTGGCGAGGGGTTTTAGGGGGGGTCGAGAGAGGGGGCATAGGGGGTTTTATAGGACAACATCTTGGGGAAGGGGTTGGCGCGGGATCGTGATCCCGAGAGACGCGGGATACGGCGGCGCGACGGACGCGCTCTGGTTCGGCATGGCTTGAGCGAGGGGAAAGAGAAGAGGTGGGGCCGGCCGTCAGTGACTGCGGGAGAGGGGGTGCGAGCGGGTGGCCGATCGGTAACGATTCAGGAGCGGGTGAGGGAATCTGGGCCGGCCTGCTACTATTGGGCCTGGGCTTCGCCTTTTTTTGTTTTTAAAACAAAAGCAGTCAAACAAAAAGAAGATACATAAAATAAATAAAATAATATATAGGCATATAATATATAAAAAAAAATCGGAACAATATTTCCTAAAACATGCACTATTTTTCATAGTCAAATAAAATTCACAAAAATTCATATAATTCAAACAGTGCAATTGTTGCATTTAAAATGCAAATAAAATTATTTTAAAATATCAAAATGATTTCAAATTTATTTTTCTCCATTTTTCTGTTGAAGGGAATCATGCTACCCTATTTTCCATATATTTTATTTTTGGAGAAAAATAATTTGAATAAAAACCAAATAACTCCCAATTGGGTTTGAATTTGAATTTCAAACCACTTTCAAATCATTTCTGTTTTTCCTTGATCAAATATATTTCAAATGCCCCTGAATTTTTCAAGTGTCATATTACTTCTCTCTTTTTGAATATTTCCAGGGGTTTTGAAATTTGAAAAATTCAAATAACTTCAAATTGAAAGTGGGTTTCAAAATAACTTCAAAATGACTTTCAATTTGATTCTTTTAAACTTCCAACTCATATTTCATATAATTTGAAGAAGTCATTTTATCTTCTCTCATGAAAATCGTTGAGTTGCATAAAGTTTATGAATTTGAAATATTTTCAAATGGAATTCAAATCCTTTCAAAAACCCATTTCATTTCTTTGATGGAAGAAGTCATGTCATCTTCACTCTAGGGTTCTCTGGTTTGAATTAAATTTGAATTCAAGGAACCCAATTGCAAAAATGAAAGTTTGGGAAAGTCATTTCATTCCCTCTCATTAAACTTTCAAAAGTTTCAAATTTCACTCACTTTCAGTCAATCAATCAAACCAACAATCAAACAATCTATCCTATTTATTTAAATAATATAACATTCCAAAATTTAGAATTTTGGGATGTTACAAATTTACCGCACTTAAAATGAATCTTGTCCTCGAGATTCGAAGAGGCTAGCAAGAAAAGGTTAGGGTTGCGGGGTCTTCCAGCAAATCCATTGTTCGGAAAGGTCTGGGGTGCTACCACACTTAAAATTAAAGTCATGGGTCGATCAAAACTCAGGTACTTCTTTCCTTGACAAAATCTGTCTTCTCACATAATCTTGAGTCCTTTCATATGTTCTTAAGGGGCTTGACAGGTCTGACGCCAACACTAAACAACTGTCGAAAATCTCATGGTGGTCAACAATTTGTGGTTTCTCCTGCAGGAAATGGTCTGGGTTGAATCTCACCGTATGGCCTACGTTTGGCAAGAACTGCCTTGTACAAGGGCTTCTTAACATACCATTCTAAGGCTCAAGCAAAGTTTTCAACGATCGTCGTCTCTCTTCTATAGGTAAGTCACTCCAGATTTACCATTCCAAATAGCAAGAGCGAATGATAAGAGTAAGTCGGTATGGTGATCAATCCATTCCGCACCCAAATCATTACCCTGTATAAGGTTTAGTGAATCTTGTATTTCTAACACTCGGGCATTCTCACATGCATTGCGGAATCTTTCTTGTCCTTGAACTGGGTTCGGTAAATCCATTGATTTCTGCAAGCCATCAAAACATCTATCGTTTCTTCACAGCTCTCGGGTTTTCGTATCCTCCTATGTAACGTCTGCTGACGAAATCATAGCTTCTTCCAAAATTCTTCCTTCAACAAGATTGTTCTTGTACCTTGGTCATATCCTGGGCCTGTGAGTTATGGGTCCACTTCAGCACTTGTATAGTTTTAACTCATCCATGGAGTTACAACTGTTCCATATTCCACCATTACACTTCCTCTAAATCCAATAGTACTTCATTCTGTCATACTCTTGGGGTAACCACGAAATCAAACTTATTTCGTCCAAACTCCACTTAGTGGAATACATTTTCCTTTCCATTGGTCTGGTGTTCACACAGAGAAATATCACCACGAAATGCACAAAGTCATCCATAAATCGTATTCTTTTCATATCAAATCCTTTATTACATCATTAATCATTTATCAAAACTCCAATAAAAAGTAATTTATTACAAATGCTGCCATCCACATAGTTGGTATGGTCAAGCATTACTTCCAACTTTATTTATGGGTCCTCCTTGAGGATTATTTAGTCCCACTGGAATTGAGCGAGGTGCTCCTTGAAATCATCCACCTTTTGTTTCATCATGGTGGCCATGAGCTTCATCTCCATCATCTCTACATGTACCTCTCTCAGGTATTCCTGAGTGTGACGGAGCCTTGCTTCCAGTATTTCTCCAATCTGACGTATGGCTTCCACGGCAGCATCACGAACAGAGTCGAAGAAAGTTGCTCGGGGTACACGTGAGATGTAAAAGTATTGACCCATCGTCTTCGGGCAAACTCCTTTCACTCGGTGGAGGTGTACTTCCACGTACCAAAGTTTCACTCCATTTCCATGAAAGGATAGCCTTTGTAAACTGCATCTCCTTCAAGGTGAATATGCTTCATCATGTCCTTCAGGATCTTTGGGTAATCATGATCACTAGTCAGGGTCATGATGGTTTCCGGGCCCTTGAGGAACTCATAAAGGGTTGTCATCTGCAGTTGTAAGATAGAAGGGGTATTCAGAATAATGTATGCATCTCCTTGGGTAAGCATTCATATCATCCAAACAAAACTTCAAATTCAATTCCCAACATCTTACAGGGTATTGTCATCCTTAAAACAAAATGTACTGGGTTATCCATTGACCATATTCTATTGTATCCTTGTACTTTATCAAAATTCCAGTTTATGCATCAACAACTCATTTTCATCCATGTTTACTCACATAGTCAGTTCCAAGATAAATGCTAACAACATAACAACTTCATAAAGCCTTTCAGCATATGACATATCAACTTTATTGATTCGTGAATTATTACAATCTCCGAGACTTCCATTACATAACTCAACTCATCATACTTATGAAAATAGAATTGCTTCCTACTACACTTATTACCAATATCAAAATTTCAACTACTTAGGTCCAGCTTTCTTCTGATCTGAACATTCCCTAGCAAAATGTCCTGCTTCCTTGCAGCGAAAACAAATGACTTCCGACATGTCTCGGGGCTTCTTTGTGATTACGTAGGCTCCTTGGATTTTTAGCTTCTTTTCTGTACATTCATGGAAGTAGTGCTCTGAATTCTTGCACTTGAAACATGTGATATGACTCAGGTCTTTCTCAGTAGAAATTGGGTTGTTCTGGGGAGGTCTTTGTTTCCTCTTCTTGGTCTTCTTCGTACCAATCAGATCCTCTATTTCCCGTGGGTCATACTCCACTTCTGCTGTCGGGAACTCACCTAGATACTCAGTTCCCTTCTTCGTGCAATACTGAGATATGTGTCCTTCTTCTCCACATGCATAGCATGACTTGGTGCAAACTTTGATTGGGTTTCCTCCATTAGGGTCCATCACAACATCCTTCACCACAGGTACTTCCATACCTTCTCGGAGGGCTTGTTTCATTCCTTCTTTCTGCTTCCGGATAGTTTGTTGCACCATGGGGTAAATGTGACACTGAGACGGATAGTGGTCAGTTCCTTCACACAAGAAACAAGTCACCTGCCTAGTTGGGCATTCTCCATCCAGGTGATTGTCTTCACAAAGAGGGCATCCATCCTGGTGCTCTTCATGGGTGTGTCCTATTTCTCCGCAAACCTTGCATGCACCGGGTTTCTTCATCTTACTATCATAAGGTTTCCGGATGAGACGATATCTTAACAGAGTCTCCTTGAATTCTTCCCAAGTTTTTGCTCCACCACTTCCTTGTATGGCTTGATGCATTTTCCACCAGGTTACAGCACTTTCTGTAAAGTACTGAAGAGCGTATTGAACCTCATACTTCCTTGCAACCAAATTGCTTCCTAAATGATTCTCCATGTTTTGAATCCATAGCTCTACCTCCAACTGAGTCATCGGTCCAGAGAATACAAGTCCATCTTCATTCATCATCTATTGGGTCCAAGGGTTTTGGGATGAGATACGAGAGAGAGGTAGAGATATACACACAATACAAACAATAGTTTTGAAAATAGGTTTTATTTGTGGCTGTCGGAAAACACACACAAATGACAGCTCACAAATCATCGCATCTAACGTAAGTATATAACAGGGGTTAGGTCTTCTAAAGGTCAAATAAAATTTTGGAATTCTTCAGTGTCTTCAATTTCTTCAAGTCTTCGGGGCCTTCAATTGTTATAGCTTCAATCCTTGTACTCTGAGGTGGTCCTCAGTTGATTCTCTGTGTGGTCAAAAGGGAAAGGGTATTTTCTAACGATTTGAGGTAAGAGGGACTATTTGATAAAATCAGAAAAGGATAAGAAGTAAAGGATCTTTTTGAAAATAAATTTTTAGAGATATCCTTTCCTAGGGCTTTCCAGTTTCTAGGGTCACGTCCTACAGTTAACATGTGCTCTGATACCATCTCTGTAGCGACCCGACCTCAAACGGTCAAGCCTCTGTGTATCTGTGCCATCCTTGGATCGGTATGCTGGCACACACTGTACATCAATGTATATATCAAAGTGCAATCACATGTAAAAATAACGTAAAACTGATATATACCTCATAAGTCTCAGCGGAAACAGTCAATCGGGTGTGGAGTCCCATCAAAGCCATCGGCAGGTTGAGTGTAGACCGTAACCCTATATTCGTAACTCTTACCCGTCGTAGTAATACCTGCAACATGATACGTTGCAGCCGTGTAGGTCAGTACATTGAATGTACCAGCAAGATCACCATAAGAAAAACAGACGATAAAACTATTCTATATGCAATATGGCATTGTGGCTCTGTATCTGAGTTTTTGCATAAAAGTTGGTTTATTTTCCCTACAACAAAGGAATAATCAAGAGTCTTCACTACGGAGTTATCTACTATGACATGGTTCCGCCAACCGATGTCTCATAGCCCACAAGTATCATAAGTTGCCCACAATTAGTTATCAGTCCGGTGTTGAGAGTTCAGAGATAGATCCAAGTCCAGAGGCTCAAGTTGTCCGTAACCGGGGACACGGCTAATCGATTAGGTTTTAACTCTGCAGAGTGTTATGCACTTTACCCACAAGATTCGATCCCTCTTTTTACGTTCTCGCACTTCAGGGTGTTTGAGAACAAGACGACCGAAACATGGTCTTCCGAAGAGTTCCTCTTACCACTGTCCGGAGCTCATCCAATCCTACCGTAGTTCTACATCTGCTAGCACCGTCCCAGCCAGAGTCACCACCAAGGTCAACCAAGCCAGAGCCCATAATGACTTGCGGTTGCACAGGTAAGCTTCCGGGCATGAAGTATTCTTCCATCTCTTTGAGTCTGGGTGGAACTTTCCACATGAGTACTGGCCTACTCCAGCTCACAACGCATCCACTGGTTACTCCAGGGTGCCGCACGGTCCAATTTCCACCCAGTAGTGTGTATTGAAATCTTGTCTCGAGTCTTGAAGTCTTGAGGTCTTGAAGATGCAGGCCTTGAAGATGCCATCATGGAGTTGTCGTCATTGACGTAGAGTCCTCCTTCTCACACCACTCACGAACTCTCATACCAATCCCCATCTACTGAAGCATAGCATTAAAATAAATGACGTTCCCGGGCTTGGTAACAGGGGTGTGGGTTCCTACCTCATGCTTCTACTCAACTAGAAGATTCAATATACTACTGGAGGAAATGTTGAAAAGGTGACACTAAATGCAATAAAACATAGGTATGAAAAATATGGTCAAAGTGAACTTGCCTGGTAAGTTGATGAAGGTTATAACGCTCTTAGAAAAAGACTTGGTAGACTTGGCTCTGATACCAACTTGTCACGCCCAATATGCGGTCCTATCCTCAAGGGACTAGAAAATCCCACTAAGGATAGAAGCGCATATCGGAGACGCTTCACAAGGTGGATATCATTACATCATACCATGTACTGAATAGATGAGAATACCAGATAAAGGCTTACACTCGCCACAAGCTACAGCATGAATACATCAATACAACAATACATAGCAATCATCATACAGAAGAGCAGGATCCGACTACGGATGAAATCAAACGAAAAAGAAGAACGACATCCACCCTGCAAATCCCAGGCTGCCAACCGGGAACCCATCCTATGATCGACGAAGAAGAAGAAGCAGAAGAAGAACTCCAAAAGAACAAGCAGCGCTCTCACGTCAAATCATCGCTTTACCTGTACCTGCACCTGTTGTTGTAGTAATCTGTGAGCCACGAGGACTCAGCAATCGCATAACCATGGGTAACAAGACTATCAAAGCTTAAATGGGTATGGAAGGGTAAGGTGGTGAGGTTGCAGCAAGCACTAAGCATTGTATGGTGGCTAACTTACGAGTACAAGAATAAGAAGAGTAAACTACGCATAACGGTCGCAAACTAATAATGATCAAGAAGTGATCCTGAACACCTACTTACGAGTACAAACATAACCCCACCGTGTTCTCTTCCCGAACTCCCTCGAAAAGAGACAATCACGGTTACGCACGCAGTTGGTGTATTTTAATTAGATTTAGTGTCAAGTTCTCTACAACCGGAGGTTATAAATTTCCAAGTCGCCACATAACCGCGGGCACGGCTTCGCGTAAGATTTAACCCTGCAGGGGTGTTCCACCCTGGTCCATCACAAACCAACACAAGCTGCGGTGGAAAGACCTCAACCTCAAGAAAACCCGATCAACCTCGAGTAAGCCCGAAGTATCCTCGGAATCCCGGTGCACAAGACATTTCGACAATGGTAAACCAGTCCAGCAAGACCTCCCGGCGTGCCGACACCCTGATAGTAGCCGCGCGTATCTCGTCTCAGGCCATGACCGGATGAGCACAGCGTACAGCAACTGAGACCCGAGTTGCCCCGGGGGAAGCCGCAAACGACTCTGTTTTGGACCAACACCATCGGCACTGGCCCACCTGTATTATGTTGAATTAAGAATCCCCGGGGACGCGACCCCCTATGCAAATTAATTATTTAATTTAGTATTATTATGTTGGCAAATGTTAAAACCAAAGTTGGGCCTTGCTGGAAGTGTTTATTCAAAGTGAACTGTCAAGAGGGTCCCATAACCCCTGAGCATGTTAGGAACGCTAATCAAGGAGCATAACACCGGTATTACGGAAACTAGGGCTGCATGAGTGGAACAAAACACTAGGCAAAAGGCCGAGCCTTCCACCCACAACCAAGTATATAGATGCATTAATTAAATAAGAGATATTGTGATATCCCAACATATCCATGCCCCAACAGGAACAACCTGCAACTGCACCTGCAACTAAAACGCTATAAGAGGGGCTGAGCAAAGTGGTAACATAGCCAAACAACAGTTTGCTGGGTAAGGGTGGTTAGAGGTTGTATCATGGCATATGGGAGGTTGACATATATGTGGTAGGAAGCGCGACATAGCGATAGCAACGAGACAACTAGCAAGCAAAGATTGTAGAGATATCCAAGGTCATGATCATCTTGCCTGAAATCCCGCTAGGAAGAAGACCGAAACCATGAAGAAGACGAACACGCGTAGTCGAACGAATCCTCACACTTCGCAACGTAACCGGACTATCGAGAAGAGGCGCAACCGGAAAGAAGCAAACAACATGGTAAACACACAAGCATAAACATGGCAGGATGCACAACCAAATATGATGCATGTCAAGTTTAAAGATGCATGGCATGACAAAGATGCAACAAACAACTACTACACATTAAGTGAAGCTCAATATGCAACGAGTTGCATATTGACGAAACTCCACAATCAATTACTTAATTCACTCCCGTTTATGTTCTCAACAAGATTAAATGTTGTTAAACATGGCAAGAGGTGAAGCATGGTTAATCTACCTATCTAGGCAATTTAAATGAGGCCGGAAACAACACAAAACAATTCCGGAAAATCCCCATATGTAAATTTCAAATTTGGTACTGTTCTGCCTAAAACACAATTTTAAGCTTGTTAAACATGCAAAGTAAGTGCACCATGTTAATCTACACATTTTTCCACCCCATTTACATATAAAGTTTATTTAATTCGGAGCTACGGTTATTTAGTTAGGAAATAAATCATTTTAGCATGTCATTTAGCAATTTTAACGCAATCAACAATTTAAAACATTTTAAATGTTATTATCATGATGCGGATGACATATTCAAGTTGAGCAATTTTATGAAAACATTGGCATATATCATGATATGATGCATTTGTCACGATGGCGGAAAGAAATAGGTGCCACGGCGGTGACAACAGAAATGATGCCACGGCAACATTCCGGTGATCCGGTGACTTATTGAGACACCGGTGCAAAAGAGCAAGTGTGCGGAACATGAAGGAGTGACGGGTAGAATGACAACTATGAACGGATGCAAGTTTTATGAAAACATGTGGATGACATGCACATGATGACATGGCAAGGTGCAACAAGCAAACGAAACATATGGCAACGACGGAAAATAAATGGAAGGAATCTGGAGCATCGGTCTCAGGGCGTCACAACTCTCCCCCACTAACAGAAGATCTCGACCCGAGATCTTAGGAAGGAAAATGGAAGGGGAAGAGGAAGAGGTAAAAGAAAGTTTCTTCTTGGACAAACGAGTGAAACCAACAAACCTCGAAGGTTGCAAAAAGTTGAAGAATGGCTTGAGGAACAAGCAAGAATTCGAAACCACTCTGGTTGAAACGAGATAGATAAGGAATGAGAACAAAAAAGAATTTGGGCAGCACTCCGGTAGAAAAGAGAAGCTAAGCTTGATAAGAAGAAAAGGACTTGAAAAGAGGGCACAACACTCCGGTAAAATGGATAAGCAAGGAAAGAACATGATCTTGGCGAAACGAGATAATGGGTCGAAGAGAGAAACACCACAATGCCTCCGGAACGAAAGAATAGAAGCTAGATCATTGGAAAGAAAAGAACGGAGAAGAAAATGACAACTTCTCCCACAATTGAATTTGAAAAGCATCCTTACAAAGATGGATTGAATGGAGTTGTTGGGAAATCAACAACGAAAAGAATAAGCTTGTTGTGGGCTTATGGAAACGTCTGAAAATTATGAGGTGACAACCGGCCACTAACGGAAACAATAGATTGCTTGAGATCTCGAAGAGATGGAAACCTCTTTCACCGAGAAGAGAAGGAGAAGCTTGGATCATTGATAAGCACCACAATAGCAACATTCCTTAGGGAAGGCATTAGGTGAAATCTATACCAAGATAACTCCAACAAAGAGATCGGTGGGTTGAAAAGATCTCCCGGGCGAAGAGAAAATGATGGTTTAACATATCTCATTCCTGACAACTTGTGAATCATGAACCACGAAGGGAAATTGTCAAGAATGACATAATACCACCTCAAAAGACAAGGTAGAGAGAATTTGCACGTCGGAATGGAAGATGAACAAACTTTGAATCGAGAATTTATTCATTATGAACAAACTCCGGAAGAAGGAATTAAATCACCTCCATGAAACAAGAATAAGAATTATGATATGTCTATCCTTCATCAAAATAAATTGATGAAAAGCAATGGATTTGCATACTACTTATTCTTCTTGAAAAGATTAAAGAGAGATATAGTGCCAACTTGACGAAGTCTTCGAGGAAACACTGGTAGGATTTTGGAAAGAACAAATGAATTGATACGATAACAAAGGAAGAGGAATCTTGAACGAACCACCGTAAGAAATGAAAAGAATGAAGAAAAAGAGAATGAATCGCCGGGTAGAATTAGAAAACGAGCGAGATACTTGAGGGGATTTAGATACAAAAGAACGAAGAGATCATGAGCTTATTAGAGAATACTTGAACGATGCATAGGAAGAATTAGGAGACGAATGAAGAAACATCAATTTTTTGGAATAATCGGAGAACGAAAGCTAAAAACTGAGAATGAATAAATCTTATGAAATGATGGCCTTGGAGAATCAAAATGAAAACAACTCCTGAAATGCTTCGGATGGGTATGAAAAGAATTTCTCACGATCGGAATAATTTGAGAGGATAGCATCAAGCTTGAACCATGAATATTCAAGAGAACGGATATGGTTAGGAGAAACTCTTCTTCGATCTTCGAATGCTGAGAATAATGACGAGAAACACCAGCAGAATTGTTGAGACACTCCAGAACAATGAAACGAGGACTATTGGGATCAAAATGAAAGGAATTGAAGGAACACTCGGAGAATGCAATTGACTGATGAAATTCATCCTTACGTCAACTTTGGAAAGAATTTGAGAATAACTCCGGGAAAATTAGAAGAGCCAGGTAAGATCCTGGAAAAAGACCTGTGGGTTAGGGCCCACTCAAAGAGAACACCGTTCACATAAGGAAGCAATTCTAGCAAACAATTCTATCAATCATAATAACACTCAATCAAAATAAAAGCAACAAAATAAATCAATAAATACTTCAATAAGAAAACCAAATAAAATTCCAAAAATAAATTCCCAAGAGAAAATCACTAAAGAAAACTTCTAACAAAACTCTAGGACTTAGCCACAACTAACAAAAATAGTTTTGTCCTAAATAAAAACTTAACAGCAAAGAAAAACACTAAAATAATAATTTAACAGAAAATAAATAAAGTTTTTATTAAAATAACAGAAAGAATTTTACCTAAAGTTTTCTATGCAAAAAGAATCAACCTAAAAGCTATTATGAAACTCCACTTATAATCAAAACAAGTTTTCATACAAAAGAAATAAAACAAATAAAATATTTTAACTACCAATAAAAGTGGTTACTGTTAACTAACATAAACGAAGTGAAACTTGTCAAAAATGACAAAAGAAAATAATTGAAAACAAATAAAACTAAAGGAAATAGCATAAATCCTAGAAATAACCAAAACAGTAATGTTTTTGCTATAAAACTAATTTAAATAAAACTAAAAAAATAATTCACTACATGCTACTGGATAGGCAAAACAATAACAAAACAGTAGCAAGAAGAATCACTCAAAAATATATTGTAAAACTCAAGATATGGCCAAATTACTGATTTGAACAAAATTCAGAAAATTCAAATTTAAAATAATCAAATTTGAAATCCAAGTGCACCATCAGAAACTTCATGAAATTACAAATCCAATTCAAAAAGAATCATTCAATTTGGATAAACACACAAAAAGATATTGAATATCTAAAACAGAAACTAATCTGAATATAAAAACAGAAAAGAAAATAAGAAAAAAAACTCCGGATCGGGCGATGTACACGTGGCAGCTCCTGATTAGCCGAAGGTGTGTGCGTCCTAAATAATCTAGCGAACGCCCGCAACTTAAAAGAAAACGCTTCGGCGTTATAAAAAAAACAGGCGATCTAATCGTGGCCGCAGATCTACGATCGGAGGGTGGCGGGGGTGTCCGATCGGAGAGAGAGAGGTGGGCGGGCGTTACCGAGGAAGAAGACGGTGACGACGGCTCGGACGTCGACGGCGACGGCGTTTCGGCGGCCTCCGGCGGTGGTGGCGGTGTCCAGTCGACCCAGCGCTTCACTCTGCGTCCGTGGGTGGTCGAGGTGGAGCTCGGGGACGTCCGTGGAGAGCGGGGCGAGCTCGGCGATCCTCGGGTGCTCTGCGGGCTCCGGCGGGCTCGGGTGAGCACGTGGAACTGACTCTGGTGGTCTCTGGGCATCGAGAAGATGTCAAATAATAGCGCACGGACGAGGGGTGTCGATTGGCAGAAGGAGGGGTCGAGGGGGAGCTCACCGACGACGTACGCGATGGCTGCAGTGCTCGGCTCCGGCGGTGTCGGTGTATAAAACATGGGTATTTTATACCCCTGACTTATGCACAGACAGTAGCAGCCTCCTTGCCGGCCAAGGCCTTGCCAGGAACTGCCAAGGCCAAGACTCCAAGTCAATCCGAAGGAGCTACCAGAGAGAAGCTCAAGGCTCGGCACTCAACCAGTACCGAAGGTGAAGACACTCCTTGCCGGCAAGCATAAACCGGCAAGGTGAAGACCCGGCAAGCTCCATGCCGGCAAGCTTATGCCAGCCCTCCAGCACTCCACCTCGCCGCACAGGTGTTCGCTGATGCGTGAGGTGTCGACCGCGTAGGTTGGTTGGTGAGGCTCGTCGGGCACGTGTCAGCTCGCTGGGGCAAGATTTGCCTCTAATGACACCCGTCCAGGAGGCGTGTCAAGATAATACGAGGTAGCTGGACAAGCGGTGCAGAAACCTTGCCGGGACTGCCTCTCCGCGCGACACCTAAGCGCTGCATTTAATGCCTTTGTCCTAAACTGGCAGAGTTAGGTATGATAGCACTGTTCACTATCTAGTCACGATGTAATTACTGTTTTGCCACTGTGGTAACCCCTTGGACTATAAAAGGAGGGCCAAGGCAACAGTTTAGAGGATTCGGACCCCTTTTCAAACACAAGCACCTCTCGCGTAGCTGCTCTCTCTGCACCTTGCCGGGAGAAGCGCTCCTTGTACTGTGCTTCCACACCACTAATACACCAAAAGCAGGAGTAGGGTTTTACGCTTCTCAGCGGCCCGAACCTGGGTAAAATCCCTCGCGTTCCATTGTTCATGCTCTTTGTGCACGCCGATCCTCCCCGCCGAACCACAAAGGGGCTGCATGGCCCCATAGATGGTCGTACCCCGACATCTTTGGCGCGCCAGCTAGGGGCGGAGAGGCGTTTGTGCGAACCTTGATCAACGGACTGCGCGTCTTCTTCATCTGCATCATCAACTTCATCACCGTCCTCCTCGTCATCGATGGCGCCCAAGAAGAAGGGCATCACGATGACGGCCACCTCGCACGCGTCCACGGGCGGCGCGGGCGGCGCAGCCAATGCGGGCGGCGCGGGCACTGCGGGCGGCACGACCAGCGCGGGCGGCGCGGTCATTACGCCCGCCGCGACCGGCACAAGGGACGGGCACCACGGAGCCGGTCGACCTCCTCGGTCCTCTGGCGAACGAGGCCACGACGGCGCAGGCGGAGCAGGTGGACCCCTTTCTCCTCCTCCTCCCCGCCACGACGACGAACGCAGCCACCGGAGCGGCAACGCCCGGGCTGGCGCGAGCCGAGATCATGCTGCGGCGACGTCCAAGGACGCTGCTTCAGGACGAACGCCGCGCCCCTCACACGACGGGCGCGGTACGACCCCGAGTGGCGCCAACGACTCTGGGCAGCGGCGACCTCACGGCAAGACGCCCGTGGACCAAGCCCCAGGTCCTCAGGCACCGCCTCCGCCACGGCGACCCGCTGCTGATCATGGGCCGCAGCAGCAGAGCCGCAATGGCGCTCCTATTGGCTCTACTAGGAGTAGAGCGACGTCGCGCTCTTCGCTCCCAGCCATGCCAGCCACGGCGGCAGAAGCAATGGCGCGGGCTCAGATATTACTGAACTTCCCTCCGGCAGCAGAGAAGATGGACGAGTGGAGAGCCACCATCTAGAGCTTGATTGGATTTGCCGAAGCCAGTAAATCGCAGCAAGCAGAGCCTTCAAGGCGTCCGCGACCGGCGCCGGCATCTCCAGCTGGTGGCCGCGCTGACGGAACTACACTAATGGTGCAGTCTCCGCCACGGCAACAGCTACAACAGCAACAACGCCAACAGCCGCGACAAGCCCAGCAATCCTTTGGGCCCGACGAGATGTCGATCGCATCTTCGGATCCACGAGCGCGGCGAGATCAGCGACAAGTACTGCAAGACAGGCGAGCTGAGGACGCCCGCACCACCATCGAACGGCGCCGCGAGGCACGGCGTCAATCCGACGCGCGTAACGGCCCCGTCGCTGATGAGCCTGCGCCAGGAGTCGGCGGATACCTACCTTACGAGGTTGGGTGTCCTGGCTTCACTCATGAGCTGTGGCAAGTCCGGTGGCCATCCGTTCGAGCCTTCAAGCCAGAAGTGCCAGAAAAATACGACGGCAAGCTAAACCCGGCAGAGTTTCTTGGCATCTATACGATTGTCGTACAAGCTGCCGGAGGAAGGGATGAGAAAATCCTCGCCAACTACTTTCCGTTGGCACTGAAACCCAACGTGAGGTATTGGCTGATGAACTTGCTGCAGAACTCCATCTCTTCGTGGTCAGACCTCTGCAACGAGTTCGTTGGTGCCTTTACCGGAGGCCACAAGACTCCTGGACAGCCCAGCGACCTGCAGGTGATCCCACAAAGAGACGGTGAAACCTTGCGCAAGTACATCCAGAGATTCAGCCGTGTGCACCGCAACATTCCAAACGTGCACCCCGCAGCCGTGATTGCCGCCTTTCACACGAATGTGTGCAATCGGAGGATGCGGGAGAAAATGAACGTCAAATTGCCCAAAACCGTCAACGAGCTCTACACGATGGCGGATAAGTGTGCGCATGCCGAGGAAGGGAGAAGGCTTCCCGGGGAGGATGCTGGCGCCGAGGTAGATTCTGAGGACGATGATGCTGCCACCCCGGGGAAGAAGGGTCGAAAGCGCAACAGGAAGCGCAAGGGAAAAACTGTGATGGCCGTCGAAGGTTCCGGCAACTCTGAGCCCACCAAGAAAGCCAAAACAGAGAGTCCCGGCAAGGAGGCAGCTGCATGCGCCGCTTGTCAGGAGGCGGCGGCAAATGAGAAGGCTGGCAGACCCGATGGACCGTACTGCAAGATCCACCACACCAAGGGCCATGATCTCCAAGAGTGCCAACAAGTCGAGCACCTTGTCGAGAAGCAGAAGGCTGAATACGAGAAGTGCGACAAAGAAAAGGGTCAAGATGGTGCTGATGGGTCCAGCAAGAAAGGCCGCGGTGGTCGAGGGGGCCGCCGCGGCAAGGCCAAGCAGCAGAAGGAGAAGCCTGCTAGGGGCCGTGAAAAGAAAGAGGGAGATGATGGAAGTGAAGAAGAAGAGCTTGATGATGGGACCAGCGAGCAAGAATTCCAGAAGGCGACTGACGCCATGTGCGTTGACGGAGGCGCATCTTTGCACTCATCCCACCACCAACTTAAGCGGTGGGCTCGTGAAGTTAACGCGGCAGAGCCGGCAATGGGCTCTCAAAAACCACTCAAATGGTCGCACACGCCTATCATCTTTGATGCTGAGGACCACCCTGATCGCATAACCGCGGTCGGGTGCTTGCCATTGTTGGTCTCGCCAACAATTCGCAACCTCCAGGTAACAAAGATGTTAGTTGATGGTGGGGCCGGCCTGAACCTGATCTCTCCGAAAGTTATCAAGAGGCTGCAGATCCCCGATGAGGAACTCGAGAAAACGGGCACGTTCCAGGGAGTAAACCCGGGAAGAAGCCAGCCCAAGGGAAAGATCACGTTGCCGGTGACATTTGGCGGGGAACTGAATTACAGGACGGAAAAGATTGTCTTTGATGTCGTCAAGACCCCCCTGCCGTATAATGGAATTCTTGGCCACCTAGCCTTGGCAAAATTCATGGCGGTGTCTCACTACGCTTATAACTCACTAAAGATGCCAGGGCCGATGGGTGTCATTTCCATCAACTCCGACAAGAAAGATGCAGTCATTTGCGTCGACAAGATGTACAGGGACGCGGTTGCAGCAGAGGCGGCCAAGGCGCCAGCTCCCGCCAAGAAGAAAGAAAAGAAGAACTCCGGCAAGACCTCTAGCAAGGATTCCGGGAAGCGCACCTCTTCGGAGTGCTGCGCACCCGTTGAAGACTTGCCGGAATGCTCTGCCGGTAAGAGATCCAAAGCCACTGCACCGGCAACCAACAAGGTGCCGGCGAGGGAGGACGGCGCTGACGGTACCTTCACCATCAGCGCCACTCTTGACAGCAAATAGGAAAGCGCGCTCGTTGCCTTCCTGCGGGCGAATGTCGATGTGTTCGCGTGGCGACCGTCTGACATCCCCGGCGTTCCCAGGGAGGTAATTGAGCACCACCTTGCCATTTGTCCCCACGCTCGGCCCGTCAAACAGAAAGTCCGGAAGCAAGCTTTGGAGCAACAGTAGTTCATTGCCGAAGAAATCAAGAAACTCGAAGCAGCAGGCCTGGTCAGAGGAGTGTTACATCCCACGTGGTTGGCGAATCCAGTGGTGGTGCGCAAGGCAAACGGGAAGTGAAGACTTTGTATAGACTACACTGATATCAACAAAGCTTGTCCAAAAGATCCTTTCCCTTTGCCGCGCATCGATCAAATTGTGGACTCCACCTCTGGCTGCGATCTGCTCTCCTTCCTTGATGCATATTCCGGATACCATCATATATTCATGGCCAAGGAGGACGAGGAGAAAACCGCATTCATTACTCCATGTGGCACGTACTGCTTCGTGCGTATGCCTTTCGGATTAAAGAGTGCCGGTTCCATGTTTGCAAGAGCAGTCCAGATTGGTTTTGAGCCCCAGCTGCACAGGAGTGTAGAAGCCTACATGGATGATATAGTGGTCAAAACCAAGGACAAATCAACCCTCATTCAAGACTTGGGAGAGACGTTTGCAAACCTGCGCAAGATTAACCTGAAGCTCAACCCTGAGAAGTGTGTGTTTGGCGTCCCGTCCAGCAAGCTTCTCGGATTCTTTGTATCTCGGTGGGGAATTGAGGCAAATCCCGACAAGATCAAGGCAATTGATCAGATTCAAGCACCAAAAAGTGTCAAGGATGTGCGGCGTCTTGCCGGTTGTGTTGATGCTTTGAGTAGGTTCATTTCGAAATCTACCGAGCGCGCCTTGCCATTCTTCAAAATTTTGAAAAAGGCAGGTCCAATGAAATGGACTCCGGAAGCGGAGGCCGCGCTGCAAGACTTGAAGGGATACCTCTCCTCTGTGCCAACACTAGTTGCGCCTAGACCACAAGAGCCGTTCCTGCTATACATAGCGGCAACGAATCAAGTGGCCAGTGCTGCATTAGTGGCACAGAGGGAAATCAATGACGAAGGAGCAACCGAGGCAAGCCCATCCGGCGACAAGCCGGAATCTTCACCGGCAAGGTCTGACACCGACAAGGCAGATACAGCGCAAGTAGATGGAGCTGGTCAGCAGGTGGTGCCGAAGAAGAAAACGGTGCAGCGACCGGTGTATTTCGTTAGTTCCCTCCCGCAGGGGGCTAGATCGAGATACTCTGGAGTGCAGAAGTTGCTTTTCGGCCTCCTTATGGCCTCAAGGAAGCTGTGTCACTACTTCCAAGCACACGAGATCACCGTTGTCACTCGCTTCCCGCTGCAACACATCTTGAGAAATCCAGAGGCAACCGGCAGGGTAGTGGAGTGGGCGTTGGAGTTATCAAGCTTTGCACTCAAGTTTGAAAGCACTTCAGCAATCCAGAGCAGAGCCTTGGCAGAGTTCATTGCTGAATGGACACCAACGCAAGACGAAGAGATTCAAGAAACGGCTCTCCCCGGCAAGGAAATAGCGAAAGAATGGGTTATGTACTTCGATGGTGCCTTTTCACTGCAAGGCGCCGGTGCCGGAGTGCTGCTTGTCGCACCCACCGGGGGGCACCTCAAGTACGTGGTCCAAATGCACTTTCCCAGGGAGCAAGCTACAAACAACACTGCTGAGTACGAAGGGCTCCTTTCCGGTCTTCGGATCGCAGTGGACCTTGGAATCAAGAAATTGATCATCCGCGGTGACTCGCAGCTTGTTGTGAAGCAACTGAATAAGGATTACCAAAGCCCATTGATGAGAGCATATGTGGAAGAAGTGAGGAAATTGGAGGAACACTTTGACGAACTGCTAACAGAACACGTCCCTCGTGCGGAAAACAGCATTGCTGATAGCCTGTCAAAGTGTGCCGCACGAAAGCTTCCCGTGGAACCGGGAACCTTTGTGCTCCATTTGAATCAACCCACAGTTACTCCATCAACGCAGGCCAGTAAGAGAAGAAAGTTGAGTACCGGCAAGTACTTTCCGGCGGAGCTCCCGGGAGCCACCGGCAACGACGCTGTCGGGAACAACGACACGGCTGGTGGTGAGCAGCGGCTTAGCGCGGGACCACAGGATCTTGCCGCGGAAGCAAGCGCTCCCATGACCGAAGAGAAGCCTTTGGCCCTTGTCGTCGAACCACAGGCTCCGGCATGGGCACAGCAGATAGTCCGTTTCCTTCAAACAGGAGAACTTCCCGATGAGCAAGAGGAAGCTGAGAAAGTAGCCCGCCAGTTAAGTATGTATCAGTTTGTGGATAGCATCCTATACAGAAAACGACCAAACGGTGTGAAATTGAAGTGTATCTGCCGGGAAGATGGGCTAGAACTGTTGGCAGAGATACATGGAGGCATATGTGGCTCTCACATAGGATCAAGGGCACTTGCCGGCAAAGCTTTCCGGCAAGGCTTCTATTGGCCCACCACCCTCCAGGATGCGACTGAGCTAGTAACCAAGTGTGAAGCGTGCCAGTTCCATTCGAAGAATGTACATCAACCAGCTCAAGCTCTCCAAACGACCCCTCTCTCCTGGCCCTTTTCGGTCTGGGGGCTCGATATCTTGGGCCCTTTCCCCCGCGCTACCGGGGGCTTCGAGTACTTGTACGTCGCTATCGACAAGTTCACGAAGTGGCCAGAAGTGGAGCCAGTGAGGAAGGTGACAGTGCAATCAGCCGTCAAGTTCTTCAAAGGATTAGTTTGCCGTTTCGGGGTTCCTAACAGGATCATCACCGACAACGGCATGCAATTCACGAGCCGCACCTTCATGCAGTACATTCAAGACCTTGGCAGCAAAATCTGTTTTGCGTCTGTCGCTCACCCGAGAAGCAACGGCCAAGCAGAAAGAATGAATGCTGAAGTGTTGCGTGGTCTCAAGACAAGAACTTTCGACAAGCTGCGCAAGTGCGGAAAGCGCTGGGTTGATGAGTTGCCGGCGGTTCTTTGGTCAGTCAGGACGACACCAAATCGAGCTACCGGCCAGACACCCTTCTCCCTAATCTATGGTGCAGAGGCGGTGCTTCCCACGGAACTCAAATACGGGTCACCTCGAGTACTCGCTTATGATGAAGCTGAGCAAGGGCAACTGCGGCAAGCCGACGCGTTGCTCCTTGAGGAAGATCGTCTTCGGGCGGCTGCGCGAGCTGCATGCTACCAGCAAGCCTTGCGCCGCTACCATAGCCGCAAAGTGCGCGCCCGGAGCCTTGAGGAAGGCGACCTTGTTCTTCGGCGCGCCCAGTCCGCCAAAGGATCAAACAAGTTGACGCCGAAGTGGGAAGGCCCTTACCGGGTAGTACGAGTCACCAGGCTTGGCGCAGTCCGGCTGGAGACCGAAGATGGCACCCCAGTGCAAAACTCATGGAATATTGAGCATCTTCGCAAGTTCTACCCGTGAGGCGCAGTTGCCGGGACATCTCCCGGCAACCCCTTTTGTACAAGCCTTGTCGGCAAGACATGTAACCCTTCGTACAAAGCCAGGCGCAGAACCTGTGCATAATAAAGCTAAGTGCTTCGCGACTCCTCAGACATGTTCATTTACATATCGATGCATATGATGTTGCGATGTACACTTTGGTTTGTATGAGATAGCTAACGAGCCGTCAAGGTTCCCAAAACTCTCTTTTCTCTTCTGCCTTTTTCTTAAAAGGACAAGGGAATCCCTCGCGCGCATGTTTCCCGGGGGGAGTGGACATGGGTACCATTTCTAAATGACGTTCAAGTGATCATTTCATGCAACAAGAAAAACGACGCAGAGAAAAGCTAAGTTGGAAGATTTTAAAAAAATTCCTTAGTTACATTCGCGTTCTTCCTTGAACGATTTTACACTTTGTATGAGAAACCTGCACGCGAGAGGAACCTTGTCGCGATCGGTCTGCGCTCTAGCTTGCCTCGAGTCCGTTCGGCAAGCCTAGCAGCTGCGTCCTGTCCCGGCAAGTCGCCTTGCCGGCAGCGGCACTTCCAGCAGGCTGCTAAGGACCCGTTCCTCAAAGCGCTCGCGGCAAGTGTGCGCACCGGCAAGCTTCCAACAAGCGTAGGGAACACGATCATGCAAAGACAAATGAAACAAGGGAAACGACGCGCATACGTTCAGGCAGCATAAGTTATATTACACCACAGAAATAGCGCAGGGCTAACAAGAGATTAAATGTATCTTGTACATGGCAGCTCAGTGGTGGATGTGGCGGGATGCTCAGTCTCGGCGGTTGCCTTGAACCCTGGGGATTTGGAGAACCTTGTCGGCGAGAGGGGCGGCGACCCTGTCGGCAGCGGTGACGTCCGCGCTATCAGGCAACCTCCTGAAGACCCCGGAGAGATCAAGGCCAGGATTGCGATGAGCAAGCTTAAGCAGCACCCTGTACACGACCGCCCCTCTTCGCCAATCCACTGCCTTGCATGTATGCAGACGCGCGTGATGGAGGGGCGCAGAAAAAGGAGGAGTAAAGACAGATATGGCAGTTACCCCTTGCCATGCGTAGCCGCGCGCCAGTTCACGACTAGCCCAACGGCAGGAGTTGCCGAAAGACGGCCAAGGACGCACCCAAGTCCAGATTAGTGAGGAAGCAAAGAAGATCTCAGAGAATGGAGATCATCATGACCAAAATTGTAACATAAGTTTCCCGCGTGTCTGTGCATTACTTGGGCCTAGCCCAACGACGCTTTGGATGCGCGTATGGCCCAGGCCCGGGGGCTCCTGTCGGTGTATAAAACATGGGTATTTTATACCCTGACTTATGCACAGACAGTAGAAGCCTCCTTGCCGGCCAAGGCCTTGCCAGGAACTGCCAAGGCCAAGACTCCAAGTCCAGCCGAAGGAGCTACCAGAGAGAAGCTCAAGGCTCGGCACTCAACCAGTACCGAAGGTGAAGACACTCCTTGCCGGCAAGCATAAACCGGCAAGGTGAAGACCCGGCAAGCTTATGCCAGCCCTCCAGCGCTCCACCTCGCCGCACAGGTGTTCGCTAATGCGTGAGGTGTCGACCGCGCAGGTTGGTTGGTGAGGCTCGTCGGGCACGTGTCAGCTCGCTGGGGCAATATTTGCCTCTAATGACACCCGTCCAGGAGGAGTGTCAAGATAATACGAGGTAGCTGGGCAAGCGGTGCAGAAACCTTGCCGGGACTGCCTCTTCGCGCGACACCTAAGCGCTGCATTTAGTGCCTTTGTCCTAAAGTGGCAGAGTTAGGTATGATAGCACTGTTCACTATCTAGTCACGCTGTAATTACTGTTTTGCCACTGTGGTAACCCCTTGGACTATAAAAGGAGGGCCAAGGCAACAGTTTAGAGGATTCGGACCCCTTTTCAAACACAAGCACCTCTCGCGTAGCTGCTCTCTCCGCACCTTGCCGGGAGAAGCGCTCCTTGTACTGTGCTTCCACACCACTAATACACCAAAAGCAGGAGTAGGGTTTTACGCTTCTCAACGGCCCGAACCTGGGTAAAATCCCTCGCGTTCCATTGTTCATGCTCTTTGTGCACGCCGATCCTCCCCGCCGAACCACAAAGGGGCTGCATGGCCCCATAGATGGTCGTACCCCGACAGGCGGAGATTGGGACGGCGAGGACGTCGACTAGGCTAGGTCTTGGCGAGGGGTTTTAGGGGGGGTCGAGAGAGGGGGCATAGGGGGTTTTATAGGAAAACATCTTGGGGAAGGGGTCGGCGCGGGATTGTGATCCCGAGAGACGCGGGATACAGCGGCGCGCCGGACGCGCTCTGGTTCGGCGTGGCTTGAGCGAGGGGAAAGAGAAGAGGTGGGGCCGGCCGTCAGTGACTGCGGGGAGAGGGGGTGCGAGCGGGTGGCCGATCGGTAACGATTCGGGAGCGGGTGAGGGAATCTGGGCCGGCCTGCTACTATTGGGCCTGGGCTTCGCCTTTTTTAAATAAAAAAAAGCAGTCAAACAAAAAGAAGATACACAAAATAAATAAAAATAATATATAGGCATATAATATATATAAAAAATTCAGAACAATATTTCCTAAAACATGCACTATTTTTCATAGTCAAATAAAATTCACAAAAATTCATATAATTCAAACACTGCTATTGTTGCATTTAAAATGCAAATAAAATTATTTTAAAATATCAAAATGATTTCAAAATTATTTTTCTCCATTTTTCTGTTGAAGGGAATCATGTTACCCTATTTTCCATATATTTTATTTTTGGAGAAAAATAATTTGAATAAAAACCAAATAACTCCCAATTGGGTTTGAATTTGAATTTCAAACCACTTTCAAATCATTTCTGTTTTTCCTTGGTCAAATATATTTCAAATGCCCCTGAATTTTTGAAGTGTCATCTTACTTCTCTCTTTTTGAATATTTCCAGGGGTTTTGAAATTTGAAAAATTCAAATAACTTCAAATTGAAAGTGGGTTTCAAAATAACTTCAAAATGACTTTCAATTTGATTCTTTTAAACTTCCAACTCATATTTCATATAATTTGAAGAAGTCATTTTATCTTCTCTCATGAAAATCATTGAGTTGCATAAAGTTTATGAATTTGAAATATTTTCAAATGGAATTCAAATCCTTTCAAAAACCCATTTCATTTCTTTGATGGAAGAAGTCATGTCATCTTCACTCTAGGGTTCTCTGGTTTGAATTAAATTTGAATTCAAGGAACCCAATTGCAAAAATGAAAGTTTGGGAAAGTCATTTCATTCCCTCTCATTAAACTTTCAAAAGTTTCAAATTTCACTCACTTTCAGTCAATCAATCAAACCAACAATCAAACAATCAATCCTATTTATTTAATTAATATAACATTCCAAAATTTAGAATTTTGGGATGTTACACTAGCCCATTTGAGCAATCGAGCTATTGTCTCTCTTGTATCCGTGCAACATGAGCTTTTTCCATGGTAACACATTTTGTGCTCATTCCTTGGTTGCGCGGATCCCACTTATCTATCCGTGTGTGTGTTTCTTGTGCCACTATAGCTATTGATCTATTTGCTTTACATTGCAATTTTGTGAATCTTCCTCAACATTATCGATATCATTGACTAACATTTGCTTGAACTTTGTGCCACTTGTCCTAACCAAGCCACTCGATAAGCTTTACTTTGTAGGTGTGAGTTAACAAGTCCGGTAACAATTCCACTATTCTCTCAATGCACATTGAGTGACGCGGGATACATCCTCAACTTTGGCAAAAGGTATCTTGGTATTTTTTATCTCATTTCCTACTCACCTTTGCTCAAGTCTTGTGATGGATAGGCAAAGCACATCTACTTCGGTCTACAACAACAACGACGAGTTTGATGCCATGAAGAACCACTTGGATGCCAAGATGGATGCTCAAATGGAGGAGCTCAAAGCCCTCATCAAGACCGGCAAGAGGTCTTCCTCATCTTCGAGAAGACGCTCAAGTGCACATGCTTCCGAGCTACCATCTCTGGCAAGATCACATCGGCATCAACACCATCACCGACAAGAACGTGAAGGTCAAGAGATCAACACCAACCACCGCTCTACGACTTCACCATCTACCTTGGCATCTTCGCCAAGCGACTTCAAGACATCTTCTCCTTTGGACATGCGGCATCTTCGCCGACAAGCACCTCAAGATTACGCTCAAGAGAAGCTCCCCAAGCTCAAGTCCGCGACTTCCACGAGCTACTACGACCTCGACACCGACCTCGAGATTCCTTTCTATGGGACTCAAGACCCCCAGGAGTATCTCGAGTGGGAGCGCAAGATGGACGACTACCTCAAGCTACATCAAGTCCCCTCTGAAGATCAAGTGAAGTGCGCCACAAGGAACTTCCACGACTACGCGTCGACATGGTGGCTTCACACACCTTCAAAGAGCTTCAACATGAGTTGGCCCAAGACGAAGAAAGCAATGCGGCGAGAATTTTTGCCTTCCACCTACACGAAACATTTTCTTTGCCAATTGGAGAACACCATCCAAGGATCCTAGTCCCTCGACGAGTACTTCATGAAGATGAAGAAAGCCTTGCGACGAGCCGGCGTAGACGACCCCATTTGGATGAAGTTCCACTTCATGATGGGATTGAACAACGACATCTCCAAGACTATCTTCCTCGACAACTACGAGTCCCTCAACGACATCTACATTGGTGCTCTCAAGGCGGAACAAGAACACATGAAGGCCAAGGCTTCTCCACCCCAAGCTCACTTCACGAAGACCAAGCCCCAAGACGGCGAGCATGAGGATAGTACCACCATGATGTCCAAGCCCAACGAGCTCCAAGACGACACTCCCAAATTCGACTTCACCGCCATCCCTCTTTGTGGCATTGACGATGTCGAGTCTACCACGACTCTTTTTGAAGACGGCACGTCGATGACTATGACTACGGAGCCAATCAAGGACCAAGTTTTGGAGGCGAGCGCCAAGGTGGCGAGCAAGGATGATGCTTCCATCTTTGGAGGCGAGAGTGATGATGTGACATCTTCGGCCTTCATCCACGGCGACGGCGACGATGACTTGAGTGGCATGAGCACCCATATTGAGAGTGAGAGCGAGTTCACCACTAGCCCCGTATATGACGAGTTGCCCCAATTTCCATGTGAGGAGAGCCACAACCCTCACCACTCGAGTGAGATGAGTGACTCCACCATATGTGAGTTTGAGTGCACCTATTTTGAGGGAGTGAGTGAGCCACCACAAGAGTTGAGAGAGGAAGTTGATAGGTCTTGTGAGGCCATTTTCAACTCTAACGACTTAACCTCTACCTCTATTGTGTCTTCTCATTTGGTGCTAGGTCCCATATATGATGACGTGCCGATTCTCGACGACTTCATCCCTCTTATGGACAAGACGATGGCCATGGTGGAATATGATGCACCCCCCACATGGTTCCATCACGATGATGATGACCACGAGTTGGTCCATACCACCTCACCTACACCACTTGAGTGGAATGAAAAAGGTAAGATAGGTGAAGGTGATGAGCTAGTCCCACTAGTGGACATTGATTGCTTGCATGATGTCGATCCTCCTATTGACACGCCTCTTGCTAGTATGATTTCCCCATGCGATGATTTACCCATTTATGATGAGTTTGATGATTGCCATGTGGAGTCTATTAGTTGTGATGCCATGTTGCATAGGATTTCTTATGATAATTCTCTCGGTCACATCATGTTTATCGATCCGCTTGACTTGTCATATGCTATGCATGAGATCAACCATATGTCATATTTGCAATCTCATCGTAGTAACTATGCATATGCCATTAAAATGAACCCAATTTGCACATATGGCATAGATGACAAGCCCATGGTTATTGGCATTTGTTTTTCTTGTGATGATATTGATATGCTTCCTTTGCATCATTGCCATCATATGCCATGCCATGACCACCTAGCTTCGAACATGCATTGTTTTGGATGTTGTTCGTTTTCTCCATATGATGTTTCTGCTATTGCTCATGAGGAGACCCCCATAGTTTCCTCATCCATATTAGGAGATTTTGATCACTCCCATCCATTGCATGATTTTCATAATTATGTGCACAACATGCTCCCCATGAATAACGATGCTATTGTTGTGCCATATACTTGCATGCTCAATTTGTGTCCCCATCGTGTTATACATAACAACTATTCTTTCATGATGGATGACATGTTCATATACCATGCCTCAAATTTCTTTGAGCATTGCTTGTATTGTGCTAACTCTCACATGCACATACACATCATGATGGATGATGTGTACATTTACCACGCACACACTTTGTTTCGTTTGCCTATTTGTTGTGTAGGTACCCATGCTTACTTGTCAACCTCGCAAGCGCACGAGTTGACAAAACGAGCTCTAGAGAGCAATGAAGACGTGCACCACAATGGAGTTCTTACCCTCCACCCACCCTCTTTGTGCAAGAATTTTGCGCATTTCTTCTACATGGCCCTCACATGGTTATGGGTTATTGTCCATTACATATTCTATGCCCATATTGCCATGTTCACTTTACATGATTTGCTCACTCCTATGCCTTTGCCATGCATTTGTGACCCATGCTTTGCATTACACATGATCCATGATTCTACTACTTGTATGTGTGTTTGCATGCTTGGTGGAGATATCACTTGTTATTGCCATGTTCCATGCTTTTTGGCCCATTCCTATGATACTTTCCCCATTATTTGTCTTGTTTGCGATATGTCATGAGCATTGCCTATGCCTATTATTTGCTCACATGACATGATTGCCATGGTTTTCTCTAGTGTGTTGCATCTTCGCTCCACAAGTTTGCACGACATGATTACTATGAGTGCTTGCCTTGTTGCATCGCCAATGATTCATACTTCCTCGTTTCATGCGGTTGATGGCATCCATTTCCATGCTTTGCACATGATTGCTATTAAATGTGGTCCATTTGCTCCATATGTTACCTCTCTCATGCTAGATGATTTGCCATGTATTGAGTGCAACAATGCTTTTAGTCTTGCTAATGAGATCGCCCCCATAGCTTTCTCCCATATGTTTGGAGCGTTTGACATATTTCATGTGAAGCATGCTTGTCTTCCTTCTTTGCACCATATGCATAGTGCCATGAAAATTAAGATTGTTGCATCATGTTATTCATGCATTTTTGCTACTAATGGTTATGTGCAAGAGAAGAGAACCATCATGATGGATGATGTGTTTATCTACCATGCGCATACGTTCTTTGCTTTGTTGTGTGCATGTGTAGGATACTTCGCTACGTGTCAAATTCCACTTCACGTGAGTTGACCATTCGAGCTCTTGAGAGCGAGCCACTTTCGACCGACGCGCTTCTACAACGCATTTGCTACAACTTCGGCATTGTGAAGGACGCACAAGAGCACACTTTTGAGGTGATATCCTTCTCTTTTGAGAACTCCCAAACCATGAAAATGATATTGTGGATCATACTTCATGTGTTGCTTGCACCATGACACTTTGCACACATGCTAGAAATCTTGTTTTGACTTGTCATTGCCACATTGCCATGCCTCGTGATATATATGACTTGTGTGTTGCATCGAACATGATTATCCCATGCTATTTCCATGTGTCTGATTGCAACAATGCCATTTCTTCACATATGCCATGTCCCATTGATTGCTACATGCTTGACTTGATTGCCTCACACTTGATGAACAATTGCTCTTTCTATTGTGTTGAGTGCCACACTATCTTTCACTGCACCATGTGCACATTATGCTTGGTTTGTCTTGCACTTGACCCATGTGTTTAGACACTTCATTTTATTTGGTGTTGTGAATGATTCTTATGCATACCATAGACCATTTGTTGAACGCTTGATGCATGCTTGCTATGACCTCGAGGAAGATGCTTGTTATCTTGTCACACATATTTGCATCTCTACCTCCCATTTGCATGCTTGTTTCCATGATGACCTTGATTATGCTCAATTTATATGCTTACATGACATGCCACTATCCTTTGTCACACCATTTGCTATGCATGATGACGACACTTGTTGGGTGAATCACCCCTTGAATGATTGGTTTTGCACTAACGCTAACCACATTTGTTTTTCCAAGTGTTTGTTGTCTTTCCTCCTTTTGAAGGAATCACGAGACGCTGCGATATTGGAGAGTACCCATTTCGAGCTACAAGATGATAAGTTCTTGGTGATCGTCCACTTCTACACGGCGACGACATCTTTTTCCCATGGTGATTTGGATTTTGATCCGAGGACAGATCTTTCCCAAGGGGGAGGGGATGATGCGGAGCATCCTACGGACATCACCATGTCAAGAGTCCGTTCGGCAAGTGACACGTGCGACATCTACTTCACATACATGAAGGTGAATCATCTCCTTTACACGTGTTCACTTGACCCCTTCGAGGATGGTATACTACTTGACACTCCACACGTGTGCATGCATAGGTATTGTCGAAGCTTCACGGATGTCGAGGAGGAGTGAAAGCGCCAAGGAACAACTACACCATCCACGAGGGAAGCATGTAAGCGGAGACGGAAGAAGACGGGGCTGCTGAGCTACAGCGGCCGGACATCCGGGCCAGAGGCCGGACATCCGGCGCCTGTGCAGCCACGCAGGAGCTGCACCAACAGAGGCCGAAGAGCATCAGCGGCCGGACATCTGGCACGAGCCCCGGACATTCGGCGGCTCGCCACTGTCCCGGACATCCGGCATCCCACCCCGGAAATCCGGCCTCGACGTATCCAGAGAACAGCAAGAACCGGGCCAGCCCAGCCCGGACATCCGGCCAAGACCCCAGACATCCGGCTTCTCGTGAGCCGCCGGACATCCGGCCCTGCCTGCGCGCAGAGACGGGCCAGAGGCCCATGTATCCCCCTCTCACTTACCTCTTCGTGGACTAGCCTATATATACTTCTCCCCCACCTCCTTTCTAGGGTTAGCAAAGTATTGGCTCATCTAGTTGAGCCTAGCTCCTACCACTACTCCTCTTGAGAGACAGAGAGAGAGAGAGAGAGGGAGGGAGAGAGAGAGAGTGACCTCTCCCATGGAGATCAAGATCTCCATGTGAGCATGTGAGAAGATCCCCTAGTGGATTCAAGACCTCATCTCCTTCAAGGATTTGGGATGAACTCTACCTTGTATCTTTCCCTTTGATTGTTCATGTACCTTGTGGATCCATGTGTTTGTTAGTCTAGTGGATGTGTGATTGGACTTATTCTTGAGTGTTTCTCTTGTGATTTCCCCGTGTTCTTCGTAGAATCCCCCTCCAATTCGTGAAAGATCGTCAATTAGGGTTCCACCCTACATCATATTTGGTTCAATGGGATGTGATATATGCAGAGAACACAACAAATGAGCTCTAAAAATGCGTAAAATATAGAGCCATCACTTTGCAGGCACTGCAGGAAAATTGGGAGCATTACACCAAGAAAGCCGAAGATGCAAGATTGGTGTACGCCAATAATAAAATTTGCAAAAACCCATCTGCACCCCAAATATTGTATCCTCAGAAAGAAGGTACGTGCCTTGGGAAAATCAGAGTTTCGTGCAAAATCCTAAGAAGAATGTAGAGGTAAGTCAATGTGCTATTAAACCACATATAAATATGATTAAGAAACTTGTGGTGCCAAACAGCGGTTGATAATGACATCCATTTGGGCGAAAGCATGACTTCCCTTATTAAAGGATGCATGGAAGGTAAGAACGCACGTAGATCGATTTTGTCATGTTCCTTTGGAAGTACATCATACTTCGTCTTGTGCGACCTTGGTTCCCCAATCAACATTATACCTTATAGTCACTAGATGACGTTGCGCCAATTGGCGCAAAGACCAACTGCGACCCGAAAGTTAAGCGAACTATGTGAAACATAAAATGAAAATCAAGTGAACTATTTGTAGAGATCAACTGATCAACTGCAACTCACAAGTTAAGTGAACTATTTGAAACATAAGATGAAAGTTAAGTGAACTGTTTGGTTGGGAGCGGGCAGCGATTTGGTGAGCGTGGAGTCGATGGTGGTTCAGCCATCTGGGACTAGTTGCCTAGTCGACGGTGCTGAGCAGCAGGAATACCCTCCACATGCAAGGAGCGTCAGGCAAGTCATGTCAGTTATCCTCTTGGGATCGAAGCAACATAGGTTCGCTCTATCTGACATATCGTTCCTCTTCGATGTCATCGAGGTTCGCGGATATACTTGTCAGCCCGGACTTATACAACAGTTTTCGGTGTGCGCTCTAGTAGCAGCGAAGGCACTTGAGTCCCGGCCGGGTGTGTTATGGGGTGTTGGCCTCCTGACGTCTTGTATGTGTTGTGTTGCTTTAGGCCTAGTCTAGCTAGGCGTTGTGTAGGTTTCCCCCCGGTTTTTCTCAATAAACTAAGCAGTCCTTTTTTTTGGCACTCGCCTTTTTGCAGTGCATTTCTCCTTTTGGCAACTCTCCTGCCAACATTCAAAAATAGGTGGTAGTGGCCAGTTGATTTGTGGTTTCCTAATGGACATGTAGAGCTTCTGTCGTCGATGCTTGGGTGGGCGTCCCTCTTGCTTCTCCGAAGTTAGTCCAGTTAATCTTTTTTTACGGAGTTGCGATCTGGTGCTTTTCCTTCTTGTTGTGGTCCGATGTGCGTTGGTCTATGAGTCTTTACTAGCACAAATGCCCGTGTGTTGCAACGGGAGACATTGTTTCTCATGCTTCTTATTTCTGCCCTTCCTCGTATCCTCGTCCCAGTTCGCCACACGCTTCTCTATCTCGACCCTCAACGTCTACGCCCTACTGTTCTCCTTCTTGCCCTCAGGGCTCCTCTATTGGGGGCCAATGCACTAGTGGGGGGCATGCACATGCATGTCTTCGTTTTATGGGGTCTCTTTCTTTCTTATTGGCAAATTCCTTTATTTCCCAAGGATAAATAGGACCCACACCTCAACCTCCCTTTGTTATTCTTGAGGTGTCTTGTTTATTCTGTGACAACTTGCGGCTATATAAATTGATAAGATTTCATGTAAAAAAGGCTAGGTGGGACTATTTAACTACATAATGAACCGTTTAGTTAGCAGAAGCAAAAGGTAGCCTAGTTGGCGCTAGCCTTAGCGAGGCAAGGGGGCGTCACGGGTTCAATACGCAATCTGAGCAAAAAAAAAATTGCTAATCCTTTTGCGAAGCTCAACACCAGGCCCATGGCCCAATACAGGTGACGTACGATGAAGAAAGGTGGAGGAGGGAGGTTGAGCCCGATTACTCGAAGTAGCGCTAGCTTAAAGCGATATATGGATCGTTTTATGTACCATGGGTTGATTCTCAAAAATGTTAAGGAGATTTCTATAAAATTACATGACAGACAAGAGTATCAATTTTCTTTATTAACGTTGATGCAGCTTTTCAATATGAGACACTGTCAGGAGCGACAACGGGTGTTGTTGCCCGCGATTGAAGGGGAAACTTCATTGCTGCAGCATCTTGGTTCCTTCCACACTCAAGTTGTGTTGACTCGGCAGAGATTACCGCGATACGAAACGGTTTATATCTAGCAGGGAGAATTTGGTGCAACAAAGTCATTATAGAAATAGATTGCACGTTTGTGCAAAAAGCTGATGATTACATGGGCTCGGACATAGCCACTGTTCTTGAATGCAAAGAGCTAGCACTGGACTTTGCAGATGTTTCGTATACCCATTGTGTGCGGGAAGCAAATGAAGTTGCAAATGATCTTGCGAGGAACTCGTTTAGCGATAGATCTTCTAGTTTTTGGGACTCTACGTTCCCCGATTTTATTTCTCATGACCTTGCGATTATTTGAGAAATAAAGTTTTGATGTTTAAAAAAAAAGGTATAGATTAGGAACGTTTATATTTTCGCTTTGCACCACTTCCACATTACACGTACATCCTTGATTTAAGGATGAAATATCTAATTTTGCTAAGAGATAAACAAGATTAAGTTATTATTGTTTTAATTCTACACTGCCCTTCATTGTGATTGCCTGGAACATCTTGGATGAAGAGAAACGCCAAGATTTTTGACAATGTCAACCAAATGGCTTTCTATCTTTCTTTTGATAAAGATTTCACTGCTGGGGTTTCTCCTACAGTTTTCAATTCAAGAGAAAAAAATTAAGATATTTTGGCAGTACATTTTAATATTAGCCTACTATGAGCATTCAGCAGACTGATATACAACAATTAAACAAAATAAGAGCTGAACGCGATAAAAATATTGATTTCCCAAAAAGGAGCAGCTCCGAACTAGCCAATAATGCTGACACGTACAGACGTACTGGGTAAAATTTTCATTCTTTCTTGCTCGGTTGCTCCTCTTCATGTTCTAAGTTATGTACAGATTTCATGGCAGACCAAAAAAATTGTCAAGGAAAAATGAAGAGTAAAAACCAAACTCACTGTCACATTACATCAAACTATAAAGGAAAAGGGGCTAGCATCTATTTACGGTTCAATATAAAATATAATAATGGAAAACCATGCAAAAAAGTTCTTCTAATTTGCCAATCAGCATTCAATGCAGACCAGTCAAATGCTGTACATTTGTCTTGCTCATACTGAAGGCCTACTTCTGCATTGACAAAACATGTAGAGCATTAGATTGCTGAAGTCAAGTTAGAAATACACAAACGGAAGTCATGATTCCGGTTAGGTTCAAATTGTATTTTTAATGAAATTTAACCCCATATCAAATGCCCATTTTGTGTCAAATTTAACCGTATAAAGGCCATATATCATTTACTCAAGTCAAGTATTCCTTGTATTTACCTGTCTTCTTCTGTAAGAAGCTCTTCCTGATTTCTCCATGCAAAAATAAACAGGAGAAGATAAATTCTGCAGTAGCTTCTGTACACAAAACTTCACCGCCTTTCCCTTCTAAGTGACAAAACCTATTAATAATAGCTATCAATTTTAAGTGACTAGTCCGAGAGTATGTCCTCCAGTTCAGGAATGTCTGGTCCAGCAATACGGCCGTAGTCTGGATCAGTCTCATTTGATGAATCCCCTCCCAAGGGTGTATTCTCTCCATAGTCCAAATCGCTCCAGTCGAACTCCGCATCACTGGTATGATTCCCGGGAGCTTCACCAGCACGATTGCTTAGGTTCGGCTTACTATGTCCAGTTCTTCTCTTTGTCCTTGCACAAATGCAGTCCATAGGGTGCTCGTGAAATTCACCTTTTCCTGGTTTAATCTCATTTGGCTCACCCATAAACCCCTTTTGGTACATCTGAACTTTGGATGCAAATGTGTCCCAGCTCATGCTGGTTCGATTAAGGAAGAGTGAAGAGAGCTTCTTAGAATTGGGTCGTATGGTCCTCTTGTGCCCAAAGTATCTCCTGAAATCAGCATTTTTTCAATCAATCAATTTACATTTACAGGGTATTTGAATATGCAGGCAACAATTCGTGTTGTAAAAAATCTACTGCTATTCAAATTATTGTAGAACTGCACAAAAGAGATTACCTTCGACCAGCCAACATTCTTGCCATGTTGCCATTGTTATTTGTCACGAAAACATCGCTGCCATCACACACGACATAATCAAGGGCGGCCATGCGAGACGAGAATGGCAAGAAAGGTGCCAGCTCCTCCTTGCTTGATAGAGTCTCCTTCGAGTGGAAGTTTGGGAAGAGCGCTTTCAGAGGTGCTAATGTCTCCTCTCCTCCATATACATCCCCCGACGCAACATATAGGTGGACGTCCTTCCCAAAACCCAATGCCCTGAGCATGAAGCCAACTTCTTCTGGTGTTAGAGGGCATTTGCCATGCCGGCGTTCTCTGTCAGGGTTGCTTTCCTGCACATAAGTTTAAGTGTGACTTTAAAAAACTGAAAGGGCCATACTTTAATAACCATGAATGAAGAATGGTCTCTTACATGCAGTGTATTCCACCTCTTACGTATTGCACCTAGTTCCCTTCTCTCGATTTCGCCACCCCCAAAGTAGCATCCGGAGAAGGCGAGCATGTCAGGCTCAAATCTGTCATAGGTTATGTGGGTGAAGAAAATTCGCTTATACTGCGTAGCCAACACAAAAATTTATTTGAAGAAATATTACCTTAGGTGAAGAGCAATAAAGCGTCCACTTTTGGCTCTCATTCTTTGGACAAGTAATCGGCCCATTTCGAGAATTGGATCTGTGAACTTTAGTGCATGATAATTGACTCTACACCTCAGCTTTTGAAGATCAGTCTCCAACCTGTTGGAAACCCGGTAGTCAAATTTTGTTAGTTGAACAACCTGCATGGGCAGAAATGCAAGAAACATGTCAGAATTGAGCATTTTCAGCCTGAAGTTCTGAACATAAGAAATGTGTCATATTGACAATCTGTAATGCTTACATGTTTCTTTAAAAGGGCAGGCAGTACTCGGTTCTCATAGCATTTTGGAGTACACTTCCTAGGTACACGCATCTTATATGGAAATAGTGCTTTCCCATTTCTATCAGGTACTTGTCGTATGATCTTTACATCATTTGCGAGCGAGGATATGAATGAGTCAGCATCAAATATCTCCCTAAAATCACTGTGATACAGAACACCGAATTAGCACATGGTGCTTTGCCAGAACAACCAACAGAGGGTAAAGATTGTTACCTTGCGTCATTCCAGAAAGATGCCTGATCAAGCTTTGGAATGACAAGTGTTGCATTCAGAATGCGCGCTGCAACAACAGCATCTATGATCTGGAAACAGATAACCAGAATCGTTTTCGTGTCATTTATTGAATTTCATCACTTACCTAAAAATTGGGAATATTATCATGACAAACTACTGATGTTGGAACATTAGAGTTTCATCACTCTGTATAGCAAGAAGACACGAGTCAGAGCACAAACAGAGAATTGATTATCTGGATACCCGTTCACAGTGATAACTCATACTAATTGGTCAAGGAACACACGCTATGACCTCGAACCAAAAGTTGTTCAGATTGATAACTCATACTAGTAGGTCAAGAAGCACACGCTATGATCTAGAACTGGAAGTGTTCAGATTGATAACTCATAGGTCAAGAAACACACACTATGATCTCGAACTGGAAGTTGTTCAGATTACTCAAGATCAGAATTGGCAAGTAAGTATTCAGGTACACGTTTCCTACGGTATAGGGTAGTTGTATATGACAGCTAATACTAACAAGAAAGGAATAAATACACTGGTGCAGTCATGCAGGGCTTCCAAAAGTAGTTGGAGCATACCAAGAAAAGACGGAAATGCGCGGATGCAGCCAAAGGCGTCAACTAGTTGTTTGAGCCTTGGAGTAAACTGACCAGGGCTATACATCATAGATGCTTACAATTGAAGAAAACTGGCATTACTGTATTAGCAGCACATGGCCAAGATCATCATTGCGAAGCCTAGACTGACATTAGACTATTAACACAGTAATTCAGGTAGGTTATGAAATACTTGTATGAATACACTGAAATTACGAGGTAATTTAATTGCCATATATTCACGCTGTTGGACCAAGCAAAAAGACAATAATTCGATGGGACAAGCCAGCAACTAGTATGGCAGCACGTTGGTTCTTACTCACCCCTGTTCGCTGCTGGTTCAGGCCCCCGCTGGTGGCGATCATCAGATAGCGATTCGACTCGGTGACAGCCTTGGCATCTGCTGAAGGGGGAACTTCACTGTTAGCGAGCAGTCAGACACGAACACGAGCAATGGCAATGCTAATCTTGTGAAGCAAAACAATCCGTATACGAAAGGAAAACCAAATTGCTGCAAGCAACAGGCGTGCGCACCGGCGAACTCCTTGGTGGCGTTGCTGCAGCCAACGAAGTGGTGCGCCGTCTTCGACACCCAGAGCTCCTCCCCCAGCCTGCTCCCGCCACTCTGAAAGGAAACCCGGAACCAATTAATCAGACGAATCTGCCGCTCAATTTCGCCGGGTTTAAGCGCAAGAAACGGTGAAGCAAAGCGCGGGATTATCCACTCACCGGAACGGTGAAATCGACGGTGCCGACGAGATTCCTGCGCAACTCGGCCGGTTTGTTCAACTGCTCCGCGAAACAAAAGGGGGGAGGGAAAACAGTAAACAGAATCGGCATTAAGGCAGGAAAAGAGCGAAAATCGGAGAGCATTGCATGGACCGACGGCGACCCCCGTCGCCGCAAAGTCGCGGCTTTTGTTGGGAGGAGAGAGCGTACCAGGAACGGCGGGTTGGGGCGCCGGACGCCGCCACCCCCGAGCGGCGGCGAGAGGAAGCAGTGGAACGCGACGACGACAAGCAGCAGCCCGGCCGCCGTGAACGCCGCCGCGGCCGGCGCCACCGAGGGCACCACCCAGCGGCCGTGGTGCTGCCCGCGCCGCCGCCTCGACCCCATGCGGCGCTGCTGCCCCTCCTCTCACGCACGTACGACGCGCCGAGGCGCACGCCTCCTTGTCGCTCCGCCCCTCCTGGGCTTTCTGATCGAGCGTGCGCTTGGAAGCGTGTGGGTTTTGGACTGGTGGCGGCAGAGATGGGAAGGAAGCGGCCGGAGGCGGAGGGAAGTCGAGGCTTTTGTTAGTTGGGTGGCAACATTTGGCGAGAGAGCAGGTAGAAAACGATGAGACGGCAGGAGAAGCGACTCCTTCTCCTAGACTACTAGCGGGGCGGCTACAGGGAGATCAATCATATATATCGCGAAAGTAAAGAGGCTACAAGTAAATATGCTAGTGCCTCAGTAAAAAAAATGGAGGATGACAGCGAATCTCCGCACTCTGACCGCTTTTAATTCCGTTTGGCCGTTCCGATTATATTATAGACTAATCTAATGTAAAGCAGATTCAGCACAAAAAAAATGCTTGTTCTGGAAGAAAAGAAATCGCGTGAGAGGAGAGCCGATCTGGCTTGTTCTGCGTCAGTGTACATGCGTGTCTCCTAGCGCTAGCGAGGAGCATGCTAATGGCGTCCTGTGGGTAGGCGATTAGTAGTACTACTAGAGTAATTTGAGTCAAGCTGAGGGTGGCATCCGCAGAAACGCCACATAATGGCCAGATTACAGAGATTAAACCGTTGTATATACGGGAGTACTAGTACCCTACAGCAAGGACGGCTCCCTGTGAATGAATCTCAATAATTACAGGCCTCATTGAATGCGCAGTCCACCCGGCTGGTGCGTGGCCAAGTGCTAATTCATTGCAATTTGCTGCTACAGTAATAAGGTGCTTCATTCACGATTCCATTCAAACGATCGCACGTGCCGTTGCCGTGATTTTTTCTTTCCTTTTGTTTTCCCAAGAGCAACAGACCGCCCGCCCAATGGGAGCGTCACGATGGTGCCGCGCGACGTGATGCAACGTGCACGTAGCCAGCTTTCTTTTTGTTAATTACTCCCTCCATCCCAAAATAAGTGACTCAACTTTGTACTAAAGATATTACAAAGTTGACTCACTTATTTATTTCGGGACGGAGGGAGTACTATTAATCCGTGTCGCGTCAAAAAGGATGGATGGATGGTGCGGTAGAGGAGCGACGTCGCACATGCAGGAGCAGTCCACGTGATGTACCACTTTCGACGATCCTAGCCAACAAGCAACCGACCACGACCGATCCCGTCCCAGCGGGGCCGCCTTTCCGGCCGTATGCCGAGCCTGACTCTTGTTAATCTGGCACACATGCAGAGGGCGTGCTGCGCTCGGAAAAAAAGACTGCGGTCAAGTTCGACATGCACGGACCATCACCGACGGCCACCCTTCCATGCAAATAACCAAGATAGGATAAAATGGAGTTTCGAAAGAGAGAAATTGTTTTGGAATGTTTAACCATTTTTTTTCTGCACTTCGGCTCTGTACTGCAGGTAGTAGGAGTAATTTTCTCGGTACAAAGTTAAAGGGAAAAAAAAGAGCGCAAGTTGTTGGGATTCGCTGCAGGTTTTCAGTGCTGCAAACAGTTGTTCTGCAAGCTGCAGCTTGCTCTAGAAGAATACACCCTATACGGATGATGATTTTTTTTCAAAACTGGCATTGTATTTAGAGCAAATTCGAAAACTAGCATTGCTAACATGTATATATCAAAAATAGCACCCCGTCGGTCTGCCGTAGGCCGAAGAGTGATTTTTCGGCCTGGAAAAAACCGAAGAGACCATTTCGGCTTCCTGTGGGCCGAAGAGGGGCGCTGCTGGGCCGAAGACCTGTCTTCGGTCAGCAGTAAGCCGAAGAGGCCTTTTCGGCTTCCTGTTGGCCGAAGAATGCATACTCTTTACGTTAAACGTTGACCGAAGTTGCATGGAGCACTTTTCGGCCTGCACCTGACCGAAGACTATTTCCGAGGCTGGGATGCGAAAATGAGTGGAAGACGGAAGAGATCGGCGCGGGGTGGCGAGATGAAACAGAGAGAATGGAGGGAGGAAGATGAGAACGAGAGAGAGAGGAAGAAGAAGGCAGGGTCGGCCTTATCCCCATGTCTTCGGTCGCTGGTAGGCCGAAGAGCCTCTTCGGTCTCTGGTAGGCCGAAGTATCCACTCTTCGGTCTCTGGTAGGCCGAAGATGGACTTTTCTGTCGGTGGCTCAGCTCTTCGGCCCAGCTGGCATCTCTTCGGCCCGCAGAAACACACTTCGGCTTTTGGTAGACCGAAAATTCCCTCTTCGGTCAACCACAGACCGACGGGGTGCTATTTTTGATATATACGTGTTAGCAATGCTAGTTTTCGAATTTGCTCTAAATACAGTGCCATTTTTGAAAAAAAATCACGGATGATCGTACAAACCAAACCCAAACGCAAGGCCAAAAAAAAGGCCCATAATAATAATGAACTTGGCCATGTAGGCTTTTAAAATTTATTAATAAAAAGCCAAACTCTCGTTATGTCTTTCATCAAAGAAAAAAATACTGAACGCCGGCTGTATTGAAACGCACACTATTAGTAGCAACAAATTTAATCACGCACTCTGTGTTACTCCCTCTATTCCACAATGTAGTGCCTATAAATTTTTCTGAGAGTCAAACTTTGCCAACTTTGACCAAGTTTATAGAGAAAACTGTCTACATCTACAATACCAAACATGTACATTCCGAAAATATAACTCATTATGTATCCAATGATGTGCATTTGGTATTCTAGATGTACCTATTTTTCTCTATAAATATGGTCAAACTTTGTAATGTTTGACTTTTGAAAAAATCTATAGGCACTACATTATGGAACGGAGGGAGTACTGGTGAGAACCACGATATGGTGGCACAGGAAAGATATTCCGGCTATCTTGCATCAACTGCTCCCTCTCTTTTAGGCCTTACTTTAACTCCAAAGTGAGAATAAACCCTGGATGGGTAAAGGTTAGCTTAGACGATCCGCATGTGGTTCGGATGCTGTCTTGCACAGAAGAAAATGTTTGTTGCACGCAAGTGGGGCGGAGATGGTGCATACGGTGGGGCTACGTACGTACCCCCACTAACAAACTGGACGCAGCAACATGCGTTGATGGGTGGATTAGAAGAAAAGTCCCCATCACCCTCCGCTGGTCCCGATCCATCAGCTCATGAGGTTTTGTTTTGTGCTTCCCCTTCAGTACCCTACACAGACCAATAATTGACCTGGACAAAGTCTCTTTAGCCTTTTGCTGATATAACAATGGCCCCTTGAAAAATATAAGAGCATCTACAGCCAGACTCCCCAAACCCCCTCAAACGCCCGAGCGGGCCGCCCGGTCACTGACCGGTCACGATTTTTCGACCCAGCCGGGCGCCTCAAACGGGCCTCAAACGCCCGGACTGACCGGCACCCCTCATATCCAGCCCAAATATGGGGCAGATATGGGGGCGACCGGGCACGCCCGCCACGTCGGACCCGACAAGCCGACCCCACCCCAAATTGCATCAAATCCATCAAACCCTTCCTCCTCCTCCCGCCGCCCTCCATCCTTTCCCGCGCCCGAGCCATTGTCGTCGTCCACCCTTGCTCCCCATCCTCATCACCGGTCCTGATCCACAGTCGGAGATGTCGTCGAGCCCGTCCCCGACCGCCGCCACGGAGACGCAGTCCGCCTCGTTCGTCGGCGTCCCTTCTTCGGCTCCGTCTTGCAAGGCGGAGAATGTCGCCCGGAAGTTGCGGCGACGCCGGCAGCGAGTTTGAGAAGCAAGAGGCGGCCATCAAATGGGAACTCGAGAAGGAGCTTGAGAAGGAGAGGTTGCAACTCGCACGGGACGCGGAGGATGCGAAGATCATGTTGGCGGACGAAACCCTCTTGGATGAGCATGCAAAGAAGTGGCTTGCGGAGAAGAAGAAGGCGATCAATGACCGTAGGGAGTACGACGCGGCGAGGGCGGCTGCGGCAGCGGCAGCGGATCATGCGGCCCGGATGCAGGCGGAGGAGGCAGCCCGGATGCAGGCGAAGCAGTACGAGTAGGACGCGTTCCGCCTGGAGCAGGACGCATACGAGCAGGCGCCCGGGCAGTGATCCGAAGCCATCCGTCACACTCGGACATTGATTTTATTTTGGCTTGTCCGTTTTGTTGAACTATGATTTGCTTTGCTTCGTTTCGAACTGTTGAATACGGACAATTTGTATCGTATGATCGATGTGCATGGATTGCATGAATTTGAGAATCCGCATTTGAGGTATGTATATGTGCGGCGCAACATATGAGGGGCCGGCGGGCGCTGTTTGCGGGAGTATAGGAGGCCGGATTTGCCAAGTCCGGCTGTAGATGCTCTAAGTACGGTAGTATTTATTTGTTTAGTTATGTGTCGTGTAAATGCATCCGTTGCTAAATTGTAGCACCGGATTAGAACTGCAGCTACCCGTAGACTGTTTCAGTTAAGAGTTGCGTGTGTGTGACATCCTGCTTGTTATGTCACTAACTCGCTGTTTTCTTCTTCTTCTAGATGAAGCAACCCATGATTTTATCTTTTAGGTGTCTACGACTAAACAAACCAGGGCATCACCCAAAGAGGGGCTAATGGCTTTCCAGAAAAGAGTGGGGGCTTAGCTTAATTCTACACCGTCCAAATTTACAGATTACTCCCAAACAAGCTCACGATTTGAAGTGGCAAGGCCAAAAGTCTGCAGTAATTTATTTGGGCGTGAATTCCACTTTTTACCCTGCAGTTGTACATTTGTGACCCATATTACTTCACTTAGTGAAATTTCTATCGAAATATCAGATTTTGAAGACTTTTAACACGCTTTCACCCCGATTTTGCATTTTGCTTGTTTATGCTAGATAGGATCGGCATGGTGCGTCAATGATTCATAAAAAAATGTGTAAAGATCGAAGGGCATCATTGACGATCATGTCTAGATTTCTCTTGTCCATCTGTTCCATTCCTCGCCGCCGTCCAGATATTTTTGGACCCCAGGCGTCACCTCACACCTTGCCTAATGAACACAGACCAGAAAACGAGGATCCAAAGCTTCTAAAAGGGGTATTATAGACGAATTTCCACTCGACGGGGTAATTAGCGTCACAAATGCATATCTAGAAGGTAAAATGTGAAATTCGCTCTTTCTTTGAAGGTCTTTCACATAAAAATGTGATAACGTAAAGGAGGGCTAGCTAAAATATCATGCACGCGGAGGGAGACGACCGAAGCAAAATCAACCTAGTGATGTGAGGCGAAAGTGAAATGCCAACTAACTTGGATCGCTGATCACAACGTGGCTGTACCCCATTTGTAGTACTTATAATTAAACACTACTACCGGAGAGCTCGCGGAATAATCCTGCCTCGCTTGACAGTGTGGTGTCACGTGCAACCTGGAGAGCCTTTGATTCGGATGAGTCACTCACTGGTGAGCGTGATTCTCCGTCTGGGACTTGTGAATCAAAACTCATTACAACGAAGGTGGGGAAGGATCGATAGGGAGCGCTTCTAGGCGCTTGACTGAAAAATTATTTTGGTTGCATTGTCACTGGAAGCCTGGAACCATCCATTCGCCCGGCGATCGAGCAGGCGCGCGAATGGGGTAAAGCCGAGGCGGTACACATGCGTAGTACGTGCCGCACCGACACGTCCCCGAGGTTGAAAACTTCACGCGCGCCCAAACTCCGAGGCTGGTCACTTTTGGTGGACGGCCGAGAAGAATCCAGCAGCTTCGTCCCCATGGAAAAAGGATCTGCGATGCGCCAGCGCACGCATACCGCTGTGCAGTAGGTCAGCCGTGGCTAGCTCTCTCCGGTCATGTTCTTTTCAGAGATACTATCATTCCGCAACAAAATGGAAATGTTCGACGCCGTACGGAAGCGAACGCACGCGAAACACCTCCGAGTCACACAATGGCCTCCCTACTTTTCATAGTATAGTACTAGCAGATAGGGCATGCAGCCACTTTATTAATTATTCATAAAGACTTTACAAAGTAATACATCAGTAAGCCTGGATCCACCATCTTGGCAACACCTGTCGCTACTCCTATCCCCTTGATGCAGGGGTGCCGAATGTCCGAGCCTAATACCAAACAGACATCGCACCAAAACCTAACATCTAATGCCGGGTGCCCCATCCCAGCCACATACCGGGACTGGGTCACACACCGGTCCGGCGCACTCACCGAGGCTGCCGCCACCGTCTTTCACCGATCCATCTCCAGAGCAGGGACTGACGCATAGACCTTGCCAAGCCTGCCGTCGACGCCACCATGGCGCCAGACAGCGCCACCGCCCTGCGCTCGTCCATCCAGCCGCATCCGTCGTCGATATCCAGCTGCACCATGCCGCCAATACTCGTCGTCATCGACGCGGTAGATACAACGCCGCACCTCCTGGCAACCTCCACACCGTCGCCGCTGCTGGAGCTACACGGAGTCCATCACCCACAGCATCTCTCCGCCGAACAGCAGAACCTCCCAAGACGGCGCCTCCATGGAGGGTACGACGCGAAGGACGCCGCCGCCGCCCAATCCAGACTGAATTTTGGACTTTCGTCTGGGAGGGGTTCGGAGGTGGATAGGAGAGACCTCGACATCGCCTCCACGGAGGGTAACGGCGTCGAGAGACGTCGCCGATGCCGGACCGAACAAGCCGATCAAAGTTTCCTCCGGTCCCATCCTATACCACCAAACCTCCGTCGGCTCCGGATCCGGCAACGGACCACGAACCGAAACCTGCAGAGATGAGAGAGCCATGGGGCTCAACCCACCATGAAGGAGGATCGAGAAGAATCCATCGTAGATCTCCAGGCGCCGAATCCAGCGATCCGGCGTGGTCAGCGATGACCACCACCACCCCGCGGCGGCCGACGACGTTCAAGCCCAAGACCCAGAATTGGATCCGATCTGAACCCGGCAGCGCCCGCGACCACCGATCTTGCCCACCATGCAGCCGTCACCACGCCGCGTGCAGGCCGCCGCCGCGCCGCGCACGACGTCACCAAGAAACCCGCCCGCCGCGCCGCCCGACCCCACGCTAGCCCGGCACCCCGCCCGATCTGGCTGCCCCGCGCCAGCCGCGACGGACAAGGGGGAGAGATGCCCCGCCGCCGCCCAGCCGTCCAAGCTTTGCCCGGCGGCGCTGCGGACGGCGGCGAGGAAAGGTGGAGGCGGAGGAGGGCCGAGAGGACGGCGGCTAGGGTTCCCCCCTGGGTCGCCCCGCGGAGACGACACGAGGGGGGCGAGGGGGAAGAGAGACTATTCCAAACCTCGGGAACCTGAACATCAACGCCGCGCTTTACTGATAGATCTATATATAGTTTTATATATTTGACTTCAACGTGTTCGCACTTAGTTTCACTTTTGTTAGATATAATTCTAGTTCTAGAACCCTCTATATTGTTTTAGAACACTATCCAATAGGTCATTTATATGATAGGCCCATTGTATCTTATATCAAATTGATAACGAACATGATTTCAGCCTTGAGACATTTTTCTCTAGGTATATTCTAATATCGCCAGCCAATTAAAATTATGTTGCCTGAATTAATGGTCAAGAAAGAAAAAGGTATAATTAACATCGACCACCAAGGCATAGTCTTTCTTTTGTAGAAGGTAAGATACAAATAGCACTTATAATTTTAATTTACAATGGCACAGATAGCATTCTATATATATGTGTTTACACGAGGGACTCCCATAACATACAACCAAAAGTAAGAGCTAGCTTTGTCAAGATTCTTACGCCAAGAACTATCGTCAAGTGAATTGTCTGTTGAGATCTGACAACACATTGGGAAGTGGACGCATAACTTGGAGCTCCTAAAGCAAAGCAACAACCCATACACCTATGGAAGGGGTTCACCAATTACTCAACTCCATAGCTCAAATTTAGATAGTAGAGAACTACTAATGTCTAGTTAGTAGATAACTATCTTAATTATAAAGATGCAGCATACATATGAAGCATATACTATCCATAGATCACCGCATACATATGAACCATTTGAATGTTTGCCTATGTTGTCCACTTACCACATTAAGCAAATAAGTTCTTTAATTTGTTCTCAAAAAGTTGAAAGTACTATCATACACAATTAAAATTAACCTGAAATCCAGTCCAAAACAACTATATGTGAGGGCATATTGTCGACACAAATTTTTCTGTTGAAGCAAGTGGCATACCAAGAATGCTAGAAGGAGGGCAGAATCAGAGTATATGAGAGAAATTGGAGAGGTAATAGGTGAGACGACAAACCTATACGTATACCACAAAAAGATGTATGACTAATACCACTCTATATTGCACCCAAAGGTAAAGTGATCATGTCGGGTGAATACACTGCATCTGAAAGAGGGGAACCAGTATTGTAGCACATGGATCTAAAAAACAGAGAGCACTCACCCAAGCATCTATGATGCAAGTGGATAACATGCTCACAAAGTTCTTGGAGAACCTTTGTTGCTGGAAGCCTATATGGAGATACAACATTTAACAAAAAAAGGAATAATAATACATGCAGAAACAAAAAAGAAACCACTTATGAGTGGCAAAGCGGAAATATGATGATACAAATAGATAATTTTAGTTTCTATTGGCCGTACTACCTTATAATAAAGACACATTTAGTGAGGTGCAATTTAGGAGAGATTTCACTTATAAGTTAAATGAACATACTAATTCTAGTGGTTGAGGTTAATTCAAATTTTCATAGCAGTATAACAACACCTTTGTACCTGAATTGCGTATTACACAATTATTTTACTTATGTTTCATAGGAAGAGTAAGAATAGAAATGATATCATTCCAGCAAGAAAAAATCCCTATTGAGGTATATTGCAGGCAATCAAATGAAGTGGCATCTCTGATGTCTAAAACTCTTTCCCACCAGCCGCTAAATTGCTAGACATCAACCACTATTCTAGGGAAAAAGTCATCAACCAAAGTCTTCTATTGAGGACATGGCCTAATTTTCAGACCTTGGGCATCTCAGTCAAGTTCATCAAGAAGAACCAATGCAGAGGCAGGTACATGCTCCTACATGGAAACATTTGTTCAGATTCATCAAATAAAATGCTAGATTCTATCTAGAACATCTATTGCAGACATGTGTGCTCCCTGGATGGTTGAATGTATGGTGGATATTATACAAATAATAACATTGATAAGGGGAAACCAAAAACTAAAAACCTTTTTTCCTTTTTGATGATACATGGTGCAATGTTATAACATGGCGATCCAACAGGATCCAACAGGACTAAGTCAATCTCATAGACAACTCTTGTACCGGAGTTCTCCACTCCCGAAATCCTTGCAAATTGAACTGTTGAGCTTCCATCAGCATGATTGCCTATTTACATCCTTAAAAGTGGTCTTCCATGATTCGGAATTACCCTAGAAGGATTACCGAGGTCGATAATAAATTAAATTATTATTTTTCCCTGTGATTAATCCTTATATATTTATCTAATGCTCCCACTAATTCAAACAACTAATATATTGTGAAAATATATCAGAGAAAACTGAAAGATTTCCATACCATTGATTACTAACGTCTGGGACTGATCTACCAATATTTCTTGGTGTTATGCAAAATTAAGTTGCCACACCAAAAGGTAATGATGACTGAATAAAAACATTACATGACAATGTAAATTTCTTTAACATGTAAGCTCAACTGTATAACCAGATCAAGTTTTGTATGCGCTACCTACTCTTAGAAATGCAAAAGGGAGTAATTACTGGATAAAAATGCTACACGGGCATGAAAAAAATCTTTAACAGCAAAGCATGATGTAACACCCCCTGTAATTAAGCTACAGTAAACCCGTGCAAATTATGCCAAGTCATCTAGTTTTGCAATGCCACTTGTCACTTGGCTTCAGAACGAATTCAAATTCAAAATTCAAATGGCAAGTGAAAATAAAAGTTGACTAAATTTGAAAACTAAATAGTTCATAATGTTGCAAATAATCCCAAAGCAATTATAAAAATAAAATCAATATTATTTGAATTCTCAAGTTGACCCTAGCAAGCAAAACAGTACCCAAAACAGCATTACTAAATCCATTTTCATTTTTGAAAAATACAAATGAATTCAAATCACTCCCAAACTTTTTGTGGCAGTGAGGTATAATATATATTAATTTTTTGGGACCAACTACACATTTTGCAAAAGTCATTTTCTAGCTAAAAGAGAATGCAACAGAAAAGAATAAAGAAAAGCAGAAATCAGAAATAAAAGAAAAAGGAAAAGGGCCACTGTTGGCTGGGCCTTAGTGCACAGTGTGCAGGCCCAGCCCAACAGGGCCGTCGTCGTCTCCCTCCTCCCCGTGTCACCTCACGCGTGCGCGCCCGACGCCGTTCGCCGTCGCCACCGCACCCGCTCGTCGCCGCGCCGCTACAGGAGGGCGTGGGAGGATAAGAGCGACGCCGTGGCACCTCGGGGACACCCCCAATCCTCATCCTCCCCTCTCCCTCGCTCACTCTCTTCTCTCCACCATCGTCCGAGCGCCACCGTCGCCGCGCTTCACCACCGCCGTGGCCATTGGCCTCTCCGCGTCGCCTGCTGGTGCCCGGGTGGATCGCCGACCACCGCTACGTCCACCTCGGCCATCTACGGGAGCCGGGGAGCTCCACCGTGAGCGGATCGAGCGCTTCTCCTCGCTTTGGCCGCCGGCGTTCATCGCCGATCCCCGCGCCTCTACTGCTCCTAAGCCGACCACCGAGCCCCCGTGCGCTCCTCGGTGAGCAGCCACACCTTCTTCCCCTCTTTTCCCCTTCGCTAGCTTGCTCTAGCTGCTGCTGCCAAGTGGCCGGAGCTCAGCTCCGCCGCGCCGCTCGCCGCCGTCGCTGCTGTCCCCGTCATGGACCGCAAAGCTCACCTTCGAGCTTAGGTCGTCGCGTAGATGCCGTACGAGCTCCGTGCCGCTAGCTTTGCCCTCTGTACCGCCGTTTACGAGCTCGCCGTGCTTCGGGTTCTGCCGATCTCGTCGCCGGCGACGCCACGGTCCAACCCCGGCGCCACAACCTCCCCCAATGGACGCGGCGCGGCCTTGGCTTTCGAACGCGACCAAGCGCGCGCCAAACGGACGCCTGTGCGCGGTTTCCGGCCAACTCCGGCGCGCCACCGCCGCAAAAACGGTCGCCGGACTAACTCCGGCGCCGACGCCGACGTGGCACCGTTCGGGGCCCACCCTGGGCCACTGCAGGTGGGTCCCGTGGGCCCAGTTAACCCTGTTAACTAAGTCAACAGTGCTGACTGGGCAGGGTCCAGTCACTGACTTGTAGGCCCCACCTAATTAGTTAACTAAATTACTAATTTAATTAACCGATTAATTTTAAATAATAAATAGTCTAACTAATGTATCTATGACAGGTGGGTCCCACTAACTAATTAACTTAATTAGTTAAACTCAAGCCCACTGTCAGCCATAGATGCACATTTCTGGGTACACTTCTGTGTACCCATAGCATTTTCCTATTTTAATTTCGAATTTAAATTAAATTCCAAAAATTCCAGAAAATGATTAAAACTTTGAAAAATCATATAAAATAAACCGTAACTCGGATGAAAATAATTTATATATGAAAAATGATCAGAAAAATCCAACGAATCCGAATATGTCATGTGTATGCATGTTAAAACCCTCTGCGTGGGAGAACCTGTAACTTTAGGCCTGTTTCTGATAAATGAATAGTGCCTGACCTCCGGTCAATAATTCCAAATTAATTCCTAAATTAACTAAAATGGTTTAGGGATGTATTAGGTCACCCCCGCGTTGCCTATTGACATGTCGTGCTCTGTGAGTGCATTTGTTTGCTATGTATTTATCTGTTTCCTCCCCCTCTTCTCTCCGGTAGACCCCGAGACCGACGTTGCCCCGAGGACTGCTACTCCACCGACGACCCCTCTTTTACCGCAGAGCTTCCAGGCAAGCAAACCCCCTTGATCCTTCCTATATCACCTATTCCTTCTTCCCCGTGCTTGCATTAGAATTTGCTACCGTATTTGATTGCTCCTATTCTGATGCATAGCCTGATTTTGTAACCTGCTGTTGATACTTTACCTATTGTCCTAAATGTTTAGTATAGGCTGGTTAGTGGTCCATCAAAGGCCCCACACCCTTGACCTTGTTGCCATGCTTTTCCACTAGTGACTCGATCAGTGTGATCGATGTACAGAGGCCGAACACAGCACCGCACACCCCCTCAGATATACGACTCTGCAGAGCTACCATCGAGTGACGAGGGTGATACCTCCTACCTCACTCCTGATGATATCTCTGTAGCGTAGCTAGTCGGTTGTGGGTTATCGAGGGTGATTCCTCTTTCACCACCTCCGATGATGCCTCTGTCGTACAACCCATCAAGTGTGAACTTATCGAGGGTGATTCCTCCAAGTTCACCTTGACGGATACGTCGAGTGGAATCCAACGAGGGTGATTCCTCGGATTCCCCCTTGATGTTACAGACACACGGGTACTTCGACCTTCACCTCAGTACTTTGGGAAGTCGGGTTGGCCAGGAGGGCACCCGCGAGAGATTATTGTGGCGGAACGACAGGGCAGGTGGAGACCACCTAGGAGAAAGGTGTGCCTGGTCCCTCGTCGTTGGACCGCGAATTACCAAGTCGGTGCGGCAGGGTGTCAGAGGTGAGCCTTGAGCCCTGTTCGTGTCCGCGAGCTCCTAATAATTCACTAACGGATTTGGGTATTTGATTTGAGTTGGCCACTGGCCTATACGCACTTCCACCACGCGGGATAATGGTTTAATGGGGCCCTCGTCGCCGTATGTATCAGCCGAAAGCTCTGTCAGACGTCCAGTTCAGCATTGCGGCACGGCTGGGCCGGCGCCATCCAGGAGAGAGGTGGCGCCTGGATTCGCCCTGCACGCAACGACCCGGAGTGCAAAGGGCGATGGGCCCAAGACCCCTGAGCACTTAGGATGTAGACCGGCGGGGTCCTCTCTGCTGAGCCTAGGTAGGACTACGTCGTGTCGATCAGCCGAGGCCGGGCATGACCGAGAAAAGTGTATCTAGCCAGAGTTAATCGAGCGTGTTGGGTAATAGTAGTGCACCCCTGCAGGGAAGTTATCTATTCGAATAGCCGTGTCCACGGTAACAGGACGCTCAGTGTTGTATCCCGATCTACTACAACTTGAACTGGATACTGGTTACTGTAATTAATATGTTAGCTCCGGGATTGCTTTCTCACAGGGAGTCGAGGAAGGATCTCTGGCCATTGCTACTTTTACTTATTACTATATGTTATGTTACTAATCTGCACTCTTCTAATGCTGCAAGACGCTGAAGATGCTAGTCTTCGATAGGCTAGGCCTTCTCTCTATTCTGGCATTCTGCAGTTTAGTCCACAGATATGTCCCCTTCTCTTGATACCGATGCATAAATAGAATAGTTCTGATGTAAGTCTTGCGAGTACTTTGGATGAGTACTCACGGTTGCTTTGCTACCTCCTTTTCCCCATACCCGAATGCTGCGATCAGATGACGGAGCCCCGGAGCCAGCTGATCCTGCTGACGACTACTGCTACCACGGTGGTGCCTACTACTTCGTGGAGACCGACGACCATGAGTAGTTTAGGAGGCTCCCAGGCAGGAGGCCTGCGCCTTTTCGATCTAGATGTCATTGTTTTGCTCAGCCTTCTTAAGGCAAACTTGTCTAACTATGTCTGTACTCAGATATTGTTGCTTCCGCTGACTCTTGTGTATTCGAGCTTATGTATTCGAGCCCTCGAGGCCCCTGGCTTGTAAAATAAAGCTTGTATTATTTTATTTTGTGTCTAGAGCTGTGTTGTGATATCTTCCCGTGAGTCCGTGAGCTTGATCATGCGCATTTGCATGTATGATTAGTGCACGATTAAGTCGGGGGCGTCACAAGTTGGTATTAGAGCCGACTGCCCGTAGGAAGCCCCTTCCCAACTCCTTGGCCGAAGTTGAGTCTAGTCCTTGAAAAAAAAACTGTTTTACTAACATGGTTGTGTGGCTTACGGGCCCACGTCGCCAATGGATGGGTTTAGGATCTTTTATTCCTCTCCTTTACTCTGGGACTCTGATTTCTCTTCTATTCGGGTTAAAGATTTTACTGACTCTAACCCTAGGTTCTCGTGATCACATCCACCCGGAGATTTTAATTAACTCTTCTTTGTGGGCCAGGTTCTGCTTCACAGTGTTCACGGACCGCAGGATCCTTTTATCGTGGGCACCCTGCGTTGTCACTTGCAGATTTCTCGCTCCAGTAGTTTTCTCCGATGTGATGTAGCCTTTGCTATGTCTCGTTGTTGTATCTCTCCACCGCGTGCTGCGTGCCGCCTAGTTTGTCTAGTTGCGAGTGTTTCCGAACTCGTGCTGTCCATTTGTATCCAACTCTGTGCATAGATTTGTATGTCTTTAACGACTACTAATATGTATCTAATGCACTTCTTGTTCATTGCTCATGTTGCACCATGAATAACTCCTTGCACATGCAGTTGTTCTTACTAAACTGCCCCTGTTGTTCTAGCAGGATGGCTGACGATCCTCCACCTCCACCCTATATTGCCGCAATGATGCAGCAGTTTGAGCTGAATCGTCAGTTTATGACTGGGGTAATGGCCCAATTTCCAAACCAGAATGCTCATCAACCGCCTGCCCCAATAACACTGCAAGAATTCGTGCGCCTCAACCCGTCCACCTTTCGCAACTCGACTGATCCAATGGATGCTGATGATTGGCTTCGTGACATCGCCTTTCAGATGGAGTCGGCTAATGTTGTCCCTGACAGTTACGTCACCTATGCGACGTATCACCTGAGGGATTCAGCTGCTCAATGGTGGGAAAGCCACAGGCGTATGCTGCCTCTAGGAACCGTAACCACTTGGCAAGAATTTCAGTCAGTCTTCCATGCACGGCACATTCCTCAAGGTCTGATGGACCAGAAGAAGAAGGAATTCCGCAAACTCACACAGGGCAAGATGACTATTGATGAATATCAGAGGAAATTTCTCGATTTATCCCGCTATGATGAAGATGACGTCTGCACTGACGCACGCAAGCAGGAGAAATTCCCTGAAGGATTGCGTCCTGATATAAAGCTCGCACTTGTTGCCCATGATTGCGCAGACTTTGCAACGCTTGTTAGCCAAGCTTTCCGAGCTGAAACTGATCTGACTGAGTACCAGGAGTCGCTCAAGCGTACTTGTGATGTTGGCTCATCCTCAGGACAACCTGCTCAGAAATGTCAAGTCTGGATCCCGCACAATGTTTTTCACCGACCTGCTCCAACACCAAGGCCGTCTTATGTCGCACCTCGTCTGTCTCCGCCGCCGAGACAACTAACGATTCAGGGTGGACAGCTCAATGCTATAGCTCCTCCCCATAATGATGGTTTATGTCGCAAGTGTGGACAGCCAGGGCACCTTACTATCAACTGTCGCCCGGATCAGCCGCAGAATGCATCACGTCCTCCTGTTGGCCGTAAGAAGGGCCGTCAAAACCATCGCAACAGAAGTTGTAGTGCCAGGCCTCCTGCTCTGAGTTGTGGTCAAGTCACCCATGTCAAGATTGAAGAAGCTCATGAGGCCCCAAAAATCGTGATGGGTACCCTTTGCGTTAATTCAGTGCCAGCCTCTGTTCTCTTTGATTCAGGGGCATCGCATGCCTTTGTGTCCCAACAATTTGCTCAGTTACATGAGTTGGACATGGAAAAATTACCCACACCTTTAGCGGTTCAATCTCCGGGATCCAAGTGGCAAACCACAATGGTAAGCCCTCACAACCAAATCGAAATTGGAGGTCTACTTTTTCCGGCTTCTCTCACTGTGCTTGGACCTTCCAACATAGACATCATTCTTGGCATGGAATGGTTGACAGCCTATAATGCTGCGATCGACTGTGCCGCCAAGACAGTCCAGCTCACACACCCTTCTGGCTAGATGATCAACTACTCAGCTCAGATAATCCAGAATGCCGAAAGTCAGATATATGCTCTAAATGCATTGAATGCTTCACCTCTTGAAGGAATAGAGAACATTTCAGTCATTCGTGAATTCCAAGATGTCTTTCCAGAGGAACTTCCAGGAATACCTCCTGCTAGAGCTGTCGAATTCGTCATAGACTTGAAACCGGGCACTACTCCTATTGCGAAGCGCCCGTACAAGATGCTGTCGCATGGACTCCTTGAACTTAAAGAGGAAATTGACAAGTCACTTCGTAAGGGTTTTATTCGCCCCAGTTCTTCTGCTTGGGGAGCACCTTCTCTCTTTGTTAAGAAGAAGGATGGAACGAATCGGTTGGTTCAAGATTATCGACCCATCAACCAAGCAACAATTCTGAACAAGTATCCGCTTCCCAGAATCAATGATCTGTATGATCAACTTGCTGGTTCCTCAATATTCTCTAAACTTGATTTGAGATTGGGATACCAGCAGATCCGAGTTCGTGAAGAGGATATTCCGAAGACAGCCTTCGTTACTCGCTATGGTTCTTACGAGTACATGGTCATGTCCTTTGGCTTAACTAACGCCAGCAACCTTCTCTCGGTTAATGAACTACATCTTCATGGATTACCTCGACAAATTCGTCGTGGTTTATCTGGATGATATCCTTGTATATTCAAAGAATGAAGAAGAACATGCCGAACATCTTCGGCTTGTACTGGAGAAGCTGCGAGAACATGAACTGTATGCCAAGTATTCCAAGTGCGAGTTCTGGTTGTCTGAAGTGACATATCTCGGCCATGTGATTTCCAAAGATGGCATTGCTGTTAACCCAGAACGAGTTCAGGCTATTCTTGAATGGACTCCTCCGAAGAATGTCAAGCAAGTCAGAAGTTTTCTCGGACTCGCAAGCTATTGCCACCGTTTTGTCGAGAACTTCTCTAAGATTGCCAAGCCTTTGACTGATCTGCTTCACAAAGGCGTTAAGTTTGAGTGGACAGAAAAATGTCAGGAAAGTTTTCAGACACTCAAAGACAAGCTAACAACTGCCCCAGTGCTTGCTCCTCCAGATTCTCGCAAGGACTTCGTGATTTATTGCGACGCATCCCGTCAAGGATTAGGCTGTGTCCTAATGCAAGAGCGCAAGGTGATTGCTTATGGCTCTCGACAGCTGCGTCCTCATGAAGAGAACTATCCAACGCATGATCTCGAACTTGCAGCAGTTATTTATGCATTGAAGTTATGGCGACATTACCTACTCGGTAATCGTTGCGAGATCTACACGGATCATCAAAGTTTGAAGTACTTGTTCACTCAGCCATCTCTGAACCTCCGTCAGCAAAGATGGATGGAGGCCATTACGGACTATGATTTGGGTATTTCTTATACCCCTGGCAAGGCTAATGTAATGGCTAATGCTTTGAGCCGTAAATCCTACTGCTGTGAACTTGAGGTTCAGCTACAACAACCACTCCTGTATGAAGAGCTTCGAAAGATGAACATCGAGATAGTTCCTCAAGGATATCTAAATACCTTGGTTGTTGAACGAGATCTCGAGCACAACATCAAGACAAGGCAGAAGTATGATTCCGAAGTCGAGAAGATTAAGAGCTATCTCTCCAAAGGATATTGATCGTTCTTCACTGTTGATGATGATGGTGCCTTGTTCTTCAGAGGCCGTTTAGTGGTCCCTAGAAAACAAAATCTGGACTCGCGCTCGGACGTCATGAAAGAAGCACATGACACACCTTTGTCTATTCATCCGGGTAGTACCACGATGTACCAAGACATTCGTCAGTGGTACTGGTAGCCTGATATGAAGCGAGACATTGCTCGCTATGTTGCTGAGTGTGACGTTTGCCACCGCATCAAAGCAGAACATCAAAGACCTGCTGGAACTCTGCAACCACTTGCTATTCCCGAATGGAAATGGGACAAAGTTGAAATGGATTTCATTACTGGATTTCCCAGATCACAGAAGGGTCATGATGCTATTCTTGTCGTCATTGACCGATTTTCAAAGGTTGCTCACTTTCTGCCAGTCAAGGAGACAATCACTGCTAGTCAGTTAGCAGACTTGTATGTTTCCAGAATTGTGTCACTCCACGGTGTTTCGTTGGAGATCAGTTCAGACCGTGGCAGCCTCTTTACCTCAAGGTTCTGGGAAAGTTTCCAAGAAGCTATGGGAACTCATCTGTCCTTTAGCACCGCTTTTCACCCCCAGTCCCAGGGTCAAGTTCAACGAGTCAACCAAGTGCTTGAAGATATGCTTCGCGCATGTGTCATATCTTTTGGCAAGAAATGGGAGGAATCTCTCCCGTATGCTGAATTCTCTTACAACAATAGCTATCAAGCTAGTCTGAAGATGGCACCATTTGAAGTTCTTTATGGACGTAAGTGCTGAACTCCTCTGTGAAAGATCGTGGATGTCGCCTAGAGGGGGGGGTGAATAGGCGCTTTAAAATAATTACGGTTTAGGCTTGAACAAATGCGGAATAAAACTAGCGTTTAATTTGTCAAGCACAAAACCTAAATCGACTAGGCTCACCTATGTGCACCAACAACTTATGCTAAGCAAGATAAACAACTAAGTGATAGCAAGATATATAACAAGAAACAATATGGCTATCACAAAGTAAAGTGCATAAGTAAAGGGCTCGGGTAAGAGATAACCGAGGCACGCGGAGACGACGATGTATCCCGAAGTTCACACCCTTGCGGATGCTAATCTCCGTTAGAGCGGTGTGGAGGCACAATGCTCCCCAACAATGCCACTAGGGCCACCGTATTCTCCTCACGCCCTCGCACAATGCAAGGTGCCGTGATTCCACTAAGGGACCCTTGAGGGCGGTCACCGAACCCGTACAAATGGCAACCCTTGAGGGCGGTCACCGAACCCGTACACTTTGGCAACCCTTGGGGGCGGTCACCGGTACCCGTCAAATTGCTCGGGGCGATCTCCACAACCTAATTGGAGACCCCGACGCTTGCCCGGAGCTTTACACCACAATGATTGAGCTCCGAGGCACCACCAAGCCGTCTAGGGCGCCAAAGCACCCAAGAGGAACAAGCTCAAGGGTGCTCAAACACCCAAGAGTAATAAGCTACTCAACAACTAACTTCCACGTGTCCCGCGGAGAACTCAAACCGATGCAACTAATGCAATGGCAAGGGCACACGGAGTGCCCAAGTCCTCCTCTCCCAAATCCCACCAAAGCAACAAAAGCTATGGAGGAAAATGAGAGGAAGAACGAAGAAGAACATGAAGAACTCCAAGAACTAGATCCAAGGGGTTCCCCTCACTTAGAGGAGAAAGTGATTGGTCGAAATGTGGATCTAGATCTCCTCTCTCTTTTCCCTCAAGAAGGAGCAAGAATCATTGGAGGGATTGAGAGTTAGCAAAGCTCTAGAGAGTCAACAATGGAGGAGAGAGAGCTTAGAAGAGATAAGAAAACCGTTGGGGAAGAAGACCCCTTTTATAGGGCCACCCCAAATCCAACCGTTACCCGTGCTGGACGCGTACAAGCGGTACTACCACTCTTGCGAGCGGTACTACCGCTTAAGCGGTAGTAATTCAAAAACAGCAGGCGAGAACACGGGACTGGAGCGGTAGTGCCGCACCAAGCGGTACTACCGTCCACCCAAGCGGTACTACCGCTAAACTGAAACGAGCAACAGAAACTTGCACACTCTGCGAAACACAAGCGGTAGAGTAGCGGTAGTGCAGGGCGGAAGTACCGCACCAAGCGGTACTACTGCCCAGCAGAGCGGTACTACCGCTCTGAGCGGTACTACCGCACTACAGCCGCACTACTACCGTTTAACAGAAAACGGCAACAGAGACGTGCACAGAAGGAAACCCCACAAGCGGTAGTGGCGGCGGTAGTAAGGGCGGTAGTACCGCCAGAGCGGTACTACCGTGCTACTACCGCTCTACTACCGTGAATGGCAAACTGGCAACAGAGAGTTGCACGCTCGGGGAAACCCCAAGCGGTAGTGCCACGGAAGTACCAGCGGTACTACCGCATAAGCGGTACTACCGTGGGCACCAGCGGTACTACCGCTTGCAAGCTACTGAAAATCCACAGAAAACAGAGGATACAAATAAAACCAGAACTGCCATAACTTCTGCAATGAGCTCCGAATTGAGCAAACTCAAGCTTGTTGGATAGAAGACAACGAGTACTATCCAAACAGCGACTGGTTATAATAAGAAGTGGCAGGGGAGATATGCCTAACATATAGAGATGAGAAACCTCTATGAATGAAGAACCGGCATAAACTCCAACATCGAAAACATCATAGAAGATGCATATATGAACTCCGTTTTCGATGAACTCGAGCTTGTCATGAAGATGACCAAAAGCTCAAAGACTCACAAAGAGAAACACCAAACACAAACCAAGAAAGATGATGCAAGGATGCAATGGTTTGAGCTCTCTACGAATGATACGATAAAGCTACTCACTTGAGAGCCCCCCTTGATAGTACGGCTATCGATCCTAAAACCCGGTCTCCCAACTACCACCATGAGACCGGTAAAATAGCAAACCTATCAAGGGCAAACCTTTGCCTTGCGCATAGTCCACTTGAGCTAGATGATGACGATCTTGACCTCCTCAAGTTGGACCACCTTTCTTGATTGCGCCGGCTCGATGAAGACTAGTTGATTGCTCCCCCATACTCCACTATGGGTGAGCCACTCTTTGGCACATCTTCACAAGTCCATTGTCACCACAATGGACGGCAAGCTTCAAGCATGTGATCTCTTCGTGATGCTCCACTTGAACTTGCACACCGCAATGTTGATGACGATCACCACTTGATGTCATCCTCCATGGGTTGAATGAGATCTTCCTCTTGACGCAAGCCCATGGAAACATACCTAACCCCACATAAAACTCTCGCATAGAACATGGGTTAGTACACAAAGCGTAATGGACAATGCTTACCATACCGTGAGATCACTTGATCCCACTCGGTACATCTTCTACGCTTTGTGTGTTGATCAACATGACCAATCTTTGGATAACTCCATGAATAACCTTGGTCAACACATATTCTTCTTCTAATAACCTTGAAACCAACAAATGGTCTTCAAGCAATGCCTATGGACAAACCCTTCAAATATAACTCAAGGCAACCATTAGTCCATAGAGATTGTCATCAATTACCAAAACCAAACATGGGGGCAGCACATGTTCTTTCAATCTCCCCCATTTTGGTAATTGATGACAATCACTTTCAAGAGAGTTTATATAAGGAATTAAGCATCACCATGCAAAGAAACAACTAATAATGCAAGAGCATGTGATGCAAATGCTTAGGAACAAAACCAAAGCAAACATGAAGAAATAGCTCTCTAAACTTCTCCACAAAACTCTCTAAACTTCTCCCCCATTGGCATCGATTGCCAAAATGGGCGAAAAGCTTAGAAGGCCAACATAATATGTGTTCCTCCATAAAGTGTGTATTTCTCAAAATATGAGTGAAATACAATACACATATCCAATGATGAATAGTTGGAGGAAGACAAACTATATTGAGGATCCAAAGATTGCTAAAAGGATGATATGGCACAAAGACATACCAAAGAGTGAAGCAAGCAATCTAAAGATACCAAAAGGACCAATCAATCAAATGATCCGATACCAATTGATAGAAACCAATTAAAGGATACCAATTGGACCAATCAATCAAATGATCCGACGAGCCACACGAACAACAGATATTATGATATGAGCATAGGAGTGTTCTAAAGAACATAGAGAAGCTCCCCATGATTTGTGCATTATTTAGTTTTGTATTTGGATACAACGTGCACAAAGTAAGATCATCACTCCCCCAAAATCAATAGAAACTCACAACAAGTGCAAGTGAGCATATAGGAAACTAAGCCTAGCACTTGCAACAAACACATGGTTGAGCAACATGAAAGAGAGGCAACTTAGGAATAGGCTCAACCAAAACGATGTGTGTGAGTCATGGCAAAGCACTTGAGAAGACTAATATAAGGATGAGCATTAAGCATCAACATAGTCTTTAATAAATGAGATACAAGGTGCAAGACACGTCCTTCCCACACACAACAAGCAAATGGGTTCACAAGCTCACTAAAATGCGAATTAACTACAAAGCTTGTGACAACCCACGGCGAAGATAGAAAAAGATAGCTTTGTCAAGAGGAGGGATACCAATTGACATGGCGAAAGCCTCGTCAAGACAAGCATGAGGAAAACAATCTTCACCACAAAAGAGTGCAACAAGATGCAAGGATATAAGATCCGCACTCAAGAGACAAATGCTTTCACGGAGCCACCAAAGAAAATAGGAGAGAAATAAAAGGTGGACGTGAAAGAAAGGATATCATCTAGAGATGTAATTTCTCTCAAGTGTATAAGGTTCTAGGTAGATGAAAATCATGATGATATCAATCCACAAAGAAGGATATACACACGAAATAGTTACAGCACGAAGGAACAAGATATCCAAGAGGAAGTCATCAATATACCAATAAGATCTTTGCTTGAAAGCATAGCACATGGCTTAATATTGTCTTATTGTATATCAATGAATTCCAACTACACAAACATCAAAGACATCACAACTCGCAAGAAGAGATCATTGTTGGGATGCTTTGAGAAAGAAAACAAGTATCACTAGAACGGATCAAGAAAATCATGCCATGATGCAACCTACACAAGGTTGAATGTAATAAATGTATGCATGAAGTTGATACTTGTTACCGAGATAGCATTGGAATGATGTAGAAGATACCAATTGAAGGTAGTAGAAAGTAGTTCGTTGATCATCCTAGCTTGACTCCGATAAGCACATGGTGACAACACCTTCCTTGTGAGTGAGCCGAGCATCCAATGCATCTCCAATTGTTCCTAGAACAACATCACAAACAAAATGGTGCCCAAACTCATTGGGACCAAAGAGTTAGAGAACCCACAATACATAGGACAAACTCCACATAAATATGTGCATATAGAAATGAAATTGAATTTCATGCACATCTCATCCAATTTGAGACTTGGTGGAGTTTCCCCTATATATTGGGTCAAAGAAAGAAAGCATGCCAAAGGAAATACATAAAGTAAATATGCATGCACAAGACTTTGAAGGACCAAAGGGAGATACAATTTGGACAAAACACCAAGTAAACCAAGAAGGCAACCAAAAGATTGACACGACATAAGGTCATCCAAATTATATCAAAGAACCAACACAACTCATGATTTAAGACAAATAGAGATCAACACATGAGAAGAGATGCCAATTGAAACCAAACCAAATCAACACATGATTTGATAAGATACCAAGTGAAAATAAGATACCAAATGAAGAAATAATCACTTGAAGGATACCAAATGGAGAAATCATCACTCGGAAGATATCAATAAAGATACATCAAGGAATGAGATATCCAATGATACACACTAATAAAAAAAATATCAAGCTCCCAAAAGAGAGGAAGGTTCCGAACAAACCAAACCCTCTACAAATTTTCATGATGGCACAAAGTACCAAAAAGAAACGGCATGCCTTCCACCAACACACACTTGATAAGGATCACACGATGAGTGTTTTAGAGAAAATAGGATAGCTCCCCCAAGCGTTGTGCATTATAGAGAATTTGCATTTGAATACAAAATGCACAAGATGGGATCACCACTTTCACTATATCTCGAACAACACTAGACAAGATCAAGAAAATAACAAGATCCACAAGTGGTATGGAAGACAATGGGAGTTGACACAAACCTTGGCAAGAGATAAGGCAATTAAGCACAAGCCAACGAGAAGATGATTCAACAATTTCTACCACATACAAGAATACCAATTGTACAAGTACAAGAAGTATTTGGAATGAATTCCCGGTGGTAGATTGTAAAGCAATCCAACATCATCTTCACACCAAACAACATAAGCAAATTGCAACTTGTAGAGCTAACATGCCACCTAGGAACAAGATAATTTACTATATCAACTCTAAGTGACAATATCTCAAATGTACACATTTTCTAGGCTTGTAATATACACTAAGCATATTACTCCCCCATAATGTGATACCAATGACAACCAAACAAGAGGCAATAAGAGGAATGCAACATGCTGAAGAGCAAGTCCGTATCGTTCGTGAACATCTGAAGACTGCTCACTCTCGTCAAAAGAGCAATTATTACCGTAAACACAAGGTAATGGTCTATCAACCTGGCAAACAGGCTTATCTTCGTGTCACACCGATGAAGGGCACTCACCGTTTCGGAATCAAGGGCAAGTTAGCTCCTCGCTACATTGGCCCATTCCGTATTCTCGCCAGACGTGGAGAAGTGGCATATCAGTTGGAACTACCGCCAAACCTTTCTCTGGTTCACGATGTTTTCCATGTGTCGCAACTCCGCCGCTGTTTCAAGGATCCGATCCGAGCAGTGGATCATGAAGAGCTAGAATTGCAGGATGACCTATCTTATAAGGAGCATCCGATCCGTATTCTTGATCAAGCTGAACGTCGAATCCGTCAGAAGGCAATCAAGTTCCTTAAAGTTCAGTGGTCGAATCATTTAGAAGATGAAGCCACTTGGGAACGCGAGGATCGTCTTCGTGAAGAATACCCCGATCTTTTTCCTTCTACCTCATGAATTCTCGGGACAAGAATTTATTTTAGAGGAGGAGAATTGTAACACCCCCTGTAATTAAGCTACAGTAAACCCCTGCAAATTATGCCAAGTCATCTAGTTTTGCAATGCCACTTGTCACTTGGCTTCATAACGAATTCAAATTCAAAATTCAAATGGCAAGTGAAAATAAAAGTTGACTAAATTTGAAAACTAAATAGTTCATAATGTTGCAAATAATTCCAAAGCAATTATAAAAATAAAATCAATATTATTTGAATTCCCAAGTTGACCCTAGCAACCAAAACAATACCCAAAACAGCATTACTAAATCCATTTTCATTTTTGAAAAATTCAAATCACTCCCAAACTTTTTGTGGCAGTGAGGTATAATATATATTAATTTTTGGGACCAACTACACATTTTGCAAAAGTCATTTTCTAGCTAAAAGAAAATGCAACAGAAAAGAATAAAGAAAAGCAGAAATCAGAAATAAAAGAAAAAGGAAAAGGGCCACTGTTGGCTGGGCCTTAGTGCACAGTGTGCAGGCCCAGCCCAACAGGGTCGTCGTCGTCTCCCTCCTCCCCGTGTCACCTCGCGCGCGCGCGCCTGACTCCGTTCGCCGTCGCCACCGCACCCGCTCGTCGCCGCGCCGCTACAGGAGGGCGTGGAAGGATAAGAGCGACGTCGTGGCACCTCGGGGACACCCCCAATCCTCATCCTCCCCTCTCCCTCGCTCGCTCTCTTCTCTCCACCATCGTCCGAGCGCCACCGTCGCCGCGCTTCACCACCGCCGTGGCCATTGGCCTCTCCGCGTCGCCTGCTGGTGCCCGGGTGGATCGCCGACCACCGCTACGTCCACCTCGGCCATCTACGGGAGCCGGGGAGCTCCACCGTGAGCGGATCGAGCGCTTCTCCTCGCTTTGGCCGCCGGCGTTCATCGCCGATCCCCGCGCCTCTACTGCTCCTAAGCCGACCATCGAGCCCCCGTGCGCTCCTCGGTGAGCAGCCGCACCTTCTTCCCCTCTTTTCCCCTTCGCTAGCTTGCTCTAGCTGCTGCTGCCAAGTGGCCGGAGCTCACCTCCGCCGCGCTGCTCGCCGCCGTCGCTGCTGTCCCCGTCATGGACCGCAAAGCTCACCTTTGAGCTTAGGTCGTCGCGTAGATGTCGTACGAGCTCCGCGCCGCTAGCTTTGCCCTCTGTACCGCCGTTTACGAGCTCGCCGTGCTTCGGGTTTTGCCGATCTCGTCGCCGGCGACGCCACGGTCCAACCCCGGCGCCACAACCTCCCCCAATGGACGCGGCGCAGTCTCGGCTTTCGAACGCGACCAAGCGCGCGCCAAACGAACGCCTGTGCGCGGTTTCCGGCCAACTCCGGCGCGCCTCCACCGCGAAAACGGTCGCCGGAGTAACTCCGGCGCCGACGCCGATGTCGCACCGTTCGGGGCCCACCCTGGGCCACTGCAGGTGGGTCCCATGGGCCCAGTTTTCCCTGTTGACTAAGTCAACAGTTCTGACTGGGCAGGGTACAATCACTGACTTGTAGGCCCCACCTAATTAGTTAACTAAATTACTAATTTAATTAACCGATTAATTTTAAATAATAATTAGTCTAACTAATGTATCTATGACAGGTGGGTCCCACTAACTAATTAACTTAATTAGTTAAACTTAATCCCCTGTTATACTACTCTGTCTATGACAGGTGGGCCCCCCTGGTCAGTTTGACCGGTCAACAGTTGATTGTTGACTGCTGACTGGGCAGTCAACGGGGCCCACTGTCAGCCACAGATGCACATTTCTAGGTACACTTCTGTGTACCCATAGCATTTTCCTATTTTAATTTCGAATTTAAATTAAATTCCAAAAAATCCAGAAAATGATTAAAACTTTGAAAAATCATATAAAATAAACCGTAACTCGGATGAAAATAATTTATATATGAAAAATGATCAGAAAAATCCAACGAATCCGAATATGTCATCTGTATGCATGTTAGAACCCTCTGTGTAGGAGAACCTGTAACTTTAGGCATGTTTCTGATAAATGAATAGTGCCTGACCTTCGGTCAATAATTCCAAATTAATTCCTAAATTAACTTAAATGGTTTAGGGATGTATTAGGTCACCCCTGCGTTGCCTATTGCCATGTCGTGCTCTGTGAGTGCATTTGTTTGCTATGTATTTATCTGTTTCCTCCCCCTCTTCTCTCCGGTAGACCCCGAGACCAACGTTGCCCCGAGGACTGCTACTCCACCGACGACCCCTCTTTTACCGCAGAGCTTCCAGGCAAGCAAACCCCCTTGATCATTCCTATATCACCTATTCCTTCTTCCCCATGCTTGCATTAGAATTTGCTACCGTATTTGATTGCTCCTATTCTGATGCATAGCCTGATTTTGTAACCTGCTGTTGATACTTTACCTGTTGTCCTAAATGTTTAGTATAGGCTGGTTAGTGATCCATCAAAGGCCCCACACCCTTGACCTTGTTGCCATGCTTTTCCACTAGTGACTCGATCAGTGTGATCGATGTACAGAGGCCGAACACAGTACCGCACACCCCCTCAGATGTACGACTCTGCAGAGCTACCATCGAGTGACGAGGGTGATACCTCCTACCTCACCCCTGATGATATCTCTGTAGCGTAGCTAGTCGGTTGTGGGTTATCGAGGGTGATTCCTCTTTCACCACCTCCGATGATGCCTCTGTCGTACAGCCCATCAAGTGTGAACTTATCGAGGGTGATTCCTCCAAGTTCACCTTGACGGATACATCGAGTGGAATCCAACGAGGGTGATTCCTCGGATTCCCCCTTGATGTTACAGACACACGGGTACTTTGACCTTCACCTCAGTACTTTGGGAAGTCGGGTTGGCCAGGAGGGCACACGCGAGAGATTATTGTAGCGGAACGACAGGGCAGGTGGAGACCACCTAGGAGAGAGGTGTGCCTGGTCCCTCGTTGTTGGACCGCGGATTACCAAGTCGGTGCGGTAGGGTGTCGGAGGTGAGCCTTGAGCCCTGTTCGTGTCCGCGAGCTCCCAATAATTCACTAACGGATTTGGGTATTTGATCTGAGTTGGCCACTGGCCTATACGCACTTCCACCACGCGGGATAATGGTTTAATGGGGCCCTCGGTGCCGTATGTATCAGCCGAAAGCTCTGTCAGATGTCCAGTTCAGCATTGCGGCACGGCTGGGCCGGCGCCATCCAGGAGAGAGGTGGCGCCTGGATTCACCCTGCACGCAACGACCCGGAGTGCAAAGGGCGATGGGCCCAAGACCCCTGAGCACTTAGGATGTAGACCGGCGGGGACCTCTCTGCTGAGCCTAGATAGGACTACGTCGTGTCGATCAGCCGAGGCCGGGCATGACCGAGAAAAGTGTGTCCAGCCAGAGTTAATCGAGCGTGTTGGGTAACAGTAGTGCACCCCTGCAGGGAAGTTATCTATTCGAATAGCCGTGTCCACGGTAACAGGACGCTCAGTGTTGTATCCCGATCTACTACAACTTGAACTAGATACTGGTTACTGTAATTAATATGTTAGCTCCGGGATTGCTTTCTCACAGGGAGTCGAGGAAGGATCTCTGGGCATTGCTACTTTTACTTATTACTATATGTTATGTTACTAATCTGCACTCTTCTAATGTTGCAAGACGCTGAAGATGCTAGTCTTCGATAGGCTAGGCCTTCTCTCTATTCTGGCATTCTGCAGTTTAGTCCACAGATACAGCCCCTTCTCTTGATACCGATGCATAAATAGAATAGTTCTGATGTAAGTCTTGCGAGTACTTTGGATGAGTACTCACGGTTGCTTTGCTACCTCTTTTTCCCCATACCCGAATGCTGCGATCAGATGACGGAGCCCCGGAGCCAGCTGATCCCGCTGACGACTACTGCTACCACGGTGGTGCCTACTACTACGTGGAGACCGACGACCAGGAGTAGTTTAGGAGGCTCCCACGCAGGAGGCATGCGCCTTTTCGATCTAGATGTCGTTGTTTTGCTCAACCTTCTTAAGGCAAACTTGTCTAACTATGTATGTACTCAGATATTGTTGCTTCCGCTGACTCTTGTGTATTCAAGCTTATGTATTCGAGCTCTCGAGGCCCCTGGCTTGTAAAATAAAGCTTGTATTATTTTATTTTGTGTCTAGAGCTGTGTTGTGATATCTTCCCGTGAGTCCCTTAGCTTGATCGTGCGCATTTGCGTGTATGATTAGTGCACGATTAAGTCGGGGGCATCACACATGATCTGAATAGTTAATATATGACTTTTATTTAGTGTACTAATGAACATTCACTCCACTGCTGATTTGAGTTGCATGTTAATGTTTAGAAGTACATGTACAACAGGTCATACAATTCTCTCAGGTTCATATGCAATCTGGAAACCAATAAAGAAAAAAGAGCAAATGATGCATGAAGTTCTTTTATTACTACTGCTTATTTGGGTAGTCCGGTGAATCGCAAAAAAAATGCACGCAAAGAAAAAAGTAAAATAATGCTTACCTTCTATTCACAGATTGGAGAGGTCTACAACGGAAGAGCAAGAGATTAAGAAGAGGCTACGGCCAGCGACAATGACGACAGGCAAGAGAATACAACCCCCTCGATGCATCACTTTTCCATGCTGACCACCTGGAATGACTTCTATTTTTTGGAGGAAATCCGGCTGGAAGGACCTTCTGTTGCCCGGATCATCCGCTATTGTGCGGCAAGCCGCTCACCTGGCTGTGAAAGGTCATTGCTCCAGTACATGATCAGCTGCTCAATCTGAGCAGTTCTGAAACTCAATAGATAAAATTCATGTAGAAAATAATTTATAAACCTGCAACTACATTATCAGCTGCTCAGATCTTGTGGAAATACCGAAGAGAGAAACTTGGAATCATAAAATATATACAATGCCTAAATGCAAACTTACATAAGAAAGTAAAGTGGCACATATGCATCAATCCAGTTTTGCACAGATGTAAACATAAAGGAACATACACAAGGGAAGTCTGATGAAATACAGTCCTGGATATTTACAATGAAGATTCTCAATTAATTTCTGAACCGAGAAGTAACTAAACAGAAAGTTCAAAGAGATGCAGAGCACCGTACTCCAAATAATTTTCCAACTAAGTAGAAGCTCTAGTAAGATTAAGGGGTTGTTTGGTTCTCGCCCGTGATGGCCCTGCCAACCATTGGCACGCCAATTTTTTGGCAGAAGAATCAGCCGCCAGCGTCTCGCCAATAAATTGGCTGTGGAATGAACGGGGGAGGCTGCTGAGCCTGGGGCAAGCCAATTTATTGGAGGCCATCCAAACGGACGCCAATTGTTTAGTCAACGCCAAAAAGTTGGCAAGGCAGACGATGGCACCGATCCAAACAGACCCTAAGCCAAACCTTCAGCAACACATACAGCCATCCATCCATCACGTATTTCTTCTGGCCTTATTTTCTTCTTCTTTCATCTTCTCTTCACGTGCAACCAACATATTTTCGTGCAGTTTTCCTTCTTCAAGTTTGCATAGGCTCACACTAAGAACGGACTTGAACTCAGCCGGTATTTAATTAGCGACCAGAACAGACCAGACTTGTGAATAGCTGCTTTATAGCCTAACATTGAACCACAAACATGTCAAATATGACAAGGAGGTAGAGGAGGAGAGGAAAGAAAAAAGAAGAAAATAAGGAGGAAGAAAAGAACGATGAACAATAGAAGCTAGGAAGGCGTACTCTTGATCTCCTCGTCACAGCGCCCCTTCCTCGGTCACGGTGGAGTGCACAGCGCCGGTGCGGGCTGCTCACCGTGCCCATTGTCGCCACCGCTGACGATGCCATGGACTATGACGGCTAGCAGGCCGACTGGTCCCGTACTCGGTGCACCTCGCCAAGGACAGCCGCTGGCCACACCTGCAAGGCACTGCCGTCGGCGCGAAGTAGTCCGGCATAGCCGCCTCGGCGAGTCTGATCGAGCCTAGGGTTACGGGCTCCGTGGCCTAGTGAAGGAGATAATGGGAGGGAAGGTAGCGGAAGAATAGGGCCACGGCGAAGAGGAGGGTGCGTGTTGAGGTCGTTTTATAGAACGGGGGGATCTCCAGAAACAACGAAATAAGCGGTGGCTGATTCGACGGGAGCCTTCTCGAGGCTACCAACATGGAGCACGAAGAATCAAAAGCGGCAACCGACCTAGTAGATTTTTTTTTGGCAGAAGAAGGGGCCACGTTAGCTAACCAAGACCAATCCAGAGAAGGCCACGCAGGTTTTTTTCTCGGTAGAAGAGAAGGCTGCCACGTTAGCTGCACGCAGACCAGAAACAGGGCAGGGAAGGCCATGTTGGCTGTTTTTTTTGTGGCGGAAGAGGGTCCACATTAGCTAACCAATACCAATCTAGAGAAGGCCACGCAGTTTTTTTACTGCAGAAGAGAAGGCCAGCATGTAGCAGCCGCAACACCAGAAGGAGCAATCAAAAACTAACTTGTCCAACTGATATAATATATATGAAACAATCCAAAGCAAACTTGCTCACCCAAGATAATATATATTAGAAGGACCAATTAAGAACGAATTTGCTCACCCGGTTTTAAGATAATATATATGTTAGGAGGCCAAATCAAGAACGAATTTGCCACCTGTTTTTAAGGTAATATATATTAAGAGCACCAGTCAAGAACGAATTTGCCCACCTGTTTTTTTTTTCAAAACCACGGGACATAAAAAAAGGTCCAAAAAAACCAGGAAATAGTAGATCACGAAATATCTGGAACCAGTCTGATCAAACTAAAACGTGGCGATCGAATAGACCAACTGTTAAAAGTAGAAGTACGTGGCACATGACCAGAACCTAGGAAGGGAAAGTCAATTTTCTTTCGACTTCTCATCCATCTGCACGTCGATCCCTAGAACAATCTGAAAAACCATAAAAAAAATTACAACCAGCCGTGTCTGAGTTGTGCACTCTTTTCTCTACAGTACACTTGTAAATTTCTAAGATGCTGTAAAAAAAATCCAAAAAATCCAGGGAAAAGGATCCCTTCGGGTCCTAGAGTATGAGTACTTATGCAGCAAACTTCATCCTACTCTGATTGTCTGAATGAGATAAAACGCTGGTATCATGTGCGACGGTCTACCCTGAATGAGCTAATACGCCAAGGAGAGTACACTTATATTCAAATCAAAGACAGAAAGGAGTATGGATATGTTGAACTAAACATAGAAAGCCTGGATTAGGTGCCCGAAAGTCTGCACTAATTTCTTCGGAGGCCCTCACAAAAAAGAATGTGATAATGTAAAGGAGGGCTAGCTAAAATATCATGCACGCGGACGCGGAGACGACCAAAGCAAAATCAACCTATAGTGATGTGAGGAGAAAGTGAAATGCCAACTACTTGGATCGCTCATGACAACGTGGCTGTGCCCCATTTGTACTTAATTAACTACTACCACCACCACTACCGGAGAGCACGCAGAATATACTGCCTCGCTTGACAATGTGGTGTCACGTGCTCACGAGACCCACTCTTTGAGCTGGCCAGGCCTAGCCGGGGAATTTGATTTTTTGCCCCAACTTACTTTGGACTTTGCTAATTTGTCACTACTTACTTTGTAATTGATTTTTTTGCCCCATTTTACTTTGCACTTTGACCTTTTGCCCCCTGTCACGTGGGTCCCACGTAAAATGACAAATTTACCCCTCCCGACCAGATTGACCAGAAACGAGAGGAGGAACTCGTTCGTTCGTGACCTCATCCCCCTCGTCGTGTTTGCTTCCACAGAGACGGCGGGGCGGCGGCCAACTCCGAGGAGATCCCGTGGTCAACGGAGGCGACGGCGACGGCGACGGCCCCGGTGGTCCACGACGGCGAAGGTGAGTCTAATATCTCCCGCCCCAGCCCCGACCACCTAGGGTTAGGGTTACTAGTCGCCGCCGCCGCCCCTCGTGTTTTGCTCCGCCGCCGGCAACCACCTGCCTGTGCGCCGCCGCTCCGGCCACCGCTTGCCCGTGCGTCCCCGTCGCCCGCGTGCCCGTGCGCGCCGCCACTGGTGATGCACTTGGCCGTGCGTGGCGGGCCGCCGGGGAGCAGCTGCTGCTCGTGGCCGTACGTGTTGGGGAACGTTGCATGGGAAACAAAAATTTTCCTACGCACACACAAGATCTATCCATGGTGATGAGCATCTACGAGAGGGAGAGTGAATCTACATACCCTTGTAGATCGCTAAGCGGAAGCGTTAATAAACGCGGTTGATGTAGTCGAACGTCTTCGCGATCCAAATCGCCGAGCGTCCCGCGATCCAATCATGATCCTTCCGATCTAGTGCCGAACGGACGGCACCTCCGCGTTCAACACACGTACGGCTTGATGACGCCTTCACCTCCTCGATCCAGCGAGCGATGGTGAAGTAGTGGTTGAGTTCCAGCAGCACGACGGCGTGGTGATGGTGGTGAGGAACAATCTCTGCAGGGCTTCGCCAAGCACTACGGAGATTATGACGGAGGAACTAGAGGGCTAGGGTTGCCGGCACACGGCTTGGGAAATCCTGATGTAACCCGTGTGCTAGCCATGCCCCTCTATTTATATGTTGAGCCTTGGGGTCTAAACTTGGAGTAAAAGCCTCCTCCGGGTCGGTTTTGCCCGCACAAGGTCGGTTTGGCCCGCAGGGAAAGAGTCCAACTCGGATCCCTGCCGAACCGTGCACAGCCGCGCACAAGCGGTAGTACCGCTTCACACAAGCGGTAGTACCGCTCGGGCGGTAGTACCGCTTCACACAAGCGGTAGTACCGCTCCGGCGGTAGTACCGCTTCACCAAGCGGTAGTACCGCTTACGCGGCAGCAAAACTACTTTTGCACTTTCCAATACCTTGTGGGCTTTATCCCTTTGGCTCATATAAAGTGTTGCTGCACCCGAACACTTCGGTAAACATCCGGAACCCCTTCCGGTGAACTCCGGAACCCTTCCAGAGATCAAAACACTATTATCACATATATCAATCTTTACCTCCGGACTATTCCGGAGATCCTCGTCATGTCCGGGATCTTATCCGGGACTCCGAACAACTTTCGGTCACCAACATAATAACTCAATTATACTAATCGTCACCAAACGTTAAGTGTGTAGACCCTGCGGGTTCGAGAACTATGTAGACATGACCGAGACACCTCTACGGCCAATAACCAATAGCGGGACCTGGATGCCCATATTGGCTCCTACATATTCTACGAAGATCTTTATCGGTCGAACCTCTATGTCAAGGATTCAGTCAATCCCGTATGCTGTTCCCTTTGTTCTTCGGTATGTTACATGCCCGAGATTCGATCGTCGGTATCTCTATACCTAGTTCAATCTCGTTACCGGCAAGTCTCTTTACTCGTTCCGTAATACAAGATCCTGTGGCTAACTCTTTAGTCACTTTGCTTGCAAGGCTCAATGTGATGTTGTATTACCGAGTGGGCCCTGAGATACCTCTCCGTCACACGGAGTAACAAATCCCAGTCTTGATCCATGCCAACCCAACAGACACCCTCGGAGATACCTGTAGAGCACCTTTATAGTCACCCAGTTACGTTGCGACGTTTGATACACACAAGGTATTCCTCCGGTGTCAGTGAGTTGCATGATCTCATGGTCAAAGGAACAGATACTTGACATGCAGAAAACAATAGCAATAAACTGACACGATCAAATGCTACGTTTACAGTTTGGGTCTTGTCCATCACATCATTCTCCTAATGACGTGATCCCGTTATCAAATGACATCTCATGTCCATGGCTAGGAAACCTTAACCATCTTTGATCAACAAGCTAGTCAACTAGAGGCTTACTAGGGACACAGTGTTGTCTATGCACCCACACATGTATTTGAGTTTCCAATCAATACAATTATAGCATGGATAATAAACGATTATCATGAACAAGGAAATATAATAATAACCAATTTATTATTGCCTCTAGGGCATATTTCCAACAGTCTCCCACTTGCACTAGAGTCAATAATCTAGTTCACATCACTATGTGATTTACATTGTAATGAATCGAACACCCATGCAGTTCTGGTGTTGTTCATGTTTAGCCCTTGGAAGAGGTTTAGTCAACGGATCTGCAACATTTAGATCCGTGTGTACTTTGCAAATATTTATGTCGTCCTCCTTGATGTAATCGCGGATGGAATTGAAACGTCGCTTTATGTGTCTGGTCCTCTTGTGAAATCTTGGTTCCTTGGCTAGAGCAATGGCACCAGTATTATCACAAAACAGAGTCATTGGGTTAAGTGCACTAGGCACTACTCCAAGATCTGTCATGAACTCCTTCATCCAGACACCTTCCTTCGCCGCCTCCGAGGCTGCGATGTACTCCGCTTCGCATGTAGAATCAGCTACCACGCTTTGCTTGGAACTGCACCAGCTAACCGCACCCCCATTAAGAATAAATACGTATCCGGTTTGCGACTTAGAGTCATCCGGATCAGTGTCAAAGCTTGCATCGACGTAACCCTTTACGACGAGCTCTTGATCACCTCCATAAACGAGAAACATGTCCTTAGTCCTTTTCAGGTACTTCAGGATATTCTTGACCGCCGTCCAGTGTTCCATTCCTGGATCACTTTGAAACCTTCCGGCCATACTTATGGCAAGGCTGACATCGGGTCTTGTGCACAGCATTGCATACATGATAGAGCCTATGGCTGAAGCATAGGGGATGACACTCATCTTTTCTCTATCTTCTGCAGTCACTGGGCATTGAGTCTTACTCAACTTCACACCTTGCAAAACAGGCAAGAACCCCTTCTTGGACTGATCCATTTTGAACTTCTTCAAAATCTTATCAAGGTATGTGCTTTGTGAAAGTCCTATTAAGCGTCTCGATCTATCTCTATAGATCTTGATGCCTAATATGAAAGCAGCTTCTCCTAGGTCCTTCATTGAAAAACTCTTGTTCAAATATTCCTTTACGCTTTCCAGCATTTCTATATTGTTTCCAATCAGCAATATGTCATCCACATATAATATTAGAAACGCTATAGAGCTCCCACTCACTTTCTTGTAAATACAAGCTTCTCCGTAAACTTGTATAAACTCGAACGCTTTGATCACCTCATCAAAACGAAGATTCCAACTCCGAGATGCTTGCACCAGTCCATAAATGGATCGCTGGAGTTTGCAAACTTTGTCAGCATTTTCTGGATCGACAAAACCTTCTGGTTGCATCATATACAACTCTTCCTTAAGGAAACCGTTAAGGAACGCTGTTTTGACATCCATCTGCCAAATTTCATAATCGAAAAAGGCAGCTATTGCCAACATGATTCTGACGGACTTAAGCATCGCTACGGGTGAGAAGGTCTCATCGTAGTCAACTCCTTGAACTTGTGAAAAACCCTTTGCCACAAGTCGAGCTTTATAGACGGTGACATTACCGTCCGCGTCCGTCTTCCTCTTAAAGATCCATTTGTTCTGAATGGCCTTACGCCCTTCAGGTAATACTTCCAAAGTCCATACTTTGTTTTCATACATGGATCCCATCTCGGATTTCATGGCCTCTAACCACTTCTCGGAATCCGGGCCCATCATCGCTTCTCCATAGCTCGTAGGTTCATCGTTGTTTAACAACATGACCTCTAAGACAGGGTTGCCGTACCACTCGGGAGCAGTACGCGTCCTTGTCGACCTACGAGGTTCGATAGCAACTTGATCCAAAGCTTCATGATCATCATCATTAACTTCCTCTTCAGCTAATGTAGGCTCCACAGAAACAACTTTCTGCGCTGCGCTACTCTCAGGTTGAAGTAAAGGTTCAACAACCTCATCAAGTTCTATCTTCCTCCCACTCAATTCTTTCGAGAGAAACTCTTTCTCAAGAAATGTTCCGTTTTTAGTGACAAACACTTTGCCTTCGGATCTGAGGTAGAAGGTATACCCAACTGTCTCTTTTGGGTATCCTATGAAGACGCATTTCTCCGCTTTGGGTTCCAGCTTTTCAGGCTGAAGCTTTTTGACATAAGCATCACATCCCCAAACTTTAAGAAACGACAGCTTTGGCTTCTTGTCAAACCAAAGTTCATATGGCGTTGTCTCAACGGATTTCGATGGTGCCCTATTTAAAGTGAATGCAGCTGTCTCTAATGCATAACCCCAAAACGATAGTAGCAAATCGGCAAGAGACATCATAGATCGCACCATATCCAATAAGGTTCGATTACGACGTTCGGACACACCATTACGCTGTGGTGTTCCAGGCGGTGTTAGTTGTGAAACAATTCCACATTGTCTTAAGTGACTGCCAAACTCATAACTCAGATATTCTCCTCCTCGATCAGATCGTAGGAATTTAATCTTCTTGTTACGATGATTCTCAACTTCACTCTGAAATTGTTTGAACTTTTCAAATGTTTCAGACTTGTGTTTCATTAAGTAAATATACCCATATCTACTTAAGTCATCAGTGAAGGTGAGAAAGTAACGATAACCACCGCGCGCCTCAATGCTCATCGGACCGCACACATCAGTATGTATGATTTCCAATAAGTCACTTGCCCGTTCCATTGTTCCAGAGAACGGCGTTTTAGTCATCTTGCCCATGAGGCATGGCTCACATGTGTCAAGTGATTCAAAATCAAGTGACTCCAAAAGTCCATCAGCATGGAGCTTCCTCATGCGTTTTACGCCAATATGACCTAAACGGCAGTGCCACAAGAAAGTGGTATTACCATTATCAATTCTACATCTTTTGGCATCAATGTTATGAACATGTGTATCATTACTATCGAGATTCAATAAGAATAAACCCCTCACATTGGGTGCATGACCATAAAAGATATTACTCATATAAATAGAACAACCATTATTCTCTGATTTAAATGAGTAACCGTCTCGCAATAAACAAGATCCAGATATAATGTTCATGCTTAACGCAGGCACCAAATAACACTTATTTAGGTTCATCACTAATCCCGACGGTAATCGAAGAGCGAGCGTGCCGACGGCGATCACATCAACCTTGGAACCATTTCCCACGCGCATCGTCACTTCGTCCTTTGCCAGCCTCCGTCTATTCCGCAGTTCCTGTTTTGAGTTGCAAATATGAGCAACCGCACCGGTATCAAATACCCAGGCACTACAACGAGAGTTGGTAAGGTACACATCAATAACATGTATATCATATATACCTTGTTTGTTGTTGGCCGCCTTCTTGTCAGCCAAATACTTGGGGCAATTCCGCTTCCAGTGTCCAGTTCCCTTGCAATGAAAACACACAGTTTCTGGTTTGGGTCCAGCCTTGGGTTTCTTCACGAGAGGAGCAACTGCTTTGCCACTCTGCTTGGAGTTACCCTTCTTACCCTTGCCATTTTTCTTGAAACTAGTGGTTTTATTGACCATCAACACTTGATGCTCCTTCTGAATTTCAGACTCAGCGGCTTTCAGCATCGCAAACAGCTCGGCGACTGACTTGTTCATCCCGTGCATGTTATAGTTCAACACGAAGCTCTTGTAGCTAGGTGGCAATGATTGAAGAACTCTGTCAGTGATAGCCTCTGGCGAAAGGGGCATCCCTAACTCAGCCAGACGGGTGGAGTACCCAGACATTCTGAGCACGTGATCACTGATAGACCCGTTCTCCTCCATCTTGCAAGCATAGAACTTATCGGAGATCTCATATCTCTCGATCCGGGCATTCTTCTGAAAGATAAACTTCAACTCCTGGAACATCTCATATGCTCCATGACGTTCAAAACGTCTTTGAAGTCCCGGTTCTAAGCCATACAACATTGCACATTGAACTATTGAGTAATCATCAGAACGAGCCTGCCAGGCGTTCACAACGTCTAGAGACTCAACTGGAGCGGGTGGATCACCAAGCGGTGCATCAAGGACATAAGCCTTCTGGGAAGCCGTAAGGATAATCCTTAGATTACGGGCCCAGTCCACAAAGTTACTTCCATCATCTTTCAACTTAGTTTTCTCTAGGAACGCATTAAAATTCAGGGGTGCTACTGCGCGAGCCATGATCTACAACATAAATATAGCAAAGACAACTTAGACTATTGTTCTTAGATAATGAGTTTAGTTAATCATATTACTTAAAAACTCCCACTCAAATTGACATCCCTCCGATCATTCGAGTGTAACATGATCCAAATCCACCAACTCAAGTCCGATCATCACGTGAGTTGAGGTGGTTTCAATGGTGAACATCTTCATGTTGATCATATCTACTATATGACTCATGTTCGACCTTTCGGTCTCTTGTGTTCCGAGGCCATGTCTGTACATGCTAGGCTCGTCAAGTTTAACCCGAGTGTTCCGCACGTGTAACATGGCTTACACCCGTTGTATGCGAACGTAGAGTCTATCACACCCGATCATCACGGCGTGTCTCGAAACGACGAACTTTCGCAACGGTGCACACTTGGGGAGAACACAATTTATCTTGAAATTTAAGTGAGGGATCACCTTATAATGCTACCGTCGTCCTAAGCAAAATAAGATGCATAAAAGGATTAACATCACATGCAAATCATAAGTGACATGATATGGCCATGAACTTGTGCTTTTGATCTCCATCTCCAAAGCACCGGCATGATCTCCATCGTCACCGGCATGACACCATGATCTCCATCATCTTGATCTCCATCAACGTGTCGCCATAAGGTTGTCGCGCCGACTGTTGCTTCCACGACTATAGCTAACGTTTAGCGATAAAGTAAAGCATTACATAGCGCTTAATGATTGACACGCAGGTCATACAATAATTAAAGACAACTCTATGGCTCCTGCCAGTTGCCGTATTCATCGACATGCAAGTCGTGATATTCTATACAAAACATGATCATCTCATACATCACATATATCTCATCATGTAATTGGCCATATCACATCACAACATACCCTGCAAAAACAAGTTAGACGTCCTCTAATTGTTGTTGCAAATTTTACGTGGCTGCTACGGGTTTGCAAGAACCGTTCTTACCTACGCAAAACCACAACGTGGTGTAGTGATTGCTTTTTGATCTTCTAAAAGAACCCTCTTCATTGAACCGATTCAACTAAAGTGAGAGAGACAGACACCCGCCAGTCACCTTTATGCAACAAGTGCACGCAGCGGTGAAACCAGTCTCGCGTAAGCGTACGCGTAATGTCGGTCCGGGCCGCTTCATCTCACAATACCGCGGAATCAAGTATCAACTAGTAACGGCAAGCAATATGTATACACCCACGCCCACAACTCGTTTGTGTTCTACTCGAGATCTCATCTACGCATAGACCTAGCTCAGATGCCACTGTTGGGGAACGTTGCATGGGAAACAAAAATTTTCCTACGCACACACAAGATCTATCCATGGTGATGAGCATCTACGAGAGGGAGAGTGAATCTACATACCCTTGTAGATCGCTAAGCGGAAGCGTTAATAAACGCGGTTGATGTAGTCGAACGTCTTCGCGATCCAAATCGCCGAGCGTCCCGCGATCCAATCATGATCCTTCCGATCTAGTGCCGAACGGACGGCACCTCCGCGTTCAACACACGTACGGCTTGATGACGCCTTCACCTCCTCGATCCAGCGAGCGATGGTGAAGTAGTGGTTGAGTTCCAGCAGCACGACGGCGTGGTGATGGTGGTGAGGAACAATCTCTGCAGGGCTTCGCCAAGCACTACGGAGATTATGACGGAGGAACTAGAGGGCTAGGGTTGCCGGCACACGGCTTGGGAAATCCTGATGTAACCCGTGTGCTAGCCCTGCCCCTCTATTTATATGTTGAGCCTTGGGGTCTAAACTTGGAGTAAAAGCCTCCTCCGGGTCGGTTTTGCCCGCACAAGGTCGGTTTGGCCCGCAGGGAAAGAGTCCAACTCGGATCCCTGCCGAACCGTGCACAGCCGCGCACAAGCGGTAGTACCGCTTCACACAAGCGGTAGTACCGCTCGGGCGGTAGTACCGCTTCACACAAGCGGTAGTACCGCTCCGGCGGTAGTACCGCTTCACCAAGCGGTAGTACCGCTTACGCGGCAGCAAAACTACTTTTGCACTTTCCAATACCTTGTGGGCTTTATCCCTTTGGCTCATATAAAGTGTTGCTGCACCCGAACACTTCGGTAAACATCCGGAACCCCTTCCGGTGAACTCCGGAACCCTTCCAGAGATCAAAACACTATTATCACATATATCAATCTTTACCTCCGGACTATTCCGGAGATCCTCGTCATGTCCGGGATCTTATCCGGGACTCCGAACAACTTTCGGTCACCAACATAATAACTCAATTATACTAATCGTCACCAAACGTTAAGTGTGTAGACCCTGCGGGTTCGAGAACTATGTAGACATGACCGAGACACCTCTACGGCCAATAACCAATAGCGGGACCTGGATGCCCATATTGGCTCCTACATATTCTACGAAGATCTTTATCGGTCGAACCTCTATGTCAAGGATTCAGTCAATCCCGTATGCTGTTCCCTTTGTTCTTCGGTATGTTACATGCCCGAGATTCGATCGTCGGTATCTCTATACCTAGTTCAATCTCGTTACCGGCAAGTCTCTTTACTCGTTCCGTAATACAAGATCCTGTGGCTAACTCTTTAGTCACTTTGCTTGCAAGGCTCAATGTGATGTTGTATTACCGAGTGGGCCCTGAGATACCTCTCCGTCACACGGAGTAACAAATCCCAGTCTTGATCCATGCCAACCCAACAGACACCCTCGGAGATACCTGTAGAGCACCTTTATAGTCACCCAGTTACGTTGCGACGTTTGATACACACAAGGTATTCCTCCGGTGTCAGTGAGTTGCATGATCTCATGGTCAAAGGAACAGATACTTGACATGCAGAAAACAATAGCAATAAACTGACACGATCAAATGCTACGTTTACAGTTTGGGTCTTGTCCATCACATCATTCTCCTAATGACGTGATCCCGTTATCAAATGACATCTCATGTCCATGGCTAGGAAACCTTAACCATCTTTGATCAACAAGCTAGTCAACTAGAGGCTTACTAGGGACACAGTGTTGTCTATGTACCCACACATGTATTTGAGTTTCCAATCAATACAATTATAGCATGGATAATAAACGATTATCATGAACAAGGAAATATAATAATAACCAATTTATTATTGCCTCTAGGGCATATTTCCAACAGTACGTGGCCTTTGTTGCCGCTCTTCGCCGTGTGTGGCCGCGGCTGCTGCTTCCGGTGGCCGTGTGTGGCCACTGCTGCTGCTTCTCACCCCATGTTTGCCTCTGTTGCTGCTCATGGCCGTGACCGCCGCTGCTGCTCATGCCCGTATGCTGCAGTGATATTCCTATTTGGTTATTACTTGTCACTAGAGATTTGATGGTTGGTTGATTGATTGTGATGCAGACCATAAATTTGAGATGAGCTAAGTGTCGGTGATGGCCGAACCGGAGACGGGCGACGACATACCTGAGACTTTGTTCTCAACCAAGCCGAGGTGAGAAAGCAAAGTATCTCCTGACCCTTTTATTGTTCATTGTTGAACAGAACACACTAATTCTGTAGTGTGTTTCTCGTTGTTGCTTATTGTCGAGTAGGACGCCTCCACCACCCAATGTTTTCACAATAACCATTAGAGTTGCTCCTTATGTCGTCAAGCTTGACGATGGAAGTGAGGAACATGTTGAATGGCACGATGTTGTATTTGACGTAAACATTGCGGGAGGGCTATCATGGGTTAATTTCAATGCTATTGTGGAACAACAAATCAAAATGGGGCCACACCAGGAGGTAAAGTAGTTTGCTTATGACCGTGTCTTGAAAACAATTGATCCAATGGGCAATGGTCAGCAACTGGTGATGCATTTGATGAGTGATCAGTGGGACTGGGAGGCAAAGAGATCATTTTTATACGGTGATGTGGTTACATTGGAGATACCTAATGCAAAGAAATCTGGAAAAAAGAGCTCCTGCTCCCAAAAAGCCAGCTGCCCCAAAAAATCCCAAAAAACCACCAGCTCCTAAAAAGCCAGCTGCCCCAAAAAAGCCAAGTGCTCCTAGAAAACCCAAAAAAACCACCAGCTCCCAAAAAGCCAACTGCTGCTAGTAAGAAGGCGGCAACAAACACTTCTGTAGAATGCAGTGCTAGCTCATCTATGGTTGTTGATAATTCAAACTTGTCAGCTTTTGAGTTGGCACAGACAATGGGCAGTCAGTATAGAGTTTTTCCAGATGATATGGAGTTTTCACCGGATGATGTTGACCACCCAGCCACAATGCAATCTCAAAGTGTTTGTGATGTGGCTGATAGTAGTGAGAGATGTGAGTCCTCTGTGCTTACTCAGGAAGAACCACCCATAGATTGGAGCTTGATTGAGATAGCTCCTCCCATATTTGATGACAATATGTGCGATCCTCTTGGTATCAACGATGTCGACATTCCCATAACCGAAGAGAATATGTGTGATATTCTTGGTATCAACGATGAGGCGGTCCCCGAGCCACCACCTTCTCCACCTAGTGAGGAAGTTTACATGACCGATGTGGAGGATCGTCAGCTTTTCATTGAGGCTGCCATTCCTGTTGATGATAGTGTGCCACTAGATGAGGAGATTGCATATGACAAAGAGAACCCACAGATGTATCTTGGTGCTTTGTTTCCTTCAATGAAAGATTTTAGAATGGCTATCAGACAATATGCAATTAAAAGGGAGATTGACATTTGGGGATATAAGACTGATAAGAAAAGATATCTTGGCAAATGTAGAGCCAAGGGTTGTCCATGGAGGATTACAGCTAGACTAAGGACTGATGGACAAAGCATAAGGGTACTAACGTTTTATTTAAGCATTGTTATTGTTGCTGTTTTTTCTATGTTTTTCCTATGTTGTGATGTGCTTCATCTTGTATTGCAGGTTACCAAGATTTCTGTGAAGCACAAGTGCTCCTCTACTGGTAGAATAAAAAGCAGCATGACATCTCAAGGATGGGTAGCACAGAGGACCCTACCCATTATACAGAGTGACCCTACCATTGGATGCAAAGAGCTGTTGGGGCAGTTGCAAGATACATATGGTACAACCATTGAGTATCATACAGTGTGAAAAGGCAAAGATATAGCACAGAAAGAGATTTATGGTAGCATGAGGCAGAGTTTTCAATATTTGTTTTACTTCAAAGCAGAAGTTGAGAAGAGATCCCCAGGCAGCATTGTAGAGGTGGATATGAAGATGGTTGACGGTATTGTTCGCTTTAACCGATTCTTTATGTCTCTTAAACCTTGCATTGATGGCTTTAAAGCTGGTTGTAGACCATATCTTAGTATAGATTCAACTGCACTCACCGGTAAATGGAGAGGTCACTTAGCAGCTTGTACAACATTAGATGGGCATAATTGGATGTATCATGTAGCATTTGCATTCATTGATGGTGAAACCAATGAAAATTGGACATGGTTCATGTCACAACTAAACAGGGCATTAGGTCCTGTTTCCCCTCTAGCTATATGCACAGATGCATGTAAAGGTTTAGAGAATGCAGTCAAAAAAATATTCCCTCATGCAGATCAAAGAGAGTGTTTTAGGCATCTCATGACTAACTTCTCTAAAAAGTTCCAAGGAGATGTGTTTGGCAGAATGTGGCCAGCTGCTAGGGCATATAGGCCACAAGTTTTTAACTACCACATGAATAAAATCCTAGCAGAAGCACCTGATGTGCATGAATATCTCTCAAGGTACCATAGCTTAAAATGGATGAGATGCATGTTTGACCCCTCAATTAAATGTGATTACATCAACAATAACCTTGCTGAGTCTTTTAATGGTTGGATTAAAGATTACAAAGAGTTGCCACCTGATGAGCTAGCTGACACTCTTAGAGAGCTAGTCATGAAACTTCGTGAGAAAAGGAGAAAGATTGGAATGAAACTGAAAGGAAAAATTATTCCAGCCATCATCCAACAGATTTTTAATAGGACAAGGGGACTTAAACATTTGAAAGTTGGGAAATCTGGAGTTGCAAGTTGTGAGGTGAGGGACACAAGTAAATACAACTTGCGACATGTTGTGAAAACTGACCAAAGCGAGTGCATGTGCTTGGAGTGGCAGCACACAGAGAAGCCTTGTGAGCATGCACTTGCTTTCTTGCTGGATAGAAGGAACCCCAGATGGGAGGACTATGTGCATGACTATTTCTCTCTGGAGAAGTTTCGGACAGCATATGCTGGAGAGGTTGAGCCATTGACAGATAGGTCTCAATGGCCACATGTACAATTTCCATTTGACATGGAGGCTCCATTAGACAAGAAAAGAGGTGTTGGAAGGCCTAGAAAAAACAGGTACAAGAGCTTCCTCGAAGGTGGAGATGGTGGTCCTAAAAAGAAGAAAGAGCCAAAACAACTAGGCAGCAAGAATAGATGCAAAAGATGCCACATTTTAGGCCACAGGCAGTCCACTTGTCCGTTGAATGGACCAAGGCCAAGGTACGTGTAATGATCTATGTTTATATTCATCACTTGTAATGATCAATGTTTATTTCATCGATTATTTGACTGTGTACTAACTTGTTTATGTGCAGGAAAAGAAAGAAGAGAGCACCAAGATATCCAGCTGATGATGATGCCTCGGCACCGGAACCTGAAGTGGCAGCCCAACAACCTGAAGTTGTTGTCACTCCCAATAGGCACATGATCACTATGCCACAAAGTCTTCAAGGCAGCCCCATTCCAGTGACAAGAAGGTAACACATCCACATACTATAGTAATATCTAATTTTTCCTTGCAATTCTTACATTTCTCAATACATGCAGGATGTTGGCTACGGCGTTGGCTGATGAGGCAACACATGTAGCACCACAACTTGAAGTTGTTGTCACTCCCAATAGGCACATGATCACTATGCCACATAGTCTTCAAGGTAGTCCCAATCCTGTGACAAGAAGGATGTTAGCTATGGCATTGGCTGATGAGGCGTCGCAGCACCCTACCTCAGCCGTGGAGGACACCATGATTGCATATGACATGGTTTCAAGCTCAAAAACTAGAAAGTTGACCCCGAAGAGAAGGAAGTACTAGTGTTGTGTTTGATCTTCTCTATGCTTTTGGTTGTAATATCTAATATGGCAGGCTTACAACCCTGCACTTGGGATGTGACATGGCAGCAACTATTGCCTTATGCTTTTGGTCGTAACGTGGCAGCAACTATTGCCTTATGCTTTTGGTTGTAATCGTGACAGCAACTATTGCCTTATGGTAGATGAGATATGGATATGATGTATGGACATGTTAAATGCTTTATCTTGCTATGTTCTCTTCATATTGTGCCATGGTATATGAATATGTCCATATGCAAATATATGTTTGAATTTGGATATTATGTGCACATATTTCTTGAAAAGCCAAAAAAAAGTCAAAATGCTGTCCAAATTGAGCCAAATTGCTGCCAAAATTTTGAATTTTTTTTTGAACCACCCAGAAAAAATTGAAAATTTTCCATAAAAACAAACATAAGTGCGCCTAATCTGAGAAAATTTCATCGAATTTGGATCAACGGTTCAACGGTTCCATGCATTTCAATTACAGTTTAACTAGTTTGACCAAATTTTGACCGAAATTTGAAAGTTGTCAGAATAATTTCAAAAAATTACAGAAAATCATTCATATATGCGTGACTAATCTGGGAAAGTTTCATCCAATTCAGATAAACGGTTCCATGCATTTCAACTAGTTTGAGCAAATTTTGACGAAAATTTGACGAGGAGCAGCAAGGGAAGGAGAGACTGTAGTAGTTGGGGAAGCGGTGGCGGGGTATAAGGTGCAGAAGGGGGCGGCGGCAGCAGGGCAGCAAGGGCCGGCGAGGAGCAGCAAGGCAAGGGCCGGCGAGGAGCAATACGCAGGTGCAGGAGAGAGGAGTGGAGCACGAGTTCATCCTTCCTGCGTGTTATGTTTGGGTCAAACAGGTACAAGGACACAATAGTCCTCTATTTTGTTCACTTATGTTGTCTATTATTTCCAAAGTTTGTTTTTGTGTTGAAAAGTGGCAAAAGATCAGGGCCTGTTTGATTCGCAGGATTCTCAAAACGTAGGAATAGGAAAAATGCAAGAATAGGGTGGTATGTCCTATACTACCCTACAGGATTTGAAAGAATGTTTGATAGCGCAGGAGAAACAAAGAAATCCTACAAAGAGCTTTGAGTGGATGTAAATTTTCCTTCAAAATGTAGTACAAATGGATCCTATGAAAAAATTCCTAAGTATTCCAATCCTACAAACAAACGACCATTACAGAAAAATTCCTAAGGATCCAAATCCTCCAAAAATCCTATGAAATTCTTTTGAATCAAAGGAGCCCTCAAAATCCAAACAAAAGAGTGTCACTAGATCAATTACAAAGTAAGGAGTGGCAAATTATCAAAGTTCAAAGAAAGTGGTGGCAAATAATCAAATCCCCCGGCCTAGCCTGGAGAGGTCGATACTGTATCTATCTCGGTTTTGTGTATCAAAACTTTGGTCGCATCGACACTGGAAGCAGCTTGGAACCATCTATTTGCCCGGCGATCGAGCAGGCGTGCGAATGGGGTAAAGCCGAGGCGGTACACGTGCGTGCGTACGTGCTGCACCGACACGTCCCAATGGTTGAAAATTTCACTGGCGCCCAAACTCCGAGGCTGCTTGTTTAAAAAAAATTAACTTGTTTAAAAAAACTCCGAGGCTGGTCACTGTTGGACGGCCGAAAAGAATCCAGCGCACGCACACTGCTGTGCTAGCTCTCCCCGTCTCCGGCCATGTTTTCTTCAGAGATATCATTCCGTCCGTTTCGAAAGAAAAAAAGGATATCATTCCGCAAAAAGAAATGAAGGTTTTTAGATGTAGCGACGCCGTACGGAAGCTAGAACGCAGGAAGGACCTCAGAGTCACAGAATAGCCTACTTTACATATGCAGAGCAAAAAAAAAAAAAAAACTTCATCCTAGCCTGAAATAATCTGAATGGGCTAAAACGGCAGTATCACGTGCGACGGTCTACCCTGAATGAGCTGAAATGCCAAGGAGAGTAGTACACTTATTCAAATCAAAGACAGGAAGGAGTATGGATATGTTCAACTAAACATAGAGCCTGGATTGGGTGCTAGCTTTAAGGCACCACCCTCCTTTTCCCCTGTTTTCTTCTACCGTAGTTATACTTTCTCTGCTAGTGGTAGCATGGCCTGATACTGATAAACTAATCATTTCGAATGGAAAATGATTCATCCCCGTTCGGAAAAACAATAATTCTATCCTCCCCGGTGGGCGCCACGGCAGCCCAAAGCTGCATCCAAACCCCATTAACATGATTATCTATGTTTCTTTTCGGCCGCCCCCGGCCGAAAGCAAGTCACCAACTACTCCAAAACGGACCGATCGACCGATCGATCTGCAGTAGTAGATAAGAACGATACTACTAGAGCAGCTATCCAGCCCTGTCGCTCCATTTAGCGGCACTTATTAATAAGCTGGTTTCTGCACTTTAAATTACGCCACGCATCACTGAATAACGGACGTACGAGCAGCTTCTGCATGCACTTGACTCGCCGATGGAGCGGCGCAGGTGTCCTCCCAAGCCCCAGCTCATCGCCGTGCTGCGTAACTGGCGCAGCACCGTACCTTTTCATCCCACTGACCGCCGCGACCAAAGGGAGGGAAAATCAGAGGAGCAAAGGGCGGCGAGTGATCCAACAAAATGATTCGCGAGGCGGCGCTGGAAAACATGGGGGGTGCGGATCGGGAAGAGAGCGACGGTCAGTCAAGTTTCAGGATAGGAGGTGGAGCACATGGGCTGGGAGCGGCGTGCGCCCACTCGGGTTGCGGTTGGCACGCCGCAGTCCACACGGCAGGCATAGGGATCGACGTACTACGTTCGGGCCGCCCTACGTTCGCAGTGTGCGCGAGTTGGTGACGGCCTCGCGGGTACCACTTTTACCCCTCCCGGCGCTTTGCTTGGAACGGCACCAACAGGCGTCCGGGCGGTATGATTGTGCTCGGGGGAGGAGATCACGGTATGCCGAAAATGAGATGGGAAGTGGAGGGGAGATCCACCAGTACTGTCTTGAACTCTTGATGCATGGTGACGTTGATTTTGACTCTACCAGCGTTTGGAGACCATCGAGTTCAGATGACACTACCAAAAATCAGGGAAAATGTTTTACTAGTAGCCACCTGTCCTAGTGGCCAAATTGTGAGGACAGCGGACTGACCGGCATGTGGGCCCGGATGTAATGAGCCGCACGACCGAGCACAGACCACGCGGGGTGCGATCGCAGCAGCCCGCAGGAATCGGGAGGTCTGCACGAATCGAATCAGGCCAGCCACCGCAGCTGGGGCCTTGTGTCAGGGGGCGAGAATGTGCCGACCGAGCACCTGGTTGCTGCGAGAATCCGCCGGGGCTGGCTGGCTCCCTCGTGCGGCCCGTCTGGGACGGCGCAGGTTGGGGTTTTGCCTGGATCTGGATGCGTCCATCGGTGGCCGATTTTGGTGTTCTGACCTTTTTCAAAAAGTTTAGCCAAATCTGACCTTGGTTCATAAAAAATTCAGGATCTGACCCTTTTTCTATCGTTATTGGCCTTGACGGTAGGATTGCACTACCTACCGTCAGGGGCTCTGACGATAGGAGTTACCGGCACCGGCACGCCCGTTTGATGTGAAGAAGAACCTACCGCCATGGTATCAGGCAGTAGGCAGTTATACCCTACCGCCATAGTCCTCGGCGGTAGGGTCTGCATGCCGGTGAAGTGTGCCGGTCTAAGTTAACTGAATACAGTATATTACTCGGCTTCATGCAGTCATGTTGATGCGTAGGTAGCTAGCTCGTCTGCATGCTACTAGCTAGGCTGCATGTTGATGCGTAGCTAGCTAGCTCGTCTGCATGCTATGCTATGGAGAGGCAGACACGCGTGTGCAGCAGCGCAGTGCATTGCGCATGCGGTATACAGTGCGGCGCGGTGAGGATACCCTACCGCCAAAGACCATGGCAGTAGGTTACAATAGGCTACCGCCAAAATCCCTGGCGGTAGGGTGTTTTCCCCATCAAACGGCCGTGACGGCGCAGTTAAATCCTACCGTCAAGACTCGTGGCGGTAGACAGTTATACCCTACTGCCAGATACTACGACGGTAGCAAAAAGGGTTAGATCCCGAATTTTGTTGCAACCGGGGTCAGATCTGACTAAACTTTCGCAAAAGGGTCAAGACATGAAATTTGGCCTCCATCGGTGGGATTTGGGAGTTGGAGCCGCACAACTGTGTCGACCAAGATTATAGTTTAACTTTGGAATTTGACGTACAGTTGGATGTGTGGGGAATATTTTACTCCAGAAAGCCTGTAGTAATGTGCCTTACCTTTTTTTTCTCCTACTTCCAACCGTGCCTGAGCTCTCGTCGAATTAATATTTCTGAAGGTACTTCTTGTCGACATATGTATACTCCACTGTAAATGGATTCGCCGTGAGAGCACAAAGTTTTTTTTTTCGGGGGCGCAATCAGAGGGCCCATAGTAAGAAATAAGCCCATGCAAATCACGCGAGAGAGGCCCAGTAGGCCAGTACCAACCACAGCCCATGATTCTGAAAAAAATAATGCTATATTTTTCCATGCTTCAATCCTGAGATACGCTAGATGCAACCGGGGTCAGATCTGACTAAACTTTCGCAAAAGGGTCAAGACATGAAATTTGGCCTCCATCGGTGGAATTTGGGAGTTGGAGCCGCACAACTGTGTCGACCAAGATTATAGTTTAACTTTGGAATTTGACGTACAGTTGGATGTGTGGGGAATATTTTACTCCAGAAAGCCCGTAGTAATGTGCTTTACCTTTTTTTTCTCCTACTTCCAACCGTGCCTGAGCTCTCGTCGAATTAATATTTCTGAAGGTACTTCTTGTCGACATATGTATACTCCACTGTAAATGGATTCGCCGTGAGAGCACAAAGTTTTTTTTTTCGGGGGCGCAATCAGAGGGCCCATAGTAAGAAATAAGCCCATGCAAATCACGCGAGAGAGGCCCAGTAGGCCAGTACCAACCACAGCCCATGATTCTGAAAAAAATAATGCTATATTTTTCCATGCTTCAATCCTGAGATACGCTAGAGAACAAACTGAAAGTGCTACACTTGCATACACTATGAGAAACAGGAGAAAAAAAGACAATTTCAGTATAGATATTACTGGATAGTAGTAGTCTTATGTCCTTTTTTTTCCAAGTATTTAGTAATCGAAATTTGCAAGAGCACATATAGGCATAAAAAAAGGGTAAAGAGACACTAGTTTATTTCCCACGCAAGATGCATGGAATAAACAGTTCATGCAAAAAAAATGCAATATATAGACCACATTATCAACATTTCCTTTATTGTTATTTCCACCAGCACTTTACAGTAATAAAGTATTATGTCTGAACAATAATATCACAAGATTAAGTACATCGGTAAACAAGGGGCAGTTGTAGAGGGGCTCCCGTTTGTACGGGAAAAGATTCTTCTCAATTCTGAGCAACACCAATTGAACTTGTAATGATCAATTCCCTGTACCAGTCCTTTTGGAAAGAAGAAATAATAGGCTATGCACAGAGACTACCGTATCAGGATTCAGGAGTTGCATCTACCTACAACACAGCACACCGTGAACTTGCATAGGCAACAAAATTGGCCAGCGTTGCCAAAGGTTACCAGTAATTTCTGCAACAGAAGGCCACTTCTTTGTTTCACGTGTTATGGTTTGAAATATATCAATCCTGCACATGGTTAAATCGTCAATTCTTCACTGCCCAGCGGTGGCCCCGTATCTCGTAGCCATCAGGTGTCTTATCACCACCTCCGCAACTATCTGCGGTAGCAACTGTGTTGACAACTCTACGGTGTTTTTTGCCCTTCAAGACCCCACTGTCACTTGTGCTCCCGCTTAATAGTGGATCATCAATGCCACGAACCGGCCTCTCTGGTGAGGCTGCACTCACCCAGTTGTCATCCTGGGTGTTCTTGCACTTGTCTTTCTTTTTCAGCAGTTTATCAAACCGCTTCTCCACCGGTCGCACTGCTTGGTTAACAGTGAACTTAAAATCCTGGATCACCTGAAAGTGGGCGGAAGAAAAATAAAACAGAAGCATGAGAACAGAGAACCATACTGTGAGCACATGCTAACCACTTATCTGTAATTCATAACTAATCTGAGACATGATAAAATGAAGTGTATTTTCAGTAAAGATTTGCTAATAGAAGTCTAGAACTCACATATTCCCCACTGCCAACCACAAAGTCGCGAACACTCTCCTTTATGTTTGTTGCACTTCTCTCATCCGGTTCGAACTGTGGAAGCTTCATTTTGCTCGGCCGGTAACTCTCCTTGACTTCTTCAGGATCTATAGGGTCAGAGGATGCGTAATCTCCAAGGACTGAAATGTTTCCAGGTGACTGGTTAACTAAGAGCTCATAGGGTTTAGCAGGGAACACATAGAGGTGAACAGCTGACGCAATGCCCATCTGTGCTGGAGGAAGACACGATGCTATCAGATATTACAGGTAATCACAGAAACATGAGGGAGAGTATTTCTTAAAACCAAAGCTAAGGAAACTTTAAGAAACAGACCAACTTGGAAAGATAAATACCTCTATGCAAATAATGAAATCTTGAATACTTGATTTTAACTGCAAGCTCTGGGCTAAAGGACTTCTAAGCAGGCCCAAAGAATACATTATTGCAATCACCACCCCTTGCCACCAAGTCAAGAATACTATTGACTTGAACGAAAGAAACTTAGCCAGAGGTTTTATATGTGCCAATTCGTCCTTGGTAGCTGTGTACCATTCTACTAAACAGTATAGGGCCCAAAATTGACTGAAATTCAGGATTGCAGCAAAATAAGGGTATCTGCATCAAAAAGATATGTAGGAGCTACAAGATAAATGAAGCAACATATAAGCATACCGAAAAGCAATTAATTGATTCAGCAATCTCAGCTTAGGCTTCGAGGGAAAGAGTGAGATCTGGATAGATTTTTCTGATGATTGGAGAGCAAAACTGGAACATGTTCTAATCTGTTTAATTCATCGTAATAAAGATGACATGAAAAAGCTACACTTTATATTCTATCTACACATTCAACTCTTCTGCATAAACAACTCAAAGTGTGGACAGTGCCTATTCCCCTGTGAGATTAAACAAGCAAAAAAGAGAGAATTATCTTACCCACATCGTAAATTGAATTCACCTTCACAATATACACCAAAAGCTTCTAGAAAAAGAGATAAGCTAGCTGTGAGTGTCTTTATAATCACCTACATGAGCAAAACACTTCAACTAAGTTATTCTCAACATTTCAGAATTAACAAATTGCAATACGGGGCAGTGGACATACATATTGGAAGATTCCAAATTTGATAATCTGGTAAAATCGCGTCCCCATTCGCCAGGGTTTCAAAATAAAATTCACGGGAAAATGATGGTGTATGATTCCTTTCTCGGAGGCATGGTGCAAAAGGGGTTGCCCAGAATCTGAGCCGCCTTCCCTCTTCAAAAAGGCTATCGTTTTTTCTTCCCCACCTACATATAAACACACACAGTAAAGAAAGAAAAATACAGAAAAGGGAATACACAAGCTGCACGAAACACTACATTGCCAAGTCATAACAGCAAACAGACGATATAAAACTTTGCAAGTGAAATCAAACAATAATGGCAGGGCACTCAAAAGCCATCAATAAGCCTGACTAAGGCCATGTTTGGATTGAGTGTAAATTTTGTGTGCTCCCCAGTATTTAGTTACCGGGCCTTAACATTCAAAGTTTCAAACTATGACTCCTATGTTAATGCTACTTTTAAGTCTTGTAAGGCATTAACTCGTAGTAGTTTAGCATATGGTGTAATCGATAAGACTACATTACATGTTTACATCATTTCCAAGGAACTGCTACTTACAGTAGCTATTGGAGCCAGACCCGCTAGTGAATCGATGTGGCAGCTACTGGTCTGATCACCAATTAACATTTGGACAGCGTTTTCAATATTCATACTCGTTTAAATTATGTAGTTAATTTTTAAATAGTTTTTACACATCAATTAAATAATTGAGCATTTATGCATGTGAAAACAAGAAATTAACATTTGTTTCCGAAAAGAGGAAGAGTAATGGAATTGGACAGATTATCCTATTAAACACAAATATAAGTATCAAAGCAAAGGTAAATGCACACAGCCATCATTAATAAGGATAGTCATGGATATGCACTGGGCTTGGCAGGCTATTGTAGGATCAAGTGAATTGCTGCAAAGATGCCTGAGGACAAAATACCAATGTTCTTTTTTATGGCATCAGGAGGGGCCCTTCCCGTGCTAGGAGCCTAGGAGTACAACAATCTATGGTTCTCGCTGTTGTTGGGTGTCCAATCCCAGAAAGCTGACCAATAGTCACTACTGCCACATTGAAACACGTACAATCTATGTTGTGATATTAGTCTGCTTCCCTAGGACCTTAACTCTCGCTAACTTTCCAAATTACCCCAAGTAAAGCAGTCTACAAGCGGAATCTACTCTGTAAGCTAAGCCGTCATGTTCAGTCATCACCGGTTTTTGCATAAACTGCTGGGTTAGAAGAAAAAATCCGAGTCCAACTTTGGTCTTCGGAGGAATGGAGCCGCTTGTACCTTTGACTCCATTTCATACCGGGAAATTCCAGTCTGGTTTTAATAATAACTATAATAAGAATACATCGACTGAGAAAACCACCCCTTCTAGTTCTCACTTCTCAGATATATACAAGGCAATGGTAAATTCATGCAGGATCCATTCCACAAGGATGCATTGTTCAAAAGCATCGTTTATCCAAGAGTAATTTTTTAAATGTGAAGTAAAGAAACAGCTTAGCATCAGCACTTAAAAGTAGAAAAGGGTAAACCTTTAATCATCCTCCAGCTCTATAGTAAATGCAATTCCAGAACCAAAGCTAACTGCGGCAGGTAACAAAGTAGGGGTTATGACAATGTCACTAGACAGAACTTACCTAAACATGCAGTGATATATCTTCCAAAGCAGTACATAGCTAATGCTTCGTAACCCTCGCGCAAGATGCCACAGTAAACAGTGATATTTGGATCTATCAAAGAAACATACTGTTCCAAAAGGAGAACAAGATCATTAAACATATCACTGGAATTATTTAGCACATAAAGAAATCGCTTAGAGGTTTTACCGACTCAATTGCATAGCACGGGACCATCAAAATAACACCCAGAACAAATTTCTGTTCCTGCGGAGGTAGAACAAATACAAAACAGTTAAAAAAAATGCCTAGCAAACAGAACTAGGTTGAAAATTCATGCCAAGGCGCGGCGACAGAAAAGCACAAACCTCTGGGTTGTTGTATGCCGATAGATGCTCAAATATCAGGTACATGGAGAGGGAAAGAGCAAGCAGCACAAAGAACCCAGCGACCAATGTGGCCCATGCGGGTGTTTTGTATTGCGCCATCAAGGGCATGAGGAGCTCAAGCTTGACCCTCATGGTGGAAGACAACAATTGTTCGAAACCTGTGCAGTGTGCACTATCACAAGCGCTCAAGATCAATCAACATCACCTTCCCTGCATCAGTGGGCACCTCCAGATGCACAAGGCACACGTTGCAATGGCAAACGTCTACAATACCGGACTGACAAATCAAATTCCAGTACGAATTAGATCAAATTCCCAGAATCCCCACTTTATCTGCAGAGCAGATACAAGTTTGTTAGTTCTGAACCTGTCACTGATACCAAACAATCTATCGATTATCCGAAAACAACATAATTTCGGACAGCCCCAATCTGGGAAAAACGTACTGAGTTCGTTTCAATAGAACATGGACGCAAACAGCTACTGTACAAGTGAGAGTAGCTACGCCACCATACGCAAAACCTGGGGCAATGAAAGAGGGCGAAGCCAACCTAACCAAGTACCAACGACAATAACGGCGCCTAAAAGAGTACGCGATTCAGGCAGCTTAACCTCCTCATCGTAGAAACACCGGAAGGAGGTGGGGAGGAGCCTCTACGAGCGCGACTACGGGGCTAAGCCGGACGAATTCGACTCCACGGAACATCTTCGCTTGCACAAAGGATTTAAACGAAAGCTGACCTAGCGAAGCACCCGGGCGGCCCAGGATCGATCGATCGGGCGGCGGATCGAGGCAATTCGGGCGTCGCGGCGGGCGGGGGACGCTCTACGCGTGATTTCCCGTGGCGGAAGAGGTGGCAGGGGGAGTTGCGAGTCGTGACGGCGCCGGCGGTCTGTCCCCCCTGTCCTGTGGCCCGGCGTCTTCTTCAAGGCGCTGACGTGGCCGAGAAGATTTAACCGGCTGTCTTAGAGAAAGGTCAATGGCGACCAGGCCAGGCCTGTTGTGTTAAAAGCAAATCGGTCGGGCCTGGTACTTTCACGTGATTTAGTTTTGGGCGCAAACCAGTAAAGGCCCATGAGCGATATACTACTAGCAGTGCGGCCCACTTAAGCTGGAGCCCTCGACCGAAATCACAAGGCCTCGTTTGACAGGAAGGGATTGGGGAAGTTTTGGGAGGAGGGGATTTGGTGAATCCCCCTCTTCCACCCAATCCCCTTGAAACCTCAAATCCCCCTCCAGCCACACATCCCCTCCATATAGAGCACTGTTTGACAGGGAGGGATTGCCATAGAGTTAAAATGATTCAAAACAGTTAAAAATCCAATCTTGACAAGTTAAAATAACATCATAGCAAGACAACCTTGCTACAAAATTGTAAATGTTACCTAATAAAAATGTGACCTGATGAAACTTGCTACATGGGAATAATTTTGCAGCAGTTCCTCACATCAACAACATAATTTGCTTGACTTGGAATCAATATATCATCACATAATTTTGCAGTCACATCACAGCAACATAATGGTATTCGGCATTCGCAAGCCCCAGGAAAGACATGCGTACATTTAAGCATGCTGAACTATTTGTGCAACATAAAGAAAAGCATCACTTGATGTTCTACAGCGATTGTTGGAAGAGAGTACATGACAGGAGCATAAATTCCAACCACAAGACAGCAGTAGCGCCGACACGAAAGCAACTGAGTAGACTCTCAAACAGACGATTTAGAGGGACCCTGCTGAAAGTGCAAGTGTCACTTAAATTACATTTTGGTGTGATGACAATGTGGTTAGTGGAACTAATATTGGTTGCTAAAGTTTATCTCAGGATATTGGTTCCAAGTGGTCCATTGATGGAGGTGTGCGACCCCCCAATCCAAAAAGATCAAAGGCGTGGTTTACCGGCGACTCGAAGGTTTTCGTTTTGGTTCGATTTGAGTCGTAGGAAAGACCGCACTATCAAGAGGGGTCATCGTGGGTTTGTGTTGTGTGGGAATGCCATCCTAAAACCTTATACACCAACCCTCCTACTCCTACCACCAGTTATCCACTAGTGTGCTTGTCTTGGTATCCAGGAAATTGCAACAGAGGAGTTCTGGATACCCCGTGCGCACGGGGTACCCAGGGAGTACCCCGTGCGCACGGGGTCTTTTGACCCCCGTGCGCACGGGGGTCAAAAGACCCCCGTGCGCACGGGGTGGTGATTTGGGCTCTGAGTACCCCGTGCGCACGGGGCTGACTTAGCCCGTGCGCACGGGGTCCAACGGGCAGAAAACCCCCACCCGGCCAAGAACACCATAAAAGCCCCCTTCTTCCTCCTCCATCCCTAACCCTAATGTCTTGTTGAGCTCCACCATTGCTACACCTCCATTTGCTCATTACTCTCAATCCCTCCACCCAAACTTGTTGAAACTTTGGGGATTGGGAGAGCAAGACCCGATCTACACTTTGACCAAACCAAATCGCGTTCCCCGCAATATTCATCCACCATTGACTTGTTACTCTTGGAGCTTGGGCTCCTAGGCGGTTAGAGGTTCCTCCGGAAGCTTCCTTGCTTGTGGTGTGCTCCGGAGAAGTTTGTAAAGGTGTGGTGGTCGCCTTCAAGACCAACCCCGAGTGATTCGAGGCTCATCCGTTGGGGGTGACTCGATAGAGATTACGGTGAGCCTTCGGTGGCGTTCCGCAAGCTTTGGCTCCGGCACCGCTCTAAACGGAGAGTAGCTCTTCCCCAAGGAAGAGTGAACTTCGGGATAAAATCCGCGTCCTCGTCTCACTTGTTGTTAATCCTTTCCCGCACTTTACTTTGCTTTGTATGCTTGTTGGCTTGCTAATTAGATTGTTGCCTAGCATCTTAGCTTGGAGCTTGCTTGTCATATAGGTTGTGTTCACCTAGTTGCATATCTAGTGAACCCTATTTATCCGCTAAACCTTAAAATTGACAAGAAAGATTAAAATTTGTAGTCTCCTATTCACTCCCCCCCCCCCCCCCTCTAGTCGACCGTATCGATCCTTTCAATTGGTATCAGAGCCTCGTGCCCTAATATAAGGTTTTACAACCTTGGAGGATATGGCCGATCTAGGGAATGAGGGTGGTGACCCAACTCTTGCGGTGGATGGTCAAAACCTACCCCCCGCCGCGGCCGACGCACTTGTTGCTCCGGTCGTTGCTCCCGTCACCCCCATTAACCCGGGTGCCCCCTTAACCGCGGCCGACATTCTTTCAATGTTTGCGGACCTCAAAACCGCGATGTTGAAAGAAGTTCGTGCTTCGGTTAAGGAGGAAATTGATGCTCGCTTAAAGCCCTCGACATCCGCCTCAAACTCATTTGATCCAAATGCGGTTCACGATGCGGATGATTCGAGAGAACCCCTTGCATCCCTGGCTCGCACTCAAGTTCCCAAGTACAATGCCGTGGAACCCTTTTACTCACCCCAACCTTTGCAGCACCCTCGCATTAATCCTATTGGGCCTCCGCCCCCTTTGAAAGCTAACGCGTTTGCTAAGTGGAAGCTAGATATGGAGTCTCACATTCGCAGTGCATCTACACAACTATGGTGGATTGTGGTCAATGGTTTCAACCCCAAGGATCCCATGAATCTCACTCCAAGAGAAGCGGTTGATGATCAACTCAATGCTACCGCCCACAACATGTTGCGCACCGCAGTGACCGATGACTATAGTGACTCCATTGCTCTACTCAAGACCGCCAAGGAAATTTGGGATTGCCTTGAGGAGGCCCTCAAAGGTGATGAAGCAATTCGAAGATCTCGGTTGGCTTTGCTCAAGCAAGAAGTCAACCTATTTGTGAGAAATGAGGGTGAGACCGCGGAAGAGGTATATCGAAGGTTGAAGTCACTTGTGCTCAACTTGAGGACCTTTGGGTGCACTTGGGCAAATGATGATTTTATCAAGGACAAATTCATTGATGCTATGGTTCTCACGGAACATACCATGGTGATGATGATACATCAACGCCCGGACTATCACAAGTTGACCGCGGCACAAGTTGTATCCACTTTCTCAACTCATGTTCTTTTGGAGACCAAGTCCAAGAAGACCTTTGCCATTGCTCAAGCCACCAAGAACTCAAATCTTGCGTTGAAGGCCAAGAAAGTTGTTGCTCAACCCTCAAGGGATGAAGAAGTTGTTGAAGAGACTTGTGAGGAAGATGTTGACAACTCATGCCCGGCAAATGACTTTGCGGAAGACTTGGCTCTCTTGGTCAAGAAATATTCCGGGACCATGGCAAACAAAGGGAAGAATCTTCAAGGAAGATCGTTTGGACGAAGAAAATGCTACAATTGTGATAGCCCAAGACATTTTGTGCATGATTGTCCATATGAGAGACGTGAAGACAAGTCCGAGAAGCTTGTGCTCAAGAAGAAGAAGTTCACCAAGAGGAAAGATGACAAGGCTCTTGTTCATGAGGAGCACATGTCCGGAGATGAAGATGACGGTGATGATGATCATGTGGGCACGGCCGCTATTGCCATGCATGCCACTACCTCCTCCTCCACCACCGGCCTCTTCGACTCTCCCAACGAGGACAAGCCTTTCTCTCATCGTTGCCTCATGGCCAAAGAGGTAAAAACTAAGTCCAAATCTCCAAATCCCTCCATCCACACTTCCAATGTCTCATGTGAGATAGTGGAGGATGAGTGTGATGATGGTGTGGATAATGATGAGGAATCCTTAATGGCTTTCATGAAAACTCTTCATGGTGAAGCTCGTGCTCGTTTTGGTGATCTCCTTAAGTCACTTGCCAAACGCGATGACTTTATTGAGAACATTGAAACCCTCCTCATAGAGGAAAAAGAGAGTCGAACTCCTCGAGCACGAACTACATGAAGAGAGTGTCATGAGAGCATCACTTGAGGAAGCCTTGTCTTCTCATAAAATTGACTTTGTTAAAACCGATGATGCTTTGCAACTTGCTCTTGAGAACAAAGATGCCCTTAAAGTAAGGGTTGAAAAGCTTCTAGTTGATCACACGAGACTTGTTGAGGAACATGAGCTCCTTGTGACTAGTTCCAAGGTTGTCAAAGGTGACCTCATTGCCCTCACCGAGTCTTATGCTCAACTTAAAGCTACAACCATTAAGGCTCTTACTTCCGTCCCTCATATTGATTTAAATGATGAATCTTGTACGGCTAACTTTGCTCATGATTGCACCTCTCTCCAAGAGGAGAATAAGAAGTTGAAAGCCCAAATTGAGAAAGGGCTTGTGTCGTGCATTCAAGGGGAGAAAAATCTCAATGACCTCTTGAGCAACCAAAAGGAGTGTGTTGCCAAGGAGGGAATTGGGTTTGACCCCTCTTCTAAGAAAAAGAAGAACAAGAAGAAGAGCCACAAGAAGAAGATCGGTCCTACTCCTCCTCCTCAACAAAAGGTAGTATTTGTGCACAAAGGGCACAAGGAGTTGGAGAAGGAAAAAGGGAATGTTGGGGATGGCAAGGTCACTAGGGACAAGGCCATTCCCAAAGAGTTTGCCGGCAAGAACAACCCATCTTATGTCCTCATGAGAGGAGATGATGGTTATACCTTTGCTAAATTTGTTGGCACTAACTATGATGATTATGCTTGGACTATTTGGGTACCTAAGACCCTTGTTGCTAACTCTCTAGGACCCATTGCAAAATGGGGACCTAAAATCAAAGCTTGATTCATGTAGGACTATACCTCCGGTGGAACTCAATGGGTGATCGATAGTGGATGCACCAATCATATGACCGGAGAGAGGGAGATGCTTGTGGAGTTCGTTGATTCGCTCAAGGCTTCTTCGAACATCTCCTTTGGTGATAATAGCAACGGCAAGGTATTGGGGTTGGGCAAGGTGGTAATCTCTAGTGATTCTTCACTTACGAATGTCATGCTTGTTCAATCCCTTCACTACAATTTACTTTCTACGATTCAATTGGCACGTGCCGGTTATGATTCTCATTTCGGTGAATTTCATGTGACCGTCTTTAAGAGGAGCAATCTCAAAGTGGTCTTTGTTGGGCATGTTGAAGACAACCTTTACGTGGTTGATTTCTCAAAAGAGAAAACTTATCTTGCAACATGTCTAATGGCCAAGGCCGACGTGAGGTGGCTGTGGCACCGACGGCTAGCCCACGTTGGCATGAGAAACTTACAAGCTCTCTTAAAGGGGGAGCACATCCTTGGACTAACCAATGTGTCTCTTGCCAAAGATCGTCCTTATAGTGCTTGCATTGTCGGAAAACTTCATGAAAAAGCTCATAAGGTGACGACTATCATTACCACTTTGAGGCCTCTCGAGCTCATTCACTTGGATCTCTTTGGGCCTCCATCTTATGATAGTTTGGGAGGGAGGAGGTATTGCCTTGTCATTGTCGATGACTATACAAGATATACATGGGTGTTCTTTCTCAAGACTAAAGGATGAAACACAAGACACCTTCATCAACTTTGCCAAAGAAGCTCAACGTCCAACATAATTGTGAGATCAAGGCAATTCGAAGTGACAACGGCACCGAGTTCAAAAATTACACGATGGACGAGTTCTTGAGCGATGAGGGGATCAAGCATTAATATGCCGCACCATACACTGCCGAACAAAATGGTGTTGCGGAAAGGAAGAACCGGACTCTCATTGAGATGGCAAGGACCATGCTTGACGAGTACAAGTCTCCATACAAGCTTTGGGCCGAAGCCATCAACACCGCGTGCCATGCTACAAACCGGCTTTATCTTCGTAAGCTCAAGAACAAGACTCCCTATGAACTCCTAATCGGGAGAAAGCCTAACGTCAAATACTTTCGAGTATTCGGTTGTAAGTGTTTCATTCTAAACAAGAAATCCCGTTTAGCTAAGTTTGCGCCTAAAACTTATGAGGGCATATTTGTTGGATATGCATCAAACTCTCATGCTTACCGTGTTCTCAACAAATCCACCGGATGCATTGAGGAAACGGTAAATGTGGAGTTTGATGAAGATAACGGTTCCCGTGCGGAGCAAATTGTTCCTAGTGTTGTAGGTGATGAAGCTCCTTCACAAGCTATAAGGACTATGGGGATAGGCCACATTCGTCCACAAGAAACACCCCAAGTCCAAGTAAAAGAAGGAGGAGTAAGAGCCCCTCTTGTGGATTCACCACAAGGGAAGTCATCACCGCCACCTCAAGTGCAAGATGCTACGGGAGATCATGAACCTATCCAAGAACAAGAACAAGTCCCTCATGTTCCTGAGCAAGATCAAGAACAAGCTCAACCAAATGGCGAAGAACCAATTATTGAAGCTCAAGATCAAGCTCAAGTTCAAGATCAAGATCAACTTCAACCTCAAGTGTCTCCCACATCATCACTTCCGAACGAACAAGAACTTAAGGTTGTGAAGAGAAGGGTGTCTCCAAGGCTAAAGCATTCTCAAGGCCAAGCTTCTTCCACAAGTTCAAAACCAAGTGAAGAAAAGCTTACACTCAAAGAGCAAAAAGCGGCCGCCAAGCTAAAGCATCTTCAACATCTCACCGACAACATTTATGGAAGCATCAACAAGGGGGCAACTACTCGTAGACATTTGGCAAACTTTTGTGAACATCACTCGTTTGTCTCTTGTGTTGAGCCCCTTAAGGTTGAAGTTGCCCTTGACGACCCGGATTGGGTAGATGCCATGCATGAAGAACTCAACAACTTCACCCGCAACAAAGTATGGACTCTAGTGGAGAGACCCAAAGAATATCATAATGTCATTGGAACAAAGTGGATCTTTAAGAACAAACAAGATGAGCACGGACAAGTCACTAGAAACAAGGCAAGGTTAGTGGCACAAGGGTTCACCCAAGTTGAAGGTTTGGACTTCGGTGAAACCTTTGCCCCCGTTGCCCGTCTTGAGTCCATTCGTATCTTGCTTGCATATGCTTCACATCATGATTTTAAATTGTATCAAATGGATGTGAAGAGTGCATTTCTTAATGGTCCTCTTAAGGAGTTGGTGTATGTCAAACAACCTCCCGGTTTCGAAGATCCCGATCACCCCTCTCACGTTTATGAACTCCATAAGGCGCTCTACGGACTTAAACAAGCATCTCGTGCTTGGTATGATCACCTTACGGCGTTCCTAAGCGAGAAGGGGTTCCAGATCGGGTTAATAGATTCCACTCTCTTCACGAAGAGGGTAAAAGGAGAATTGTTTGTGTGCCAAATATATGTTGATGATATTATTTTTGGTTCCACTAACCATGCTATTAACGTTGAGTTTGAGAATCTTATGACCAAGGAATTTGCTATGAGCATGATGGGAGAGTTGAAGTTCTTTCTCGGATTTCAAGTGAAGCAATTGAGAGAAGGAACCTTCATCAACCAAGCACTTTATATTCAAGACATGCTCAAGAGGTTCAAAATGCTAGATGTCAAGCCCATGAAGACGCCCATGCCCACCAATGGCCAACTTAATCTTGATCCCAATGGTAAAGATGTGGATCAAAAGGTATATCGCTCCATGATCGGTTCTTTGCTTTACCTTTGTGCATCTAGGCCGGATATTATGTTGAGTGTGTGTATGTGTGCAAGATTTCAATCCGCTCCCAAGGAGAGCCATTTTTCGGCAGTGAAAAGAATCCTTCGATATTTGGTTCATACCCCAAACTTGGGCCTTTGGTATCCCAAAGGAGCAACTTTCAAGTTATTGGGTTACTCGGATTCAGATTGGGCAGGAGACAAGGTAGACCGCAAGTCCACTTCCGGCTCATGTCAATTCCTAGGGAGGTCATTGGTAAGTTGGTCTTCAAAGAAGCAGAATTGTGTGTCTCTTTCAACCGCCGAAGCCGAGTACATTGCCGCCGGAAGTTGTTGTGCACAATTATTATGGATGAGGCAAACTTTGATGAATTATGGTGTCAAATGTGACAAAGTGCCTCTATTTTGTGACAATGAAAGTGCAATCAAGATCGCCGACAATCCGGTGCAACATAGCCGAACCAAGCATATTGAGATTCGTCATCACTTCATTCGGGATCATGTGGCCAAGGGAGACATTGATTTATTCCATGTCAACACCGAGAAGCAACTTGCCGACATTTTCACCAAGCCACTTGATGAAGCAAGATTCCGCGAGTTAAGGCATGAGCTAAATATCGTGGATATAAGTAACTTGGCTTGAGGTCCTTGCATACACACACATGCTCTTCTAGTATCTTGTTTAGGTGTAGGCACATATCTAGGGGGAGCTAACTCAACTCACGAGCTTTCTCATCCTAGTAGTGCATAAATTGAACAAAATCTTTCACATTAGTCACTTTAAGGTGGCACTTGTGCTTCAAAGATGAGTATTGGTCTTGGGCCCAAGGTTCATATCTTCGCGGTGCCATACCAAACAAACTCAAACATGGTGGCTTCGGCCACCGCCCTCCTTTGGAGGTTGGATCCTTGTTGTTCTTCTTGTCCTTGTGTTCGTTTTTGTGGTGTTTGTGTTTTTCGGTTCTCTTCGAGTGCAAGTGCTACACATACACCTTTCCAGTAGTGTTGGATTTCTCTTGCGACGTGTTCAGAAGTGAGACGGGAATGCTTTTTGAGCCTTGGTAAGAATATGCATTCAGCCATGACCCAACAAGCTTCTGCCTGTCGAAACCCTCTGAATACCCCGTGCCCACGGGCTTGTACCGTGCGCACGGGGCCCCCGTGTCCACGGGCTTTGCACCGTGCGCACGGGCCCCCGTGCGCACGGGGCCCTTTAGCCCGTGCGCACGGGGTATGCGGTTTCTGGCCCTGAAGAGGTGGGACGTGGGGGGGCTTGGGTTCATTCCCACCCTATCGCTCCCTCTACGCCCCAGGACGCCTCCAGGCCGCCGCCGTCGCCTCCTCGTCGCCCGGTGCTCCTCCGTGCGCCGTGGGACCTCGCTGCTCCGTGGAGATCTCCCGGGATGGGGTCCTCCTCTGGTATCTCCCTCCCCTTGTTCTTCCTTTTCCTCCATGGATCCTTGTTAGTCTAGGGTTTCCTCACTTCTCTAGTTTAGGCCAGCTTTTTCCTTTGGATTAGACGAGAAACGGCTGTGTAAAACTGTGGAGGTTCCCCTGCCGCACCCACTCCCGGATCTTGATCTGGTAGTGGCTGCCGCTGGGCGAACCCCGTGTCCACGGGGTATTTGACCCCCGTGCGCACGGGGCCCCTGTGTCCACGGTGGTCTGACCCCGTGCGCACGGGGTACACAGTGTTGCCTGTTCTGTTTCTCCTCTGTCTCCATTCCTTGCCAGCCTCTCGAGCACTTGTACTCATTTGTGTCTCTTGTGTTTGTTGCGTTTTTGTTGCTGTTGTGTTTCAGACTCCGCTGACAAGAGGTCCGAGCTCCGTCGCAAGCGCTCAAAGGCAAGTTCCAGGGAATTCACTATTGCTCGTCGTCAGCCGTCAGAAGGAATTGGTCAGGGTTCTGAGCAGGGCCGTGTTCGCCGTGCCGCCACCAAACAACCCGTGATTGAGGCCTCCGAGGATTCTGAAGGGGAGTATGACTCCATGGATGATGCTCACTATGATCACACCGCAAAGGTTGAAGCAGAGGCTGATTTTGTTGATGGTGATGATGTCGAAGGAGAGTCGAGTCCCGAGCAAGCCATTCCAGGCGGGCGAGATCTTAGGGGGATGCCTCTCTCCAAATGGAGCAAGCCAGAGATCTGGGCTGAGAGGCAGGCTCATCCATATGCTGCTGCCACTAACTTGGGTGTTGATCCCCGTTTCAAGAATGAGTTTCAGCAGAGAGTTTACCATGAGCTGCTTATGACAAAGGCCAAGAAGTTTGCTCCGCACAAGCAAGTCAATGTTGAGGGTCTCCGGGACAATGATCATCTCTACCCTGGCGTATATTCTGCTCTTGGGAGGTTGGGCCCCCTACCTTTTGTCACTTTCAACCATCCGTACAATGAGGATCTTGTGATGCAGTTCTTTGCCACCGTGTTCTTCACCAATGACTCTGCTCGCACCCTCACTTGGATGTCTGGACGCATCAGTGCACTGCTTCTATGGCCAAGTTTTCTGAGATCATTCCCTACCCATTCATTGATGAAGAGGCAGCAAATGATGAGTTTGGCCGTGTTCGTGAAAGTGGGCAGCGCCACAAGGATGAGATTGCATTTGCTTATAAACAAGAGAAGTCTTTTGTCACCGGTTCCATCAAGGATCTTCTGCCTCTCTATGATACTATGCGCCATATCCTGAGGTACACTCTCACACCTAAGGCAGGTGATTCTCATAACCTGAGGAGTTCCATGTTGGATGTGTTTGTGTATTTGCATGAAAAGAAGAAAGTGGATGTTCTGGATTTCATGTTCTATGAGCTTCGTCAGTGTGTGCAAGAGAACAAGTCCTTGATCTATGCTCCGTTCATCCAGGCGTTGATTGAGTCAGTCTGCCCAGCTAGGTACATCTCTCAGTTCAAGACGACGGTGCCTAAGCGCAACTCCAACTGGTCTCCTGCTGCTCCTGTTCCCTATGTGCCTCCCAAGAAGGGACGCAATCCGAGGTCTGATGAGCGTGCCACTTTCACTCCTGGCATGTCCTCCACCGCACGGATCCCGCGTGGTAAGGGCAAGAAGGTGGTGTCTGAGGCTAGCTGGTGAGGAGGTTGGCCCAGGGTCTGAGGATATAAGTAACTTGGCTTGAGGTCCTATGATCAACTATTGTCGCATGGCTATTTTCTTAGATGTATCCTTTATGCCATGTCCTAACCATATTGTCATCAATGCACCAAAAAGGGGGAGATTGAAAGTGCAAGTGTCACTTAAATTACATTTTGGTGTGATGACAATGTGGTTAGTGGAACTAATATTGGTTGCTAAAGTTTATCTCAGGATATTGGTTCCAAGTGGTCCATTGATGGAGGTGTGCGACCCCCCAATCCAAAAAGATCAACGGCGTGGTTTACCGGCGACTCGAAGGTTTTCGTTTTGGTTCGATTTGAGTCGTAGAAAAGACCGCACTATCAAGAGGGGTCATCGTGGGTTTGTGTTGTGTGGGAATGCCATCCTAAAACCTTATACACCAACCCTCCTACTCCTACCACCAGTTATCCACTAGTGTGCTTGTCTTGGTATCCAGGAAGTTGCAACAGAGGAGTTCTGGATACCCCGTGCGCACGGGGTCTTTTGACCCCCGTGCGCACGGGGTACTGCGTAACTCCCTGGGTACCCCGTGCGCACGGGGTCTTTTGACCCCCGTGCGCACGGGGTGGTGATTTGGGCTCTGAGTACCCCGTGCGCACGGGGCTGACTTAGCCCGTGCGCACGGGGTCCAACGGGCATAAAACCCCCACCCGGCCAAGAACACTATAAAAGCCCCCTTCTTCCTCCTCCATCCCTAACCCTAATGTCTTGTTGAGCTCCACCATTGCTACACCTCCATTTGCTCATTACTCTCAATCCCTCCACCCAAACTTGTTGAAACTTTGGGGATTGGGAGAGCAAGACCCGATCTACACTTTGACCAAACCAAATCGTGTTCCCCGCAATATTCATCCACCATTGACTTGTTACTCTTGGAGCTTGGGCTCCTAGGCGGTTAGAGGTTCCTCCGGAAGCTTCCTTGCTTGTGGTGTGCTCCGGAGAAGTTTGTAAAGGTGTGGTGGTCGCCTTCAAGACCAACCTCGAGTGATTCGAGGCTCATCCGTTGGGGGTGACTCGATAGAGATTACGGTGAGCCTTTGGTGGCGTTCCGCAAGCTTTGGCTCCGGCACCGCTCTAAACGGAGAGTAGCTCTTCCCCAAGGAAGAGTGAACTTCGGGATAAAATCCGCGTCCTCGTCTCACTTGTGGTTAATCCTTTCCCGCACTTTACTTTGCTTTGTATGCTTGTTGGCTTGCTAATTAGATTGTTGCCTAGCATCTTAGCTTGGAGCTTGCTTGTCATATAGGTTGTGTTCACCTAGTTGCATATCTAGTGAACCCTATTTATCCGCTAAACCTTAAAATTGACAAGAAAGATTAAAATTTGTAGTCTTCTATTCACCCCACCCCCCCTCTAGTCGACCGTATCGATCCTTTCACCTGCAAACGACCCATTCTCCCTCTGCTTGTTCCCCTTCTCAACCTGATTCAGTGAGACCAGAAAAAGCTGATGATACTGAAGAAAACAAGGTAATGTTGCTACTGTTAACAATAGAAGTTCCATGAATTTGCTTGCTTTTGAACCAAAGAGAGGTGATAGATATGGTGAATATATGCGTCCGGTTGAGAACAAAAAGAATTACTCGAGCAGGTAAAGTGAATATATGCGTCTCAGGAAACAAGGTTAATTTTTCTAGCATTGCTTAAAATTTGAAGGCACATAATGCAGAGTTAGTTTCTCACCACGGCTCTAAAATATAAAAGACAAACACAAATGAACTAGCATTGAACCTAAAAAGGTTTCAGGTCAGTACTATTGTGAAATGATCCTGAAAAATGTACATTACAAAAACATGTGAAATTGGAGGCAGCACATTTAATTAGTACTGATCCAAGCCAAGGAAACGAATAATTTAGTCTAAATATACCCACTGTCCTCCAATGGCTGAGAAGAAGCTATAGCTTAAATAATGGTTGACAAGAAACAAAACTGGAGTACGAGTAGAAATTTTTACGGCACTTAATGTGCAAAACATGAACATTATTGTAATATTTGACTTTGGCTCATGTTATGAGGTGTCTGTCACACGGTCCAGGGAACACAGATTTTAGAATTAGCCATTTAAACCCTTGTAAATAGACATCACAGATGTGTCAGTCATAACAATTAACAATAGCTGAAGACTATGGACTACGGAAGGACATGGGAATAATCCCCTTTGGGCTGTGGAAGAAACATGTATAATATCTAAGCTAGCACAGGTGCTCTCGATCCAGCAAGAACAACTATACTCTATATTACTTAAACGACAGTTCAGCTAGAAAGGAATGGGCTGTGGACGAAACATGTATCATACATTTTCTAAAAGATTGAATAAGGGTATAGTGGCCATCTTTCAAATTCTCAAGGACCTATAGTCATAAGAGGATTACTGATCTGGAGAATATTGTAATACTACTAAGGTTGGTTAAAACCAGCAAGAGAAGGGGAGATGGAGGACCCAGACTACAATCAAATGATGAGCATCAAGTTAGCTAGCTAGCTAGATGAAAAGATAGATGCATGAGAAGCTAGCTCCACTGCCAAACAGAATTAAATAATGGGAGCGGAGAATTTCATTGCTTATTGTTTAACAAATTAAACTAAGATCGGCTGCTTAAGGAATGAGAAACTACAAACAGAATTTCCTTTTTAGTTGTTTAACAAATTTTCATCCTAAATCTGGCTGTATCAACACACCTTAATCTCAGTCAACTTTGAAAATCAAAGATGACCCACCAATTCATCAGCTACATCATGCTTAAGAAGGTAAATGAAGAAATGACAGGCTGCCACTTTGTAAAGTTGATCTTCTTACAGATTACAGGATTTAAAGGAATGAGCAAAGTTGATCTTCTTACAGATTACATATAATTTGTTCGAACTGCAGCAGTAGACACAAATGATTGATCTGCATTTTGATATAGTTTTCCTATGCTTTTACGGGAATGTTGTGTTGGTGCCCACTTGCAGTGTGCACACTGCACACAGAGCACACACGTGCTTCTTCATCTATTGACCATCCGTTTGGAGCAATCGCATGGCAAACTAGATGATAACCAATAAGGGAAGATGTCACTCCAGGCCTGCATCCGTTTGGAGCAATCGCATGGCAAACTAGATGATAACCAGATAGCCATGTGACCAAACCCAGTTTACAAAATTTCTTGGTCAGGAAAGAAAACATATACGTCAACAACAAGAATGTCACGAGAATGTTCCGCAGGAATAAAAGCATCCTTATACTAATCAGTGCTAGCAATATTAGAGGAATCACACCATGCTCAAGAACAACATTAGGCTATCTTGGCCTCAAGAACACCGGGCATGATATTATACTAATCAGTGCCAACAATCTAGCCTAATCTAGTACAAGAACAACAGACCATGGGCTGGACAAGTTCTTCACTCCAGAGGAAGAAGACGTGTCGGACTGAGGAGCAAGAAGGCCGCCGGCCATGGCCCTAGGGTTTACAGGGGAGGGGATGGAGAAGTGGAGAAGAGGGGAGGAATCACCTCGGGAGGAACCGGCGGAGGAGGACGTCGACGCTCTCGCGGCGGTGGGGCGTTGAAGATCCGGCGGCGAGGTTCCTCCTCTCGGTGGCGGCGGGGCTCCTCCCCTCGGTGGCGGCGGCGGGGCTTCTCCCCTCGTTCGCGGCGGCGGGGCTCCTCCTCTCCGTCGTGGCGGCGGGGCGTTGAAGATCTGGCGGCGGGGCTCCTCCTCTCGGTGGCGTGGAGGAGGCTGGCGGCGTGCGCTGCGACAAGCGCTTCCCTGAGTCGCTCGACGAGGGTTCTGAGTCGCGTGGGTTCGGGAGGATCGAAGGGGATTAGAGAGGATCGGCCCATGCAAACCCCCTGTACCAAATGGGCCGTCGGGTTTTTTTTGCGGTTTTTGGCCCCCGGGAGGAAAATCCTCTCGAAACCCCTCCAATCCACTCGCGCCAGCCTTAGTACTCCTTTCCTTCCAAAGATCACTCTCCTCTCATGCGCATCACTTGCCGCAACCTGTGAGTTTTCCTTTTTTTTTCGTAGATCTGTTTATTCAAAACGTTTTATCTCTTAAACCATGCGTCCAAATCTCGAACCGTTTTCACCATTGAATTCCTCGCGTCGAGACTTTCAAAACTAGATCACATGTTGATAGGTTTTGACGAACTTTTTCTTTCACGAAAAAACCGGTCGAAAAAAACTGGACGAAAAAACCGAACCAGAAGCACAGTTTTTTTTCGTTTCCGAAAGAGGCACGGCCGTGCCTCTCGCGAAAGCAAAACCGTGCCTCTCGCAGAAGTAAAACCGTGCCTATCGCGGAAGGAAAAAAACAGAAAACGTGTTTTTTTCCGTTTCTGAGAGCCACGGCTGTGCGTCTCGCGAAAGCAAAGTCGTGCCTCTCGCGGAAGGAAAAAAAACAGAAAATGCGTTTATTTTTCCATTTCCGAGAGGCAGGGCCGTGCCTCTCGCGAAAGGAAAAAAAAACAGAAAACGCATTTTTTTTCCATTTCCGAGAGACACAGCCGTGCCTCTCGCGAAAGCACAACCGTATCTCTCGCGGAAGAAAAACAAAAACCGCATTTTTTCGCGCAAAAAAAAGTTGTTTTTTCGAAGAAAAAAAATTGGTTCAAAAGCTAAGAAAGACCGGTGGATAACCAAAAAACCGAAAAAACCCGGGAAAAAACCGTTTAAAAATCAAAAAATGCGTGCGAAAAGATAAAAAAAAAACGCAGGGAGCGCCCAGAGCGCGACACGTGGCGGTGGCGCGCTCTCAGCCCACCCCAAATGATCGTTGGGGAGGCTCCGAAGGAGCGCTCCTTAATTAGTTGCTCCCGCCCTCGACTCATCATCAAATCAAAAAAATAAAAAACCTAAGCACGTTCATGCCTCAATTCCTATTTGGCGCCTTTAGCGTCATTTATAGGTTGTTTTCTTGACTGGCAGAAATCCTACAACTAGGTAGAAAACGGGCAGGCCCATGTATGTATTTTTTCTGTCGGTTTTGTCGGTTCTGCTGGTTTTTTCGGTTCTGCTGGTTTTTTCGGGTGGTTTTTATTTCTGTTTTCCAGCGCGAGTTTTTTAGATGGTTTTTGTTCGGCGTTTTACTCTTTTTAAATTTTATTTTCCTCTTTCAATTTTCTTTTCTTTTTTAATGAGCTTTTCAAAAATTCATAAACTTTTTTTAAATGAGTGAACTTTTTTCAATTTTCGTGAACATTTCTTTGAAATCATGATTTTTTTAAAAAAAATTTGTGAACTTTTTTCCTCAAATTCGTGATCTTTTAGATCTCAAATATGAGCACTTTTTCAAATTCTAGAACATTTGGTAAATTTGTGAGTTTTTTTCCTCAAATTTGTGAATTTTTTTCTTTTCATTTTTATGTTTGTTGTTTTTATATTTCCTTTTCATCTTTTGGAAATTGAGAATAGTTTATTAAATCATGATCATTTTTCGAATTAACAATTTCTTTTTGAAATCATGAACATTGTTCCAATTCGTGAACATTTTTTTACAACTTCACAAACATTTTTTGAATCGAGAACATATTTTGAATTTGAGATTTTACAAATTCGCAAACATTTTTTTTAATTGTGAACTTTTTTTAATCGGCGAATATTTTCTGAATCAACAAACATTTTTTGGAAAATTGGGGCACAATTTTTTAAATTCACGAACATTTTACGAATAGATGAACATTTTTTGAATCAGCAAACAATTTTTGAATTGATGAAATTTTTCTGTAATTGACTAATATTTTTTGAATTTGCAAAGTTTTGTTCAATTTCACAAAAATAAATACAAATCATGAACATTTTTTGATTTCTCAAACTTTTTTTCAAAAACATAAACATTTTTGGAATATGGGAACATTTTTTAATAATTACAAACATTTTCTTGAAACCGCCAAAAACAATTATTTCTTGAACTTTTTTGTAATTAACATTTGAAAATTAATTACGGATTTTTTTTAATCCTGAATTATTTAAAGATGAGAAAAAATAAAAAATAGAAAAAAAAACATGAAATGAAAAAAAGAGGGCGTCGCGCACTTGCGCGGGCCCTATAGGGCACGGTGGGGACTGGGGGATTCGTGTTGCCCCTGCTCCAAGCGCGAGGGTCCCTATATGCCGCCAGTGTGGGTCAAAAGGAGCCAGCTACGCTGAAGCCAGGGCGCTTGAAAGATCGTGGATGTCGCCTAGAGGGGGGTGAATAGGCGCTTTAAAATAATTACGGTTTAGGCTTGAACAAATGCGGAATAAACCTAGCGGTTAATTTGTCAAGCACAAAACCTACAACAACTAGGCTCATCTAAGTGCGCCAACAACTTATGCTAAGCAAGATAAACAACTAAGTGATAGCAAGATATATAACATGAAACACTATGGCTATCATAAAGTAAAGTGCATAAGTAAGGGGCTCGGGTAAGAGATAACCGAGGCACGCGGAGACGACGATGTATCTCGAAGTTCACACCCTTGCGGAAGCTAATCTCCGTTTGGAGCGGTGTGAAGGCAAAATGCTCCCCAAGAAGCCACTAGGGCCACCGTAATCTCCTCATGCCCTCGCACAATGCAAGATGACGTGATTCCACTAAGGGACCCTTGAGGACGGTCACCGAACCCGTACAAATGGCAACCCTTGGGGGCGGTCACCGAACCCATACACTTTGGCAACCCTTGGGGCGGTCACCGGTACCCGTCAAATTGCTCGGGGCGATCTCCACAACCTAATTGGAGACCCCGACGCTTGCCCGGAGCTTTACACCACAATGATTGAGCTCCGAGGCACCACCAACCGTCTAGGGCGCCCAAGCACCCAAGAGGAACAAGCTCTAGGGTACCAAGCACCCAAGAGTAAAAAGCTTCTCAAACTTCACTTCCACGTATCACCGTGGAGAACTCAAACTGATTCACCAAATGCAATGGCAAGGGCACACGGAGTGCCCAAGTCCCTCACTCTCAAATCCCACTAAAGCAACGAAAGCTATGGAGGAATATGAGAGGAAGAACAAGAAGGAGAACACCAAGAACTCCAAGATCTAGATCCAAGGGGTTCCCCTCACATAGAGGAGAAAATGATTGGTGGAAACGTAGATCTAGATCTCCTCTCTCTTTTCCCTCAAGAACTAGCAAGAATCATTGGAGGGATTGAGAGTTAGCAAGCTCGAAGAAAGTCAACAATGGAGAAGAGAGAGCTTGCTCACCTATGGGGAACCATTGGGGAAGAAAGCCCCTTAAATAGGTCCCCCACAAATCCAACCGTTATGTGCTCTGCCCGTAGCCGAGCGGTACTACTGCTCCTAGGAGCGGTACTACCGCTTAGGTGCTGAAAACTTGCCCAAACACACAGAAGGATACAAATAAAATCAGAACTGCCATAACTTCTGCAAATGAGCTCCGAATTGAGCAAACTCAAGCTTGTTGGATAGAAAGAAGTGGCAGTAGAGATATGCCTAAGATATAGAGATGTGAAACCTCTATGAATGAAGAACCGGCATAAACTCCAACATCGAAAACATCATAGAAGAAGCATATATGAACTCCGTTTTCGATGAACTCGAGCTTGTCATGAAGATGACCATAAGCTCAAAAACTCACAAAGAGAAACACTAAAGAAGAACCAAGAAAGATGATGCAACGATGCAATGGTTTGAGCTCTCTACGAATGATACGATCAAGCTACTCATCCGAGAGCCCCCCTTGATAGTACGGCTATTGATCCTATAACCCGGTCTCCCAACTACCACGATGAGACCGGTAAAATGGAAAACCTATCAAGGGCGAACCTTTGCCTTGCGCATAGTCCACTTGAGCTAGATGATGATGATGATCTTGACCTCCTCAAGTAGGACCACCTTTCTTGATTGTGTTGGCTCGATGAAGACTAGTTGATTGCTCCCCCATACTCCACCATGGGTGAGCCACTCTTCGGCACATCTTCACACGTCCATTGTCACCAGGACGGCAAGCTTCAAGCATGATCTCTTCATGGTGCTCCACTTGAACTTGCACACCGCAAACTTGATGACGATCATCACTTGATGTCATCCTCCATGGGTTGAATGAGATCTTCCTCTTGACGCAAGCTCATGGAAACATACCTAACCCCACATAGAACTCTCACGTAGACAATGGGTTAGTACACAAAGCGTAATGGACAATGCTTACCATACCATGAGATCACTTGATCCCGCTTGGTACATCTTCTACGCTTTGTGTGTTGATCAACTTGAGTCACTCTTCGTATTTAGTCTTGATCAACCTTGTATCTTTCCAACTCTCTTCATTAAGATGATGTCATGAAGGTAAACATGAATGTCCACACAATCTTCTTCTTCAAGACATATTTGCAATACGCTCAACTCTCATATGACCAATCTTTGGATAACTCCTTGAATAGCACCTTGGTCAACACATATTCTTCTTCTAATAACCTTGAAACCAACAAATGGTCTTCAAGCAATGCCTATGGACAAACCCTTCAAATATAACTCAAGGCAACCATTAGTCCATAGAGATTGTCATCAATTACCAAAACCAAACATGGGGGCAGCACATGTTCTTTCAGCGCTTGAGCCGGCCCACTATGCCCCCAAACGTTTTCTTTACAGTATTTTTAGAACAGACACTCTAGCAACCGGTACTGAAGAGTTCCCTGTAGCGGCCGCTATTTTCTCAGTTCTTATTTATAAATTTTCAAAAATAAGAATATATATGATGAACAATTTTGAAATACACATTAAACATTTTGTAATGTACATTGAATAATTTTCGAATACGCATTGAACATTTTTGTAATGTACGTTGAACAATTCGCGAATACACATAGCAGATTTCTTGTAATATATGCTAAAAAAATCAAATACATAATGAACATTTGTATTATTTCGTTGAACAAATTCTTAATATACGATGAACTTTTTCATAATGCATGCTGAATTTTTTTGTAATATGCCGTGCACATTTTATTAATATACAATGAACATTTTTGGAATACACATTAAACATTTTTGTACACACTGAACTTTTGTATAATACCGAAAGATTGTAAAAATAAAACAAAGAAAAAATAAAAAGGAAAAATGAAAATAAAATACAAATAAACAGAAATATAAAAAAGAAAAAGGAAGCAGGACAAAAGAAAAAAAAAAAACAGAAACATAGAAAAATGAGGAAACAGAGAACCTCGACAGTGGGCCGGCCCAAACTGAGCGTCGGGGCTGGGCGCCTTCAGCGAAGCCGCGGCTCCTTGACGCACGCGCGCGTCAAGTAGGATCTGCCTCCCAGCGCGCAGCATGCTTAATAGGACCTCCCCAGGTCATGGGAGAGGAAGGAAAGGGTTTTAATTGGCCTTTCTGTAGTATAGGATCCAAATGCATCACAAACCTTCAAAATTTCCACTGGAGTAGTAGGGGAGCCCCTATTCAGCAACCTACGCCCCCTACGCGTTAAATAGGGAGCATGTGCAGACCTCCCGCGTCCCCCGCACGTGGTATTGGGCCGGCCCATGTGAAGGCGGGATGCCCCAGTTTTTTCATGCTTTTCCTTCCTGTTCTGTTTTTTTTTTCTTCTTTATAAATTAATTTGGGATTTTAAAGAAGTTCCTAATTTTTTTTAAATCCGTTTTTTGTAAAAAAATGTTCATGAAATTTTAAAAAATGTCACAAAAATTCAAAAATATTCACGAATTTCAACATTGTTCCCAAATTTTGGAAAAAGTACATCGATTCAAAAAATATCCATTGATTCAAAAATATTCATGCATCTCAAAAAATGTTTGCGAATTTCATAAATTGTTCTCAAATTAAAAAAATGTTCGCTGATTCGGAAAAATGATTGTGAGTTTCCAAAAAAATGTATACAATTGCAAAAATGTTCGTGAATTTGCGAAAATGTTCATGATTTCAAAAAAATGTTCACAAATTTGAAACATGTTCACGAAATGGGAAAATAAGAATGAAAAATAAAAATGAAAAAGAGAAAGAAACAAAATGTATAAAAATTAAAAAAATAAACAAAAATCAAACATTGAAAAAGAAAAAGAAAAAACAGAAAAGAAAAAGGAAAAATAAAAAAAATAACCAAGCAAAAAATCAAAAACAAAAAAGAGAAACTGGTTCATGGAAGGTTCTAGAAGCTTCCCAAAACCGGTGAAAAAATTATCTAAATGGGCCGGCCCGTACAGTGGAGAGGCACTCGTGGGGGGTACGCGCTAGGTGAGCGACCTATGGGCCAAATAGGAGCCGCCGGAGTAGCAGGCCCTAGGACATCGACCCAGTTCGCGAGCTGAATTTAAATAGACGGCCAAGAATGATCCAAACGACAATCTAACGGCTGAAATCTCTAATTGCGTGAGAGGGTTGGCAATCAGTTCAGTTTTATACTGTCCTAAAAAATTTGTACTGTTGACAGACATCAATTAGACTAGGTTATGAACCCTTTATGCGACTAACCTGTAATATTTTGGAATAAAACAGAAGATTCATCATATATGTTGGTCTCCACCTCATTGTTTCAACAGTGTGGGACTACAACTTCTTGCACTAGTTTTGGAATTTTCATAATTCAGTAATGGGGCTTCATATGTGGTATGAAATTGTAGCGACCCCCTTTGTTTCAGCTCCTCTTTGAAATGTCGTTGGGACATGAGTTTTTTAAAACCAATGACTAGAAAATTCTAGGATGACTAAAAAATAATCTATGAACATAATGTCATGAATTTAACCCGTCCCAGCAAGTACCAAATCACATTTAGGATCACAAACCTTGACTGAAACTGTAGTTTTTTTCATGTTTTTTTACCCCTCTTGGCCACAAATGTAGGTAGCTTAGCTATAAAATACCATAGTTGGTCTTTTACCATCAATATAGAAGAAAAAAAACTGCAAACATCATGAACGACAAATTGTGAACGAAACCATTGTATATTTCATGAATCCAAAAATTCAAACAGCAAGTGAAACATCGACAGATAAAAAAGATAGGTCTGTTGCTTCATTTCATGCTGGCAAATGCTCTTTACAAGGTTCATTTATGCGACTAACCTGTAAAGAGCCGTAGCGCAACTTAACGACTGAGTACTCGGAGCGTCGTCCACAAACATGATCATACTAGATTATTACATCGCCACAAGCATGTTAAAGTAAACCCGCTGCACTTTTGTGCAACATCAACACTATGTTTCTGCATGTTCTCAGATGAATACTTAAAATCTATCAAGAAGGATAGATTCCTCTAGATTGTACTGGAAGTTTCATCCCCCCAGCAAGAAGTGCGCAGGCTCCACTTTCGCCACACAACCAAACTTGAATGTACTGTATTTCCTGTGGACGCCTGTAAGCTTGCCCCTTGCGGCCTTCTGGTGGAATTGTACCATCATGTTGGAGCACTCACTGAAAAAACAAACAAGCAAACAAAGGAGCAGATAAGTCAGCATACATCCTCCTAATGGCACACATGTTTGTAGATACAGCTAGTCATGACAGAAGGCAAACTTACATGAGCTGATCTCTAGTGTATCTGCTATGTGTCTCGCAGATCTTTGTCCACTGCCAGCAGCGATTGATAGCACACTGTGCAGTGTAAACTGCAGCGGCAGCAAGCAGCGAAGGGCAGTACTTGAGCATTTGGTATTCAACCAGGCACAGCTCAAGCATGAAGAAGGAAACTAGCTGTAGCTGTGATTTACAACATGCATATGGCATTGTGTCAGCCGCAGATGCAAAATGTTTGCTGTAATTTTTGCTGTTCAAGTACAGAAGCACTAATCAGTAATCAGAACTCAGAAGGTTACGATACTTCACCTGCTTGTCAGAATCAGCTGCCTTTAGGAACCTTCTCATAAAAACATATGGCGTTGGTACAGACATGTTGTACTCCAGAGTGTTTAGGAGCGACTTTTCCTGCTCAAACAGAAGTTTCACCCCTATTAGTATGGAACAGATAATAGCCAATTGGCTACTCTCAAATACAGTAGAAGCTGAAGAAGACATTCAGAAGATTAAAATTTATCACTTCTATCATGGTGTACTACCGAGATAACAAGAAGGGATGTGATTTGTTTGCAGTCTAACATCTGTGGTTGGAAAGCATGAAGGAATTTTGGATAGATACGCAAGGACTAGAAGCAACAAGCATGATGCGCATACTGTATTGAATGATATTACCATTTCAAGAATCTCTCCTTTAGTGTAAGCCCGGTCAGAAATGAGCACTAGATCTTCAACAACTGGAACTGAGACTTCCTCATATTTGCAAGCAAGAAGCATAGCTGTCACTCCAACTAACTGCAACTTCTTCCTTGGCACCACTTGTTTTTCTAAGTATCTGTCTATTATGTTCACGGTAAGAAAGAGTGTCTCATCCATCAACTCAAACTTGTAATGAACCTATCAAGTGACAAAAAAAGATAATGAGTCCCAAACACAGTTGTTCCAATGGGCACAAAACTATAGGATAGAGAAGGCTCAGGGTTTGCAAGCTTTTCTACCTCAATGAGCCAATCTATCAGAATAGCTCTCATCTTTTCATTTATGTCTTCTTGACGGGACATGTAATCAGGACGCACACAGCTAATTTTCTGCATAAAACCATAATGGTATTAGGTAATACTGAAAAGTTAAGGAGGCCAAAACCTTCAGGGTACACACAACAGGAGAAAGAGTATTCTAGCACTTGCTTTTCAGTCATGTCAATGAGCACAGATTGCTATCAGCTGTCATAAACAAAACTGTTTTCAATGTTGATTATTTTTTTGAAGAGAAAGGCAGGAGCTCTGCCAATTATTGAGGTCGTGTTCAATGTTGATTATGGTTTGCATCAAGAAGATCAAAGTTTATTATGAGCGCATGTGGTTGATTTCAGTGGTTCAAAGGCAATGTATTTGATCTGGGGCACGTTTGATAGCAATTGTCATCGCGTTTTAGCTTCACAATTGCATTAGTTATGACCCAAGATGAACCTTCCAGAATCATAACAAACACACTAGTGTCAAAAACGCTCTTATATTATGGGACTGAGGGAGTACCTATCTTTGGACCAACTACTACAATTTTCACTAAAAATCTACGAACCTGAAAACTTTCATTGTCCCGTTGTCCCTTACTGTCATACCAGTCACTCAAACCAAATTTTTTAAAGGTTTATATTCACATTAGTTGCTCACAGCACTTAGAATACCAACCTTTTATTTTAAGGCACACATCTTTTTTGTTAACGCATTTCATACCTACAATAAAATTATTGTTTAATGTGTACTGATTACAGGATTCTGGTCAAATTCATTAATTGTCTTTGCATGGGCCTACTACCTTTAATCATTCAAGTATAATGAATCCGGCATTTCTTTTGTTTTATTCCACAAAAAGATGATACACGTTATGTGACATTAATGGACAATAGATCACTTCAGTTTCTCTGTAGAGCTTGTAAATCTCTTTGACATGCTACAATAAAATTATTGTTTAATGTGTACTGATTACAGGATCCTGGTCAAATTCATTTATTTTGTTTGCATGGGCCTACCTTAATTCATTCAAGCATAATGTCAGTCATAGAACATTTGTTTTGTTTTGTTTTGTTTTCACAAGATGAAGATACACATTATGTGACACTGATGGGCAATAGATCACCTCATTTTCTCTGTAGAACCTGTAAATCTCTTCGACATACTCAGTTGCGGCCAGCGGATTCCCGGAGTCGGCGCTGTCGATGTCCATGAGGGATACATCATCCACAATATCCTCCTGTTCTTCCTCATCCTGCAGTACCAAACACAGCAGTGAGCAGGAGCCACCCCCTACTGATAAACTAAACAGTGCTAATCATCACAGAGATTATATATACCATGTCAGTATCATCGTCGACCGACTCGATCTCTTCATCAGTGTCAGCTGTTTCATCGGGGATGGGCTCATACTGGGGATCAACTTCGGGTTCTGCTGCATCAACTGCGGTGGCTAGATGGTCAGGTTGTTCTGTGTTCTCCAAGAGGGCGGCTCGTTGCCTGAATTAGCAGAGTGGCATCAGAACGAGGCTCCAAGAAACGTGAGAGCACAAGAACGGGGAGCGTCCTAACCTCGTCAGAGGACGATGGCTCACCAATGCTGGCTTCTGCTCATCCCTCCCACTCTTCCTGAAAAGAAAGGTACGCCGGTATTACATCTCGATCCAAGAAACATGGGAGAGAACAAAAAAAAACATTTTTTTTACTAGATCGGCCCAGGTGATTACTCTAGCATCGGCTTCTTGGCGATTGCGCAGGGGTACGGGTGAGCCCCCGTGAGGTTGTTGAGTTCCTTGAGCGGCCTCCGATTCCCCATCTCTGCACCGATCAAGGACAAATCAAGACATCAGAAAAGGGGGGATCGCGACGCGCCGACGCCGCAGGCGCATGTAAATCAAGAACCCCGAACCTCGGACGCTGGGCACAGGCTTCCCCACCACCGGTCTCCGGTTCTCCCCGGCCCTCTCCATCGCCGTCGCCGCCGGGCACCTAAACAAAAAAGAAAGACCACGCGCCGGCATCAGGATCCAGGAACGGAAGGCGCGATTCAAACGCGGCCGCGAATCGGGACGGCACGCACCACGGGGAACGGGAGCAGCAGGCGGCGGCCTTCCTTAGTCCGATCCGGGGCTACGAACGCAGCAGCACGCCCATGCAGACGGGGACGGGCGGGCGATGGATGCGAACAGGGAGCGGCGGCGGCGGCGTTAAAAACAGGAGGAGCGGGTACAAACAATGGCAACGTCCGTCTCCCCTCCCCTCACTCTCTCTGACCGACCGCGTGGGGATTCGAAGACGGGGGGAGGGGGGGAGGGATAGATAGAGCGAGCGAGAGAGATCGGGAAGGAAAGATTTGGGATTTGAGCGATTTGTTTTCTTTTTGTTCCCGTTCCGTTCCGTTCCGGGGCTGGGGTTTGGGGGAGAAACTAGAGAGTGTCACGTACGAGAAAGGAGGGGGTTTGTCTGCCTCCGCCGCGGAGGGGGTTGGATTTGAATCGAGGGGAGGGGGGAAGGCGTGCCAAGGAAGGGGGCCAACGGCCAACGGCTAGTGGGCCGCCGCTGGGTGGAGTTGGGTCGGACAGCCGGGCCGCCCGGCCGGTGACACGTGCGAGTAACGGTCGCCTGCCCAGGCGCGTGCACGTGCTTTCGAATTCATCGGCCGGCCGCCGCGGCCTCCGACCGACCCGGGCCAGTTCAGTTCGGGCTAGGTCTCCTCGCTCCTGCGTGTCACGGCGGTGGCCTGGGCGCCTGGTAAACGCACGTGGGACCGAACGGAGCGGGTGGGGATTTTCCTGGGACGGGACCACGCGTCAGTCGGGACAAACGGAGCGAGTAGTTTTTTTTTTTGGGCAGTGATAGGCGCCGGCAGTCCGGCCGAACAGTTCGGCCGGACTAGCCCCAGCCACCCGATGCGCGGGATTAGAGCCGTCCGATCCCCCCTCTCCCACGTCATCATCTTCTTCCCCCTTCCCCCCTTCTTCAGATCCGCCGTGCGCTCGCCCCCGGCCGCCCATTTGTTCTCTGCTCGCACTGCCCTCGGCTAATTTGCAGCACGACGAGCGCTAGCAGCAGGTCGCTCTTCCCGCTCTCCGCACTCCCAGGACCCAAGGATGTAGCGCTAGTCGCGGCGGCGTGCAGTTGCAAGTCGCCGTCGTCGTCGCACGCGAGTCTGGTGCCGTCGCAGCCCTGCCCGCGTCCCGTTCCAGCACGGCGGCGACGACCGGCGCCTCACCACAGCCTCCTCCGACGAGGCTGCTCATGGCAGCGAGGCCGCGTGTCGTCTCCAGCACTTGTGGATGCCGGCCACAGCACCCCGTCCCCCGTCGCCTCCATCATTAGCAGGGACCGTCATAGCAAAAATCCTTCAATGGTCGAAGCAAATATCATCGCCAGTCACAACAAAAAAAACCAAATCCCCATCATGGATCCAGCAAAAAACAGTCGCCGGTCCCAGCACAAATCATCACCGGTTCCAGCAAAAAAAAAATGCCGGTTGTAACATCTACTGTCGGCGGTTCCAGCAAAATCATCGTTTTGCCGCGGTCCAAATCGCAGCAAAATCAGTCGCCGCTTCCAGCAAAATCAAACACTAGTTCCAGCAAAAAGCACCACCCATTGAGGATCCCAACAAAATCGATAGACGGTTCCAGCAAAAATCGCCGCCGGTGCGAACAAGAAAAACAACGGCTATAGCACCGTGCCGCCTGGGTACAAAACACCATTAATGATTCCAGCATCTAGGCCTGGCGGTCGTAGCACCTCCGCCCCACGGTTGCAGCAACCCTCGTCGCCGGACTTGGTCATCGCGGCAACCGCCGCCGCCGCCGCTGCAACTTTCCACGTCGCCGGTTCACGCACCGCACTACACTGGTTGCAGCCCCAGCGCAGGCCGGTTGCAGCTCCCACTTGGGGCTTGCGTCCTTGCCGGCGACGGCGACGCGAACTCCGGTTGCAAATCCATGCCATCTCGCTGCCGTCGCTGCAGCATCCATGGCCGGTGGTTGTAGCAGCCGTGGCCAACGGTTGTAGCACCCTCGCGACCCGCTTGTAGCTTGTCGGGGGACAACAGCATGGGTTGCGGTGCCAACGGCCGGCCTTGCAGCTCCCTTCAGCCGGAAACACAGCAGCGCCAAGGGGAGATGAATCCATGGCGTAATGATGTGCAGAGGTATGATGTACGGAGGTAGGAGACGCATGAGTGTGTGGCTAAGAAGATAAGGCCGGTTGGGAAGATAAGGCTTGGGAACGTGTCCTGCGTACATGCTAGGTGGACCAAGGAAAAGCGCACGCGGGGGTGAGCGACGAACGTCTGATCTCCACCGATCGAACGTCCCGCGTGCGACCGGCCCAAGACTCGGCCGGTCCGCCGGGTACAAACGTTTCCCTTTTTTTTGATCGAATTGAAACCAAGAGGGTTGTGTGGGAAGAGTGGAGGCTCTAGAGTCGTCGCTGTCACTAATCAAACCACACGAGAATCGACTCCACTCTCCGGTCCGGTGAGACGCATTGGCACCCTGAAAGAACATGTGCTGCCCCCATGTTTGGTTTTGGTAATTGATGACAATCTCTATGGACTAATGGTTGCCTTGAGTTATATTTGAAGGGTTTGTCCATAGGCATTGCTTGAAGACCATTTGTTGGTTTCAAGGTTATTAGAAGAAGAATATGTGTTGACCAAGGTGCTATTCAAGGATTTATCCAAAGATTGGTCATGTGAGTGTTGAGCCTATTGCAAGCATGTCTTGAAGAAGAAGATTGTGTGAACATTCATGTTTACCTTCAAGACATCATCCTAATGAAGAGAGTTGGAAAGATTCAAGGTTGATCAAGAATAAGTACAACGAGTGATTCAAGTTGATCAACACACAAGGCGTAGAAGATGTACCGAGAGGGATCAAGTGATCCCATGGTATGGTAAGCATTGTCCAGTACGCTTTGTGTACTAATCCATTGTCTACGTGAGAGTTCTATGTGGGGTTAGGTATGTTTCCATGGGCTTGCATCAAGAGGAAGATCTCATTCAACCCATGGAGGATGACATCAAGTGGTGATCGTCATCAAGTTTGTGGTGTGCAAGCTCAAGAGGTGCATCACGAAGAGATCAAGAGCTTGAAGCTTGCCGTCCATTGTGGTGACAATGGACTTGTGAAGATGTGCCGAAGAGTGGCTCACCCATAGTGGAGTATGGGGGAGCAATCAACTAGTCTTCATCGAGCCGGTGCAATCAAGAAAGGTGGTCCAACTTGAGGAGGTCAAGATCGTCATCATCTAGCTCAAGTGGACTATGCGCAAGGCAAAGGTTTGCCCTTGATAGGTTTTCTATTTAACCGGTCTCATGGTGGTAGTTGGGAGACCGGGTTATAGGATCGATAGCCGTACTATCAAGGGGGGCTCTCAAGTGAGTAGCTTGATCGTTTTGTTCGTAGAGAGCTCAAACCATTGCATCCTTGCATCATCTTTCTTGGTTCTTGTTTGGTGTTTCTCTTTGTGAGTTTTTGAGCTTGTGGTCATCTTCATGACAAGCTCGAGTTCATCGAAAACGGAGTTCATATATGCATCTTCTATGATGTTTTCGATGTTGGAGTTTATGCCGGTTCTTCATTCATAGAGGTTTCTCATCTCTATATCTTAGGCATTTCTCCCCTGCCACTTCTTATTATATCCAACAAGCTTGAGTTTGCTCAATTCGGAGCTCATTTGCAGAAGTTATGGCAGTTTCAGTCTCTGGACAGTTTTTTCAGTGCTCAGGCGGTAGTACCGCTCGGTACCACGGTAGTACCGCTTAGGCGGTACTTCCGCTATGGACTACCGTTGCTACTACCGCCTGGGAAATCCGTGTTGTGCTCGTTTTTGTTGCTCGTTTCCATTTCTCGGTAGTAGCCCGGTAGTACCGCTACGGCGGTACTGCCGCTCTTACTTTCGCGGCCAGTACCGCTTGGAAGTTTGCATCTGTGCTTGTCTCTGTTGCTCAGGTGTAAATAGCGGATGTAGAGCGGTAGTACCGCTTGGGCGGTACTTCCGCTGACTACTACCGCGCTAGTACCGCTTGGAGTTTTTGCTCCGTGCTCGAATCGGTTGCCCAATTTGCCTAAGCGGTTGTAGAGCGGATGTAGGGCGGTAGTACCGCTCCTGCGGTACTTCCGGCCCTACTTCACTCCACCTCCGTAGCTCCCTCTGGTACCAGCACTCGTCACGGTAGTACCGTGAGAGGGAGCGGTAGTACCGCTCCGGCGGCACTACCGGCCTCTGTTCTGTGAACTGCTGTGTATTGATTCCGGAACTACCGCCCAAGCGGTAGTACCGCTCCTTGGAGCGGTAGTACCGCTGAGTGCGGTCTGCGGGCAGATAACGGTTGGATTTTTCCCCACCTATAAAAGGGAGTCTTCTTCCCCATTGGACCTGATTCTTTTAGCTCGTGTTCTTCCCCCATTGTTGACCTTCTTCGAGCTTGCTATCTCTCAATCCCTCCAATGATTCTTGCTAGTTCTTGAGGGGAAAGAGAGAGGAGATCTAGATCCACATTTCCACCAATCACTTTCTCCTCTAAGTGAGGGGAACCCCTTGGATCTAGATCTTGGAGTTCTTCGTGTTCTTCTTTGTTCTTCTTCTCTTTTTCCTCCCTAGCATTAGTTGCTTTGGTGGGATTTGGGAGAGAAGGACTTGGGCACTTCGTGTGCCCTTGCCATTGCATTTGGTGCATAGGTTTGAGTTCTCCACGGTGATACGTGGAAGTGAAGTTGGAGAAGCATATTACTCTTGGGTGTTTGAGCACCCTTGAGCTTGTTCCTCTTGGGTGCTTTGGCGCCCTAGACAGTTGGTGGTGCCTCGGAGCTCAATCATTGTGGTGCAAAGCTCCGGGCAAGCTTCGGGGTCTCCAATTAGGTTGTGGAGATTGCCCCGAGCATTTGAGGTCCCCTCGGAGCCACAATCCATTGTGGTGAAGCTTCGTGGTGTTGTTGGGAGCCTCCAATTAAGTTGTGGAGTTTGCCCCAACCTTGTTTGTACGGGTTCGGTGACCGCCCTCAAGGGTCCCTTAGTGGATTCACGGCATCTTGCATTGTGCGAGGGCGTGAGGAGATTACGGTGGCCCTAGTGGCTTCTTGGGGAGCATTGTGCCTTCACACCGCTCCAAACGGAGATTAGCATCCGCAAGGGTGTGAACTTCGGGATACATCGTCGTCTCCGCGTGCCTCGGTTATCTCTTACCCGAGCCCTTTACTTATGCACTTTACTTTGTGATAGCCATAGTGTTTCTTGTTATATATCTTGCTATCACTTAGTTATTTATCTTGCTTAGCATAAGTTGTTGGTGCACATAGGTGAGCCTAGTCGTTTTAGGTTTCGTGCTTGACAGATTAAATGCTAGTTTTATTCCGCATTTGTTCAAGCCTTAACCGTAATTATTTTAAAGCGCCTATTCACCCCCCCTCTAGGCGACATCCACGATCTTTCACACCCGCTCGCCTCCACTGGACGGGCGGGGTCGCACGCACGGTCCCCACCAGAGTCTGGCCAGTGGCACGCAGGGCGGCGTGGCGTGGATTGCACTGTTGACACGCACAGCCTCGGTGCTAGAGACGATGGACGTTATTGCGTCGATGAGTCGTGTCAAATGGGTTCAACGGTCCATGGTTGATATCTCGTCCTCTACACAGTAACAAAACTATCTAATGGAATCTTGAACCCGACCCTCAAACCAGACACCGCATCCGGACTGAGAAGTAGTCCATGAACACAGATGCGCGAGCCGGTAGTACGGTTAATTTGAAATTCAAATCCGTTCGATCACATAGTGCGAAGGATCACATCAGCCCCCGATCACAACCAAAAAGGAGCAAGTATGCATAATTTTTACATGCCCGATCACAAAAAGATATCAGTTCGGCAATTCATGTAAAATATTGAATTTTCTACCTTGCCGGACCGGCAATCCAGCCTCCACGCTCAATCCGCCATCGCCGCCTCTGCCTCCTTCCCCGCCGTCTCGGCGCCTCCTTGTCCGCCGCCGCCTTCTCCGCCGCCTCCAACTATTCCTTCTGCCGCTTCAACATCTTAAAACGGACGGCTTGCTTGATAATTCTTGTGTCGTCATCTAAATCCTCCATCTTCAAGGTCAACATCTTCGCGTCCTCCAAAGCGGCTGCGATCTCAACCTTCCTCTCTTCGAGCATGGCCTTCTTCTCTTCAAGCTTGAGCTTCTTGTCGGTCGCCGCCATCAACATGTTAAACCTCACCGCCTTTTTTTCCTTCTTGACGTCGGTGTACATGTCGATGGGTGTGGTTCGGCTGCGTGCCTGGCTGGGTATACGTGCCGGATTGGGTGTAGCCCTTCTGCGAGCCCGACTAGGTGTACGAACCAGTCTGGGTTGGCTCCGAATCATCCACCTGCCCGTCCTCATAGAAACCTCCTACTCCGCCTACGTCGTGGATGATCTCAAACATCTTCCTGTCCGCGTTGTCATACGCCAGCTCACCCGCTTTAAGCATACCAGCGAACAGCGTGCCGGTGATACATCTCCAACGTATCTATAATTTTTTATTGTTTCATGCTATTATATTATCAATCTTGTATACTTTATATGCCATTTTTATATCATTTTTGGGAACTAACCTATTAACCTAGTGCCTAGTGCCGGTTGCTGTTTTCCGCATGTTTTTGGTTTTACAGAAAATCCCTGCCAAACAAAGTCCAAACGCGACGAAACTTTTTGACGATTTTTTCTGGACAAGGAGGGACCCTAGAAGCTTCGGGGAAGGACCAGAAGCCAGACGAGGAGACGACAAGGCAACAGGGTGCGCGTGGGCCCCTTGTGGCTCCGTCTGACCTAATTCTAGCGCTATAAATTCCCAAATATTCCAAAACTCCCAGAGCGAGACCCGAAACAATTATTCCGCCGCCGCAAGCCTCTGTTCTTCCGCGATCTCATCTGGAGGCCTTTTCCGGTACTCTGCCGGAGGGGGAATCGATCACGGAGGCCTTCTTCATCAACCTTGCTGCCTCCATGATGATGTGTGAGTAGCTCCCCACTGTAGGAGATATGCCCTAGAGGCAATAATAAATGTTATTGTTTATCTCCATGATCATAATTATGTTTATGTTCCATGCTATAACTGCTATGGTTCTCGAGTCTGCAATAACCACGAGGCTCGGAGGAAGACTCGTATGCACGTGTGGAATAATAAACGGTAAAATGTATTCCTAGTCTGGCCTCTAAGACTAGCTCAAGTGTTGCATGATGGTTCTGTTTTCCTGATCATGGGCATGACTATGCCGGCAACTTTGAGGGCACAATATTAGGAGAACACTTGTGTTGAATCGACCCGATTGATGTTATGCTATAAGATTCATTCGTCACAAGTTAATGGTTAATAACACAGAGAAGTTAATGTTTGCATAATTCCTTAGACCATGAGAGTGTCGAGTTTCTTCATGCTTGCTTCATGAACTTTGGGGTTTGTTAAACGTCATCCGTAAATGGGTGGCTATTACGGCGGCTTACGGGTTCATGGAAAAGTATGTCAAGTAACTTGATAGCTCAAGATTGGGGTTTGCTCCTCTGACGATGGAGAGATATCTCTGGGCCCTCTCGGTGTTACGGTATCCATCATCGTCTGGCCAGACACATTGTGATTTGATCACGGGGATGCCGGAACACAGAAACGAGAAAAGAGAACAAAACCGGCAACGAGGTAACTGGCATTGTGGACAAGTGTTGATCCACGGGGATGCCGATGTTTCTCACCTCGGGTATTTGTAACATATCGCGAAGCAACAGGAATAGCACACGGCAACTGGAGGTTCACTTGAATATTTATTCGTGTGGGTATAGGGGTCAATATGGGTGTCCACGGCTCCGATGTTGATCATTGATCGGAAAGAGTTCCGGTCATGTCTATACTTCACCGAACCTATAGGGTCACACGCTTAAGGGTCATCTATATGCTGAATACTAGACAAGGAGTCTGAGAGAAAATCACCGAAAAAGTTTCGGACGAAACGGAAACGTTCCGAAGAGGACACCAGAATAGTTCCGGTAAAACTGAAAAGTTGTTTCAGGGTATTCCATTAAGTCAAATTGGTTCTAGCACACGCCTGGAAATTCTTGGAGGATGCCAGAAGTGTTCTGGAAACTTCTGGGAATTTTCAGGGATAAAAACCGGAAATGTTCCGGAGCAGCCGGAACCGCTTTGGTTGCTTTTCACTGAAGAAACATTGTTCCAAAATTGTTTCGGAATGCGTTCAAAATTATTTTAGTGGGTACTGGAATTGTTCTTGGCACACAAAAATAATTTGGGATTTAACGGACGCAGAAAAATGTCTTCGTGAATAGTGAAAGTGCTTTTTGGATATTTTTTGGAAAGTCACCTTTTGGGATATTTTCCAAAAGGTTTCTAGAAGGCTTGGGGGCTAAGAAACCCCCCTTGCCCCCCCCCCCAAGTGGAGTTGGCCGGCCACATGTGGGTTCCTTCATGGGGCCCCACTTGCTCCATTAAATCTCCTTTATGCCCTTGTGGAAATTTTCCTTCATGGGCATTTTGGTTTTTTTGGAAGTGCCCATCCTACCCCTTGGCTTTCCTATAAATAGAGGTGGAGGGGCTGCCTCCACACTCACTCCTTGTTCACATACAAATGCCATGCTCGTCTGGCTCTCTCTCTCCCTCCCACGGAAATAGTTTTCGTAGAGCCGAAAGGCTGTCTGGGTTCCGGTGGGAATTAGTTCTGGACGGCGAAGCCCTGCCGGATAGATGACACCGTATGTGTGCAACTCTGGAGAGAGATCGTAGTTTCAGTCTTAGTTCGAGAGTGCCTCTCGAAGGGCTGTCCGAGTGATCGTCCGAGTTTCGAGGGTCCTCCCGAAGGGCTGTCCGAGTGACCGTCCGAGTTTCGAAGGTCCTCCCGAAGGGCTCTCCGCGACACCGTCCGTGGGACTGTCCGACCGCCTCCCGGAGGGCTATCCGAGGGGCAGATGAGGGAGTACATCCTCACGGTTGGGAGGTTGTAAATCCTAGCTGCGGGGATCTGCACCGCCGATCGTCATCGACTCTACTTCCGCTGCGCTACGAGTCGGTAACGAAAAAGATCAAACCTTGTATGCAGTCTCCATAGTCGTCCTGGGCTGGTGCATTGGTCAGAATTTTTTTGTTTTTTGCTGCGTTACCCTACAGTGGCATCATGAGCCGTGCTATGCGTAGATGCAGGTTGCGATCTAGAATACATAGAGATGTATGGGTGTTGCACAATATAATTTGCAGTAGATGAGTTCTACTGCTGATAATTATTTGTGCGGGTAGCAGATGAAATCTGTTACCCGATGTTCTTGTTGGTTCCCTGGAATTTGCATATTTCTAATCTTGATAACAACGTGGTGTAATTTCAAAGTTCTGGCAATCCGTGATCCTGATTGATCAACGAAGTGCTAACAGTTCTTTGAATTCCACCATAGTTAAAAAGAAAGATGAAATTTCGCAGATGAAAGGGCAATGCAGATATGATCTGCACGGGGGTCATGCGTATGACGAAGTTCAGTATGGGGCTCGAGATTTTATTATCTCGTGTTTCATACACCCCGCATTGTTAATCTAGCGACTTGAATAATCATACTTGATGATGGACGTTGGTAGCTGCAGTTTGTTCGAAACCTTAGAAGCCACGAAAAATGAAATTTTGCATAAACCGATTAGAGGCGTCTAACTTGGTTTTGCAGGATGGTTTGCATGTGCATATGATGTGGTATAGCAGTGCTCATATTAATTTGATTATGTATGAGATGACTATATGATGTAAATTAACATGACCTGCGTGTCATGATTCGGCATGATGGCTGGAGCCATATGATTGTCACTTTAATGACCTGCGTGTCAACCTTTTGTAATGCACTTATTTTTATTAGCTATAGAGATAGCAATATTATCTGGTGCATCGACAAGGTGGTGGCAAACTTCGCGAAGGTGAACACCGACGCGAATGCCGAAGACGAAGAAATAAAAGACTTCTCCGTCAGAAAGGGCTATACCATATCATGCCATTATGAATTGCCTGAGATGTTTATCCCTTATGATGCACCCTTCTTGATTGCGCGGTAGTCGCTTTTTATTAGGGTGATCTCTCACAAAAATATCAAGTAGTTAGTGTTCTCCCAAGTGTAGCACCGTCACGGCACCTATCTCTTCGGGGTATCACATGGATACATGGGTACGAACGATTAGAGAAGTGTGAGGCGGGTGAGTTGAGACCTCGCAGCGAGATCACTTGGTTATCTTGACATTCAGGCATGAAAGTCACGAGCTCAGAACACACGCATCGAAAGATGAACAAGAGTCACATAGAGATGTGATTGGCAAGTTGGCCTACCGATTGCAATTCTCGTCACTTGAGATGGATACATCCTTGGCGTTGAATTGTAATATGGGTCTTGTATCACTCACAATCAATTATGAGAGATATTGATTTGAGTGGGAGCGCACTTTAGAATTAAACTTCTTTAATTCTCAGTGCAATTAATTATGAACTTTGTCTAAAGTAAAATTTGCATAATAGTTGTAGAATAATGGCTCGCGTTTCCACCTTCCCTATTAAAATTGAATAGCTGTTATATATCTGGTTAAAACTTTACGGTTGGTAACGTAATGTGAGGATTGTCCTCAAAAGTGCCGAGAAGGACTTTGTCCTATCGCATGCTTTTGGTATTCTCCCGCTAATGCTATGGATAATGTGACTCTCGTCCTTCAATCCAAAAGCTAGAATTCCGTTACGGTCAAGTGCAATATGTTTGCTTCCATGAGACCCGAACTTCAAAAGTTTGGGATAGCTATGTGATATTCATGGAACTGAAAATCATTTTCAGACACAAACAAAGGCTAAAAGATATGTGATATCCAAAGCAATGTTTGTTTTGCAAACTATTAGTAAAAGTGTTTACTATGCATTTGACTAATAACAGAGGGATCCAGTAGAACGCCTGTCATATGATGAAGGTGAATAAAACAACATCTTAAAGGAAATATCCAAAGGGTGTTAGTGTGACTTACACGCCTAGGAAGTCCGGGGCTAACGCCACTCTTAAGTTGGATGCTTCTTCTGAGTGTAGAAGAAATACTGAAAGTTAAACTGTTAGAAGTATAAAGGCAAAAAGAGAGAAGACTGGAATATCCAGCTCATGTATGAAAGTCATACAAGCTATTGATGTATAGAAGGCTGGTCAAAGAAATAGTTCTTGGGAATTAGGATTAAACATGTTAATCACTAATTCTTGGGTATTGTGAGTTGATCACAAAGATACCCGCTCGATTGCATTCTGTTTCAACTCGATGCAAGAACTACTACGACCTAAAAGGCTTGCCGGGAAGGAGGTATGGATACGCGCTGGGAATATAGTAAATGTTACTATACCTTCCATCGGTGTATTTCTGTCTGTATTTATTTTCATAATTCATTTAGAGTTTTACACACTCTAGCCCATTGCATAAAGTATCTTGGAAGAAGGTTGTTCATAAGAGAACTTTTGATGTTCGATGTTATGAATAACTTAAGGGCCATACTTTCATTATGAATGAGATGTATGTTATGAATATTGATAATAATACATTTCCTCTGTATTTACTTTCATAAATCATTTTAGAGTTTTATACACTCTAGCCCATTTGCATAATGTTTGTTGCAAGAGTGTTGTTCATGAAAGAACAATTGTTGTTCGGAATTATGAATAACATAAGGGCCATGCTTCCATCGTGGATGGGATGCATGTTATGAATATTGATGGTAATATGATACATCCATAACACTGACGCTAAATGTCGCAAGACTAAGAGAATACCACACATGTGTGGCACTGCATTTGGTCACATTGGAGAAACCCGCATGGAGAAATTCCATTATGATGGATTTTGAAGTCGTTTGATTATGAATCATCTGACACTTGCAACTTTCCTCCGAAAAGTGAAGTGACTAAAATACCATTCACAGGCCATAAGGAACGAGCAACGAACTTATTGGTGATCATACATTTTGATGTATGTAGTCCGATAAAGGTTATTGCTAGCAGTGGATTTATCTATCTTCAGAAATGACTCAAGTGGATATATGGATATTTACTTGATGAGACGTAAGTCTGGATCTTTTGAAATCATTCATAAGGTTTTCAAAATGAAGTAGAAATTATTGTAACAAGAAAATTATGTTTCTGCAATTTGATTGCGGAAAGAAATATTTGAGTTACAAGTTTAGCGAATGTCTGATGAGTTGTGAAAAGAGTTTCATAACTTACACCTCCCGGAACTCCACTGTGAGTGGTATGTCCGTGAAGATGTAATCAAACCATTTATGACATGGTAAGATCAAAGATGACATAAATCAATTTGCCATTATCCCTTTTAAAGTAATGCTTTAGAGACTGCGGCTTTTACACTGAAAAGAGCGCCATCAGGTCTGTTGAAATGACGCCATGGTATGGTACGCCCAACCATGCTCTGTCCTTTCTTAACATTTGGAATATGGGGCTTGTGTAAAATATTTACAAACCTATTCCAAATCAGAAAAGTGCTACTTTGTAGGTTATCCCAAGTTATTGGGTATTCCCCCACCACTGTACCGAGGCAAAAGGTTTTGCCACCAGAACGGTATGCTTTTAAAGAGAATGGTTCTCGCAAAAAGGTGAGTGGGAGAATAGTGCAACTCGACGAGATAACAGTATCTTCGTCATCAGATCAAAGGAAAGGAACCTTGGAAGTGATTCCAGAGTTTCCTACTGCGACTGATACGAAAGCCTCTACATAAGATGTATGGACTTCGGTCGAACTTGCAACTGAACCACGTAGGCAAAGCTCGTGCAAACCTCTCAGGTGCGCAAGCGAGATATTGTTGTTAGATAACAGTATACCTACGATACACAAGGAAGCGTTGATGGGCCCTGACTCCGGAATTGGCTAAATGCCAATATAATCCGAGATAGTTTCCATATAAATGATTCAAGATTATATCTTGATAAACCCTTCGGAAGACTTAGAGTCTAACGAACATTAATGGAACTATAAACTGATGTGGATAAAATGTTTTATCCATAAAGCTCGACTTGTTGCCATAACAAGTTCAAGGAGTTGACTACGATGAGGTTTTCTCACCATAGCGATGCTTAAAGTCAGATCGGGTTAAACTAGCAATTGATACATGGATGCCAAAAGGATTTCCATATGATGGAAATGCAACCTAGGACTTACGTGCAGTACAGTCCAAGGTATTTTGTCAAAACCAGAGGATGCTAGTAAGTATGCAAACTTCAGAGTTCCAGCGATGGGCAGAAGAGAGCAAAATGGAGTTGGAATCTTCGTTTTTGATGAAATAGTCAAAAGAGTTTGACTTCATCAATGGATAATGAAGATGCTTGTGGTTTCAAGAAAGTAAGTGGGAGCATAATAATATTTCTAAAAACTTTGTGTGCTTGACACATTGTTGATTGAAAATTTCTTGACACGAATTAGGACTTCATTAAAAATAGTTTTTTGATGAAGTGCTTGGGCTAAATAGCCTTGATATTAGGCATATTTATCTACGAGATAGAATTGCCTAATAGGCTAAAGCCAAAAATACATATTGACAAGATGCTAAAACATTTTAGCATTAAAAACGCCAAGGAGTGATTCTTGCCGAAGTCACATGGAAAGAGTTTTGCAAGACTCGGTGTCCCAAAACACTGATGAGCAAAATACATGATGGAGATTCCACACACTCTTGTGTTTGGATTAATCATGTATTCCATGGCATGTAAAACAACCAGATATGTCCGATACTCCCAAAGCTGTTGCGAGTATAGATACCAAAGTGATCAAAGTACTGATCATGGGACAACAGTGAAAAATGTCATTGAGTACTAAAGTAGCACTGATGACATGTTTTCTCGCAAGCAGAGATTATGAAGTGCTCGTTGTAAGTAATTGCATCGATACAGTCTTCATCAATACTCCATGCGATTTTCGATTTAAGTTAAGGGTTTTGTGTAATACACAATATGGTGGCACGGTGTTTGGAAATCGTTCCAAACAGGTTACTGTGGCGAATTCTATAACAAAGGCTAAGTATGTTGCCGCTTTCAAAGCGACATAGAAGATGTTGAATCGTATAGTTCATTCATGAACCTAGTATGATTCCAAGATGGCTTTGGTAAATGGAACACTATTGAAGATAGTTGCTCCATAGCTCAGTCTGAGGAATCAAGGTTTGACCAGTGATTCACATATATACGAAGCCAAGTACACACAAAATATGAATTTTGTGAAAGCGTGAAAATGCGAGGACATGCAAAGATACACACGGAACTGAAGTTGTCAGATCCGTTGGACATCAGGCTATACCACATGCGAAGCATTTTTACACCGGTATGCCACAGGTGTAATGTGCATTAGCATTGACTAGATTATTGACTCTAGTGCAAGTGGGAGTCTGTAGGAGATATGCCCTAGAGGCAATAATAAATGTTATTGTTTATCTCCATGATCATAATTATGTTTATGTTCCATGCTATAACTTCTATGGTTCTCGAGTCTGCAATAACCACGAGGCTCGGAGGAAGACTCATATGCACGTGTGGAATAATAAACGATAAAATGTATTCCTAGTCTGGCCTCTAAGACTAGCTCAAGTGTTGCATGATGGTTCTGTTTTCCTGATCATGGGCATGACTATGCCGACAACTTTGAGGGCACAATGTTAGGAGAACACTTGTGTTGAATCGACCCGATTGATGTTATGCTATGAGATTCATTCGTCACAAGTTAATGATTAATAACACAGAGAAGTTAATGTTTGCATAATTCCTTAGACCATGAGAGTTTCGAGTTTCTTCATGCTTGCTTCATGAACTTTGGGGTTTGTTAAACGTCATCCGTAAATGGGTGGCTATTACGGCGACTTACGGGTTCATGGAAAAGTATGTCAAGTAACTTGATAGCTCAAGATTGGGATTTGCTCCTCCGACGATGGAGAGATATCTCTGGGCCCTCTCGGTGTTACGGTATCCATCATCGTCTGGCCAGACACATTGTGATTTGATCACGGGGATGCCGGAACACAGAAACGAGAAAAGAGAACAAAACCGGCAACGAGGTAACTGGCATTGTGGACAAGTGTTGATCCACGGGGATGCCGATGTTTCTCACCTCGGGTATTTGTAACATATCGCGAAGCAACAGGAATAGCACACGGCAACTGGAGGTTCACTCGAATATTTATTCGTGTGGGTATAGGTGTCAATATGGGTGTCCACGGCTCCGATGTTGATCATTGATCGGAAAGAGTTCCGATCATGTCTATACTTCACCGAACCTATAGGGTCACACGCTTAAGGGTCATCTATCTGCTGAATACTAGACAAGGAGTCTGAGAGAAAATCACCAAAAAAGTTTCGGACGAAACGGAAACGTTCCGGAGAGGACACCGGAATAGGTCCGGTAAAACTGAAAAGTTGTTTCAGGGTATTCCATTAAGTCAAATTGGTTCCGGCACACGCCTGGAAATTCTTGGAGGATGCCAGAAGTGTTCTGGAAACTTCTGGGAATTTTCCGGGATAAAAACCGGAAATGTTCCGGAGCAGCCGGAACCGCTTTGGTTGCTTTTCGCTGAAGAAACATTGTTCCAAAATTGTTTGGAATGCGTTCAAAATTATTTTAGTGGGTACTAGAATTGTTCTAGGCACACAGAAATAATTTGGGATTTAACGGACGCAGAAAAATGTCTTCGTGAATAGTGAAAGTGCTTTTTGGATATTTTTTGGAAAGTCACCTTTTGGGATATTTTCCAAAAGGTTTCTAGAAGGCTTGGGGGCTAAGAAACCCCCCTTGGGGCCCCCTCCAAGTGGAGTTAGCCGGCCACATGTGGGTTCCTTCATGGGGCCCCACTTGCTCCATTAAATCTCCTTTATGCCCTTGTGGAAGTTTTCCTTCATGGGCATTTTGGGTTTTTTGGAAGTGCCCATCCTACCCCTTGGCTTTCCTATAAATAGAGGTGGAGGGGCTGCCTCCACACTCACTCCTTGCTCACATACAAATGCCATGCTCGTCTGGCTCTCTCTCTCCCTCCCACGGAAATAGTTTTCGTAGAGCCGAAAGGCTGTCTGGGTTCCGGTGGGAATTAGTTCTGGACGGCGAAGCCCTGCTGGATAGATGACATCGTATGTGTGCAACTCTGTAGAGAGATCGTAGTTTCGGTCTTAGTTCGAGAGTGCCTCCCGAAGGGCTGTCCGAGTGATCGTCCGAGTTTCGAGGGTCCTCCCGAAGGGCTGTCCGAGTGACCGTCCAAGTTTCGAAGGTCCTCCCGAAGGGCTGTCCGCGACACCGTCCGAGGGACTGTCCAACCGCCTCCCAGAGGGCTGTCCGAGGGGCAGATGAGGGAGTACATCCACGCGGTTGGGAGGTTGTAAATCCTAGCTGCGGGGATCTGCACCGCCGATCGTCATCGACTCTACTTCCGCTGCGCTACGAGTCGGTAACGAAAAAGATCAAACGTTGTATGCAGTCTCCATAGTGGTCCTGGGCTGGTGCGTAGGTCGGAAATTTTTTGTTTTCTGCTGCGTTACCCTACACCCACATGACCTAAGGGTCAATAGCAGTAGCTAGATGGCTCTCTCTCTCTCTCTCTCTCTCTCTCTCTCTCTCTCTCTCTCTCTTCGATCTTCAATACAATGTTCTCTTCGGAGATCGATATGATGTAATCTTTTGCGGTGCGTTTGTTGGGATCCGATGAATTGTGGGTTTATGATCAAATTGTTCATTGAAAGTAATTGAGTTATTGCTGAACTTTATTATGTGTGATTGTTATATTTTTGTATTTCTCTCTGATCTATCCGTTTAGCTTGGCCAACTAGATCGATTTATCTTCAGCGAGAGAGGTGCTTTGTGTTAGGTTCAATCTTGCGGTGTCCTCACCTCGTGACAGAAGGGGTAGTGAGGCACGTATTTGTATTGTTGATACTAAGGATAAAACGATGGGGTTTGATCACATTGCTTGATCTTATTTTGTCTGCATTATGTCATCATACTTAAAGCATTACTCTGTTTATTACACTAGTGCAGCGACCCGCTATACAAATGGTTTTTACCCCTTTCCGCGTCAGAGTTTAAAACCGTCGCCTTGCCTGTGTGTGCGATAGGGGGGGGGGTCTTCCCACACGACCCAGAGACGATAGGGAGCACGCACGCATACGTTTCGCAGAACTAAGCGTATGCGATGCCCGCACCTTTCCCAAACGCTTCGTCCTTGCTACTCATGTGTGCTCGCATTACCATCGCACTCGGTATTCTGTGGTGCAACGTTTACGATGCTCACCCCATCACAAACAGTTCACGATTGTACACCGTATGCGAAGCTTGAATATATCCCACACATTTGTATGTATATAAACGTTTGAGATGTATAAAATGTCCCAAACAAATCATCTGTATTACCCGTGTCGGATGAAGGCCTATCGCACGTGTTTTTCTATGAGCAAACATTTACGATGCACATGACATCATAAACAATTCATAATTGCCTAGCGTGTGTGATAAGGTGACTTTCACAAACATTTATTAAGAAGGAACTGTGTGCGCTGTTGTTGTTACCCTCACGTTTTTTCTTGTCTGATCGTGTGTGCAGTAGAGTTTCATCGCACACGTACTGATCTGAGAAACATGTCTGATCTTGATGTTTATCACAGACATTTTGCTTTCGCAAACCATGTGCAGTGTAATGGCCTGCAGAGCATAATTTATCCCTAATTTAATCCCTGCATTTAAAATTCACAGAATTTGAATTTGAAACAGATTTTCAATATGAAAGTAGGCAATCACTTATTTCATATCAAACCATGTTTATTACAAATACAAGTTCAAGGACGAATGCATAATTCGATGCACAGGTACATATATTGAAGAACTACAGAAGCAGCAAGTAAAGAATGATGAACCACAGTTGTACTAAAGACTGTAAAGAAAAGGTGGAAGACATTCTGGTTGCTGGAGAAGGTGAAGCGGAATGTCCATATTGTGCCCTCCTCCATGCCTAATACGCGCACGACTCTAGGCCAACCCCTTGTGATGGTCGCCCGCCCATCCTTCACTGTCTTCATTAGGACTTCTCAATGCTCATTGTAGTCTCGATGAAATACTTTAACCTTCATTGCATGTCCACCAATCATGTACTTTGCAAGGTAATCTTGAGTAAACTGCTTTGGGAACCACTGCAAACGAGAAAGATTCAGACATTGTTGTCTAACAACTCATTATGAGCAGTAAAAAGAGAAGGCTACAGAGTTCGTAGTTACCATCCTACAGCTCACTGTTGTGTTGGATAGATCGTAGACAAATAATTTAATTGCCATTGTTCGTATCTTTTTGCTAATAATTCTTATCAGTTTCCTCACTTGATGTTGGTTCATGAATATCTCATTGCCCCATACGCAAAAAGGGTCGAGGCATGGATCTTTGCCTAGGACATATGTACCTACAAGCAACAAGTCAATATTAGAAGCTAAAAAGTGCCCATCCGTGGATCTGTATGCACTACATTATGGAATAGAGGCAGTATAAGCCGAGGGATGAAATTAACCTCGGTGGAAAATGCTGGCCACTCCCGTTGTTGTCCTGTGTAAGTACATGGAAAGGCGTGATAAGTACTACAGGCTTAACATCAATCAAATATAGCCATGATAAACAACAACATCTCAAAATGATAGCTTGAATGTGTTGGTTTCAGCATGCTGTTAAAGCAGATAAAAAATGGAAGATAATGTTAACTACAACAGGCTTAACAGGGACCAAATATTGTAATTCAAACTGGTACTGTTGAAAATGAATAGAACGTAGCTCATGCTTAAACATCACACTGCATAAATGTGTAAAACTGAAATAAAGGGCATGTGTTAACTTCACCATGCATAACAGGAACCAAATATAGCCGTTCAAACTGGTATTGATGAAATCGAACTGCACAGTTCATAGTTGCACATAATGAACATCACATTGTGAATAACTGAAATAAACAAGACATATATGCTCACTATAACAACCTAATATAGCCATTGAAAACTGGACAGAGGCTCACTGCAACCAACCTAACAAGCAAATACAGATAAACAAGGCATCTGCTTGAAAACTGAACAAAGGCTCACTGCAACCAACCTAACAACCAAATACAGATAAACAAGGCATCTGCTTGAAAACTGGACAAAGGCTCACTGCAACCAACCTAACAAGCAAATACAGATAAACAAGGCATTTGCTTGAAAACTGGACAAATGCTCACTGCAACCAACCTAACAACCAAATACAGATAAACAGGGCATCTGCTGGAAAACTGGGCAAATGCTCACTGCAACCAACCTAACAACCAAATACAGATAAACAAGGCATCTACTCACTATAAACAACCAAATATAGCCATTCATGAAACTGAAGTGGACAATTCATACTTAAACATCAGATAGCCCTATTGAACATTACATTTTTGCATAACTGAAATAATTAAACACGGCACAGTTAAAACATCGCATGGCAAAAGCTACAACAACAATGGGTACGAGTTCGCTAGCTAGAAAAAGTAAGATTTGCTTATAGGATATTGCCTCACTTGTCATGGACGGGATCCTTCCACTTAGAAGAGCACAGACCCAGGGTGCGCTCCCTGATGTCGCAGATGGGCTGTTTCACCTTGGAAGAGCCATAGTGGGTGCCCTTCGCGTGGTCATGGTCGATGAGATCTGACTTGGCAGCTGAGGATCCCAAGCCATCGCCGTAGAATGTGTCCTTCAGAAATGACATAATGGGCTCGATGGCATACAAGGATCGCAAATCCTTGACCGTGAGGTAGAGGAGATCAGCGGCGGGCCCTTCGAAGAGATTGACGGCGGTTGAACCAGAGGCGTTGGAGATGGACCACTTAACCTGTGACATGGCCCGCGTGAAGCCTTCGCTGTCGACGAGCTTGACGTCGTAGCCGGCTGTCCTGAGATTCAGTAATACGCTAGCCCGCTGACGTGAAGCCTTCGGCATGGCGACATAGTCAACGTCCTCGCCGGCTTCCGCGGCGAGGTGTTCCTCCGGGATCGACAGGTCGGCACGAACGGCGGCCACCTCGACATCGTCCGGCGGAGAGGCCATGATAGACCTCCTTTTGGCCGTACGCTCCTCGGGCTCCCCGGGATATGTGGTCGGGCTTAGGCTGCGACTTTCTGGAGTACGGGATGGGGATCTGGGGGGGGGGGGGGAGGGACACCGCAGGCCTCATCTAAAAACTCAGGGCGACGAGGGTATGGGAATTGGTGGGAAACCTGAACTTATCTAAGCTAGGAGGCACGGGCAGACCGGCAGGGGTTGGTGGCGGCGAGCTAGGGTTCGAGCGGGGGAGGGGGTGGTGTAGACTATGGAGGGGGGGCGGGGTTACGGCGGGTGGTGTTTGAGCATATGCCGCGGCTACTGAAAATTTTAGTAATGGTGGGTGGAGATGGTGGTGGACAAGGGAGGGCGACGGTTCAAATGCCTCGGCTACTGGAATTTTACTATAAGGTCGGTGGTGGAGGAGTGAGGGCGACGGTTGAAATACCGCGGCAACTAAAATTTGGGTAAAGGAAATGAAGCGGGGCGGGAGCAACCAAGATCGCACACGGTCCAAACATAATAATTGTGTATGATAATAAGGAAAAGCCACTGAACCACCAATTTTTGCATCGCTCAAGGCGGGTAGCTTTTTTTGAGATTTCTAGCTAGCTGGTTTATCGCACACGGTTCGTCCTAATTTTCAGACGCATACGTGGAATTCATCCTAAATATCCTATACACATTACCCCTTCACCCTTCCTGGCGCTTGCGAAGTCGTGGCGATTTTACAGGGCACGAGCTTCGCACACGGTTAAGCCAGTGCACCCGTGTCCGTTGCACGTACGTTCACAGGCAGTTTTTCATTCGAGTCGTCTGCTATTTTATATAGCACCATTTGGCAACAAAAAAACGCGAGAGAGGGTAAGAACACAACCACACCAGCATGTGGCCCAAATATATATGTATGAAAAGGGTGGTGTGTGATGTTCAAATTCCCAATGCACAACTTTGACGCACGGGCCCACGGGTGGGTGCGTCGTCGAAGATCGGGTGAGAGGGGCCAGAAGACAACAACCACCTAGAAGTGGCCAAATATATGTAGGAATAAAGGGTGTGATGTCTAAATACACAATGCACAACTTTGATGTGGCACCTCCCTCGCAAACCAGAAAGCCCCCTTGGATATCTATAATGACAGGTTAAGGTCGTAGCTAGGGTGTCTGCCCCACCCCCACTTCGTGTCGACGGGACGCATGCATGTACTCATACTTTGGTCGGACATGCATGCATGTCACCATGACCTACCATAAGACGGACCAAGTGAATCTATCTTGGCCAAACGACCACTGTTGTTGTCGGTCAAAAAGGGATATAATAGACCGCCCGGGCCCATAGATTGGACCATCATCGTAAACCGCACGAGGGGGGCCACAAAACCAGCACCACCTGCATGGGGCCCAAATTGATGTACGTTGGAAGGGTGATGTGTTTTAAATACCCAATAATGTACAATTTTGATGTGGCGCCTACCTCACGAAATGGACAACCCTCATCAAAGCTAGGTAGTAATTAAGGACGACGTCGACGTACATAGGGTGTCGATCCAACCCACCAATTCGAGCGCATGGGAGGGAATCCTGAGAACGCATGAGCTCAAACTTTGCTCGGACATGTCACCATGACCCGCGGTAACACGAACCAGGAGGAATCCATTCATGGCCAAACCCCCTCGTTGTCGGCCAAAGGGATGACATATATAGACTAGGCCCACAGATAGGCATGTCGTTGAAAACCGCACATGGGAGACGGGGTCGATCAGAAGACCCTATACCCTGCATGCGGCCCAAATATATGTATGGGTGGCATGTGATGTGTTCAAATCCCCAATGAACAACTTCGATGGGGCACCAGCTACATTACAAACCGAACACCGTACCCCCAGGAAGCCAGGTTACGTATGATGCCGGTTCCCCAACTTCGAGCCGGCGGGAGGGAATCCAACAAATGTTCCCAAACTAAATTTGGTCTGACATGCCACCATGACCTATACCAAGAGGAACCCGTCATGGTCAAACCCTTCTCGTACGTTGTGGGTCAAAGGATGGAACGTGCGGGCCCACAGATCTCAAACGTTGTGGGTCAAAGGATAGAACGTGGTGGGCCCACAGATCGATCTCGATCATTCTCCAATTTTTCAAAACAACAAATAACAAAAAAACATCATTCTCCAAATTTTCAAAACAAGGATCTCAAGGTTTTTTTAATCGACATGACCGGTCACTACAGACACATTTAGATGCTAAATGTCTGTAATGACCGTATCATGGCGCTTAAATGAAGCTTGAGATATAGCAACTTCCCACCCGGTCACCCATCCTTAGACTGCTCCAGCCCGAGCACACTTAACTCATGCGTTCTATTCGACTAGGCTAGCGGATGGGAAGCTGCCCCTTGCTGATAAGAGTTGCCTCCTCGCATTTAAGGCGTTTACCGATGGTCACCTGATGTCTACTACACAACTTATTCTTGTAGACTCGTGTTGGGCCTCCAAGCGCAGAGTTTTGTAGGACAGTAGCAATTTTCCGTCAAGTGGATGACCTAAGGTTTATCAATCCATGGGAGGCGTAGGATGAAGATGGTCTCTCTCAAACAACCATGCAACCAAATAACAAAGAGTCTCTTGTGTCCCCAACACACCCAATACAATGGTAAATTGTATAGGTGCACTAGTTCGGCGAAGAGATGGTGATACAAGTGTAGTATGGATAGTAGATATAGGTTTTTGTAATATGAAAATATAAAAATAGTAAGGTAACTAGTAACAAAAGTGAGCATAAACGATGTTACAATGCTTAGAAACAAGGCCTAGGGTTCATACTTTCGCTAGTGCAATCTCTCAACAATGCTAACATAATTGGATCATATAACCATCCCTCAACATGTGATAAAGAATCACTCCCAAGTTCCTATTAGCGGAGAACATAAGATAGAAATTGTTTGTAGGGTACGAAACCACCTCAAAGTTATCCTTTCTGATCGATCTATTGAGCTATTCCTATAAGTGTCACAAACAGCCCTAGAGTTCGTACTAAAATAACACCATATGATACACATCAACCAACTCTAATGTCACCTAGATACTCCAATGTCACCACAAGTATCCGTGAGTTGATTATACGATATGCATCAAACAACTTCATAATCATAATATTCAATCCACACAAAGAACTCCAAGGAGCACCCCAAAGTTTCTATCGGAGAAAAGATAATGAAAACGTGCATCAACCCCTATGCATAGATTACCCCAATGTCACCTCGGGAATCCGCGAGTTGAGTGCCAAAACATATATCAAGTGAATCAATATAATACCCCATTGTCACCACGGGTAGTCATATGCAAGACATACATCAAGTGTTTTCAAATCTGAAATATTCAATCCGACAATAACGAAACCTCAAAGGGAAAAGATTCGATTCATCACAACAAGGATAGAGAGGGAAGAAACACCATATGATCCAACTATATTAACAAAGCTCGCGATACATCAAGATCGTGCCATATCAAGAACACGAGAGAGAGAGATCAAACACATAGCTACTAGTACATACCCTCAGCCCCGAGGGTGAACTACTCCCTCCTCGTCATGGAGACCGCCGGGATGATGAAGATGGCCTCTGGTGATGATTCCCCCCTCCGGCAGGGTGCCAGAAAAGGGCTGTAGATTAGATCGTGGAGGTATAGAGGCTTGCGGCGGCGTAAAAACTCATCTAGGTTAACTTTCGGGGGTTTCTGAATATATATGATTTTTCAGCATTGGAATCACGCAAAGAGGTGCCACAGGGGGCCCACGAGGCACCAGGGCGCGCCTGGGGGGGGGGGGGCAGGCGCGCCCAGGTGGCTCGTGGAGCCCCTGTGGCTCTTCTGCTGCTCCTCCGAAGCTTCCTGGGTCTGTTTCCTTCCAGAAAAAATCATCAAAAAGTTTCACTGCATTTGGACTTCATTTGATATGGATTTTCTGGAAAACCAAAAACAAGCAGAAAACAACAACTGGCACTGGGCACTAGGTTAATATGTTAGTCCATAAAAATCATATAAAAGCCATATAAAAGTGCACCAAAATCATACAAAACTATAATAAACATGGCATGAATACTTCATAAATTATAGATATGTTGGAGACGTATCAGCATCCCCAAGCTTAATTCCTGCTCATCCTCGAGTAGGTAAATGATAAAAGAAATAATTTATGAAGTGTGAATGCTAGCATAGTGCATAAATTTGATCAATGATAATTTCAATCACTTTTCCTAGCATCATAAGAGCAACTTTTTCTCATAAAAGCCATCATGATAAAGTAGCAATCAATTCACATGTTATGGTTCAAACAATGCATTCTCTTGAAACTTAACAACCTATGTTCTTAGTCACCAAACAATTGCAGTTCAACTTAATTTCAACAAAGTCTAAGTAAGAGCTCCACATACTCAATTATCATATAGTCTTCTATGATTGCTAGTACTCAAAGCATATTTTTAGAACAAATGGCATCCATCGAACACAGAGAAAGATAGGGGCTTAGTGTTTTGCATCCCAACTTATTTATCATAGAGATAATTGTCAACAATAATAATTCATGATCAAATATATTTGACTGGCCATATGTGCCTGGATCTTTCCCCACCACATGATGCTTACCAAATAGAGAATAATTGAGGTTGAAATGAAAAGTAATACTATTGACTCTTGCATAAAAGTAAATACATAAAAGTAAAAGATAGGCCCTTCGCAGAGGGAAGCAGAGGTTGTCATGCGCTTTTTATTTTTGGATGCACAAGCCCTTAATGCAAAGGAACATCACGTTATATTGCCCCTTGTGATAGCAACCTTTATTATGCAGTCCGTCGCTTTTATTTCTTTACCATCACAAGTTCGTACAACGCTTATTTTCCCTTACAATAAAAGATCATACATATTTTAGGAGCAATTTTTATTGCTTTTTGCATCGATGACAACTTACTTGAAGGATCTTATTCAATCCATAGGTAGGTATGGTGGACACTCATGGCAAGAAACTGGGTTTAAGGGTTTTTGGATGCACAAGTAGTATCTCTACTTAGTATGAATTTTTGGGTAGCAAAAGATCCTAAGCAAGCACCACATGTTGGAGGATCCATAACAATATAACTTCTATGCAAATATACCCAAACATAACTCATTACGTTGTCTTCCTTGTCCAACTTCAACTAATTTGCTCAAGTTTGGAAATAATTAATGGGTATTCACAATCATAAAAGATGTCCAAGATAACATATTTATATGTGAAAGTTCTCTTCCTTATACTAATCATTCATGAATTGCTTGTATGACCAATATTGTGATTGTCAAGCTTCAATATATTTCACTTTCTAAACCCAATGTGAAACTACTACTAGGCATGATACAAGAATATGAAGCACTTATTATTTCAACTTTATGATATTCAATTCTTTCACAATTTACTCATAGGATATAAGTGAAGCACAAGAGTAAATGACAAACTACTCCAAAAAGGTATAAGTGAAGACCAAATGAGTAGTTAAGTAAATAGGTAGCTATGTGAGGACTCTCTCTCATTTAAGATTTCAGATCTTGATAATTTTATTCAAACAGCAAACAAAATGAAAATAAAAGGACACTCCAAGAATAGCACATATCATGTGAACAAGTAAAAACTTAGGCTAACCGATAGGTGTTGATGAAGAAAGGTGGGATGCCTATCGGGGCATCCCCAAGTTTAGTTGCTTGAGACTTCTTGGTATATTATCTTGGGGTGCCTTGGGCATCCCCAAGCTTGAGCTCTTGTGTCTCCTTAATTCTTCTCATATCATGGCTTCTCCTAAATCTTAAAAACTCCATCCACACAAAACTCAACAAGAACTCGTGAGATAAGTTAGTATAAATCCACTCAAAACCTTAACATTCTCTACTGTAACAAATCACAAAAATTATAATTAAACATTGCATACTAAATGCCTCTGCATATTTAATACTCCTATCCACAAATAGAAACATTAAACAAGCAAACATATGCAAACAATGCAATTACAACAGCAATCTGCCAAAACAGAACAGTCTGTAAAGGGTGAATAAGAATTCATACTTTCCTAACTCCAAAAATTCTGAAAAATTACCACGTGACAGAGAACTCATGCATGCTTACTGTGTAAAAATTTCAGATTTTTATCATGTTCTGACTATTCAGGAATATTCTGAACATAACAGAAAACTTTCTGTTTTCAAACAGTAACACATAAACTTGCAAACTGGGCATGGTAAAGGCTATAATTGGCATTTTATTGAACTAAAATATACAAAACATGATTATTGATAACAGCAAGAAAATCTCAACAAAATAAAATGACGCTCCAAGCAAAACTCATATTATGTGACGAATAAAAATATAGCTCCAAGTGAAGTTACCGATAATGTTGAAGACGAAAGAGGGGATGCCTTCCGGGGCATCCCCAAGCTTAGTTGCGTGGGTCTTCCTTGAATATTACCTTGGGGTGCCTTGGGCATTCCCAAGCTTAGGGTCTTGCCGCTCCTTATTCTCCTCATATCGATATCTCACCCAAAACTTGAAAACTTCAATCACACAAAACTTAACGGAACTTGTGAGATAGGTTAGTATGATAAAAATAAATCATCCACTTAGGTACTGTCAAGACAAGATTCATAATTGTTCTCCCATAATTCCTACTGTATTCTATCATGTCCACAATTTATATTACTCAATATAAGCTATGGAAACACTAAAACAAGCAAATTATGCATCGAAAACAGAATCTGTCAAAAACAGAACAGCGAAGCGATTTAAAAACCATACTTATGTACCTCCAAAAATTCTAAAAAATTAGGAAAACATAAAAAATTTGTAACCCAATACTGTGTAAAAATTTCAGAATTTTCTCATTCTCCAGTACAGAATATAAATTCCAGCACTGGACGCAAACGTTTCTGTTTTTGCACGGAATCAAATCAACAAGCATCCACACTATCCCAAAGGTCTTACTTGGCACTTTATTGAAAGAAAACATATAAACCATGATTACTACAGTATATTATTCATGTGAACACACAAAAATAGTAGGTATAAATATTGGGTTGTCTCCCAACAAGTGCTTTTCTTTAATGCCTTTTAGCTAGGCATGATGATTTCAATGATGCTCGCATAAGAATAAAGAATTGGAACATAAAGAGGGCATCATGAATCATATGGCAAGCACATTTAAGCCTAACCCACTTCCTATGCATAGGGATTTTGTGAGCAAATAGTTTATGGGAGCAAGAATCAACTAGCATAGGAAGGCAAAACAAGCATAACTTCAAAACTTTCAACACATGGAGAGGAAACTTGATATTATTGCAACACCTACAAGCATATGATCCTCTCTCATAATAATTTTCAGTAGTATCATGAAGAAATTCAACAATATATCCATCACACAAAGCATTCTTGTCATGATACATAAGCATAGAATTTTTATTACTCTCCACACAAGCAATTTTCTTCTCATCCGTAATAGTGGGAGCAAACTCAACAAAATAACTACCATGAGATACTTGATTGGCATAATCCAATTGAAAATTAAAATCATGATGACAAGTTTCATAGTTATCATTATTCTTTGCAGCATACATGTCATCACAATAATCATCATAGATAGGAGGCATGTTTTCATCATAATTTTTCTTATCAAAACTTGGGGGACTAAGAATATCATCTTCATCAAACATAGCATCCCCAAGCTTGTAGTTTTGCATATCATTAGCGTCATGGATATTCAAAGAATTCATACTAGCAACATTGCAATCATTCTCATCATTCAAATATTTTATGCCAAAGATTTTATCGATTTCTTCTTCTATCAATTGAGCACAATTTTCCGATCCATCATTTTCAAGAAAGACATGGTAAAGACGAAAAATATGAGGCAACCTCAATTCCATTTTTTTGTAGTTTTCTTTTATAAACCAAACTAGTGATAAAACAAGAAACTAAAATATTCGATTGCAAGATCTAAATATATACCTTCAAGCACTCACCTCCCCGGCAACGGCGCCAGAAAAGAGCTTGATGTCTACTACACAACTTATTCTTGTAGACTCGTGTTGGGCCTCCAAGCGCAGAGTTTTGTAGGACAGTAGCAATTTTCCCTCAAGTGGATGACCTAAGGTTTATCAATCCGTGGGAGGCGTAGGATGAAGATGGTCTCTCTCAAACAACCATGCAACCAAATAACAAAGAGTCTCTTGTGTCCCCAACACACCCAATACAATAGTAAATTGTATAGGTGCACTAGTTCGGCGAAGAGATGGTGATACAAGTGTAGTATGGATAGTAGATATAGGTTTTTGTAATCTGAAAATATAAAAATAGTAAGGTAACTAGTAACAAAAGTGAGCATAAACGGTGTTACAATGCTTAGAAACAAGGCCTAGGGTTCATACTTTCGCTAGTGCAATCTCTCAACAATGCTAACATAATTGGATCATATAACCATCCCTCAACATGTGATAAAGAATCACTCCCAAGTTCCTATTAGCGGAGAACATAAGATAGAAATTGTTTGTAGGGTACGAAACCACCTCAAAGTTATCCTTTCCGATCGATCTATTGAGCTATTCCTATAAGTGTCACAAACAACCCTAGAGTTCGTACTAAAATAACACCATATGATACACATCAACCAACTCTAATGTCACCTAGATACTCCAATGTCACCACAAGTATCCGTGAGTTGATTATACGATATGCATCAAACAACTTCATAATCATAATATTCAATCCACACAAAGAACTCCAAGGAGCACCCCAAAGTTTCTATCGGAGAAAAGATAATGAAAACGTGCATCAAACCCTATGCATAGATTACCCCAATGTCACCTCGGGAATCCGCGAGTTGAGTGCCAAAACATATATCAAGTGAATCAATATAATACCCCATTGTCACCACGGGCATTCATATGCTAGACATACATCAAGTGTTCTCAAATCTGAAATATTCAATCCGACAATAACGAAACCTCAAAGGGAAAAGATTCGATTCATCACAACAAGGATAGAGAGGGAAGAAACACCATATGATCCAACTATATTAACAAAGCTCACGATACATCAAGATCGTGCCATATCAAGAACAGGAGAGAGAGAGATCAAACACATAGCTACTAGTACATACCCTCAGCCCTGAGGGTGAACTACTCCCTCCTCGTCATGGAGACCGCCGGGATGATGAAGATGGCCTCCGGTGATGATTCCCCCCTCCGGCAGGGTGCCAGAAAAGGGCTGTAGATTAGATCGTGGAGGTATAGAGGCTTGCGGCAGCGTAAAAACTCATCTAGGTTAACTTTCGGGGGTTTCTGAATATATATGATTTTTCAGCGTTGGAATCATGCAAAGAGGTGCCACAGGGGGCCCACGAGGCACCAGGGCGCGCCTGGGGGGGGGGGGCAGGCGCGCCCAGGTGGCTCGTGGGCCCCCTGTGGCTCTTCTGCCGCTCCTCCGAAGCTTCCTGGGTCTGTTTCCTTCCAGAAAAAATCGTCAAAAAGTTTCGCTGCATTTGGACTTCATTTGATATGGATTTTCTGGAAAACCAAAAACAAGCAGAAAAACAGCAACTGGCATGGGGCACTAGGTTAATATGTTAGTCCATAAAAATCATATAAAAGCCATATAAAAGTGCACCAAAATCATACAAAACTATAATAAACATGGCATGAATACTTCATAAATTATAGATACGTTGGAGACGTATCATCACCGTGTGGGACATACTCCTTACTATCACACACGTTTGTGCTTTTAGATACTGTGTGCAATCTTTACATACCGGACCACTTCCATTCAAACTTACATTATTTTTTTACTACTTAAGACTAGCTGGAAGAAGCAAAAGCTTTACCTTTTCATTAATTAAGAACAAGATAGTTGCCCAGTTAATTGCGGAAAACCGGGCGAAAACCGATACAAATAGGGCCTAAACCGACGGGAACTCTTGGCTGAGCATGAACTGGTACAGGCCTTCGTTCACACGTCTGATACGCTCGCGGAACTGCTATACCGCAATATCGATCTCCGCCCAGGATATTTCATCGGCGACGGTCGATTCCAAGCCGCGACGAATATTTTGCTCTGCTTCGTCATTGGTGGCACCTGGGGGGCCGCGGAGGTCGAAGATCCAATCGACCAGCCCGTTGGCGTCATGGCGGCGGATTCTGGCAGTGCGTACGTTGTTCGACGCAATTATGGCGCTGACGGCGGCTGCCCATTCTTGGCGGGGAATCGGGATGCTTACCGGCCCTGGAAACGGCCTCTCGAGTGGTTGAGTCAACAAGATGCTGACACGGCTCTGCTCAGATAGTGTGGCCCACCACACCTGATGCGCGGCGGTGTTCTCCCGCTCTTGCACGGCAGCGCTTTCCCACAGTGTGGCCCACCATACTCCTTACTATCACACACGTTTTTCTCCGATGAGGAGGGGATGATGCAGTACATTAGAGATAAGTATTTCCCTCAGTTATGAAACCAAGGTTATCAATCCAGTAGGAGAATCACGCAACAACTCGTTAGCAGCACCTGCACACGAAACAACAAATCCTCGCACCCAACGCGAACAAGGGGTTGTCAATCCCTTGGCGGTTAATTGCACGATTAAATTGTATGGTGATAGATAGATAGATCGAACAAAAATACAAAATAAAATAAATAAAGTAAAATTGCAGCAAGGTATTTTTAGGATTTTTAATATATGATAAAGGTAGACCCGGGGGCCATAGGTTTCACTAGAGGATTCTCTCTTGAAAATAGCATACGGTGGGTAAACAAATTACTGTTGGGCAATTGATAGAAAAGCAAATAATCATGACGATATCCAAGGCAATGATCATGTATATAGGCATCACATCCGAGACAAGTAGACCGACTCCTGCCTGCATCTACTACTATTACTCCACACATCGACCGCTATCCAGCATGCATCTAGAGTATTAAGTTCATAAAGAACGGAGTAACGCCTTAAGGAAGATGACATGATGTAGACAAAGTAAACTCATGCATGAATAAACCCCATCTTTTTACCCTTAATAACAACAATACATACGTGTCATGTCCCCTTCTGTCACTGGGATTGAGCACCGCAAGATCAAACCCATTACAAAGCACCTCTCCCATTTCAAGATAAATCAATCTAGTTGGCCAAACCAAATCAATAGATCGGAGAGAAATACAAAGCTATAACAATCATGCATAAATGAGTTCAGAGAAAACTCAAATAGTATTCATGGATAATCTGATCATAAACTCACAATTCATCGGATCCCAACAAACACACCGCAAAAAGTGATTACATCGGATAGAACTCCAAGAACATCGAGGAGAACATTGTATTGAAGATCAAAAAGAGAGAAGAAGCCATCTAGCTACTAACTATGGACCCGAAGGTCTGTGGTAAACTAATCACGCATCATCGGAAGGGCAGCAAGGATGATGTAGAGCCCCTCCGTGATCGAATCCCCCTCCGGCGGAGTGCCGGAAAAGGCCTCCAGATGGGATCTCTCGAGAACAGGAACTTGTGGCGGTGGAAAAAGTATTTCATGGACTCCCCTATTGGTTTCCCGATTTTAGAGAATTTATAGAGGTGGAATTAGGTCAAACGGAGCCTTGTGGGCCCCACGAGGTACCAGGGCGTGCCCCCCCTGGGGCGCGCCGTGGTGCCTCGTGGGCCAGTGCTTCATCTTCTCGTCCCCTCCCGAATCTTCTAGTGTCTCTTATGTCCAGAAAAAAATCTCCAAAAAGTTTCGTGGCATTTGGACTTCGTTTGGTACTGATATTCTGGAAAACCAAAAACAGGCAAAAAACAACAACTGGCACTGGGCACTAAGTTAATAGGTTAGTCCCAAAAAATAATATATAATTGCTTGTAAATATATATAAAACATCCAAGATTGATACTATAATAGCATGGAACAATCAAAAATTATAGATACGTTGGAGACGTATCAAGCATCCCCAAGCTTCCATGCTAGACACATTGTAGGCGGTTCCCAAAAAGAAAATAAAGTTTATTTCCTTTCCACCATTCTTTCACAATCCATGACTAGCCATATCCACGGTTGCCTTCCATACCAACACTTTCCAAGGAATTTATTATTATCATCATATTAATTTTTTTTCATTTTGGGACTGGGTATCCCTATTACCTGCCACTCTCTCGTGCAATGACAAGTGAATAAACACTCATCGTGAGAATAACACACCTAGCATGGAAAATATTGGCCACCCCCTCCCGCTTCATGAGCGGTACGGGCACACAAAACGGAAAATTATTTTGAAAAATTAGAGTTGGCACATGCAAATTTACTTGGAACGGCATGGAAATACCGCATACAGGTAGGTATGGTGGACTCATTTGGCACAACTTTAGGTTTAAGGAGTTGGATGCACAAGCAGCATTCCCGCTTAGTACAAATGAAGTCTAGCAAATAGATTGAGAAGCGACCAACCAAAAAGCGAAAACGGTCATAAACATGCATTGAACATAACTAACACTGAATAATGCACCATAAGTAGGATATAATTTCGTTGCATAACTATTGACTTTATGTGCATACATAGGGAATCACAAACCTTAACACCAATATTCTTACTAAATCACAATTACTCACTAACATGACTCACATATTATCATCTCCATATCGCAAAACTATTGCAAGGAATCAAACTTATCATATCCAATGATCTTTCATGAAAGTTTTTATTATATCCCTCTTGAATATTCATCACTTTGGGACCAAATTCATATCTTGTGCAAATTACCATTACTATTATCAACTCTCAAAAAGATATAAGTGAAGCATGAGAGTGCAAATATTTCTTCAAAATTTCATCTTATCAACTCTCAAAATAATATAAGTGAAGCATGAGAGTTCAAATATGTCTTCAAAATATGGCCACCGCCGTGCTCACAAAGATTTAAGTGAAGCACTAGAGCAACTGCCTAGCTCAAATGATATAAGTGAAGCACATAGAGTATTCTAACAAATCATGATAAACGTGTGGCTCTCTCAAATAGGTGTGTCCAGCAAAGATGATTGTGACAAACTAAAAAGCAAACAAAGCAAAGACTCATATAATACACGACGCTCCAAGCAAAACTCATATCATGTGACGAATAAAAATATAGCTCCAAGTAAAATTACCGATGGTTGGTAGAAGAAAGAGGGGATGCCTTCCGGGGCATCCCCAAGCTTAGACGCTTGAGTCTTCCTTGAATATTACCTTGGGGTGCCTTGGGCATCCCCAAGCTTAGGCTCTTGCCACTCCTTATTCCTCCATCCACCGTGATCTCACCCAAAACTTGAAAACTTCAATCACACAAAACTCAACAAAACCTTCGTGAGATCCGTTAGTATAACAAACAAATCCTTAACTCTAAGTACTGTAGTAAATTGATTCATATTTAATATTGGAATAATGCTACTGTACTCCAACTTCTCCATGGCTTATACCCCCCGATACAATTCATAGATTCATCAAAATAAGCAAACTATGCAACAAAAACAGAATCTGTCTAAAAGAGAACAGTCTGTAAGATCTATTTAAAAGCTATACTTATGTAACTCTAAAAATTCTTAAAAATCAGGACAACGTGGGAAATTCATATACCAATACTGTGTAAAAATTTCAGATTTTTCTGACGCTCCAGTACAGAACTAAAATTCCAGCACTGGACGCAAAACTTTCTATTTTCCAAACAGCATCAATTATACTATCATCCAAATCATCCCAAAGGCTTTACTTGGCACAAACACTAATTAAAACATGAAAACACAATCATAATAGTAGCATAATTGTGTGCACACACAAGAACAGGAATAAAAAGCAAAAAAATATTTTATTCATTGGGTTGCCTCCCAACAAGCGCTATTGTTTTATGCCCCTAGCTAGGCATAATGCATAGTTTCAAGTGTTGTCATCTTTCAAGTTGATTCCATAAATGGACCTCATAATGGATTCATATGGTGCTTTTATTCTTTTCCTAGGGAAGTGTTCCATCCCTTTCTTTAATGTAAATTGAAATCTTATATTACCCTCTTTCATATCAATAATAGCACCAATTGTTCGAAGAAAAGGCCTACCAAATATTATTGGGCAAGAAGGATTGCATTCAATGTTAAGAACAATAAAGTCCACAGGCACATAATTTCTATTTGCAAGAATAATCACATCATTAATTCTACCCAAAGGTTTTTTAATAGTAGAATCCGCCAAGTGCAAATTAAGGGAACATTCATCTATATTGGTAAATCCTAGCACATCACATAGAGATTTTGGAATTGTGGGAACGCTAGCACCCAAATCACATAAAGCATTGCACTCATAATTTTTAATTTTGACTTTAATAGTGGGTTCCCACTCATCATGTAATTTTCTAGGAATTGAAATTTCTAGTTCTAGCTTTTCTTCTAACGCTTTCATCATCGCTTCTACGATGTGTTTAGTAAAAGCCTTATTTTGTTCATAAGCGTTGGGTGAATTTAGCATGGATTGTAACAAAGAAATATACTCAATCAAAGAACAACTATCATAATTAAAGTCTTTGTAATCCAAGAGAGTGGGCACCTCGCTAGTTAAAGTTTTTACCTCTCCAAGCCGACTTTTATCAATTTTTTCATCAAGATTTTTACCCTCCGAATTATGGGGACGCCTTCTAGCTAAAGTTGACTCTTCTTCAGTCCCCTTTTCATCAAGTTTTATATTGCTAAACAAGGAATCAATAGATGAAACACCAATCATTTTAATATCCTCATCATTACTACGATAGAAACCGGGAGGAATCGCTTTTTCTAAAAATTCTCGTTTAGCTCTTAGCATAGCGGTTCTTTTCTTACTTTCATCCATGGAGACATATAAAGCTTTAATTGATTCATTAATATCTATTTTGGGTGGCAAAATTTTAGTCTTAAGATTTTCCACATCATGAATAATTCTATCAATGCTCCTAGACATTTCATCAAGTTTACTCAATTTTTTTTCTATCGTAGTGTTGAAAACTTTTTGCACATTAATAAATTCTTTAATATGACTCTCAAGATCAGAGGACATCCTATTATTATTATTATTATTATTATTATTATTATAAGAATTACCATAAGGATTGCCAGAATTATTAGAGGAACTTCCGGGAAACGACCTAGGATTAAAATTACCTCTATAAGCATTACTATTAAAATTGTTTCGCGAGACAAAATTCACATCTACGGGATCATTATTTTGCCCAATCAAGGTGGATAAAGGCACATCATTAGGATCAATATAAGTATTTTTGCTAGCAACCAATTTCATAAGCGCATCAACTTTATCACTCAAAGTGCTAATTTCTTCAACATAATTCACTTTTTTACTAGTAGGAACTCTTTCAGTATGCCATTGTGAATGATTTGCCATAATATTATCAAGAAATTTAGTAGCTTCTCCCAAAGTATTCTCCATAAAAGTACCACCCGCGGCGGAATCTTAAAGATTTCTAGAAGCAAAATTTAATCCCGCATAAATTTTTTGTATGATCATCCACAAATTTAAACCATGAGTAGGGCAATTTCTTATCATTAATTTCATCCTTTCCCAAGATTGGGCAACATGTTCATGATCAATTTGCTTAAAATTCATAATTTGATTTCTAAGGGAAATAATTTTCGCGGGAGGAAAATACTTGGTAATGAAAGCATCTTTACACCTATCCCAAGAATCGATACTATTTCGTGGCAGAGATGAAAACCAAATTTTTGCACGATCCCGCAATGAGAATGGGAATAATTTTAATTTCACAATATCATTATCCACATCTTTTTTCTTTTGCATATCACACAATTCTACGAAAGTGTTAAGATGGGATGCAGCATCTTCATTAGGACTACCAAAAAATTGTTCTTTCATGACAAGATTTAACAAAGCGACATTAATATCACAGGTCTCCGCACTAGCGGTGGGAGGAGCAATCAGAGTACTAATAAAATCATTATTATTAGTATTGGAAAAATCACACAATTTTGTATTTTCTTGAGACATCGTGGCTACGTAAACAAGATAACAAGCAAGCAAAGAAGCAAACAAGAAAATATTTTTGTATTTTTGTAAAAAAAATTAGAAGTGGGGGAGATGAAAATGAGAGGCAAAGGCAAATAAAATAAATGCAAGGAGATGAAAGTTTTATGCGTAGGTACTTGATAGATGTTGATGATGTCTCCCCGGCAACGGCTCCAGAAATTCTTCCTGCTACTTGTGATCTGCGTTGGTTTTTCCCCGAAGAGGAGGGGATGATGCAGTACAGTAGAGATAAGTATTTCCCTCAGTTATGAAACCAAGGTTATCAATCCAGTAGGAGAATCACGCAACAACTCGTTAGCAGCACCTGCACACAAAACAACAAATCCTTGCACCCAACGCGAACAAGGGGTTGTCAATCCCTTGGCGGTTAATTGCAAAATTAAATTGTATGGTGATAGATAGATAGATCGAACAAAAATACAAAATAAAATAAATAAAGTAAAATTGCAGCAAATTATTTTTAGGATTTTTAATATATGATAAAGGTAGACCCCGGGGGCCATAGGTTTCACTAGAGGATTCTCTCTTGAAAATAGCATACGGTGGGTAAACAAATTACTGTTGGGCAATTGATAGAAAAGCAAATAATCATGACGATATCCAAGGCAATGATCATGTATATAGGCATCATGTCCGAGACAAGTAGACCGACTCCTGCCTGCATCTACTACTATTACTCCACACATCGACCGCTATCCAGCATGCATCTAGAGTATTAAGTTCATAAAGAACGGAGTAACGCCTTAAGGAAGATGACATGATGTAGACAAAGTAAACTCATGCATGAATAAACCCCATCTTTTTACCCTTAATAACAACAATACATACGTGTCATGTCCCCTTCTGTCACAAAGCACCTCTCCCATTGCAAGATATATCAATCTAGTTGGCCAAACCAAATCAATAGATCGGAGAGAAATACAAAGCTATAACAATCATGCATAAAAGAGTTCAGAGAAAACTCAAATAATATTCATGGATAATCTGATCATAAACTCACAATTCATCGGATCCCAACAAACACACCGCAAAAAGTGATTACATCGGATAGAACTCCAAGAACATCGAGGAGAACATTGTATTGAAGATCAAAAAGAGAGAAGAAGCCATCTAGCTACTAACTATGGACCCGAAGGTCTGTGGTAAACTAATCACGCATCATCGGAAGGGCAGCAAGGATGATGTAGAGCCCCTCCGTGATCGAATCCCCCTCCGGCGGAGTGCCGGAAAAGGCCTCCAGATGGGATCTCTCGAGAACAGGAACTTGTGGCGGTGGAAAAAGTATTTCATGGACTCCCCTGTTGGTTTCCCGATTTTAGAGAATTTATAGAGGTGGAATTAGGTCAAACGAAGCCTTGTGGGCCCCACGAGGTACCAGGGCGTGCCCCCCCTGGGGCGCGCCGTGGGCCAATGCTTCATCTTCTCGTCCCCTCCCGAATCTTCTAGTGTCTCTTATGTCCAGAAATTTTTTTCCAAAAAGTTTCGTGGCATTTGGACTTCGTTTGGTACTGATATTATGGAAAACCAAAAACAGGCAAAAAACAACAACTGGCACTGGGCACTAAGTTAATAGGTTAGTCCCAAAAAATAATATATAATTGCTAGTAAATGTATATAAAACATCCAAGATTGATACTATAATAGCATGGAACAATAAAAAATTATAGATACGTTGGAGACGTATCAGGCGACGACGAACACATGTGTAGACATTGGCCCGCTAAAGCACTGGGGCGTGATGATACTGCTCACGCTCGGCGGCGCACTACCGCTCTTGCTTGGCGGCGCGCTGCCTCTCTTGCTCGGTGATGCACGACCGTTTTGGCTCTCCGGCCTTCTCTGCCTCGTTCTCCTCATTGAGAAGGTTGATGACGGCGGCGGTGCTTCGCCGGATTGGCATGCTTGGAATGGTATACTGCGATATGGCCGGTGTGTCGCCGCCTAGCCTTCTATGCCCACTGACACTGGCAGTGGGAAATCGATGGGGGGGGAGTGGCGGGAAACCGATTGGGGGGAGTGGCGGGAAACCGATTGGGGGAGTGGCGGGAAATGGTAGAGTGTTTGGATATATAACACCATTAATATGGAAAACTTGGAAAAGAAGGAAGCGCGAGCTAGCATGACGCGTGCACACAGTGCTTACCCATGGGCACCAGATGGTTGAGCAGAACTGTTTTAAATTATTCAGGGTTCGTTTGGCATTTTTTATACATTATAATAGAGTTTTCTAGGCATTTAATGTGCATAATTTAAATTTGAATTGCAAATACATGCTCCAGTGCACCAAAATGGGTTGAAAAATCATAGATGTGTCCTTGGGTGCATGATTAGGTCCCATGCAAGGAATGGGGGATGAATTACAAACATCTCGACGTCCTGGCTCGACCTCAAACATTGAGAATCATGGTTTTTAAATCCCCATAAATCCAAAACTCACCTGAAATTCATGAAACTTTACATGGTGTCATGACATGGCACATATATGCCATGGTAAAAAAACAGACCAATTTGGGGCAAGTTTTGGTACAAGCCTCTTACAAACCGGAGCTTCTCACAAGAAGCCCTCATGGTTCCGATAGGGAACGTGTCACCCTTGTGGGCGAAACGACAATCGCTGCCTCTTCTCGCCTTGTATTTTTCTTCTACAGGCAACATGGACCAACAGGAGATTCGCGCTGAAATATTGAATTATTCAAGATTCGTTTGGCCTTTTTATACATTAATTGAGTTTTCTAGGCACATAATTCAAATTTGAACTACAAGCACATGCTCCAGTGCACCAAAATGGCTTCAAAAACCATACATGCGTCCTTGGGTGCATGTTTAGGTCCCATGCAAGAAATGGGGATGAATTACAAACATCTCGGCATACTGGCTCGGCCTCAAACATTGAGAATCTCGGTTTTTAAATCCCCGTAAATCCAAAACTCACCCGAAAATCATGAAACTTGGCATCATGTCATGACATGTCACATATATGTTGTGGTAAAAAATTTGTCCAATTTGGGGCAAGTTTTGGTAGAAGCCTCTTACAAACCGGAGCTTCTAGCAAGAAGCCTCGTGGTTCCGATAGGGAACGTGTCACCCTTGTGGGCGAAATGACAATCGTCGCTGCCTCTTCTCGCCTTGTATTTTTTTCTATAGGCAACATAGACCAACATGAGATTTGTGCTGAAATATGGAATTATTCAGGGTTCGTTTGGCCTTTTTACACATTAATTGAGTTTTCTAGGCATTTAATGTCCATAATTCAAATTTGAATTACAAGCACATGCTCCAGTGCACCAAAATGGCTTCAAAACCCATGCATGTGTCCTTGGGTGCATGTTTAGGTCCCATGCAAGAAATGGGGATGAATTACAAACATCTTGGCGTACTGGCTCGGCCTCAAACTTTGAGAATCTCGGTTTTTAAATCCCCGTAAATCCAAAACTCACCCGAAAATCATGAAACTTGGCATCATGTCATGACATGTCACATATATGTTGTGGTAAAAAATTTGTCCAATTTGGGGCAAGTTTTGGTAGAAGCCTCTTACAAACCGGAGCTTCTAGCAAGAAGCCTCGTGGTTCCGATAGGGAACGTGTCACCCTTGTGGGCGAAATGACAATCGTCGCTGCCTCTTCTCGCCTTGTATTTTTTTCTATAGGCAACATAGACCAACATGAGATTTGTGCTGAAATATGGAATTATTCAGGGTTCGTTTGGCCTTTTTACACATTAATTGAGTTTTCTAGGCATTTAATGTCCATAATTCAAATTTGAATTACAAGCACATGCTCCAGTGCACCAAAATGGCTTCAAAACCCATGCATGTGTCCTTGGGTGCATGTTTAGGTCCCATGCAAGAAATGGGGATGAATTACAAACATCTTGGCGTACTGGCTCGGCCTCAAACTTTGAGAATCTCGGTTTTTAAATCCCCGTAAATCCAAAACTCACCCGAAATCATGAAACTTGGCATCGTGTCATGACATGTCACATATATGCCGTGATAAAAAAATTGTCCAATTTGGGGCAAGTTTTGGTAGAAGCCTCTTACAAACTGGAGCTTCTAGCAAGAAGCCTCGTGGTTCCGATAGGGAACGTGTCACCCTTGTGGGCAAAACGACAATCGTCGCTGCCTCTTCTCGCCTTGTATTTTTTTTTCTACAGGCAACATAGACCTACAGGAGATTCGTGCTGAAATATGGAATTATTCAGGGTTCGTTTGGCCTTTTTACATATTAATTGAGTTTTCTAGGCATTTAATATGCATAATTCAAATTTGAATTACAAGCACATGCTCTAGTGCACCAAAATGGCTTCAAATACCATACACGTGTCCTTGGATGGATGTTTAGGTCCCATGCAAGAAATGGGAATGAATTACAAACATCTTGGCGTCCTGGCTCGGCTTCAAACATTGAGAATCTCGGTTTTTAAATCCCCGTAAATCCAAAACTCACCCGAAATTCATGAAACTTGGCATAGTGACATTATATGGCACATATATGCCGTGGTAAATTTTTTGTCCAATTTGAGACAAGGCGCACACATTAATAGCCAACTTAGGCATTTTGGAACAAATAGATGACACGTTACTATCGCAAACGGTTGTATTGTTTGAACCATGGGCGTTCCACTAACCATTTACGTGCGGCCACGCCTCTCTTTTTTTATTGGAGAGTACTACCTCGGTCCTGGTTTATTGGTCCTCTATGTATTTTGTGCCAAAATTTGACCATACTAGGTGGCGTGCGTGCAGCTGTTTGATTAGACGGGACGAGTGCGAGAAGTCCGAAGCGCAGGCTCGACGGGACGCGTGCGAGCAGTCCGCTACGCAGGCTCGATGGGACGCGTGCGAGCAGTCTGCCGCGCAGGCTCATTGGGAGGCGAGCTCTTTAACCTCCACCCGCCGCCTCGCTCTCAACTTCTCCATTAATGGCGGCCGAGCGGGCTCACCGGGAAGCGAGCTCTTTGACCTCCACCCGCTGCCTCGTGATACGTCTCCAACGTATCTATAATTTTTGATTGTTCCATGCTATTATAGTATCAATCTTGGATGTTTTATATGCAATTATATGCCATTATATATCATTTTTTGGGACTAACCTATTAACCCAGTGCCCAGTGCCAGTTGCTGTTTTCTGCTTGTTTTTGCCTTTTGAGAAAATCATTATCAAAAAGAGTCCAAACGAGAAAAAAACTTTGGATTAATTTTTTCTGGACCAGAAGAGACCCACGAAGCTTTGGGAGAAGACCAGAAGAGCCATGAGGAGGCGACAAGCCTGTAGGGCGCACCTAGGGAGGGTAGGCGCGCCCCAGGCTTGTGGGGCCCTCGTAGCCCCTCCCGACCTAATTCCAGCGCTATAAATTCCCAAATATTCCCAATATACCAGAGCAACAGAATAGAAAACCTTTCTGCCGCCGCAAGCCTCTGTTCTTCCGTGATCCCATCTGGAGGCCTTTTTCGGTACTCTGCCGGAGGGGGGATCGATCACGGAGGGCTTCTTCATCAACCTTGCTGCCCTTCCAATGATGTGTGAGTAGTTTACCACAGACCTACAGGTCCATAGCTAGTAGCTAGATGGATTCTTCTCTCTCTTTGATCTTCAATACCATGTTCTCCTCGATGTTCTTGGAGTTCTATCCAACGTAATCTTCTTTTGCGGTGTGTTTGTTGGGATCCGATGAATTGTGAGTTTATGATCATATTATTCATGAGAAATATTTGAGTCTTCTCTGAACTCTTTTATGCATGATTATTATAGCTTTGTATTTCTCTTCGATCTATCGATTTGGTTTGGCCTACTAGATTGATTTATCTTGCAATGGGAGAGGTGCTTTGTGATGGGTTCAATCTTGCGGTGCTCAATCCCAGTGATAGAAGGGGACATGACACATATTTGTATTGTTGCCATTAAGGATAAAAAGATGGGGTTTAATCATATTGCTTGAGTTTACTTTGTCTACATCATGTCATCTTGCTTAAGGCGTTACTCTGTTTCATACTTAATACCCTAGATGCATGCTGGATAGCGGTCGATGGGTGGAGTAATAGTAGTAGATGCAGGCAGGAGTCGGTCTACTTGTCTCGGACATGATGCCTATATACATGATCATTGCCATGAATCCATCATAATTATTTGCTTTTCTATCAATTGCCCAACAGTAATTTGTTTACCCACCGTATGCTATGTGTTCGAGGGAGAAGCCTCTAGTGAAAACTATGGCCCCGGGTCTACTTTATCATATATATAAAAACCTAAAAATACCTTGCTGCAATTTATTTACTTTTATTTTATTTAGTATTTTAGTTTATCTATCTATCACTATTAGAATTAATCCTTGCAAATAACCGCTACGAGGATTGACAACCCTCTTATTTGCGTTGGGTGCAAGTGTTTGCTTTTGTGCGTGCAGGTGCGCTTAACGGGATTTTGCTTGGTTCTCCTATTGGATTGATAACCTTGGTTCTTAACTTAGGGAAATACTTATCTCTACTATACTGCATCATCCTCTCCTCTTCGGGGAAATACCAACGCAGTCTACAAGTAGCAGGAAGAATTTCTGGCGCCGTTGCCGGGGAGACATCATCAAAATTACCAAGTACCTTCGCACAAACTATCATCCACTTGCATTTATTTTATTTGCCTTTTTATTTGCATTTGCCTCTCATTTTCATCTCCCCCACTTCTAATTTTTTTTACAAAAATACAAAAATATTCTTATTTGCTTGTTTGCTAGTTTGCTTGCTTCGTCGCGATGTCTCAAGAAAATACAAAATTGTGTGACTTTTCCAATACTAATAATATTGATTTTATTAGTACTCCTATTGCTCCTCCCGCCACTAGTGCAGAGTCGTGTGACATTAATGCTGCTTTGCTTAATCTTGTTATGAAAGAACAATTTTCTGGTAGTCCTAATGAAGATGCTGCATCCCATCTAAATACTTTCGTTGAGCTTTGTGATATGCAAAAGAAAAAAGATGTGGATAGTTATATTGTCAAATTAAAATTATTTCTGTTCTCACTACGAGATCATGCTAAAACTTGGTTTTCTTCCTTGCCTAGAAATAGTATTGATTCTTGGGATAAGTGTAAGGATGCTTTTATTACCAAGTATTTTCCTCCCGCTGAGATTATTTCTTTAAGAAATAAAATTATGAATTTTAAGCAACTTGAGCATGAACATGTTGCACAATCTTGGGAAAGAATGAAATTAATGATAAGAAATTTCCCAAGACATGGCTTAAATTTATGGATGATCATACAAAAATTTTATGCGGGGCTAAACTTTGTTTCTAGAAATTTGCTAGACTCTGTCGCTGGTGGTACTTTTATGGAAATTACATTAGGAGAAGCTACAAAACTTCTTGATAATATTATGACAAATTATTCTCAATGGCACACTGAACGAACTCCAACTGGTAAGAAGGTAAATTCTGTCGAAGAAATTAATACTTTGAGTGATAAGATGGATGCTTTATTGAAATTGGTTGCTAGTAAAAATGCTCATATTGATCCTAATGATGTGCCATTGTCTACTTTGATTGAGCAAAATAATGATGCTATTGATGTGAATTTTGTCTCTAGAAATAATTTCAACAACAATGCTTATAGGGGTAATTTCAATCCTAGACCGTTTCCTGGCAATTCCTCTAATAATTATGGTAATCCCTATGGTAATTCTTATAATAATAATAATAATAATAATAATAATAATAATAATAATAATAGGATGCCCTCTGATCTTGAAAGTAATATTAAAGAATTTATTAATTCGCAAAAGAATTTCAATGCTATGATGGAAGAAAAATTGAATAGAGTTGATGAATTGGCTAGGAACATGGATATAATTGCTCATGATGTGGAAAATCTCAAAACTAAAATTTTGCCACCCAAGCATGATATAAATGAGTGTATTAAAGCTATCTATGTCTCCAGTAATGAAAGTAAAGAAAGGACCGCTAGGTTGAGAGCTAAGCGAAAATTCCTAGAAAAAGCGATTCCACCCGGTTTCTATCGTAGTAATGATGAAGATATTAAAATGATTGGTGTCAATCCTATTGAATCATTATTTAGTAACATAAAAAATGATGAAAAAGGGACTGAAGAAGAGTTAACTTTAGTTAGAAGGAGTCCCAATTGCTTGGAGGGTGATAATCTTAACGATAAAAATGAAAAAGTGGGTTTGGAGAGGTCAAAACTTTAAATTGTAATGCACCCACTACTTTGGATTACAAGAAATTTAATTATGATAGTTGTTCTTTAATTGAGTGTATTTCCTTGTTCCAATCCATGATTAATTCACCAAATGCATATGAACAAAATAAAGCTTTCACTAAACATATTGTAGAAGCCATGATGAAAAACTTGAGTTGAAAGTTTCAATTCCTAGAAAATTACAAGATGAATGGGAACCTACTATTAAAATCAAAATTAAAGAATATGAATGTAATGCCCTATGTGATCTTGGTGCTAGCATTTCCACTATACCAAAGTCTTTGTGTGATGTGCTAGGTCTCACCGACATGGATCCTTGTTCCCTTAATTTGCATCTTGCGGATTCTACTATAAAAAAACCATTGGGTAGAATAAATGATATGCTTATTCTTGCAAATAGAAATTATGTGCTCGTGGACTTTATTGCTCTTGATATTGAATGCAATCCTTCTTGCCCCATAGTACTTGGTAGGCCTTTTCTACGAACAATAGGTGCTATTACTGATATGAAAGAAGGTAATATAAGATTTCAATTTCCATTAAATAAAGGGATGGAACACTTCCCTAGAAAGAGAATTAAGGCACCTTATGAATCTATTATGAGGGCCACCTATGGAATTAACTTGAAGGATGACAATACTTGAAACTATGCATTATGCCTAGCTAGGGGCATAAAACAATGGGATTTCTATTTCTGTGTCCTCGGTTGCTTAGCACTCCTCAGTTTTCCCCGATCCAACTAACGCCCCTCACTTTTCCCCTCCACCACTCGGCCCACACTCAAGTCTGCCCAAAACGGAGCGTTTCCGTCGGGTCAGTGTAGTTGACCATTACATGGCGCATATGCTGACCCGTGGGACACCCAGGACCCACCTGTCGGTGTGTAGTATATTAGTTAATAATAATAGTGAAATATACTGATGATTGGGACACAGCAGGACCCACCTACCAGTGTCTGATTTATTTGCAAAACACAGTGGAATAATAATGCCTCCCGTGGGGGTCGAACCCGGAACCATCGCTTGATTATGCATCGAGCTAGCCATTTCAGCTATGTGCGTTTGTTTGCTTATGGGCAGAGCCAGGGCTAGTCGACTTGACATTTCTACATTACAGAAGGGCCCATGAATCAGTGGCACTGGAAAGAGAGAATGCGGCGGTGTAAAACACAGCATATTAATAGATTCAGAGATTCGGATTAACTTAACAAACACGTTCATAGATTAAGAGAGCGAACTAATATAGTGACATTACACTAACTAATACATATTTTAAGGGGAGGGGCGACATAAGATGGTCGGCCGATGACAATAGTGACTACAGATGGATGGCTACTAGTCTTCATCATCCGAAAGGACGATGGTGCCGTCGTCGTTGTTGTGGCCTTCGTCGTCGGAGGAGGATAGGATGACGACGTCTGGTACCTCGCCTTCCGCCTCGATGGCGGCCGTTGCACACAGAGTAGCCGCCCTCCTCTGCTCTCGAGCTACGGCTTCTTCTTCAGCTGCCCGGCGCCTGACAGCCTCTGCCTGTGCCGTGGACAGAGACGCGGCTAGCACCGCCTCGTCGAGCTGCTGCTGCGCCGCGCACAGGGCCTCCTCGGCTTGGGCAGTGAGCACGGCAGCATCGGGCGCACGAGGCGGTGCGTCTTCCTCGGCCGCATCTTCCATGCCATAGATGTCGAGGTGCTCCTGCATCGCCTCGAAGGCCACCTCCTCCTTGGCGTCCTCCTCCTCAAGCTCCCTACGGTTACGAGACAGGTCGGACGGCGTGGGCTCGAGCTCGGAGTAGTTGGAGTAGGTGTTGGAGCCCAACGAGGATGCGCTGGAGTTGGAGCCCGAGCCAGAGTTGGAGCCCGCAGCCGCTCCAGTGTTGGAGCCACCGCCGGTGCAGGCCACCGGCTCCCTGGGGCAGAGACCTCCCGTGGAGATCCTTGCGGTCTGTAGCTGCCTCACCATGGTGGCTGAACTAGCTTTGGATTGCGCGGCGCATGGAAGCAATGGAGTGAAGCGTCGGTGGAACGCTGCTGCACACCGGTATTTAATCAAAGGAGTGCGGGGTGTGGAGCAATGGAGCAAGGGAGTGGACCGTCGGTGCGGGGAGTTCAACAGCGCACTGCCTCTATCTTTTCACATTGAATCGAGGCGTGTCGATCGGTAAAGCTGCGTCCCGAAGGTGCACTAATTGCCCTGATGCGACGAAGCTACGTGGCAGCGCGCATGCAGGGCGGGCTGCTTCGGGTGGTTTCACACATGCATGGCAGGTTGAGACTAGGCCTCTACGATGGCCCATCGACCAAGCACGCGGCCCACGGCCGCTGTCGCGTGTCCCTGTTGAAAGCACATTTGCTCCCTTGGTGGTTTTGGTAATTTATGCCAACATACATGTTGTTGGACTAATGCTTTTATCTAGTGAATTTCAGACAAGTTCACACATGCATGGGCAAGAGGATGTGGAACCCCCTCAAAATGCTAAGGACAAGGATTGGCAAAAGATCAAGACTCTACATTTTTGGTTTAGTGATCCAAGATCACATTGAGTCCATAGGAAAGCCAATACTATTAAAAGGGGATGAGGTGTTGCTTAATGATCTTGTTGCTCAAGTGCTTAGTGACAGTAATCCTAAACCCTCAACCACTCTCTCTACCCAAATATGTCCAGAACCTACATTCCAACTCGGCCCCACCGAAATTCTCTATCCGGCCAACATGATTTTTCCCAGTAACTAGTTGACACAAAAGGACTCCACGCATAAGGATTTCATTTTTTGAGGCTTTTTTCAATTTCTTTTATTTTTTTCAAAATGAGGTCAAACTTGCAAGGTTGACCAATCGTACAAGATGGTTGGGAATTTCAACTTTGGTTGTGCCCAGTGCCTACACCACCAATTCAAAAGCTTAAAATGATTTTTGCCAATTTTCAGGACCAACATAAATCACACTTGTAGTTCAAATCTGAGCAGTTCCTCATAAATCCCTAGAAATTCACTAAATGGATGAAATATAGAAAAATACTAGAAAAGTCATGAAACTTGGGCATTGTGCATCAAATGTGGTCTACTTTGGATGAAAAATTAAAGGGACACATTTTCAAACTTATTTCAAGCACTTACTTCACAAAAAATGTCATTTCTTGCACCAGAAAAATGGAAAAATAAGTTTTTATTCAAAAAATATATATAATTGCTATGCAAACATTGTCCACAGTGGTAACACCCATGGTTGTGCCAAATTTGTACATGTTATTATGAACTATGCCATGGATTTGGCCATGACCATGGGCATCTCCCTTGTAATCCAGACAAGTTCATAGTAGATAGGCCATTCTGTGAAGATTTTTTTTCCAAGTTTGTGGTATTGCAAGTCTATGATTTTTCCCAGTAACTAGTTGACACAAAAGGGCTCCATGCACAAGGATTTCATTTTTTGAGGCTTTTTTCAATTTCTTTGATTTTTTTCAAAATGAGGTCAAACTTGCAAGGTTGACCAATCATACAAGATGGTTGGGAATTTCAACTTTGGTTGTGCCCAATGCCTACACCACCAATTCAAAAGCTTAAAATGATTTTTTCCAATTTTCAGGACCAACATACATCACACTTGTAGTTCAAATCTGAGCAGTTCCTCATAAATTTCTAAAAATTCACTAAATGGATGAAATATAGAAAAAATACTAGAAAATTCATGAAACTTGGGCATTGTGCATCAAATGTGGTCTACTTTGGATGAAAAATTAAAGGGGCCCATTTTCAAACTTATTTCAGGCACTTACTTCACAAAAAATGTCATTTCTTGCACCAGAAAAATGGGAAAATAAGTTTTTATTCAAAAAATATATATAATTGCTGTTCGGGAACTTGGATAGCTGTTCAAAAAATGTCATTTCTTGCACCGGAAAAATTAAAGGGACCCATTTTCAAACTTATTTCACGCACTTACTTCACAACTATCACCCAAACCCTTCTCAAAACCCCGCACTACCAGGGCCGTTGGATAGCTGTTCGGGAACGATTTTGATGAGGTGCTAGGGTTTGCCATGGTCGATCCGCGAGATGAGGCCTGATTGGCTGGATTGGGCAGGTGCTCCGTGGATGGGGACATGAGTGGCCCACCTGGCAGCGGGGGAACAGGTGTGGGATCGAGGAGATACGTCTAGAGGGGGGGGGGGTGAATAGACTCCTAACCAGCCAAAAGTGCAGTTTTTAATTCTCTTGGAATTTAGGAAGATTTTAGCACAAGTTAAGATCACTCCAATACTTTCTTCACATGCATATCTAGAGATTGAGCAGCGGAAATAGTAAAGCATGCAATAGTGTGGAAAGTAAAGGGGTAGAGTATGGAAGATCAAACGCAATGAAGACACGGTGGATTTTTGGCGTGGTTCGGATAGGTGGTGCTATCGTACGTCCACGTTGATGGAGACTTCAACCCACGAAGGGTAACGGCTGCGCGAGTCCATGAAGGGCTCCACCCACGAAGGGTCCACGAAGAAGCAACCTTGTCTATTCCACCATGGCTTACGTCCACGAAGGACTAGCCTCACTCGGGGTAGATCTTCACGAAGTAGGCGATCTCCTTGCCCTTACAAACTTCTTGGTTCAACTCCAGATCTGGTTGGAGGCTCCCAAGTGACACCTAACCAATCTAGGAGACACCACTCTCCAAAAGGTAATAGACGGTGTGTTGTTGATGAACTCCTTGCTCTTGTGCTTGAAATGATAGTCTTCCCAGCACTCAATCAACTCCTCACAGATTTGGCTATGGTGGAAGAGGGATTTGAGTGGAAAGCAACTTGGGATAGGCTAGAAATCAAGTTTCAAATGGTAGGAATGGAATAGCTTGATCTCAACACATGAGTAGGTGGTTCTCTCTCAGAAAATGTATGGTGGAAGTGTAGGCACGTTCTGATGGCTCTCCTTACTGAGAAGGATGTGGTGGAGGGGTATATATAGCCTCCACACAAAATCCAACCGTTACACACTTTTGACCCAACTCGGTGGCACCGAAACTTTCATCTCGATAGCACCGAACTGTGTAAAAGATATGAACGTTAGGAATCTCGGTGGGACCGATATGAACAACTCGGATGGACCGAAGTGCAATGGCTAGGGCAATCCTCATCTCGGTGGCACCGATTGCATCAACTCGGTAGGACCGAAGTGAAGCAATAAGGCAACAGAGACTTGGCAAGCCTTCTCGGTGAGACCGATTTGCAAAACTCGGTGAGACCGAAGTGAGTGCAAACGATTACAAAGAGTTGGCAAGGCCATCTCGGTGGGACCGAGATCCATTTCGGTGGATCCGATTTGTTAGGGTTTGGCAGTGGCTAAGTCTTGGATGAACTCGGTGGGGCCGGATAGAGATGAACTACAAGTGTGATGTATGTTGGTCCTGAAAATTGGCAAAAATCATTTTAAGCTTTTGAATTGGTGGTGTAGGCACTGGGCACAACCAAAGTTGAAATTCCCAACCATCTTGTATGATTGGTCAACCTTGCAAGTTTGACCTCATTTTGAAAAAAATCAAAGAAATTGAAAAAAGCCTCAAAAAATGAAATCCTTGTGCGTGGAGTCCTTTTGTGTCAACTAGTTACTGGGAAAAATCATGTTGACCTTTTTTTGATTATTTTTGAATGTTGCACCTTTTTAAGTAAGTTTTGCATGTTGCACCTTTTTAAGTAAGTTTTGCATGTTGCTATTTTAGGTAACTTTGCATGCTGCACTATTTTCCAACATGCAAATGGCACTTCACGTAGGAAATCCAAAACGTAGCATACACCAACTTAGTAACCACATTCAAACTAAAGTTAATGGCATGATTAAGCTTAGCAAATGTTTGCATAACAACAACATACTGTTTTCATTAAACACTGGGCATCCACATGTCGGATCCTCAGCACTAGCGAGTAGGGGGCGGGAGACGCTTCAGATGGCCAGCCAGGCGGCGGTGGGACCGTTCAGCATTCTGCTCGAACTGAGCCGAGAGCTCATACTGCTCCACCACTATTGGGGCAGTCTTGCAACCTGGCTTGGTCTCCAAAGTGAGCAGCAGCAGATCCTCCCCGACATCAGCATCCAACAGCATCTGGTCATCCATCTGCTCATCCCAGTCATCCACTGGAATCGTCAAATTCATGTCAGCAGGCGAAGTGATGATCTCCATACCCCCTGATTGCCCACCTCTTCTGCAACCTCCTCATTTGCGATGATCTGCAGACCCCCTGGTAGCTGTCATCTTCTGCATCCTCCTCCTGCACCTCGTCAGAATCCTCCAGCTGCTCATCCTCCTCGTCAGAATCGTCTTCCTCCTCCTCCTCGTCAGAATCCTCATCTTCCTCCTCCTCGTCAGAACCCTCCTCCACCTCGTCAGAATCCTCATCTTCCTCCTCCTTGTTAGAACCCTCCTCCTCCTCAATGTCTGCGTCCTCCTCTTTTGGTTCGTCGTCGACGACCTCAATAATACGCAAATTAACCGGCCCTTCTGCCTCTGGATTCGGCGACGTGAGGCAGGAGCGGTACTCGTACCAGCGAGCTCGCTGTCGAGATCCGGCGACTCCATCGCCTCTGCCATTGCCCAGAGGAGAATCTCCATTGAGATTGCCCCCTTGTCTCCAGGAACCATCTGCTTCAGCTCACCCTTGGTCACTTCCAAGGTCAGGCCCAGCGCGTGCGTGACGAGAGCGTTCATGCTCGGAAACCAGGAGCATATTTCCTTGCACTTCGCCATCAGCTGCTCGTCTCCGGTGCAGAACTCTTCCATCACCCTCTTCCATCCAGGAACTGCTAGCCATCAATCAAAGTCAAAATTTGCAAAACAAATAATTAAAAATGAACTACAATTCCAAACGCACAAATAACTAAAGATGAAATAATCCTAAATTCAAGGGTTTTCTATTTCCAAACTAGCAGCCACGAGTTCCAAACACACAAATCCAATCCTAAATAAACGTCAATACTGATTGCAAACTAAAGCAACTCAACGGACAAAAATTCAATCGCTCAATCGCCCATTTAATCGACTGATAACAGAATCCTAATTGCTAGGGTTTCGAATCGAAACGTACTGGCCGCCCAATTGTCATGCACGGTACCTGCAGATGTGCCGAAGGGCTGCGCCGTAGCACCCGGTCGCTTTGCCATCTAAGCTTAGGCGGACGGTCCGAGTGGGCGGCGGGGCTGCTAGGGGCACGGCGGCGGCGTGGCTGCTAGGGGCACGGCGGCGGCTGCTGCGTGGGTCTGTGTGGGGGATGCGGCTGGTCGCTTGGGTCGGGCTAATTTAGGCAAAAGAAAGTGATAGCTCATGCTGCCCAGGTCCCACTCGTCATAGGCAGTCACGACCACGGCCCACCTGTCATACGCGGCCCACATGTCCGAAGCTCTCCATCCCCCACGCGTCAGTAACTGAGCAGGTAACGGTCAACTACTTTGACCCGACGGCAAGGCTCCGTTTGGGCTTTCGCGAGCAGGTGGGGGAGGGGGGAGGGGAGAAGTGAGCAAAATTAGTTGGCTTGGGCAAAACTGAGCACAACTAAGGAACCAGGGGCATGAAAATAGAAATCCTTAAAACAATAGCGCTTGTTGGGAGGCAACCCAATGAATAAAATAAAATTTTGTTTTTACTTTCTGTTCTTGTGTGTTTACACAATTATAGCCTCTGTTATGATTGTGTTTTTATCTTTTAATTAGTGTTTGTGCAGTAATGCCTTTGGGCTGATGTTGATGATAGTATAATTGATGCTGTTTGGAAAACAGAAAGTTTTGCTTCCAGTGCTGGAATTTTAATTCTGTACTGGAGCGTCAGAAAAATCTGAAATGTTTACACAGTATTGGTATATGAATGTTTTACGTTTTCCTAATTTTTCAGAATTTTTGGAATTACAGAAGTATGGCTTCTAAATAGATCTTTACAGACTGTTTTGTTTTAGACAGATTCTGTTTTTGTTGCATAGTTTGCTTATTTTTGATGAATCTATGGATCGTATCAGGGGGTATGAGTCATGGAGAAGTTGGAGTACAGTAGCATTATGCCAATATTAAATATGAATCAATTTACAACAGTACCTAAAGTTTAAGATTTGTTTGTTATACTAACGGATCTCACGAGGTTTCTGTTGAGTTTTGTGTGCTGAAGTTTTCAAGTTTTGGGTGAGACTATGATGGATAAAGGAATAAGAAGCGGCAAGAGCCTAAGCTTGGGGATGCCCAAGGCACCCCAAGGTAATATTCAAGGAAGACTCAAGCATCTAAGCTTGGGGATGCCCCGGAAGGCATCCCCTCTTTCGTCTACAATCTATCGGTAACTCACTTGGAGCTATATTTTTATTCATCACATGATATGTGTTTTACTTGGAGCGTCTTGTGATATAGTTTGTTTGCTTTTTAGTGTGTCACAATCATCTTTGCTGAACACACCTTTTTGAGAGGGACACACATTATTCGTGATTTGTTAGAATACTCTATGTGCTTCACTTATATCTTTTGAGCTATGCAGTTGCTCTAGTGCTTCACTTATATCTTTTAGAGCACGGCGGTGGTTATATTTTAAAGAAATAGTTGCACTCTCATGCTTCACTTATATATTTTTGAGAGTCTAATGAATAGCAATGGTAATATGCACGGGTTATGAATTTGGTCCTGATATGATAGGTATTCAAGAGGGATATAATAAAAACTTTCATGTAGATTACTGAATATGATAAGTTTGATTCCATGCAATAGTTTTGCGATATTAAGATGGTAATATGTGGGAGGTGCTAATAGATAATTGTGGTTTAGTAAGAATATTGGTGTTAAGGTTTGTGATTCCCGAAGCATGCACGTATGATCTGTCGTTATGCTAAGAAGTTGGAGCATGATTTATTCTTGATTGTCAACCTTATGAGTGGCGGTCGGGGACGAGCGATGGATTTTTCCTACCAATCTATCCCCCTAGGGGCATGCGTAGTAGTACTTTTCTTCGAGGGCTAATAAACTTTCGCAATAAGTATGTGAGTTCTTTATGACTAATATGAGTCCATGGATTATACGCACTCTCACCTTTCCGCAATTTGCTAGCCTCTTCGGTACCGTGCATTTCCCTTTCTCACATCGAGAGTTGGTGCAAACTTCGCCGGTGCATCCAAACCCCGTGATATGATACGCTCTTATCACACATAAGCCTCCTTATATCTTCCTCAAAACAGCCACCATACCTACCTATCATGGCATTTCCATAGCCATTCCGAGATATATTGCCATGCAACTTCCACCATTCCATTTTTATGACACACATCATCATTGTCATATTGCTTTGCATGATCATATAGCTAACATAGTATTGTGGCTCAGTCACCGTTCATCATTTTTATACATGTTACGCTAGCATCATTGCACATCCTGGTACACTGCCAGAGGCATTCATATAGAGTCATATATTGTTCTAGTATCGAGTTGTAATATTGAGTTGTAAGTAAATAAAAGTGTGATGATCATCATTATTAGAGCATTGTCCCAGTGAGGAAAGAATGGTGGAGACTAATGAGTCCTTGAAAAAGTGGGGATGAGGTCCATGAGACCGTTCTAAAAAAAGAGGCCAAAAAGTGCCCACGAAAAAAAATGAGAGAAAAAGAGAGAAGGGGCAATGTTACTATCCTTTTTCCACACTTGTGCTTCAGAGTAGCACCATGTTTTTCATATAGAGAGTCTCCTATTTTGGTCACTTTCATATACTAGTGGGAATTTTTCATTATAGAACTTGGCTTGTATATTCCGATGATGGGCTTCCTCAAATGCCCGAGGTCTTCATGAGCAAGCAAGTTGGATGCACACCCACTTAGTTTTCATGTTGAGCTTTCATACACTTATAGCTCTTAGTGCATCCGTTGCATGGAAATCCCTACTCCTCGTATTGACATCAATTGATGGGCATCACCATAGCCCGTTGATTAGCCTCGTTGATGTGAGACTATCTTCTTATTTTTGACTTCCCCTTATTTATCTCTACCACCACACTCTATTCCACCCATAGTGCTATATCCATGGCTTACGCTCATGTATTGCGTGGGGGCTGAAAAAGCTGAAGCGCGTTAAAAAGTATGAACCAATTGCTTGGCTTGTCATCGGGGTAGTGCATGATAAATATTTTGTGTTAAGAAGATGGAGCATGACAGGATTATATGATTTTGTAGGGATAATGTTCTTTAGCATTTTTTATTTTGAAAGACATGATTGTTTATTAGTATGCCTGAGTATTGATGTCTTTATATCAAACTATAGACTATTGCTTTGAATCATTTGGATCTTATTATTCATATCATAAGAGAGATTACATGATGAAACATGATAGGTAGCATTCCACATCAAAAATTCTGTTTTTATCATTTACCTACTCGAGGATGAGCAGGAATTAAGCTTGGGGATGCTTGATACATCTCCAACATATCTATAATTTTTTATTGTTCCATGCTATTATAGTATCAATCTTGGATGTTTTATATGCAATTATATTCCATTATATATCATTTCTTGGGACTAACCTATTAACCCAGTGCCTTGTGCCAGTTGCTGTTTTTTGCTTGTTTTTGCCTTTTCAGAAAATCATTATCAAAAAGAGTCCAAACGAGAAAAAAACTTTGGATTAATTTTTTCTGGACCAGAAGAGACCCATGAAGCTTTGGGAGAAGACCAGAAGAGCCACGAGGAGGCGATAAGCCTGGAGGGCGCGCCCAGGGGGGTAGGTGCGCCCCTTAGGCTTGTGGGACCCTCGTAGCCCCTCCTGACCTAATTCCAGCGCTATAAATTCCCAAATATTCCCAATATACCAGAGAGACAGAAGAGAAAACCTTTCCACCACCGCAAGCCTTTGTTCTTCCACAATCCCATCTGGAGGCCTTTTCCGATACTCTGCCGGAGGGGGAATCGATCATGGAGGGCTTCTTCATCAACCTTGCTGCCCTTCCGATGATGTGTGAGTAGTTTACCATAGACCTACGGGTCCATAGCTAGTAGCTAGATGGCTTCTTCTCTCTCTTTGATCTTCAATACCATGTTCTCCTCGATGTTCTTGGAGTTCTATCCGATGTAATCTTCTTTTGCGGTGTCTTTGTTGGGATCTGATGAATTGTGAGTTTATGATTAGATTATTCATGAGAAATATTTGAGTCTTCTCGGAACTCTTTTATGCATGATTATTATAGCTTTGTATTTCTCTCCGATCTATCGATTTGGTTTGGCCTACTAGATTGATTTATCTTGCAATGGGAGAGTTGCTTTGTGATGGGTTCAATCTTGCGGTGCTCAATCCCAGTGACAGAAGGAGACATGACACGTATTTGTATTGTTGCCATTAAGGATAAAAAGATGGGGTTTAATCATATTTCTTGAGTTTACTTTGTCTACATCATGTCATCTTGCTTAAGGCATTACTTTGTTTCATACTTAATACTCTAGATGCATGCTGGATAGCGGTCGATGGGTGGAGTAATAGTAGTAGATGCAGGCAGGAGTCGGTCTACTTGTCTCAGACGTGATGGCTATATACATGATCATTGCCATGAATCCGTTATAATTATTTGCTTTTCTATCAATTGCCCAACAGTAATTTGTTTACCCACCGTATGCTATGTGTTCGAGAGAGAAGCCTCTAGTGAAAACTATGGCCCCCGGGTCTACTTTATCATATATAAAAAAAACCTAAAAATACCTTGCTGCAATTTATTTACTTTTATTTTATTTAGTATTTTAGTTTATCTATCTATCTATCACTATCAGAATTAATCCTTGCAAATAACCGCTACGAGGATTGACAACCATCTTATTTGCATTGGGTGCAAGTGTTTGCTTTTGTGTGTGCAGGTGCGCTTAACGGGATTTTGCTTGGTTCTCCTACTAGATTGATAACCTTGTTTCTTAATTGAGGGAAATACTTATCTCTACTATACTGCATCATCCTCTCCTCTTCGGGGAAATACCAACGCAGTCTACAAGTAGCACCTCGCTCCCAACTTCTCCATTAATGGCGACCGAGCCGCTGTTTAACATGCGGTTAATGCACCTAGATGGAGGGTGTTAGCTTGTGATCCCATGGCCCCGCTCAGCACTAGCTAGCATTGTTTTGTTCGTGTGTCGCTAAGAACGTGACTTTTAGCCTGTTTTCGACTCGTATACATGTACCTATGAGGTTATGAACGAAATAATACGACGACAAATTTACAATGGCAATGGATAATAATTGTCTTACATATCCTGGATAATTTAAAATGCCACATGCGGAAACGCCCGAAAGACACAGGGGCAAGAGAAGAAGGAAGTCGCAGACAATGATCTGGGTCGCTGCTCTCTACTTCTCGATGGATCGCTGGGCGAGGAGTTCCTCCAGCTCCTTCTTCACATCCTCATGACTTTGCTTGACAGCAGCCACAGATTCCTCCACTTGCAGCCCGTGCTTGATGCGGAGCTTCTTCAAGTCATCCCTAAGTTCATGGACGACGGTTGTCAGCGTCATCCGCGAGGCAATGATGTTCTCATACAACTTCTTCCAGCCGGCGGCCTCCTCCTTCTGCTTGTCGAGCACCTTGTGGAGCTTTGCATTGTCACCCATGAGTTGCACGACGAGGCCGGTCGCCTTATCAACCGAGGCATTGCTAATATCGAGTAGCTTCACCAAGCCGGCGACCAGCTCCTGCTGGTTAATTAGGCCAGCGAGAATGTCGTCATCGCTGGCTAAGGACTTCAGCCCCGTCAGCTCATCGAGTTTGCCTATGCGGCGAGTGCGCTTGTGAGAGCCCTCGCCTGCCCGTGAGAGCTCGTTCGAGGGCTCCGCGGCGCGGCAGGACATCTTTGTTGCGGCTGCCGCGTTGCGGCGGGACCTCTCTAGTGTTTTCGCGGCCTTGGTCTTTGCTCCCTGGTTATATGTCGACCCAGAACTCCTCCTACCAGCCATGGTAGACACAAGGAACGACTTAAGAGGAAAGACCTGTTTTTTTGGTGATGAGGAGAGAAATGTGCAGTAATTTTCGAGTGGGTAGTTTTTATAGCCCAGTGCTAAGTGGGAACACGTTTAGGTTTGATCGGTGTGAACAGATTTGCAATTACTTATTGCGTGGTAATTTGGAATGTGACGTGGGCCCGCATTCTCGGATGTGTACGTGTCTGTCTAGTATCTGTGTACGTGTCTGTCCAGTATCACAAACAGTCCAGATATCGTCAGCGTGTCCGATGGATGGGCCGTCTCGCCTCCCACGCATGCCAGACGGTTGACCAGAACTGCTATAAGTAGGTGGTTGCTCGCCGTTGAGGCAGCCGCGGCGTGCTCTGCTTGTGTCCCTTCGCGTGCTCTGCTCAACGTTGAGGCGGCCGCGGCACACTCTGCTCGCGTCCCTCCGCGTGCGCTCTTTCAGCGGTTGGGGCCGGCGCACGATCACGTTTTGGGTGCCATATGCATGCGGTTGCGTCTGCGCGCGTCGCCACGATGCAGTTAATACGTGCGGCACGATGCAGTTACGTGCTGCAACAACTGCCATCCGCGCGCACCGATACTCCAGGCCGTTCGGCCTCCCCATTTATTCCCATGGCCATTATAACCTTAGTCTCTTCAACCTTTCAATCGCGCCCCACAACACAACAAGCACACCCACGACGACACATAGAGAGAGGATATCCAGCGGCGCTCCAATTGAGTTCGGCGTGCATCGTGTGGACACCCACGTGAGGGGGAAGGACCTCTCGGTGGTTTACACCATCGACCCGGCCATGGTGGAGGACTCCATCAACAACATGGAGCAGTTGCTTGCTAAGGACGACAAGTGCAAAGTGGTCGGCTTCGACCTCCAGTACACCGCCGGTCGTCCCAGGGTTGATCAGGTGGTTGCCGTCGCCTAGTTGTGCATGGGCCATCACGTCCTCGTCTACCACTATTGCCTGGCCACAAGGCGTTGCGAGCATTTTGCCAGGTTTGTCAAGAGCCCCAACTACAAGTTCGCTATGGTGGACACCGCCGACAATGTAAAGGCGCTCCAGATTTCGGGCTTGGCCTGCCCGAAGCTTGTCAACATCCGTGGCCACTACAGGGTCTGGGGAAGCATGAAGGACTCCCTGGTTGAACTTGCTGCGGCCATCATCGACCCCTACTATGAAGACATGAAGGAAGGTGCCAAGAGAAATCCTGCATCCTGGCACGGTGCCTGGGTGCGGAGACTGGATGAAGCTCACCTCAAGTTTGTAGCCAAGAACATGTACACATGCTACAAGATGCACATGCGGATCATCGACATGAGGGAGTGCCTCCTTCCTATAGACGACGAGGGATCGAGCCACCAACAGAGCAGCGGCGGCAAGCGTCACAAGAAGAAGTAGATGATGATTAGATATGATCATTTATCCTAGTTTATTATGCATGTAATTGTTTACTTTGGTGTGTGCAAATGTTATGTGTGTAGTCAGTTATGTAATTGGATGTTTAATCTGGTTATGCAATCATGTCCTTGTAAGTATGGTGGGGCCTGCTGGCTGTTGGGCGGATGCGTCACTGTGCGCCTCGGCCCGGCGTATCGTGCCGTTGGTTGGGGAGGAGATTCCGAAGAATATGCTGCAGACCCTACCGCTAGTCACTCTTCCCAGGTGGCTGCACCTCAGCGGCGGTTCAAAAGTGGCTGGCGCTAGGGACGTGGGGCTGCGCGCGCCGGTTGGTGGGCACGCAAGCGCGACGATAGGCGCCGAGCTTCCAACCAATGATGGCCCAACACAGCTGCTTCTGGTGGGATCCGTGCAGCTGGAATTCGAGGAGGGTGGCTGTGCACTGTCTGCTGGCCATGGGGATCACAGTGATGATGTGCTTTTGCCTGGTCAGGATAGAATAAGGGAGAGCCCAGTGCAGGCAGCGATTCTGGCGACGCTTTGTCGGGTTGCAGTTCGCTTTTCTGCGATGACTCAGTGGAGTCCAACCCCCAGAGGCCCGCGCGAGAGGAGATGGTCATCTGTGTTTCTTTATTGAAAGAAGCAGATGAGGCCAACTATCCCTCATTGGTTGGCCTATAGCCATGCAGCCCATGCAACGTACCCAGCCCATGCAACGCGCCCATGGTGGGGGTGCAGCACAGCCCAGTGGATGACCTCTGCAATGAGCCGAGGAAGGCCCTAACACCAATCCTTAGGGGCCTGTCCAGTAGCATAGTAGCACTGGCCAAGCGTAGACCCTGGAAGAGAAGATTGCCGGTCTCGAACCCAAGGAGGAGCGTCCGGATTGCCAGAGGCGTTGGGCGTGGATCCCCGGCAACCAAACAGCAAGCTGCGCTCATGCGCAAACTATGCCTCGCAAATGAGGGTGAGCTCATCACCGACGAAGCGCTGCAAGCCTATGCCAAGCTCTTTGAGTGCCCACTCACGGACGGGCAGATCGTGGCGATATTGGCACTCTTCAGATGGGAGCCATATGCTCTTCCTTTGTGTGAGCAGAATGGTGTGGTTGAAGACCGACATTAGGGTTGTGTCTTGTGGACTCAGTGTAGGCTTTCAAGATGAATCCCCTACCATTCAAAGTTCTCGTGTGGAACGTGCGCAACCTTAACAACCCGGCCCGTCGCAATGCGCTGTCCCAAGTAGTAGCTACGGCTAAACCAAGCATCGTCTGTTTCTAGGAAACTAAAATGGAGGTGCTGTCACCGGCTGTGGTGGCACACTGTATTGCCAATAAATTTGAGTCCTTTTTCTATCTTCCGGCAGTTGGAACTCATGGGGGCATTCTCCTTGCTTGGGATGCCACGGTGGTGTCATTGTCGAATCCCCACTACACTAGTAATACCTTAACTGTGTTGGTTAAGCCAGTGGAGGGCCGGGAATGGTGGATAACAGGTGTATACGGTCCACAATCGGACCAAGACAAGATTGAATTCTTGCAGGAAATGGTTGAAATCAGAGATCTACATGCCGGCCCTGTTGGGGAACGTTGCATGGAAAACAAAAAATTTCTACGCACACGCAAGATCTATTCATGGAGATGCATAGCTACGAGAGGGGGAGTGTGTCTACGTACCCTCGTAGACCGTAAGCGGAAGCGTTGGAACAACGCGGTTGATGTCGTCGAACAACTTCACGATCCAACCGACCGAGCACCGAACGTACGGCACCTCCGCGTTCAGCTCGGTGACATCCTTGACTTCTTGATCCAGCAAGACAGCGAGGTAGTGGATGAGTTCCGGCAGCACGACGGCGTGGTGACGGTGATGGTGATACTATCTCCGCAGGGCTTCGCCCAAGCACTGCGAAAATATGACCGGGGGACGGAACTGTGGAGGGGGGCGCCGCACACGGCTAAGACAATGTTGTGTATCCGTTGGGGCGCCCCTCTCCTCTATTTATATATATGTAGGGGCTTGGAGTAGAAGGAATAGTGCCACGTGAACAGTAATAGTGAATAGTACACACGTGGACTTGGACTCCAAAGTCCAATCCTATTCCTACTAGGACTCTCCCTTTATTCCTGCCCTAGCTGTGTGGGCTTTTGAGGACTTGGTGCGCCTAGCCCAATAAGGCCAGGGCGCCTCCCCTTAGCCCATGCCAGCCCTTTGGGATGTGGTGGACCCACTTGTGGACTTCCGGACCCCTCCGGAATCCTCCGGAACCTTCTGGAAGCTTCCCGGTACAATACCGAAAAAACTGCACCTTTTTCCGGAACCCAAAATAAGACTTCCCATATATAAATATTTACCTCTCGACCATTCTGAGACTCCTCGTGACGTCCGGGATCTCATCCGGGACTCCGAACAATATTCGGTTACCAATTCACATAACTCATATAACACTATATCGTCAACGAACATTAAGCGTGCGGACCCTACGGGTTCGGGAATGATGTAGACATGACTGAGACGCCTCTCCGGTCAATAACCAATAGCGGAACCTGGATGCTCATATTGGTTCCTACATATTCCACGAAGATCTTATCGGTCGAACCGCAATGACAACATACGTAATTCCCTTTGTCCGTCGGTATGTTACTTGCCCAAGATTCGATCGTCGGTATCTCCATACCTAGTTCAATCTCATTACCGGCAAGTCTCTTTACTCGTTCCGTAATACATCATCCCGTAACTAACTCCTTAGTCACTTTGCTTGCAAGCTTCTTATGATGTGCATTACCGAGAGGGCCCAGAGATACCTCTTCGAAACACGGAGTGACAAATCCCAGTCTCGATCCATGCCAACTCAACGGACACCTTTGAAGATACCTGTAGAGCATCTTTATGATCACCCAATTACGTTGTGACGTTTGATAGCACACAAGGTATTCCTCCGGTATCCGGGAGTTGCATGATCTCATGGTCTGAGGAACATGTATTTGACATTCAAGAAAGCAGTAGCAATAAACAGAACGATCATATGCTAAGCTAATGGATGGGTCTTGTCCATCACATCATTCTCCTAATGATGTGATCCCGTTATCAAATGACAACTCATGTCTATGGTTAGGAAACCTTAACCATCTTTGATCAACGAGCTAGTCTAGTAGAGGCTCACTAGGGACACGGTATTTGTTTATGTATTCACACATGTATTTAAGTTTCCGGTCAATACAATTCTAGCATGAATAATAAACCTTTATCATGAACAAGGAAATATAAAATAATAACAACTTTATTATTGCCTCTAGGGCATATTTCCACCAGTCTCCCACTTGCACTAGAGTCAATAATCTAGATTACATAGTAATGAATCTAACACCCATGGAGTCTTGGTGCTGATCATGTTTTGCTCGTGGAAGAGGCTTAGTCAACGGGTCTGTCACATTCAGATCCGTGTGTACTTTGCAAATTTCTATGTCTCCATCCTTGACATATTCACGAATGGAGTTGAAGCGTCTCTTGATGTGTTTGGTCTTCTTGTGAAACCTGGGCTCCTTGGCTATGGCAATTGCTCCAGTGTTGTCACAAAAGATTGTCATTGGACCCGATGCACTAGGTATTACACCTAGATCGGATATGAACTCCTTCATCCAGACTCCTTCATGTGCTGCTTCCGAAGCAGCTATGTATTCCGCTTCACACGTAGATCCCGCCACGACGCTCTGCTTGGAACTGCACCAACTGACAGCTCCACCATTTAATATAAATACGTATCCGGTTTGTGACTTAGAGTCATCCGGATCAGTGTCGAAGCTTGCATCGATGTAACCCTTTACGACGAGCTCTTCGTCACCTTCATAAATGAGAAACATGTCCTTGGTCCTTTTCAGGTACTTCAGGATATTCTTGACCACTGTCCAGTGATCCACTCCTGGATTACTCTGGTACCTCCCTGCCAAACTTATGGCATGGCACACATCAGGTCTGATACACAGCATGGCATACATAATAGAACCTATGGCTGAGGCATAGGGAATGACTTTCATTTTCTCTATATCTTCTGCCGTGGTCGGGCATTGAGTCTGACTCAACTTCACACCTTGCAAAACATGCAAGAACCCTTTCTTTGACTGATCCATTTTGAACTTCTTCAAAACTTTGTCAAGGTATGTGCTTTGTGAAAGTCCTATCAAGCGTCTTGATCTATCCCTATAGATCTTGATGCCCAATATATAAGCAGCTTCACCGAGGTCTTTCATTGAAAAATTCTTATTCAAGTATCCCTTTATGCCATCCAAAAATTCTATATCATTTCCAATCAACAATATGTCATCCACATATAATATTAGAAATGCTACAGAGCTCCCACTCACTTTCTTGTAAATACAGGCTTCACCGTAAGTCTGTACAAAACCATATGCTTTGATCACCTCATCAAAGCGTATATTCCAACTCCGAGATGCTTGCACCTGTCCATAGATGGATCGCTGGAGCTTGCACACTTTGTTAGCACCCTTAGGATTGACAAAACCTTCTGGTTGCATCATATACAACTCTTCTTTGAGAAAACCATTAAGGAATGCAGTTTTGGCATCCATTTGCCAGATTTCATAATCATAAAATGCGGCAATTGCTAACATGATTCAGACAGACTTAAGCATCGCTACGGGTGAGAAAGTCTCATCGTAGTCAACCCCTTGAACTTGTCAAAAACCTTTCGCGACAAGTCGAGCTTTGTAGACAGTGATATTACCATTAGCATTTGTCTTCCTCTTAAAAATCCATTTATTCTCAATGGCTTGCCGATCATCGGGCAAGTCCACCAAAGTCCACACTTTGTTCTCATACATGGATCCTATCTCAGATTTCATGGCCTCAAGCCATTTGTCGGAATCCGGGCTTATCATAGCTTCTTCATAGTTCGTAGGTTCGTTGTTGTCTAACAACATAACTTCCAGAACAGGATTACCGTACCACTCTGGTGCGGAACGTACTCTGGTCGACCTATGAAGTTCAGTAGTAACTTGATCTGAAGTTTCATGATCTTTATCATTATCTTCCTCTCTTATTGGTGTAGGCATCACGGGAACGGTTTTCTCTGATGAGCTACTTTCCAATTCGAGAGAAGGTACAATTACCTCATCAAGTTCTACTTTCCTCCCACTCACTTCTGTCGAGAGAAACTCCTTCTCTAGAAAGGACCCATTCTTGGCAACAAAGACCTTGCCTTCGGATCTGTGGTAGAAGGTGTACCCAATTGTTTCTTTAGGGTATCCTATGAAGACGCACTTCTCCGCTTTGGGTTCGAGCTTATCAGGTTAAAGCTTTTTCACATAAGCATCGCATCCCCAAACTTTAAGAAACGACAGCTTAGGTTTCTTGCCAAACCATAGTTCATATGGTGTCGTCTCAACGGATTTAGACGGTGCCCTATTTAACGTGAATGCAACTGTCTCTAATGCATAACCCAAAACGATAGTGGCAAATCGGTAAGAGACATCATAGAACGCACCATATCCAATAAAGTACGGTTACGACGTTCGGACACACCATTATGCTGTGGTGTTCCAGGTGGCGTGAGTTGTGAAACAATTCCACATTTTCTTAAATGAAGGCCAAACTCGTAAATCAAATATTCGCCTCCGCGATCAGATCGTAGAAACTTTATTTTCTTGTTACGATGATTCTCTACACTCTGAAATTCTTTGAACTTTTCAAATGTTTCAGACTTGTGTTTCATCAAGTAGATATACCCATATCTACTCAAATCATTTGTGAAGGTTAGAAAATAACGATACCCGCCGCGTGTTTCAACATTCATTGGACCGCATACATCGGTATGTATTATTTCCAACAAATTAGTAGCTCACTCCATTGTTCCGGAGAACGGAGTTTTAGTCATCTTGCCCATGAGGCATGGTTCGCAAGTATCAAATGATTCATAATCAAGAGATTCCAAAAGTCCATCCACATGGAGTTTCTTCATGCGCTTTACACCAATATGACCTAAACGACAGTGCCACAAGTATGTTGCACTATCATTATCAACTTTGCATCTTTTGGCATCAATATTATGAATATGTGTATCACTACGATTGAGATTCAACAAGAATAGACCATTCACAAAAGGTGCGTGACCATAAAAGATGTTACTCATATAAATAGAACAACCATTATTCTCTGACTTAAATGAATAACCGTCTCGCAATAAACAAGATCCAGATATAATGTTCATGCTCAACGCTGGCATCAAATAACAATTATTGAGTTCTAAAACTAATCCCGAAGGTAGATGTAGAGGTAGCGTGCCGACGGCGATCACATCAACCTTGGAACCATTCCCGACGCGCATCGTCACCTCATCCTTATCCAATCTTCGCTTATTCCGTAGCTCCTGTTTCGAGTTACAAATATGAGCAACCGAACCAGTATCAAATACCCAGGCGCTATTGCGAGCATTAGTGAGGAACACATCAATAACATGTATATCAAATATACCTTTGCTCACTTTGCCATCCTTCTTATCCGCCAAATACTTGGGGCAGTTCCGCTTCCAGTGACCAGTCCCTTTGCAGTAGAAGCACTCTGTTTCAGGCCTGGGTCCAGCTTTGGGTTTCTTCGTGGGAGCGACAACTTGCTTGCCGTTCTTCTTGAAGTTCCCCTTCTTTCCCTTGCCCTTTTTCTTGAAACTAGTGGTTTTGTGAACCATCAACACTTGATGCTCCTTCTTGATTTCTACCTCCGCTGATTTCAGCATCGCGAAGAGCTCGGGAGTTGTCTTCTCCATCCCTTGCATATTATAGTTCATCACGAAGCCTTTATAGCTTGGTGGCAGTGACTGAAGAACTCTGTCAATAACACTCTCAACCGGAAGATCAATTCCCAGGTGAGTCAAGTGGTTGTGGTACCCAGACATTCTGAGTATGTGTTCACTGACAGAACTGTTCTCCTCCATCTTACAGCTAAAGAACTTGTTGGAGACTTCATATCTCTCAACCCGGGCATTAGCTTGAAATATCAATTTCAGCTCTTGGAACATCTCATATGCTCCGTGGTGTTCAAAACGCTTTTGCAGTCCCGGTTCTAAGCCGTAGAGCATGGCACACTGAACTATCAACTAGTCATCAGATCGAGCCTGCCAGGCGTTCACAACGTCTGCAGCAGCTCCTGCAGCAGGTCCATCACCTAGCGGTGCATCAAGGACATAATTCTTCTGTGCAGCAATGAGGATAATCCTCAAGTTATGGACCCAGTCCGTGTAGTTGCTACCATCATCTTTCAACTTAGCTTTCTCTAGGAACTCATTAAAATTCAACGGAACAGTAGCACGGGCCATTTATCTACAACATAGATATGCAAAGAAACTATCAAGACTAAGTTCATGATAAATTAAGTTCAATTAATCAAATTACTAATGAACTCCCACTTAAATTAACATCCCTTAAGTTAACTAAGTGATACATGATCCAAATCAACTAGCCCATGTTCGATCATCACGTGAGATGGGATAGTCATCAATGGTGAACATCTCCATGTTGATCATATCTACTATATGACTCATGTTCGACCTTTCGGTCTCCAGTGTTTCGAGACCATGTCTGTACATGCTAGGCTCGTCAAGTTTAACCCAAGTATTCTGCTTGTGTAAAACTGGCTTACACCCGTTGTATGTGAACGTAGAATCTATCACACCCGATCATCACGAGGTGCTTCAAAACGACAAACTTTAGCAACGGTGCATACTCGGGGAGAACACTTTTATCTTGAAATTTAGTGAAGGGATCATCGTATAATGGTACCGTCGTTCTAAGCAAAATAAGATGCATAAAGGATAAACATCACATGCAATCAAAATATGTGACATGATATGGCCATCATCTTGTGCTTTTGATCTCCATCTCCAAAGCATCGTCATGATCTCCATCGTCACCGGCTCGACACCTTGATCTCCATCGTTGTGTCGTGGTCATCTCGCCAACTATTGCTTCTACAACTATTGCTAACGCATAGCGATAAAGTAAAGCAATTACATGGCGCTTGCATTTCATACAATAAAGAGACAACCATAAGGCTCCTGCCGGTTGCCGATAAATTACAAAACATGATCATCTCATACAATAACGTATATCACATCATGTCTTGACCATATCACATCATAGCATACCCTGCAAAAACAAGTTAGACGTCCTCTACTTTGTTGTTGCAAGTTTTACGTGGCTGCTACGGGCTTCTAGCAAGAACTGTTCTTACCTACGGCACAAAACCACAACGGTGATTTATCAAGTTTGCTGTTTTAACCTTCAACAAGGACCGGCCGCAGTCAAATTCGATTCAACTAAAGTAGGAGAAACAGACACCCGCCAGCCACCTTTATGCAAAACAAGTTGCATGTCTATCGGTGGAACCGGTCTCATGTATGTGGACATGTAAGGTTGGTCCGGGCCGCTTCATCTTACAATACTGCCGAATCAAAATAAGACGTTGGTGGTAAGCAGTATGACGATCACCGCCCACAACTCTTTGTGTTCTACTCGTGCATATCATCTACGCATAGACCTGGCTCATGATGCCACTGTAGGGGAACGTTGCATGGAAAACAAAAAATTTCTACACACACGCAAGATCTATTCATGGAGATGCATAGCTACGAGAGGGGGAGTGTGTCTACGTACCCTCGTAGACCGTAAGCGGAAGAGTTAGAACAACGCGGTTGATGTCGTCGAACAACTTCACGATCCAACCGACCGAGCACCGAACGTACGGCACCTCCACGTTCAGCACACGTTCAGCTCGGTGACTTCCTCGACTTCTTGATCCAGCAAGATGGTGAGGTAGTGGATGAGTTCCGGCAGCACGACGGCGTGGTGACGGTGATGGTGATGCTATCTCCGCAGGGCTTCGCCCAAGCACTGCGAAAATATGACCGAGGGACGGAACTGTTGAGGGGGGCGCCGCACACGGCTAAGACAATGTTGTGTATCCTTTGGGGCGCCCCCTCTCCTCTATTTATATATGTGTAGGGGCTTGGAGTAGAAGGAATAGTGCCACGTGAACAGTAACCGTGAATAGTACACACGTGGTCTTGGACTCCAAAGTCCAATCCTATTTCCTACTAGGACTCTCCCTTTTTTCCTTCCCTAGCTGCGTGGGCTTTTGAGGACTTGGTGCGCCTGGCTCAATAAGGCCAGGGCGCCTCCCCTTAGCCCATGCCAGCCCTTTGGGACGTGGTGGACCCACTTGTGGACTTCCGGACCCCTCCGGAATCCTCCGGAACCTTCTGGAAGCTTCCCGGTACAATACCGAAAAAACTGCACCTTTTTCCGGAACCCAAAATATGACTTCCCATATATAAATCTTTACCTATCGACCATTCCGAGACTCCTCGTGACGTCCGGGATCTCATCCGGGACTCCGAACAATATTCGGTTACCAATTCACATAACTCATATAACACTATATCATCAACGAACATTAAGCGTGCGGACCCTACGGGTTCGGGAATGATGTAGACATGACTGAGACGCCTCTCCGGTCAATAACCAATAGCGGAACCTGGATGCTCATATTGTTTCCTACATATTCCACGAAGATCTTATCGGTCGAACCGCAATGACAACATACGTAATTCCCTTTGTCCGTCGGTATGTTACTTGCCCGAGATTCGATCGTTGGTATCTCCATACCTAGTTCAATCTCGTTACCGGCGAGTCTCTTTACTCATTCCGTAATACATCATCCCGTAACTAACTCCTTAGTCACTTTGCTTGCAAGCTTCTTATGATGTGCATTACCGAGAGGGCCCAGAGATACCTCTCCGAAACACGGAGTGACAAATCCCAGTCTCGATCCATGCCAACTCAACGGACACCTTCGGAGATACCTGTAGAGCATCTTTATGATCACCCAGTTACGTTGTGACATTTGATAGCACACAAGGTATTCCTCTGGTATCCGGGAGTTGCATGATCTCATGGTCTGAGGAACATGTATTTGACATTCAAGAAAGCAGTAGCAATAAACAGAACGATCATATGCTAAGCTAACGGATGGGTCTTGTCCATCACATCATTCTCCTAGTTGTCATTTGATAACGGGATCACATCATTCTCCTAATGATGTGATCCCATTATCAAATGACAACTCATGTCTATGGTTAGGAAACCTTAACCATCTTTGATCAACGAGCTAGTCTAGTAGAGGCTTACTAGGGACACGGTATTTGTTTATGTATTCACACATGTATTTAAATTTCCGGTCAATACAATTCTAGCATGAATAATAAACCTTTATCATGAACAAGGAAATATAAAATAATAACAACTTTATTATTGCCTCTAGGGCATATTTCCATCAAGCCCGTGGGTGGTAGTTGGTGACTTCAACTTGCTAGTTAACCCGGAGGACAAAAGCAATGCCATGATCAATAGATGAATGATGGCACGATTTCGTGCCAAGTTAAACTCTTTGGAGCTAAAAGAGATTTACCTCAATGGAAGGCGATATACTTGGTCGAACGAAAGGGTGGAAGTGACTCTAGAAAAGATTGACCACATGTTCAGCACGTCTTGCTGGGAGGAGATTTTTCCAACTTGTCAACTCATGGCTTTGGGATCCTCAATATCGGATCACCGTCCGCTTTTGTTGGACTTAAGCGCTGATTTGGTCATGGGACGGAGGTTTAGGTTTGAGGCGTTCTGGCCAAATATGGAGAGTTTCTATGAAACGGTGGAGCAGGCTTGGGGATCGGTCCCTAGCTCTGGCAACCCTTTTGTGGTGCTTGACCTCAAGCTTCGCGCTACGACCAAGAAGCTAAACCAATGGAGCGACCGACGAATAGGCAATGTCAAGCTTCAAATTGGGATCGCGATGGAGGTGATTGCCCATTTGGATAAAGCCATGGATGTCAGGCAGCTTTCGGTGCAGGAGATTGCATTGCGGAGAACCCTCAAGAAAAAGCTATTAGGGCTTTGCTCGTTGGAGAGGGCGATAGCAAGACAACGTTCGAGGATTCTGTACCTCCGTGAAGGGGACGCGAACACCGGCTTTTTTCATCAGCATGCGAGGCATCGGCAGCATAGAAAGATGATCACAACGCTGTGAAACGGAGACAGCTTTTTCACCGGCCATGAAGAGATAGCAAATGAGGTGGATAACTACTACTCGCGTGTGTTTGGGGAAGCACCAGAGAGGCCGCACTCCATTGACTTAAGCCGGTTGCAGCTACCATGCCGGAATCTATCGCACCTTGAGGAGGGATTCACTGAAGAGGAGGTTGAAAAGGTGGTGAAGGGAATGCCGTTGGATAAGGCACCGGGCCCGGACGGCTTTACGGGCAGATTTTATGCTTCGTGTTGGCACATCATCAAAGCTGATTTCATGAGAGCGTTCGATTCTTTCTATCATGGTGATATGCGTGGATTTCCGTCGATCAACAAGGCGGTTGTATCGCTTCTACCCAAGATGGAGGGAGCGATGGACATAAAGGATTTTAGGCCAGTGAGCCTTGTGCATGGTGCGGTTAAGATTTTTGACAAAGTCCTGGCTACTAGGCTGGCTGCCGAGCTCCCAATGCTGGTAGGAGTGCACCAGAGCGCGTTCGTCAAGGGGAGGTCCATCCATGATAATTTTATGCTTGTCCAATCTACGGCGCGCCGCCTCCATGCTCTTAAGGAAACTGCAATAATGCTGAAACTAGACATCTCCAAGGCGTTTGATTCGGTGCGCTGGCCTTTTCTCTTGGAAACTTTGAGAGTAATGGGCTGCGGAGACCGGTGGATAACGTGGATTTGTGGGCTGCTCGCTAACTCCTCTACTCGAATCATGGTAAATGGTGCACCTGGACGGCCCATCTATAACTGCAAGGGGTTCCGGCAAGGTGACCCCCTGTTACCGATGCTATTCATCCTGACCATGGAGCCATTGCATAGGATGTTCGAGCTTGCAACAACTCGTGGGACTCTTGCTCCACTAGAAAGAAGGGGTCTGAGACACCGGCTATCTATGTTTGCCGACGACGTGATGATATTCATCAAGCCAAATGATCAAGACATCCGTGCGTGCGCATCACTTCTCCAACTGTTTGGTGAGGCGTCTGGATTACATGTCAATCTCGCAAAAAGCGCCGCCTACCCTATTCGCTGTCCGGTGGAGATCATGAAGATGGTTCAGGCTTCATTGGGGTGCCCGAGTGGATCTTTCCCATGCAAATACTTAGGGCCGCTATCTATCCGCAAGCAGTCCACTGTACAACTAGCATGCCTTGTCGATCAATTGGCAAGGAAGCTGCCAAAGTGGAAGGCTAACTTGATGCCCAAGAGTGGAAGGCTCCTGCTTGTGCAATCTGTACTCTGTGCAATCCTGCTGCACGCAATGATGGCGTTCGACCTCCCGCAGAAGACGATAGCGGCTATGAACAAGATATGTCGTAGTTTCTATTGGTGCGCGAAGGATCAGGCTACTAGAGGCAAGTGCGCCGTGGCGTGGGATGCTGTCTGTGCACCCAAATGGGCAGGGGATTTGGTGTGCCGAACCTAAAGTGGCTCAACGTTGCAATGCAAGCGCGCTGGCCGTGGTTACAGCAAACTGACCCATCCAGGCCTTGGGCAGAATTTAAGATCGAAGTGCTGCAAGAGTCAATGCAACTATTCAGAGCTGCGGCCAGATCAATCCTCAATGATGGCAGGAGCACGTTGTTCTGGGAAGACAGATGGTTGGATGGTCAGCAAGTGCAGGAGGTGGCCCCGCGTCTTTACGACAGGGTTCGGCCAAGACTGCGAGGCACACGCATGGTGCAGCAGGCGCTCGACGCAGGCGAGTGGGCGAGGGATGTTGAACCTGAGCTGATGCCCGAGCTCCTACACGAGTTCATGGACCTTTGTGCACTAACATCGGCAGCGAGGTTAGACGAAGGGCGGCCGGATGCCATCGTATGGATGTGGGAGACCAGTGGTGATTTCTCGACTAGATCGTCGTACGCTGCCAAGTTCTGGGGGAGGGAAGTTGTTCCTACGGCGGAATTTAACTGGAAATGCAGAGCCCCCCTCCAATGTCGTTTCTTCACATGGCTCACTCTCCGAAATAGATGTTGGACTTCAGATCGACTTGCTCGATGTGGCCTCGACCACATGGAGGTGTGCCCTTTTTGTGACCAAGAGGAGGAGACCATCAACCATATTCTGTTGGATTGTGTGTTTGCGCGGCAGGTGTGGAGTACGGTTTACCATGCCTTGGGGCATGCGGCATGGATGCCACCGACAGGATCTTCTCTCGCTGATTTGTGTCAAGACAAGCTTGAAGCGGGATGAAACAAGAAGGATGTGCGAGCTGTTGTAATACTAGTGATGTGGGAGCTGTGGAAGCATCGAAACGCTATTGTGTTTGATGGAGTAACACCGTCGATAGGACATGTGATCGCTCGGATCGAAGGGGAAGGAAGAACGTGGAAACAAGCAGGGATCCTCAAAGGCGAGGTCGAGGCCTTCCTAGGGGAGTTGGTAGGGTGAGCGAGTGTGAGAGTATAGTTGCTGTGTGCTGTAGAGGTGGAGTTGGTACCATGTAAAATGTAACACCAATGTGGAGGGGCTCTAACCCCATCTCCTTTCTTTAATATAAAGTGTGCACACTTGTGCGTATTCGAGAAAAAGAATGACAAACTACTCCAAAAGATATAAGTGAAGATCAATGCGTAGCTAAGCAATTAAGTAGCTATGTGAAGACTCTCTCCAAATAAAGATTTTAGATCCAAGTATTTTATTCAAACAACAAACAAAATAAAAATAAAAGGACACTCGAAGAATAGCACATATCATGTGAACAAGTAAAAACTTAGGCTAACCGATAGGTGTTGATGAAGAAAGGTGGGATGCCTACCGGGGCATCCCCAAGCTTAGTTGCTTGAGACTTCTTGGAATGTTGTCTTGGGGTGCCTTGGGCATCCCCAAGCTTGAGCTCTTGTGTCTCCTTAATTCCTCTCATATCATGGCTTCTCCTAAGTCTTAAAAACTTCATCCACACAAAACTCAACAAGAACTTGTGAGATAAGTTAGTATAAATCAACTCAAAACCTTAACATTCTCTATTGTAGAAAATTACAAAAAATATTATTAAACATTGCATACTAAATGCCTCTGTATATTTAATACTCCTATCCTCAAATAGAAACGTTAAACAAGCAAACATATGCAAACAATGCAACTATAACCGAAATCTGTCTAAACAGAACAATCTGTAAAGGGGGAATAAAAATTCATACTTCCCTAAATCCAAAAATTATGAAAACATACCACGTGACAGAGAACTCATGTATGCTTACTGTGTAGAAATTTCAGATTTTTATCATGTTCTGACAATTCACATAAATTCAGGACATAACAGAAAACTTTCTGTTTTCAAACAGCAACACATAAACTTGCAAACTGAGCATGGTAAAGGCTATAATTGACATTTTATTGAACTAAAAGATACAAAACATGATTATTGATAACAGCAAGAAAATCTCAATAGAAGAAAATGATGCTCCAAGCAAAACTCATATTATGTGACGAATAAAAATATAGCAACAAGTGAGGTTACCGATAGTGTTGAAGACGAAAGACGGGATGCCTTCTGGGGCATCCCCAAGCTTAGACGCTTGTGTCTTCCTTGAGTATTACCTTGGGGTGCCTTGGGCATCCCCAAGCTTAGGGTCTTGCCGCTCCTTATTCTCCTGATATCGATATCTCACCCAAAACTTGAAAACTTCAATCACATAAAACTTAACGGAACTTGTGAGATAGGTTAATATGAAAATAAATCATTCACTTTGGTACTGTCAAGACAAGATTCATAATTGTTCTCACATAATACCTACTGTATTCTATCATTCCCACAATTTATATTACACAATATAAGCTATGGAAACAGTAAAACAAGCAAACTATGCAATAAAAACAGAATCTGTCAAAAACAGAACAACATGTAGTGAGAGAATTAAAAAGCATACTTCTATAACTCCAAAAATTCTAAAAAGTTAGGACAACGTAAATAATTTGTGACCCAATACTGTGTAAAACTTTCAGAATTTTCTCACGCTCCAGTACAGAATAGAAATTCTAGCACTGGACAAAAAAGTTTCTGTTTTTGCACATAATCAAATCAACAAGTATCCACACTATCCCAAAGGCTTTACTTGGCACATTATTGAAAGAAAACATATAAAACATGATTACTACAGTAGCATAATCATGTGGACACACAAAAACAGTAGGTATAAATATTGGTTTGTCTCCCAACAAGCGCTTTTCTTTAATGCCTTTTAGCTAGGCATGATGATTTCAATGATGCTCGCATAAAAGTAAAGAATTGAAACACAAAGAGAGCATCATGAATCATATGGCAAGAAAATTTAAATCTAACACACTTCCTATGCATAGGGATTTTGTGAGCAAACAATTTATGGGAGCAAGAATCAACTAGCATAGGAAGGCAAAACAAGTATAACTTCAAAACTTTCGACATAAAGAGAGGAAACTTGATGTTGTTGAAATATATATAAGCATATCTTCCCCTCTCATAATAATTTTCAGTAGCATCATGAATAAATTCAATAATATAACTATCACATATCATTCTTTTCATGATCCACAAGCATACATTTTTTATTACCCTCCACATAAGCAAATTTGTTCTTATCAATAATAGTGGGAGCAAATTTGACAAAATAACTATCATGAGATACTTGATTGACATAGCCAAATTGAACATTAAAATCATGATGACAAGTTTCATGGTTATCATCACTCTTTATATCATACATGTCTTCACCATAATCATCATAGATAGCAACTTTATTGTCATAATCAATTGGAACCTCTTCAAAAATAGTGGATTCATCACTAAATAAAGTCATGACCTCTCCAAATCCACTTTTATCAATATTGTAATAAGATTCAACACCCTCCAAAATAGTGGGATCACTAGTACCTAGAGTTGACACTCTTCCAAACCCACTTTCATCATTGTAATCATCATAAATAGGAGGCATGCAATCATCATAATAAATTTGCTCATCAAAAGTAAGGGGGCTAAAAAATCATCTTCATCAAACATAGCATCCCCAAGCTTATGGCTTTGCATATCATTAGCATCATGGATATTCAAAGAATTCACACTAACAACATTGCAATCATGCTTATCATTCAAAGATTTTATGCCAAACATTTTATTGAATTCTTCTTCTAACACTTTGGCACAATTTTCCGATCCATCATTTTCAAGAAAGGTATTATAAAGATGAAGCATTTGAGGCAACCTCAATTCCATTTTTTTGTTTTCTTTTATAAAACCAAACTAGTGAATAAACAAGAAACTAAAAGATTCAATTGCAAGATCTAAAGATATACCTTCAAGCACTCACCTCCCTGGCAACGGCGCCAAAAAAGAGCTTGATGTCTACTACGCAACTTTTATTCTTGTAGACTCTGTTGGGCCTCCAAGCGCAGAGTTTTGTAGGACAGCAGCAAATTTCCCTCAAGTGGATGACCTAAGGTTTATCAATCCGTGGGAGGTGTAGGATGAAGATGGTCTCTCTCGAATAACCCTGCATTCAAATACAAGAAATCTCTTATGTACCCAACACACCTAATACAATGGTAAATTGTATAGGTGCACTAGTTCGGCGAAGAGTTGGTGATACAAGCGTAGTATGGATAGTAGATATAGGTTTTTATAATATGAAATTATAAAAAACAGCAAGGTAACAAGTAATAAAAGCAAGCACAAACGGTATTGCAATGCTTAAAAACAAGGCCTAGGGTTCATACTTTCACCAGTGCAATCTCTCAATAGTGCTAACATAATTGAATCATATAACAATCCCTCAACGTGCAACAAAGAATCACTCCAAAGTTCTTATCTAGTGGAGAACATAAGAAGAAATTCTTGTAGGGTACGAAACCACCTCAAAGTTATCCTTTCCGATCAATCTATTGAGCCATTCCTATAGGTGTCACAAACAGCCCTAGAGTTCGTACTAAAATAACACCATATGATATGCATCAACCAACTCTAATGTCACCTAGATACTCCAATGTCACGACAAGTATCCGTGAGTTGATTATTCGATATGCATCAAACAAGTTCAGATTCATAATATTTAATCCACACAAAGAACTTCAAAGAGTACCCCAAAGTTTCTATCAGAGAAAGAAGGATGAAAACATGTACCAACCCATATGCCTAGATTACCCCAAGGTCACGGGAATCCGCAAGTTGATTACCAAAACATACATCAAGTGACTCAATAGAATACCTCATTGTCACCACGGGTATCCACATGCAAGACATACATCAAGTGTTCTCAAATCCAAAGTATTCAATCCAACAATAATGAAACCTCAAAAGGAAAGACTCAATTCATCACAAGAAGATAGAGAGGGAAGAAACACCATATGATCCAGCTATATTAACAAAGCTTGTGGTACATCAAGATCGTGCCAAATCAAGAACACGAGAGAGAGAGAGAGAGAGAGAGATCAAACACATAGCTACTGGTACATACCCTCAGCCCCGAGGGTTAACTACTCCCTCCTCGTCATGGAGACCACCGGGATGATGAAGATGGCCTCCGGTGATGATTTCCCCCTCCGGCAGGGTGCCGGAAAAGGCCTCCAGATGGGATCTCTTCGGAACAGAGGCTTGTAGCGGTGGGGTCGAAGTTCTAGGTTTATTTCTGGGGGTTTCTCTATTTATAAGAATTTTCAGCGTTGGAATCACGCGAAAAGAAGTTACGAGGGGCCCACAAGGTAACCCCACGTGCCCCCCGGGGCGTGCCGGGTTACCTTGTCACCACCTCGTGGGTCTTCTGGTCCTCCCACGAAGCTTCGGGGGTCTCTTATGTTCCAAAAAAAATCGTCAAAAAGTTTCATCGCGTTTGGACTTCGTTTGGTATGGATTTTCTGGAAAACCAAAAACAAGCAGAAAACATCAAGTGGCACTGAGCACTAGGTCAATATGTTAGTCCATGAAAATCATACAAAAGTCATATAAAAGTGCACCAAAACCATATAAAATTATTGCAAATATGGCATGAATACTTCATAAATTATAGATACGTTGGAGACGTATCAATGCTAACTTGGGTACAAATATGCCAAGCCCATAGCTTCAGGCATTGACGACGATGCCTTCTTCAGTGTACGTCTTCATTTTCTTTTTCCTGAGGAAATGATACATATCAACGTATCTATAATTTTTGATTGTTTCATGTTATTATACTATCACTTTTGTATGCTTTATATGTCATTTTATATTATTTTTGTGGACTAACCTATTAACTTAGTGCCAAGTGTCAGTTCCAGTTTTTTGCATGTTTTTTGTTTCGCAGAAAAACCATGCCTACCGAAGCCCAAACATGATGAAACATTATGGTGATTTCTTCTGGAACATAAGAGACCACAGAAGCTTCGAGGGAGGACTAGAAGACCTATGAGGAGCCCACAAGCCAGGGGGCACACCCTAGGGGGGCGCCGACCTGACTTGTGGCCCCCTCGTGGCTCCGTTTGCCCTAATTCCAGGCCTATAAATTCACATATATTCTGAAATCCTCAGAGTGAGATCCAAAACAATTCTTATTCTGCCGCAAGCCTCTGTTCTTCTACAATCCATCTGGAGCCCTTTTTCCGGTGCTCTGCCGGAGGGGAAAATCATTGGGTAGGCTATATTCATCAACCTTGCTGCCTCCATGATGATGTGTGAGTAGTTCCTACAGGACCTACGGGTCCATAGCAGTATCTAGCTGGCTTTCTCTCTCTCTCTCTCTCTCTCTCTCTCTCTCTCGATATTCAATACAATGATCTTCTCTAAGATCAATCCGATGTGTTTGTTGGGATCCGATGAATTTTGGATTTATGATCAGATTATCCATTGAACTATTTTGAATCTCTTGAATCCTTTCTTATGTGTAATTTTATAGCTATGTATGCTTTCCGATCTATAAGTCTTTTCTGGCCAATTGGATGAGTAGATCTTCAGAGGGAGCGGTGCATTGTAGTGGATTCAACCTTGCGGTGATCTAGCCCAGTGACAGAAAGGGCCAAGGCACGTATTGTGTTGTTGCTACTAAGGATAAAATGATGGGGTTCGGTCATATTAATTGATCTTATTCTGTCTACATTATGTCATCGTACTTATTGCGTTACTCTGTTTGTATGAACCTAATACTTTGAGATGCATTGTTGGATAGCGGTCTTGGGGTGGAGTAATGGTAATAGACATCAGTAAGTTTAACGGTCTACTTATTACAGACGTAATGCCTATATAATGATTATGCCATGAATGATCATCATAACTATGCAATATTCTATCAATTGCCAACAGTAATTTGTTTACCCACCGTTGCTATGCTTTCGAGAGAGATGCCAATAGTGAATCTATGGCCCCCGGGTCTATTTTCCATTAATACTAGAGTCTCCAAAATTGCTCTTTTATTTGTTCTTTTACTTTCCACCGCTTTGCATATCACTATCTGCTTTTAATCTTGTAACTAGCAAGAACAAGGGGAGTGAGGACCTCCTTGCCTTCGTTGGGTGCAAGCAATTGTTTTGTTTGTGTGCAGGCGTGCTGCCTCCTACTGGTTCAATAAACTTGGTTCTTAACTGACGAGTGATATTTTTACACTCATTTACCCTTTGTTCAAACTGAGATATTCGCTCCAATATTGCCACTAATGACTAATGAATGCGACGGATTCCAAAAATGATCTCTTTGATGTGTTTGATGGGCTAAAAAGGGAAGAAATCATGTGTGAACATGTAAAGGAGTGAAGAAGGAGATATAAGAAATCAGGAGATGGCACAATAGGAGCCACAGTGCAAAAGACAGCATTCCATATGACCGCAACCGCTCGCATGAGCGGTCATATGGCATGGAAACCGAGGCATCTCGTCCACCTAAACAACTTTTATAAAGGGGACCAGGTCAAAATGTGAACAGAACATCCGCGAGCGAAGCCAGAACAGAGTCATCTTCATCCCCCTTCATCAACCCTAGCCGCCGCTATTTCCATCTGCATAGCCAGCATCACCACCATAGTTCATCTTCCTCTAGTTCATACTTGTAATTGTGCATCGCACAAGGCATCCATTGTAAGACATATTATCAATCAATCAATCTCCATGATGTGTTCTTCAATGTGTTCTTCATGTGATCTGATCTCCATGTGTGAGTAGTTCGGTAAGGTATGGGTTGAGGCATAGGCCTTGCAACCCTCTGTATTTGTTGTGGGGATCAATGGAAGTTCTTTGAATTAATGTCCCGTATGTGTGAAATAAAATTGTTCCGTAGATGTCTCTTGTCTCGTCTATGTTCTTCATCCCTGCAGGTACCCAGGATCATGGAGAGTGAGCCACAGAGAGGCTAAGGGCAGGGAAACTGTGAAGTGTTATCCCGAACACCAGTGACAGAAGGGTTTAGTACGGTAACATGGATTCAATCTCTGGGGATTCATGAGGTGTACTCATTAAACGCCCAAAGCTCTTATCTGATTATCATAATCTTAATTATCGAGGCAACCCCGCGCGACGGATAGGGCCTTCGGTTAGACAACTGATTCTTGATGCAGGACGCGTGCCGGTCAAAATGTTATTTGGACACATCCCCCACTTCGGTTCGTAACAAGCACATCTCGATGGGTGACTTCCAGCGCACAAATTAAGATCATATCTGGTCCCAACACAAATGCATGGTTGCAAGCATTAAGACCTCATACCCATACCTCTTTTTATTATAAGTGTTTTATTCCAATTAGCTTGATTTGATCCAGTCAAAAGCTGGAATTAATTCTTTGACAGAAGCTTGCTAGAGACCATCGCTTCAAGGGAACCTTCCTCTCGTGGGTTCGATAACCCAGGTTCACCTCTTGGGGAAATAGGTGTGGGGTACTTTCTGTTCCATTACCGGATCACTAAAAGTAAGTATCAAGCCCTTTTTTTGGCGCCGTTGCCGAGGAGGAGTTGAGTGTTCCTAGTCTTTGTGTTTAGAGTTTTTGTTAAAGTTTAGTTTCAGTTTTTGTTTTAGTTCTAGTTTTATTTTTGTTGCAAGTCTTGTTAGTTGAAAACCCCCAAAAAGATTACCATGGCTCGTAATCTTGGAAGTTTTGCTACTCCCAACATTAACTTCATGCGTGAACCCATAGCACAACCTAAGGTTGCAGCCGCTGAGTATGAGATGAAACCGAACTTAGTTTCCATGGTTTAACAGGACCAATTTGGAGGCTATGCTTCTGAAGATGCCGGTATGCACTTGCATAATTTCACTGAATTGTGCAATATGACATGCATTAGAGATTATGATCCTGACGCTTTGAAGTTGCGTCTATTTCCTTTCTCTCTGAGAGGAAAAGCAAAAGAATGGCTTCTAGCTTTACCTAGAGGCAATATAACTTCTTGGGTAATTGTTGCAGCAAATTTTTATCTAAGTTTTGTCCACCTGCAAAATTTATGCACCTTCGTTCTCAGATTATAGGTTTCAAGTAGGAAGAACGTGGGCCACTAGCGCTTGCGTGGGATAGAATAAAAGAAGCCATAAGGAACTGTCCTAACCATGGAATGGAGGAATGGTTAATCCTTCATATGTTTTTATAATGGTTTAAATCATATGTCAAAAACTATGCTTGATACAGCTGCAGGAGGAACAATCATGAGAAAGCCCATAGATGATGTCAAGAAACTACTTGATGATATGCAAGAGAACCATGCCCAATGGCATGTTGAAAGAACTACCACCAAGAAGGTGAATGCAATTGATGAAAATAATGCGGAGTTGACAGCCAAGCTTGATGAACACATCTCCATCATGAAAGGTAAAGAAGAGGTAAACGTAAATGCCATCACTAATGAAGAAGTGAGTGATGTGAATTTCATTGCTCGTAATAGCTATAATCTCAAATGAAAAAAAATAATGGGTATGCTCCTAGACTTCCTTATCCTAATAATAGTGGAGCACCAAATAATTTTAATGGAGCTAGTAGCAACAACAAAAATACTCTTGAAGATACTCTGGAAAGTTTTATTGCTAGTCAAACTGAGCAGAATGAAAACTTCAAAAATATTCCGAAGAATCATGATAACTTACTTGGTCCATTGACCAGTAAGATTGTTGGACTAGAAAATGATGTGTAGATGCTTGATGGAAGAACCAAGAATATGGAAGCACAAGTGGCTAAAATTGCAGAGAGCCAAACATTGATCCTAGCTAAGTTTGCAGGTAAACCGGAACCTGACCCGGTTGAAGATGTCAAGATGGTAAGAAGCAATGAAGAGAAGACCAAAGAACTTGATACAAGCCGTGTGCCAAAATATAATTATACCGGCAGACTTCGTAAAGATGATATCAATGAAGTACCCACTACCTGAGGTATCTAAAAATGAGGCATACAATGTCTTTGTTGATCACGTTGCAGCTAAGGTAGGTGAACTTGATGATGAAAGAAAGAAGCTATATAGTAAGTTACCAGCTAAGCAAGAAGATCTTCTGAGCCTACTATAGAGATTGAGATTGGTTTAAATAAGTTCAATGCTTTATGTGATCTTGGGGCTAGTGTTTCTACTATTCTTAAGTCTGTTTATGATAGTCTCAATCTAGGCCATTATGCTACTACTGAGATTAGATTGAATATGGCTAATTCTACTTTTACTCATGCAATAGGAATTAAGCATGGAGTTATAGTTCAAATAAATGATTTCCCTATCATGATTGATCTCGTGATAGTTGATATGCCTGAAGATCCTATTGCTCCTATAATTCTCGGTAGAGCTGTTCTAAGGACTATCAAAGTTGTGATAAATGTGTTTGAGGGGAATGTGAGATTTGACTTGCCCTCTAAAGATCCTTTTGTAAGACATTTCCCCAGAAAAAAGAAAATGAAGACCTACACCGAAGAGGGCATTGTTGTCAATGCTAGAAGCTATGGTCTCGGTGTATTTACACCACCTTGATCACCACTACGGTTGAGCTAACCGACCGAAAACAAGCGCTTCGTTGGAGGCAACCCACGTGAATAAAGTAGACAAGTAAGTTTTATTTTTGGTTTTTGGTTCCTATTTTCTACTTGTTTTTGGTTTCCAACGAAATCAATATCTATGGATCAAAATACATTGTTGATTTAACACGAGTTTTTTGAGCAACAAGAAACACCTGAAGCCTAGGGAAGCATCGAGGGGACCCACCAGTCAGCCAAAACGGCAGGTGGCCGGCCAGGGGGTGGCCACGCCACCTGAGCTTGTGCCCCCCCTGGTTACCGTCTTGACCTGATTCCACTACCATAAATCCCTATAAATACCGAAACCATCCGTTGTTCCTCTAGAAGAATTTTATCACCGCCGCAAGCCTCTGTTCCGAAGAGATCCCATCTGGAGCCCTGTTCTGAAGTTCTGCCAGAGGGGGAAGCCATTGTCAGGAGGCTCTCCATCAACCTTGGTGCCTCCATGACCATGTGTGAGTAGTTCCTTCAAGACCTACAGGTCCACAGTAGTAGCTAGATGGTTCTCTCTCTTTTGGATCTTTGATACCATGTTCGCCTTCTTCCTTGTGTGATTGGGATCAATCCGATGTAATTTTGTAGTGTGTTTGTTGGGACATGATGAATTGTGAGTTTATCATCAGATCATTCATTGATTCATAATGAATCTTTTGAAGTTTCTTTGTTGTATAATTAAATATCTATGTATGCTTTCCGATCTATTTGTCTTCTCTGCCAAGATTGATTAGTAGATCTTCAAAGGAAGTGGTGCACAATAGTGGGTTCAATCTTGCAGTGTTCTATATCCCAGTGACAGAATGGGGACAAGACACGCATTTGTATTGTTGCCACTAAGGGTAAAACAACGGGGTTTGATCTTATTGCTAGATCTTCCTGTCTACATTATGTCATCTTGCTTATTGTGTTGCTCTATTTCTTGTAAAATAAATACTTTGAGATGCATGCTAGATAGCGGTCTTGGGGTGGAGTAATCGTAGTAGATGTTGTTGGATTAATGGTCTACTTATCACGAACGTAATGCCTATATGAGATTATGCCATGAATGCTCATAGTTATAAACGTTGCTATTCTTGTCAATTGCCCAACTGCAATTTGTTACCGTGCCATTTGCCTTCTTTCGAGAGGGATACCTCTAGTGAACCTATGGCCCCCAGGTTTATTCTTCTATCAATACAAACTCCTACAAAATTACTTCTTTACTATTTGCCTTTACTTTTTGCCGCATTATTATATTTCTATCTATTTGCTATTAACCTTGTAACTAGCAAGACAAGGGACTTGACAACTGATATCTCCTTCTTATTGATCCGGCGTTGGAACAAGAAAGGGTATCCTGCACCTATTACCCCAGAGGTGACCCTGGGTATCGAACCCAAGAGAGGAAGATCCCCTTGAAGCAATGGTCTCTAGCAAGCTTTTGACAAAGTCTCAAATCCAGCTTTTGACCGGATCAGCAAGCAAATTGTGATTCAAATACTTATAATAAAAAGAAGGTACGGGGATGAGGTCTTAATGCTTACAACCATGTATTGGTGTTGGGATAAAAAATGATATTAGTTTGTGCTCGGGAAGTCACCCATCAAGAGGTGCTTGCTTCGTATCGGAGTGGGGGATGTGTCCAAATAACATCTTGACCGGCTCGAGTCCTGCATCATGAATCAGTTGTCCTACCGCAGGCCCTATCCGTCTCATGGGGTTGCCTTGATAATTAAGATAATAATATCAGACAAAAGCTTTGGGAGTTTAATGACTACACCTCATGAATCCCCAAGGGTATGATCCATGTTACCCTACTAAACCTTACTGTCACTGGTGTTCGGTATAACACTTCACGCCCCCCTTGCTCCTAGCCTCACCGGTGCTCAATCTCCATGATCCTGGGTACCTGCAGGGATGAAGATCGCAGATGATGACTGACAGCACATTTGCTCCCTGGGTGGTTTTGGTAATTCATAACAACATATATCTCATTGAACTAATGTCCATTCAAGTTAAAGATTTCAGGATGTTCAATGATTGGCATGGCATGGACTAGAGATGTGGACCCCTCAAAATGCTAAGGACTAGGATTGGCAAAAGATCAAGACTCTACATTTTTGGTTTAGTGATCCAAGATCACATTGAGTCCATAAGAAAGCCAATACTATTAAAAGGGGATGAGGTGTTGCTTAATGATCTATTTGCTCAAGTGCTTAGTAACAGTACTCCTAAACCCTCAACCACTCTCTCTACCCAAATATGTCTAGAACCTACATTCCAACTCGGCCCCACCGAAATTTCCTATCCGGCCCCATCGAGTTCATCCAAGACTTAGCCACTGCCAAAAACCCTAACAAATCGGATCCACCGAAATGGATCTCGGTCTCACCGAGATGGCCTTGCCAACTCTCTGTAATCGTTTGCACTTACTTCGGTCTCACCAAGTTTTCCAAATCGGTCTCACCGAGATGGCTTGCCAACTCTCTGTTGCCTTATTGCTTCACTTCGGTCTTACCGAGTTGATGCAATCGGTGCCACCGAGATGAGGACTGCCCTAGCCATTGCACTTCGGTCCATCCGAGTTGTTCGTATCGGTCCCACCGAGATTCCTAACGTTCATATCTTTTACACAGTTCGGTGCTACCGAGATGATTGTTTCGGTGCCACCGAGTTGGGTCAAAAGTGTGTAACGGTTGGATTTTGCGTGGAGGCTATATATACCCCTCCACCACCTCCTTCTCAGTAAGGAGAGCCATCAGAACGTGCCTACACTTCCACCATACATTTTCTGAGAGAGAACCACCTACTCATGTGTTGAGATCAAGCTGTTCCATTCCTACCATTTGAAACTTGATTTCTAGCCTATCCCAAGTTGCTTTCCACTCAAATCCCTCTTCCACCATAGCCAAATCTGTGAGGAGTTGTTTGAGTGCTGGGAAGACTATCATTTGAAGCACAAGAGCAAGGAGTTCATCAACAACACACCGTCTATTATCTTTTGGAGAGTGGTGTCTCCTAGATTGGTTAGGTGTCACTTGGGAGCCTCCGACATGATGTGGAGTTGAACCAAGCAGTTTGTAAGGGCAAGGAGATCGCCTACTTCGTGAAGATCTACCCCGAGTGAGGCTAGTCCTTCGTGGACGTAAGCCATGGTGGAATAGACAAGGTTGCTTCTTCGTGGACCCTTCGTGGGTGGAGCCCTCCGTGGACTCGCGCAGCCGTTACCCTTCGTGGGTTGAAGTCTCCATCAACGTGGACGTACGATAGCACCACCTATCGGAACCACGCCAAAAACCACCGTGTCTTCATTGCGTTTGAAATCTCCAACCCCCCTCTCTACTTACATATGCAATCGTTTACATTCCGCTGCTATACTCTTAGAATTGCATATGTAGGGTGATGCTTGACATGTACTATTGCTAAAATCTAGCCACAACTAAAATTGGGAAAAGGTTAGTTTTTTTTTAATCAAGTAGTCTAATCACCCCCCTCTAGACATACTTTCGATCCTACAAGTGGTATCAGAGCCTTGGTCTCCTTAAGCCTTGATTTCCATTGCTTTGGTGATCATAGCCTTGGTTTCACAACCTAGGAGAGTATGGAGTCTAGTGAGGGTAACTACCACCGTAGAGGTCCATATTTTGATGGTACAAACTTTGCTAGTTGGAAACATAAGATGAAAATGCATATTCTTGGTCATAACCCCGCCGTTTGGGCTGTTGTTCGTGTTGGCTTGCAAGGTGATTTCTTTGAGGATGGCAAGGAACCGGATCGTGAAGTAACCCCGGAAGAATTGAAGTTGTTGCAATACAATGCTCAAGCTTGTGACATTCTATTCAACGGTTTATGTCCGGAAGAATTCAACAAAATCAGCCGCCTTGAGAATGCAAAGGAAATTTGGGATACTTTGGTTGATATGCATGAGGGTACCGAGTCCGTCAAGGAATCTAAGTTGGATGTGCTTCAAAGTCAACTTGACAAGTTCAAGATGAAGGATGGTGAAGGAGTCGCTGAGATGTACTCTAGGCTTGCTCTCATCACAAATGAGATTGCCGGCTTAGGAAGTGAAGAGATGACTGACAAATTTATCATCAAGAAGATACTTAGTGCTTTGGATGGAAAATATGATACCGTCTGCACATTGATCCAAATGATGCCAAATTATAGAGATCTCAAGCCCACGGAAGTCATTGGAAGGATCGTTGCTCATGAAATGTCACTCAAGGACAAAGAGGAGCTGCACAACAAATCATGTGGTGCTTACAAATCCTCAACCGATGCTCCAACAACTTCAAGTGACAAGCTAGTATCAAATGAAGAGATAAGCCTAATGGTGAAAAGGTTCAACAAGTTCTACAAGAACAAAGGGAAAGAAAGAAGCTCTAGCTCAAGACATTATGAGAGAAGATCATCAAGTCATGACCGTAATTGTTACAATTGTGGAAAGCCCGGACACTACTCCAATGAGTATACGGCTCCCTACAAGAAAAGAGATGAATCACCAAGAGGAAGACATAGAAGAGATGAATCACCTCATAAGGAGAGAAGGAGTAGAGATGATCGTTATGAACGAAGACACTCTCGAAGAAGCAAGGATTCGGAGAGGAAGGACAAGTCATCCAAGAGCTACACAACAAGAAGACATCAAGCTCATGTTGGTGAATGGGTTTTCGGCTCCGACTCCGACAACCACTCCGAGAGAAGTTATCACTCCAACTCCGACTATAGTCAAGATGAAGGTGTTGCCGGACTTGCACTTGTGTCATCCAACTCCTATGATCTATTTGACTCACCAAATGAAGGAATTGGAAGATGCTTCATGGCAAAAGGCCCCAAGGTATCACACCCCGAGTATCTTGATTTCAATAGTGATGAAGATGATTTGCTTGGTGATGATGATTTACTTGTTGATAGGGATAGTAATGTGAGCTATAATGAAAAGGCTAGTAATCATGATAGTCAAGAGGAAACGAGTGACAATGCTATGAAGGAGATTGAGCGTCTAACTAAAGAACTAAATGCTCTTAAGTTAGCTCATGAAACAACTCAAGAGGATCATAGAGAACTTCTAAGAACTCATGAGAAGCTACCCTTCGGGAAGCTAAATTTAGAGCAAGAGCATGAGTTTCTTAAAGCTATCAATGACGATCTTCGAAAGAAGAGTTCTTCATATCTTGCCAAACGTTTACTCTTGTCTACCTTTATGCCACAAGTTAAACCTAAGCAAACTAGCAACAAGGGTAAAAATGGTTCTACCTCTAGTAGTAACAATAACAATGCTAAATCCAATATTGTTGCTTCTAGTAGTTCTATTGATTCCACTAATGATTCTCTTAGCCAAGTTACACTTGAGCAAGAAAATATGCTATTGAAAGGAATTATAGAAAAAGGTGTCTACAAGAGTCTTGCCGGGAGTAAGCAATTTGAGGAAATTGTACGCAAGCAAGGAAGGAACCGGAAGAACCAAGGTGTTGGTTTTGAACGAAATTTCAATGCCAATGGAGTTGAGTGGGAAGAAGATCAATACCCCAAGACGAAGTTTGTTCCTCAACAAGAGAAGTATGATCCTATTTCCTTCATGGGAACACAAGCTCAAGAAGATCTTCCACCACAAGACCACAAGCTAAAAGGCAAGGACAAGCTTCAAGAAGAGATTGATTCATTTGAAGAAGCTCCTCAAGCCATGGTCAAGTGGGTTCCCAAGACTTCATCAAGTTCTACTTCATCAAGTGCTACTACAACTCCAAGGATTCCCATCAAGTTGATGTGGGTCCAAAAGAAGAAGAACTAGAGAGTTCTTGAGGGTGACTCCGCCAACAAACTTCACTCATATTCTTTATGGCAAGGACTTGTGCAACCAACTTCCACATTTTGCACTAGTTCATGGAGTCACAAACCCTCTTGTTGGTAAGACAAGGGACAAGGTAATCAATGCATTCATGGACATCATCATATGTGTATTTCACTCTATGTCTATGGATATCCTTGTATGTTCCTTGAGTGGGACTAACCCATGTAGGTATTGAAAGCACAAAACTCCAAAGGATTGCTTCCAACTCTTGATGGTCTACATCAACATTGAGCATCCACATCTTCAACATCTACATGAAGTCATCATCGACAAAACCCAAGGTTAGTTCATCCCTCTTTGGGGGGATATCACTTCTAGGGGGAGCTTTGCTCTAAGTAATTGAGCTAAAGCAACTCTAATGGTGTGAACACATTAATGCTTTATGTAAAAGTGGCAACCCCACTTGTGCTTAAACGATGAGTATGACCTATGATCAAATGTTCTCATTTGGCTCCTAAGTCAATATACTCATATATAGATGACCTAGTCATCGCCATTGCTTGATAGATGCTAGAATTGGTTGTGCATGTTTGACACATATTTCATTTGCTATCTTATTGTGTGAGCATGTTGGTTTGCATGTTTTCATCATTCTAGGACATCCATTTGTTGTTTTGATTGTCTTGGTTTTTCTGACCAAGTGGATGTACAAGAATGCCTAAGTACCTTCTCTAGCTATCTATGCTTTCTTGTCTCAAATTCTATTCTTGCTGCATCACAAAAATTGAACAAGTCATTTTCGGACCCTCCGGGTGAGGAGCACTCGGAGCCACCGATCTGAAAGGGCTGAACCTCCAAAACCTTCTAAATGATTTCGGCCGAACCAACTCACTCAAACTCGGTCCAACCGAAATCACTTAGATTGATCTAGGTTTTCCATCTCGGTGCTACCGAATTGAACCATTTCGGCGCCACTGATATGCTATACTGCGTGCAGTTACACATATCGGTGCCACCGAGTTGTTCAACTCGGCGCCACCGATAGCGTACGGGTATATATATCGCGTGGACCGAACAGTTGAAATTTCTCGACCCCACTCGTTCCCGCTCCCCGTTGCTGCCATCGCCCTTCGTCTTCGGACTTCGCCGTCGTCTCCAGCGAGCTCTCACCGCCGGATTCTGCCGCCGTCAACGGGAATCTCCTCCGTTGTTGCCGCCGTAGAGGATCTCCACCAAGTTAGGGTGAGATTCGATCCCTTTCGTGCTTCCCATTTCCGATTCAATGCACGATTGGACTGCCTAAATTCATGCCACGGATTGAGAACTCCTGATACACTGCAAATTCCATAGATTAGATTCGAGCGAAATTTTTAGGTTTAAGTTTCCACCGAATGCATCTCGGACCGACAGATTTGAAATTTTCGGTACCACCGATTTGGCCTCTGGCCATAGCACTAGTACATCTCGGTGCCACTGAGTTGTGCGAATCGGTGAGACTGAAAGTAAAGTCTCAGTGAAACCCTAGCATCTCGGAGCCATCAAACCCCGTATCGGTCTGACCGAAGTGGCGTGTAAGGTTTCTGTAGTGTGCTTCGGTATCACCAAGATGATCAACTCGCTCCATCCGATATGCATCCTGTGAAAACTTGAAACTAAGAGTTGAACTCAAATTTTATGAAAATTATCTGCTTTTTGTGATGACTCATCTACTCTGCCCATACCTTTCTATTCACAGGGTCAGCTCAGCAAGATGTCAGACAACAGTGACAGTCAGAGCAGGTCAGAGCAGAATGCAGAAATGAGTGAAGGGTCAAGCCTAGCTGAAAGTTTCTATGAGGGAGAGAGGAGCTCTCCAGATCTTCCTAAAGCTGCAACTAGAACAAGGAAGAAGAAAACCTCAGATAGTGAGGATGAGGATTTTGTTGCAAGGGAAGCTGCATCCAAGAAAAAGAGAGTTGTGCTTGCTAAGGAGTACAACACCAAACCTTCAACTGCCAAAGATAAAACTGCTGTGAGGAAAGTGCCTAAACAGACTATGCAATTCACTCTTGAAAGTGACACAGAACCAGCTGCAGGTGGCAAGAAGAAAAGAGTAAGGAAAACTATTGCCCGTGTAATTGGCAGACCCTCCATGATGATTGATGAGGAGGAAGAGGATGAAGAGCCAGCAGCCACTGCACCCCCTGCAAAAGCTTAGAAGCTTATGTCAGATGCTATTAAGACTGCTGCCCCCAAGGCCAAGCCAAAGGTGTCAGCACCCAAGAGGTCAACCAGGAACATACCTGCTGCAGAGAAGAACAAGGCCCCAGTGCCTGAGTAAAATGTTGAAGAGGAGCCACTAGTGCTCAGAAAGTTGAAGCCTAAGATACTAGACCATGACAATGCACACCCAGTTGCGGAGAATATGATGATGAGAAAGGATAAAGGACTGCGTCAGTGGAGACTGTCAGATCCTTATGCTGCAAGAAGGAGGACAACATGTGACTATCGCTTTCACACTCGAGAACAACCAGATTTTTATGAGACAGTTTTGCTTGATAAGAAGCCCATAGTCAGTGACATGAGATGGGTGGATTGGGAATACATCGATGAGAACGAGGATTACTTCCCCCATGTTCATGAAAGCTTCAGAATTGCAGGAGTTGACGACTTTGTTGGTAAGAAGTTGACCAAGTGGAATGATGAGATGGTCATGCAGTTTTACTCTACTGCACACTTCTATCCAGATGGCCGCATTATATGGATGACTGAAGGTATCAGATACCAGTCTACCATCTCTGAGTGGGCAAGTCTTCTTGGTGCACCCAAGGAAGAGGATGATGACATAGACATTTATGCCAAGCTCAAGATGGATCACAACTCCATGGCTAACATGTATACTGCAATTCCTCAGAAAGACCTTGAGACTCACAAACTTGGATCAGTGAAGCATCTGCTCCCAGGATTAGCCACAACGAACACCATTTCGCGGTACACTCTGCTACCCAAGTCAGGAGATGACAAAATGATTCATGGCCACTCCATCAATTTGCTGCATTTATTTGACACACCTCAGAAATTCAAGGTGATGAGCCTGATAGTAGAGACTATCAAGAGGACTGCATCTGATCAGAAGAGGTCGTGCGGATATGCCCCACATATTCAGATTTTGATCAATTCCAAGGTTGGAACCAGCACTTACCTTCTTGATCGAGAGCACTTGCCACTCCGTCCAGATTTTGAGGACAATGTAATAGTGAAGGATCCTTCGCATCCCACTTCAGCACAAGCTCAAGAGAAGATCCGCATAGCAAAGGAAGCAAAAGCAGCTCAGGAGGCATCAGCTCCAAATGCTCCAATTGCCAATCTCATGACACCCAAGGATCAAATGACATATCTGCTTGAAGCCACTCTAAGGATTGAGCGAAGTTTGGCCAACCTCACCCAGACCCAGGCTAGTTTTGAGCGGATTATTGAGACCAAATTTCATGATTTGGATGTCAAGGTGACTGAGATTCAGACTACCGTAGAGCAACTGCAGAATGACGTTGATGCTGTCAAGACAGCCCCATCAGATGACAGTGGAGATGACAAACCAACCACACAGCAATTTCAGACAGTGCCCAGAGCAGCCAGGTCTGCGGCGATACCTGTTGTGGATCCAAGGACCACAGTATCTGCACCAGCTGCTACTGCCACAGTGCCACCCCCGGTCTCTACTCCACCAGTCCAGCAGACATCTGCAGAAGCCTTCGCGGATGCTCTCGTCTCCACGCCGTCTATGCACACCGGAGCTGCCAGCAGGAGGTCGCCTTCAGGAGCTTCGGAGGATCGTGCTTAGAGTGCCGACTAGTCCTATACGATTCAATCTTTTTGGTACTTGTTGCCAAAGGGGGAGAATTTGTATAGATCATAGGCTTCGAGAGAGAGTGTTTTGGTCGTTGGTTTTTCTCTCAAGAGTTCTCTTGCTTGTTTGCTTGTTGGTACTTTGTTATGTGTGTGCTTGCTACAGTTAATATGTTGCTTATGCTTGTGAGCTACCTCATGTGATGATGATACTATGCTTATTAGTATCACTATCTTGTATGATCATTTCATTTATGTTGGTGATGCGTTCTTATTATTCCAATCATATCATTTTGCGCGCTCCCCCAAGATGTATGTGACATGGAAGAGTGACCCATGAGCCTAATCGATTGTGCATTTGCATTCAAACGCAAATTTTTAATAATGCACACATTTAGGGGGAGCTCTTGCTTATCACATACTTCTCAAAGCGATGATGCATTTCATTCGTTTAATCATTTGTCGAAACTTTGATCTATATGTTGTCATCAATTACCAAAAAGGGGGAGATTGAAAGCACATTTGCTCCCTTGGTGGTTTTGGTAATTCATAACAACATATATCTCATTGAACTAATGTCCATTCAAGTTAAAGATTTCAGGATGTTCAATGATTTCCATGGCATGGACTAGAGACGTGGACCCCTCAAAATGCTAAGGACAAGGATTGGCAAAAGATCAAGACTCTACATTTTTGGTTTAGTGATCCAAGATCACATTGAGTCCATAGGAAAGCCAATACTATTAAAAGGGGATGAGGTGTTGCTTAATGATCTATTTACTCAAGTGCTTAGTAACAGTACTCCTAAACCCTCAACCACTCTCTCTACCCAAATATGTCTAGAACCTACATTCCAACTCGGCCCCACCGAAATTTCCTATCCGGCCCCACCGAGTTCATCCAAGACTTAGCCACTGCCAAAAACCCTAACAAATCGGATCCACCGAAATGGATCTCGGTCTCACCGAGATGGCCTTGCCAACTCTCTGTAATCGTTTGCACTTACTTCGGTCTCACCAAGTTTTGCAAATCGGTCTCACCGAGATGGATTGCCAACTCTCTGTTGCCTTATTGCTTCACTTCGGTCTTACCGAGTTGTTGCAATCGGTGCCACCGAAATGAGGACTGCCCTAGCCATTGCACTTCGGTCCATCCGAGTTGTTCGTATCGGTCCCACCGAGATTCCTAACGTTCATATCTTTTACACAGTTCGGTGCTACCGAGATGATTGTTTCGGTGCCACCGAGTTGGGTCAAAAGTGTGTAACGGTTGGATTTTGTGTGGAGGCTATATATACCCCTCCACCACCTCCTTCTCAGTAAGGAGAGCCATCAGAACGTGCCTACACTTCCACCATACATTTTCTGAGAGAGAACCACCTACTCATGTGTTGAGATCAAGCTATTCCATTCCTACCATTTGAAACTTGATTTCTAGCCTATCCCAAGTTGCTTTCCACTCAAATCCCTCTTCCACCATAGCCAAATCTGTGAGGAGTTGTTTGAGTGCTGGGAAGACTATCATTTGAAGCACAAGAGCAAGGAGTTCATCAACAACACACCGTCTATTATCTTTTGGAGAGTGGTGTCTCCTAGATTGGTTAGGTGTCACCTGGGAGCCTCCGACATGATGTGGGGTTGAACCAAGCAGTTTGTAAGGGCAAGGAGATCGCCTACTTCGTGAAGATCTACCCCGAGTGAGGCTAGTCCTTCGTGGATGTAAGCCATGGTGGAATAGACAAGGTTGCTTCTTCGTGCACCCTTCGTGGGTGGAGCCCTCCGTGGACTCGCGCAGCCGTTACCCTTCGTGGGTTGAAGTCTCCATCAACGTGGACGTACGATAGCACCACCTATCGGAACCACGCCAAAAACCACTGTGTCTTCATTGCGTTTGAAATCTCCAACCCCCCTCTCTACTTACATATGAAATCGTTTACATTCCGCTGCTATACTCTTAGAATTGCATGTGTAGGGTGATGCTTGACATGTACTATTGCTAAAATCTACCCACAACAAAAATTGGGAAAAGGTTAGGTTTTTTTGGGTCAAGTAGTCTAATCACCCCCCTCTAGACATACTTTCAATCCTACAATGACCCACAAGTATAGGGGATCAATCATAGTCCTTTCGATAAGTAAGAGTGTCGAACCCAACGAGGAGCAAAGGAAATGACAAGCGGTTTTTAGCAAGGTGTTTTCTACAAGGACTGAAAGTAGCGGTAATTGATAGTTTTGTAGCAAGATAATTCGTAACGAGTAGCAAGTAACAAGTGTTACAAAAGTGCAGCAAGGTGGCCCAATTCTTTTTTCAGTAAAGGACAAGCCGGAACGGTCTCTTATATAAAGCAAAGCGTTCTCGAGGACACATGGGAATTATTGTCTAATCACTTTCATCATGTTGATTTGATTCGCGTTCGCTACTTTGATAATTTGATATGTGGGTGGACCGGTGCTAGGGTGTTGTTCTTACTTGAACAAGCAACCCTCTTATGATTACCCCCTCTCGCAAGCATCCGCAACTACGAAAGAAGAATTAAGATAAATCTAACCATAGCATGAAACATATGGATCCAAATCAGCCCCTTACGAAATAACTCATAAACTAGGGTTTGAGCTTTTGTCACTCTAGCAACCCATCATCTACTTATTACTCCACAATGCCTTCCCTTAGGCCCAAGTATGGTGAAGTGTCATGTAGTCGATGTTCACATGACACCACTAAAGGAAGCAACAACATACATATCATCAAAATATCGAACGAATACCAAATTCACATGATTACTTATAACTAGACTTCTCCCATGTCCTCAAGAACAAACGTAACTACTCACAAACCATATTCATGTTCAAGATCAGAGGGGTATTGAATATCATTTAGGATCTGAACATATAATCTTCCACCAAATAAACCAACTAGCATCAACTACAAGATGTAATCAACACTACTAGCAACCCACAGGTACCAATCTGAGGTTTTGAGACAAAGATTGAATACAAGAGATGAACTAGGGTTTGACATGAGATGGTGTTGATGAAGATGTTGATGAAGATTGGTCCTCCCATGATGAGAGGATCGTTGGTGATGTCGATGGCTTCGATTTCCCCCTTTCGGGGGGAAGTATCCCCGGTGAAATCACTCCACCGGAGGGCAAAAGTGCTCCTGCCCAGGTTCCGCCTCGAGACGGTGGCGCTTCGTCCCGAAAGTCTTCTCTACAACTTTTTTAGGGCAAATGAGCTTATATAGCAGAAGGAGGGTCCGGAGGCGAGCTGTGGGGGGCGCGCCATGATGCCTTGTGGGCAACTGGTGGGTCCCCTCTGCTATTTATTTTCTCCAGTATTTTTTATATATTCAATAAAAAATCTCCGTAAAATTTCAGGTCATTTGGAGCTATGTAGAATAGGTATCTCTGCTGTAGCTATTTCAGGGCCAGAATTCCAATTGCCGGTATTCTCCCTCTTCATATAAATCTTGCAAATTAAGAGAGCAAAGGCATAAGAATTGCATCATAAAGTGAAATAATGACCATATACATTACAAAAATCAGTAGGAATTCATGATGCAAATTGGACGTATCAACTCCCCCAAGCTTAGACCTTGATACGTCTCCAACGTATCTATAATTTTTGATTGTTCCATGCTATTATAGTATCAATCTTGGATGTTTTTATACACAATTATATGCAATTATATATCATTTTTTGGGACTAACCTATTAACCTAGTGCCTAGTGCCAGTTGCTGTTTTCTGCTTGTTTTTGGCTTTTCAGAGAAACAGTACCAAATGAAGTCCAAATGCCACGAAACTTTTTGGAGATTTTTTTCTGGACAAAAGAAACCTTGGAAGCTTCGGGAGGAGGCCAGAAGCCTCACGGGGGCTCCACAAGGCAGTAGGGCGCGCCCCGGGGGGGGGGGGCGCCGTGATACCTTGTGGGGCCCACGTGACTCCGTTTGACCTAATTCCACTTCTATAAATTCACAAATATTGGGAAACCCCCAAAAATCCAGAAGAAATAACCTTTATGCCGCCACAAGCCTCTGTTCTTCCGCGATCCCATCTGGAGGCCTTTTCCGGTACTCTGCCGGAGGGGGAATCGATCACGGAGGGCTTCTACATCAACCTTGCTGCCCTTCCGATGATGTGTGAGTAGTTTAACACAGACCTACGAGTCCATAGCTAGTAGCTAGATGGCTTCTTCTCTCTCTTTGATCTTCAATACAATGTTCTCCTTGATATTCTTGGAGTTCTATCTGATGTAATCTTCTTTTCCGGTGTGTTTGTTGGGATCCGATGAATTGTGAGTTTATGATCAGATTATTCATGAGAAATATTTGAGTCTTCTCTGAACTCTTTTATGCATGATTGTTATAGCTTTGTATTTCTCTCTGATCTATCGGTTTAGTTTGGCCTACTAGATTGATTTATCTTGCAATGGGAGAGGTGCTTTGTGATGGGTTCAATCTTGCGGTGCTCAATCCCAGTGACAGAAAGGGACATGACACGTATTTGTATTGTTGCCATTAAGGATAAAAATATGGGGTTTATTCATATTGCTTGAATTTGCTTCTCTACATCATGTCATCTTGCTTAAGGCGTTACTCTATTTCATACTTAATACCCTAGATGCATGCTGGATAGCGGTCGATGGGTGGAGTAACAGTAGTAGATGCAGGCAGGAGTCGGTCTACTTGTCTCGGACGTGATGCCTATATACATGATCATTGCCATGAATCCTTCATAATTATTTGCTATTCTGTCAATTGCCCAATAGTAATTTGTTTACCCACCGTATGTTTCTGCGCTCGAGAGAGAAGCCTCTAGTGAAAACTATGGCCCCCGGGTCTATCTTTATCATATTAAAAACCCAAAAATACCTTGCTGCAATTTATTTACTTTTATTTTTATTAGTATTTTAGTTTAGCTATTTACCTCTATAAGATTTAATCCTTGCAAGTAACCGCTAAGGGGATTGACAACCCTCTTATTTGCCTTGGGTGCAAGTGTTTGCTCTTGTGTGTGCAGGTGCGTTTTAATGGAATTTTGCTTGGTTCTCCTACTGGATTGATAACCTTGGTTCTTAACTAAGGGAAATACTTATCTCTACTATACTGCATCATCCTCTCCTCTTCGGGGAAATACCAACGCAGACTACAAGTAGCAGACCTCGCTTGTCCTCAAGCGAAAACCGAAATCGATAATCATGACCACATGTTTAGAGAGAGAGAGGTGCCGATAAAATAAAATACGGACATGAGAGCATCATGATTAATTCCATAACAGCAATATATTATCATAAAGCTTCCCATGAACAAGTAATAATTCATCACAATATTGAAGTACACAGCATAAACTTTCTTGAAAACTAACAAACTATGTTCTTGGTCAATGAAACAATTACAATTCATCATATTTTCAGGAAGAGTCTATGTAAGAGCTTTTTGTTTAGCAAGTCCACATACTCAACTATCATTTAGTCTTCTATGATTGCTGACACTCACGGCATATTTTTATGGAGCAAAAGCTTCAATCAGACACATATATAGAAAGATGGGGGTTTATAATTTCACCTCCCAACAAATTTACCTCAAGGGTAATGTCAACAATAATAACTCATGATCACTTACATCCAACTAGATATATATGCCTAGATCTTTCCCCACCACACGGTGCTTGCAAAGAGAGAAAAATAAAAATGGAATAGAGAAGAATACTATTGACTCTTGCATAAAAGTAAATACAGAAAAGTAAAAGATAGGCCCTTCGCAGAAGGAAGCAGAGGTTGTCATGCACTTTTTATTTTTGGATGTGCAAACTCTTAATGTAAAGGAACGTCACTTTATATTGCCCCTTGTGATAGCAACCTTTATTATGCAGTCTGTGGCTTTTATTTCTTTACCATTACAAGATCGTACAAAGCTTATTTTCCCTTACAATAAAAGTTCATACATATTTAGAGGCAATTTTTATTGCTTTATTCACCGATGACAACTTAGTTGAAGGATATTATTCAATCCATAGGTAGATATAGTGGACTCTCATGACATGAAACTGGGTTCAAGGGTTTTGGATGCACAAGTAGTATCTCTACTTAATGAGAATTTTTGGCTAGCAAAAGATAGGGGGCAAGCACCACATGTTAGAGGATCTATGACAATATAACTTCTATGTGAATATAAGCAAACATAACTCATTACATTGTCTTCCTTGTCCAACATTAACTATTTGGCATAGAATATTTAATGGGGGCTCACAATCATAAAAGATGTCCAAGATAGTATATTTATATGTGAATCCTCTCTTCCTTTATTAACTTTTTCGTGAATTGCATCAATGACCCATGCTATGTTTGTTAACTTCCAATAAATTTTATCAAATATACTTTTATTCATGTAAAGTCATTACTCTCCAAGGAATTAGCATATGATCTTTTCATTCTTTTATTGCTTACATGGAAACATAAAAGTAAAGAAGCAAAACTCAAACTATTCTTTATTATATAAATCTCACACACGATTACATAGATAGATAGATCACAAAAACAAGCACTCGAAACTAGATAATACTAAAACTTTATTATTCTAAATCATGAAATAACTAAGGATCGAAGTAAGATAGATAATGATGATAAAAAGGTGATGGTGATACGATACCGGGGCACCTCCCCCAAGCTTGGAACAAGCCAAGGGTGGTGCCCATACCCGTGTACTCAAGTGTCTTTCTTCGGTGATGGTGGTGATGAAGTAGTGGGCTTGTCCTCTGTCTTCCACAGCATAGGCTCTCCATCATAAAAGGATGAACGTGTTTCCGGAGTCCTGAAACTTGCAGCTAAACTCATACCTTTAAATTTGGCTTCATACTCAAAATTCTGGTTTTGTAAGTCATAAATTTGGGTCTGAGGATGATCAATCCGGTCATTGAGCTTGAAGATGATGTTCCCAATATCCTTGCTGTCCACTTTGTGCTCACAGATGAATTCCGTGATCATGGAGTGATTGGCGTTGAGTCCGCACTCCACCATCCCCTGGCACTTGAAGATCTCCTGTTCCACTGCTTCAAGCCTGGCCTTCTCGCTCCCGGCCTTCTTAGGTCCCTGAACGTCCCAGATGTGGAGAACCCCCTCATGCATCTTAATGGCTTGAGGGTGTTTCATCACCTTTGGTAGGTACGGGTTGATGACCTTCTCGTAGAACTTGTCCTTGGACGAACTTGGGAGCGCCATGGTGACCTAGATCTGTCAGAAAAACAACCCGAAACAAGAACATAGGAGAAACTTGCGATGCGGTGGTCAAAACATATGGGAGTATATATAAAGAATTTGTATCTTGCAAAACAAGCATACAGGAGGAAAACGGAGTCGGGAGGGCACACGAGAGGCCCACAAGGCAATACCGCGCAACCCGGGGGGTCGCGCCCTGTTGCCTTTTGACCTCCTCGTGGGTCCCCTCGGCTGTTTCTTATTTTTGTATTTTTTCTAATATTCCAAAACGGACAGAAATTATTTTTATGGAATTTTTGGAGTCGGTTTACTTACCGTATCACATACCTACCCCTTTTCAGGGTTCCGGAGCGTTCCGGAAGGACTCTTTGATGTGTTCCTCCGGTGTCATAGTTTGAATAAGGCATACCTGAGATATAATGCTTAATTCTTTGACCATTCACCACTCTCGGATTCGTGCCTTTGGAGTTGTTGATTTTGATAGCTCCAGAGCGATAAACTTCTTCGATGATATGTGGCCCTTCCCATTTAGAGAGAAGTTTTCCTGCAAAGAATCTGAAACGAGAGTTGTACAATAGAACATGCTCACCAACATTAAATTCCTGTTTTTGAATTCTTTTATCATGCCATCTTTTAACGTTTTCTTTTAATAACTTGGCATTTTCATAGGCTTGGGTTCTCCATTCATCTAAAGAGCTAATGTCAAACAACCTCTTTTCACCGGCAAGTTTAAAATCATAATTAAGTTCTTTAATTGCCCAATATGTCTTATGTTCTAATTCAAGAGGTAGATGACATGCTTTTCCATAGACCATTTTATATGGAGACATACCCATAGGATTTTTATAAGCAAATCTATAAGCCCATAATGCATCATCAAGTTTCTTAGACCAATTCTTCCTGGATCTATTAACGGTCTTTTGCAAAATTAACTTTATTTCTCTATTACTCAATTCAACTTGTCCGTTAGACCGAGGATGATAAGTGTCGGTGTAAAAACCGGTTGACCTCGGGGTAGGGGGTCCCGAGCTGTGGATTTCGGATCAATGGTAACAGGAACAATGGATACGATGTTTACCCTGGTTCGGGCCCTCTCTATGGAGGAAAAACCCTACATCCTACTCTTGTTTATATTGATGATGAAGTATCGAGTACAAGCTTGATCTACCTCGAGATCGTCAGGAGAAGCCTAACCCTAGAGCTAGGAGGATGGTAATTGTGATCCTGTGTCCTCTACAGGCTAAACCCTCTGGCTTATATACACGCCAGGTAGGGGCATCTAGGGTTACATAGGCGGTATCTAGGGATGCATATGGAGGTAGCAAGAGTTGTCTTGGGGTACACTCCAAGTCTTCGGCAGAGACCGTCTTGATCACGTCACAGCTTCCGGAGTCCATCTGGATGAGAACAGGGCCTTGGGGCCCAGCCCGATGACTATGGGCCGTCTAGGTTGGTACCCCCTAGTCCAGGACACCGTCAGTAGCCCCCGAACTGGTCTTCTATGCCGAGGACGACACCCTCGCCCTTCCACAACTTCGGATCCGGAGTCCTTGGCTCGACAGACGAGTTCCCTCCTGCTGTTGACTCTTGTCTTCTTACTCAAGGCTGCCGCAAACCACTCCTCGAAGGAGTGGCATACCTTGTTCGGAACCCGAAGACACGACCCATATCCGAGGTCGTGGGGTTACTTAGCCTCAAAGGCCTGCCGTGTAGGTGTGAACAGTACTTTCTAGCCTGACAACTTTATCGAAGCGGCACCACCCATGACCCGGTGAGCAGTTACTGCTCACTCGAATCGCGGCCTGAGGCAATCTTTTTACAGGCACGTCCCATCGAAACAGAGATCGTGCCCACTTTTTAAGGGATATCATTATGATTTTGTTTCTCCCTGTACGCATAATGGCATCTTTTACGGGTAATGGAGATTTCAATGGCACGGAAGGGGGGACTCTTGGTCTTTTCACCAGTCCATATAAGAGCAAGGAGTTAGCAACAGAGAGTTCACGCTCCCTTGCTTCCCTGCCTATTGCCTCCCAAGCTCCACCGCTCAGACCCAATCCCAAACTCTTCCCACTCCCTCAGCACCCTTTGCCTCAACAATGGCGGAGCCCAACCTCAAGGGGCACTGGGGCAGCTCCTCCATGACGGAGGGTACCATTCTGGAGCTGCGCAGCGTGGGGTACATCCACGCGGAGGTCCGCACTCGCGCACCTACTCCAAAGCAGTGCATACCCACCCCCAAAGCCGGGGAGAAGGTCGTCTTCGTCCCCCACTTCATCAGGAGTCTGGGGTTCCCACTGCACCCCTTCGTGCGTGGGATCCTGTTCTACTACGGGCTAGATTTTCACCATCTAGCCCCGAATTCCATCCTCCACCTCGCCACCTTCATCACGGTTTGTGAGGCCTTCCTCTGCATCGAGCCACACTTCAGGCTATGGCTGAAGATCTTCGGCGTCAAGCCGAAGTCCAGTGACTCCGAGCTCGCAGAGTGCGGGGGAGCAATGATCAGCAAGAACCAGAAGGCGGTCTGGTTCAAAGGCACCTTCATCGAGACCATCAAGGAGTGGCAGCGCGAGTGGTTCTACATCACAGAGCCACTTGCCGCCGGCCAAGCCGAGGTCGAGTTTTCGGCCGACCCTCCTTAGAAGCTCGTGTCCTGGAAGAGGAAGGGCATGGACTGGGGGAACCCGACGGAGGTGGAGGTGCTGACCTAGAAGATCGACTTCTGGATAAACCAGAAGGGCATCAAGCTGACGGACGTGGCGAACGTCATGCTCCACCGCCGCATCCTGCCACTTCAGTCCCGGGCTACCCCGATGTGAGCGTACAAGCCCGAGGATGTGGTGCCCATCCACCACTTCTTCCGCTCCACCCCGGCAGGGATGTGGAAGCTGATGTTCAAGCCGTCCAAGGACGGCTTTCCCGAGGCCGGGAGGGACTTCGGCTTCGAAGCCGCCCACGATGGCCCCGAGGTAAATTTTGATGCTTAGTCTTACACTTTGCGTTTCTCGATCCCTTACAAATGTTGGCTAATCAATCGGGCACTTGCAGAAGTGGATCCCCAAGGCGCAGAAGATGCTGTGCCCGGCGCTGCAGCCTGAGGGGGAGAGGACTCCCCAGCTTGGGGCCCTCCTGATCGAGGAGCCACATGTGGTGATCCCCATGGAGTCCAGACCTCCACGGGGCAGAGCGGGCCTCCGAGGTCGGGAGACCTCGATCACCCGGTCCGAGGAAACCCATGCCTCTTCCACCCACAAAGATGAGGAGGGAGGCAAGGGGGAAGAGAGATTTTCCCCTAAAGGGATGCGGGCGGCATCCGAGGGCACCGAAGAAGAGGGAGCGAGGCCGAAAGGCCCGAAGAGGCCACGCCAGGCCTCAGCCGATCCCGTCCTGCCGGAGAAGCCTAGCTTCCCCGAAGATTCGGACGAGGACCTCCTCGCCCTGGGGAGGAAGAAACCGGCACCCCGGAGGTATGTAATCAATACCTAATTTAGACTTCGAGAGCCTATCTTCCCACATGAGACTTACAAGTGATCTTTTGCCAGCCCGCCAGGGGCCCGCCTCAGAGGCAACACTTCGGGCGATCTGCCCTCATCGGACAGCGGGACGCCTGAACGCACCAAGACTCCCCCAGCTCTCGAAGGGCTGGGGGAAGTGTCGTCCAGTCCGGCCCCTCCGGTCAACACATCGGGGGCTGGGGTAGCAGTCGTCATGGCCGAGGGTTATATCTCGGCCACACCAGACCAAGGGGAACCAGTCCCCGAGGTCCTCAAGAAAGGGTTGGGCCAAGCCTCGGCCCAGCCCGAACAGTCTCCGACGCCTGTGCCACAGCCGGAGACCCTCGTTCCCAGCACTTCGGTGGTGGGCTCAGAGGTCGCTCCACCCCCGCCTCCCATCATGGAGCGGGTTGGCGCGGGGTGGCCTGAGGAGATGGAGGCGGCCTTAACGGGCTCCTCCATCGTGGAAGAGCACCGTGCCTTGATTGGCACGGCGCTACAAGGCTTCCGGTCTATGGAGGCCAGAATGCGCGAGGTCTTCAAAGGCCTCTTCAGGAGCTTCGAGGTACGTTATTTCGCGTTTGTGATTATGAATAACCTTCGAGTTTACGATTGCTTGTAGTAGCGGGCTTTTGTCTGAAGACTTATTGCGTAGCATGGCGCTTATAGAAGCATAGCCAGCCAGTAGCCCCTGAGCCCAAAGCTAGTTTGCCAAAACTGGCCTTGGGGTCGATGCTTGAGTAAGATTTTGTTGCCTGGCCTATAGCCCCCAAGGCTCTAGTCGATCTTTTAAAAGGGGGTGACCAGGGACTGACAGGTGAGTGCGTATTTGCAGGTGTCGTCCTCGGCTCCGAGCTCCACCTTCGAGGAGGTGGCGGAGATGAATAGGAAGGTGTAGAGGTCTGAGGAGGACCTCCATCTAACGAAGAGATAGATTGAGCTGTCTCAAGGTAAACTTCAAGAAGTTTTGAGAGTGCCGATTTTACTTCGGGAGATGTTCTTAAAAGATCTAGTTCTGACGCCGAGCTATTTTGCGTGATAGCTGCTACGGTGGAGTTTGAGACGCTTAAGGCTGAGCTAGTCAAAGCTCGGCAAGAGGCCGAGCAGCAGAAGGCTACGGCCTCAAAGGCCGAGGAGGAGCTGGCTGCCGAGAAGGCGGCCAGGGATAAGGACCAGGCACGGGTCCTGGAAGTGGAGGAGACCTTGGAGGGTGACTACAAGGAGCGCGACGCCTTCCAGGAGAAGGAGAAGGTGGTGAGCACCGAGCTCGAAAAGCTGCATCCGGCCCATGCCGAGGTCCAATCCTAGGCCCGTGCAGACCGTGAGGTGCTTCAGCAAGTGAAGCAGATCGCTGCCGGTAAGCCATTTTTTCTCCAGTGTGTTTTCGGCCGCAAGGGGTTCGTCGAGCTCACCCAGCTGTGGTGATCCGCAGAGGCCTTCGCGGATCTTCCGAGGAGCGCGGCGGACGCCGGCCGCTACTACGACGCGCAGGAGGGCCATGCAGTGGAGAAGGCGTTCTGGCTGCAATTCCAGGCGCCCTCGCATCCATCGCTGCTGAATGATTAGATGAAGCAGCTGATGGAGCTCCTACGCATGGCGAGGCCGGTGCTTCAAGACATCTGTGCCAACCTTTGGCCCACGGAGGCCCTACCGACCAGCTTCTTTGGGTTCTTTGCCCGTCTGTGGGAGGCCGCCCCCCAGTTGGTGCGCTGGAAACGTTCGGCGTGCCTGGAGGGTGCTCAGCGGGTGTATGCCCGCGTCATCACGCACTACCTACGCGTTGAACCGGGGGTCGTGGCCGCCTGGCTCCCCGAAGGGAAGAACCGGACCATGGAGCAGTACATGAGCAAGGCGATGGACGGGGCCCGGATCACCGAGGCTGAATGCTCTAAGGAAAACTTGTATTTTTAGAATTGTACTTCGGTATGCCGAAATGTAGTTCGGATGTAAAAAAACAATCCTTTATTTTGCAATGAATTCGGCTTTAATTTTCGACATGTGCTTGTGTGTTTTTATTTTTTGACTCCTGTGTGACCGTTTTTAATTGAAAGTGACCAGTCGTCGGCTTCGACCCCTTTGTGAAGTGCACATCGGGTGTTTCCGTGGTAGTCATGACCCTTAGCCGACGTCTCGGGTCCCGAAGGTGGTCCATGCTCGCGAAGACAAGGCAATCAGACTATAGTGGTTTTATAACTTTCACTCAGTCATAGGAGCTTGACTGTGGGGGCTGATGACGAGCCCCCGGTCCGTGGAGTGGTTCAGCTATATGGCCGAGGTCTATGCCACTAACCACTTCGGCCGATTTGATAAGGAGCCCTTCGTTTGACACGGGTAACATCAAGGGTACATTGCTGGACGCTGTCTTCGGATGGCCGACCAGTTTACGCTTACCAGGACAGTCTGTTTTTGGCTTTATCCACTGAGGTGCTTTGCCATGTAAGCTAGTAGCGCAATCGCAGTGGTTCTCCCTTTACACCCTTAGCCGAAGATATCGGAAACGTAAGGGGTAAGCACAGCAGCCGGGCAACCCAACTATTGACCAAAATTGAGGTTTGAAACTGATTCATATAATGCAACATCCGAGATGCCGAATATATACTTCGGACTTGTAGGGGGCATGAGATCGAAAAGCGAAGCCCATAGTAATTTTAAACAACAGTTGTATCATGAATGTATGCTTTTGGCTCAAAGGCAGTGAACATAAGGAGATGCACAATGACCTCGATGGGTGCACTTTTATTTAATGTGGTCAAGCCGTACATGCCGAGCTTTAACAAAAGGAATTTGTAAAAGATACAACTTAAAAGAAAAAGGCAAAGGAGTAAAAACATGGCGGATGTGCTAATGGGATTATTCACCCAAGCCCGTCACTGTCGCACATCTGTGTCTCTGTGTTGTTCATCAACTTGCTTTCGTTGAAAGCGAAGGAGGTGTGGGCTATCCGCGACCTTGACCTCTTATTTGCTTGATGCTTTTCGTCGGTCGAGTCCTTTGAAAAGGTATGCGGCTGCCGTTTGGATGGTTTAAGCCATGTGGACATGCTGCTTCTATTTGGGCCTTTTACAGTGCCCTGTTGGTATGCAAGTCCGAAGTGCGTTGCTACTCAGTCGAGCTGATAGCAACGCGTCATATGCTTTGACTCCTCGGCCGCCCATGGAATTTTTAGTGCAAAATTGTGCACCCTGGGGACGTAATGTCCTTCCAAGGGGAGGCAAACAAGGAGCCCGTGCCCCTATTTAGGAGGGATGATGGCCTGGCCAAGGTCGGCTCGTGTGGCCCGTACGTGCTTTGAGGAGCTGGGCTTGTGGCGAGCTGCCTCCTCGGTTGCCTGTACTTCGGCTGCGGAAGCCGCGGTCTGTTCCTCTTTTCGGAGGGAGCGTTCGGTGTTACCATTGACTGTAATAACACCATTTGGTCCCGGTATTTTCATCTTTAAGTATGCATAATTTGGGACTGCGTTAAAGCGGGCGAATGTGGTGCGCCCGAGCAGCGCGTGGTATCCGCTCCGAAAAGGGACTATGTCGAAGATTAACTCTTCACTTCGGAAGTTCTCAGGTGAACCGAAGACTACCTCCAATGTTACTGTTCCCGTGCAGCGGGCTTCGACACCTGGTATGACACCTTTGAAGGTGGTGGTGCTGGGTTTGATCCTGGATGAGTCTATGCCCATCTTTCTGATCGTATCCGCGTAGATTAAGTTGAGGCTACTGCCTTGATAACCCACAAGTATAGGGGATCAATTGTAGCTTTTTCGATAAATAAGAGTGTCGAACCCAACGAGGAGCTAAAGGTAGAATCAATATTCCCTTCAAGTTCTATCGACCACCGATACAACTCTACGCACACTTACGTTTGCTTTACCTAGAACAAGTATGAAACTAGAAGTACTTTGTAGGTGTAATGCTAGAACTACTTTGCAAGAATAAAACTATGAGTAATTTGCAAGATAATAAAAGTTAGTTATTTAGTAGAAAGCTTTTGTAACACAAGAGAAGGATTTGTCCATAGGCAATCGATAACTAGACCGGTAATCATTATTGCAATTTTTTATGAGGGAGAGGCATGAGCTAACATACTTTCCGTACTTGGATCATATGCACTTATGATTGGAACTCTAGCAAGCATCCGCAACTACCAAAGATCATTAAGGTAAAACCCAACCATAGCATTAAGTAACAAGTCCTCTTTATTCCCATACGCAACAACCCCCTTACTCGGGTGTAAGCTTCTGTCACTCTAGCCGCCCACTATAAGAGAATTATGAACATATTGCAAACCCTACAGCGGGAATCCCTCACACTTGCGTGACACGAAGGGCACCATAGGACAGCACCAAAATAAAACATACAACTCAAACCAATCACGATCATCAATCAACCCATAGGACAAAACGAATCTACTCAAACATCATAGGATTGCCACATATCATTGGATAATAATATATAGCGTTAAGCACCATGTTTAAGTAGAGATTACAGCGGGGAGAAGAGGTGTTACACCGCTGCATAGAGGGGGAGAGAGTTGCTGTTGACGGCGGCGAAGTTGTTGGTGTAGATCGCCGGCACGATGGTTGCCTCGGCGGCGTTCCGGTGCCACCGGGAGAGAGGGGGAGAGAGCCCCCCTCCTTCTTCTTCTTGCTTGGCCTCCCCCCTAGATGGGAGGAGGTTTTCCCCTCTGGTCCTTGGCCTCCATGGCACCCGGAGGGGCGGGAGCCCCTGCGAGATTGGATCTCTCTCTCTATTCTCTTCTGTTTCGCGTTCCTGTTTTCTGGCCTTTCACCGTTTCTTAAATTCCCGGAGATCCGTAACTCCGATTGCACTGAAATTTTAACGCGATTTTTTTCCGGATATTATCTTCCTTGCAGCCGAATAAGAGCCCCAACCGACTTACGGTGTGCCCACGAGGCACCACCGCATGCCAGGGGAGGGCCCACGCCGAGGTGGCTTGTGGAGGCTGTGGGCCTCCGTTTGCGTTGATTACACCTCCCAAAAATCACATATATTCCAAAATAATTCTCCGTAAAATTTTATTGCATTTGGACTTCGTTTGATATGGATTTTCTGTGAAACAAAAAACAAGCAAAAAACAGGAACTGGCACTGGGCACTGGATCAATATGTTAGTCCCAAAAATAATATAAAATGTTGCCAAAAATATGTGAAAGTTGTAAAATATTGGCATGAAACAATCAAAAATTATAGATACGATGGAGACGTATCAGCATCCCCAAGCTTAATTCCTACTTGTCCTTGAGTAGGTAAATGATAAAAAAGATAATTTTTGATGTGGAATGATACCTAGCATAATCTTGATCATATAATCTAATCATGGCATGAATATTAAGACACAAGTGATTCAAAGCAATAGTCTATAATTTGATAAAAATACATCAATACTCAAGCATACTAACAAACAACCATGTCTTTCAAAACATCAACGCTAAAGAAAGTTATCCCTAGCCCATTATGCTCAGTCATTGAACCATTCATGAAACACACTCAACATTAACTACACCCAATGCACAAGTATGACAATAGTGCTCACCAGTTGGTGCTTTATAAGAGAAGATGGAGACTCAATAAAAATAAAAATGCATAAAAGTAAAATAGATAGGCCCTTCGCAGAGGGAAGCAGAGATTTGCAGAGGTGCCAGAGCTCAAAGCTTAAATTAGAGAGATAAAATTATTTTGATAGGCATGCTTTTCCTGTCAACGCTACGACCGAAAGTTCCCAATATCTTCCATGCTAGACACATTATAGGCGGTTCCCAAACAGAAAATAAAATTCATTTGCTTTCCACGTTTCTTTCACAATCGATGGCTAGCCGTATTCACGGGTGCCTTCCATACCAACACTTTCCAAGGAATTTTGTTATTATTATTTTTGATTCATTGTGGGACTGGGCATCCCTATTACCTGCCACTCTCTCGTGCAATGACAAGTGAATAAACACTCATCTTGAGAATAACCCGCCTTGCATGGAAGATATTGGCCACCCCCTGCCGCCACATGAGCGGTACGGGCACACAACATAGAAATTTATTTTGAATAATTAGAGTTGGCACATGCAAATTTACTTGGAACGGCATGGAAATACCGCATATAGGTAGGTATGGTGGACTCATTTGGCACAACTTTAGGTTTAAGGAGTTGGATGCACAAGCAGCATTCCCGCTTAGTACAAGTGAAGGCTAGCAAATAGATTGAGAAGCGACCAACCAAAAAATGAAAACGGTCATAAACATGCATTGAACATAACTAACACTGAATAATGCACCATAAGTAGGATGTAACTTCGTTGCATAACTATAGACTATATGTGCATGCTTCGGGAATCACAAAACTTAACACCAATATTTTTACTAAACCACAATCATTAACTAGTACCTCCCACATATTACCATCTCTATATCGCAAAACTATTGCAAGGAATCAAACATATCATATTCAATGATCTGCAAGTTTTATGTAGGATTTTCTGACTAACCATGTGAATGACCAATTCCTGTTGACTCTCTAAATAGGTATAAGTGAAGCAAGAGAGTTCAATTCTTTCTACAAAATACCACACTCTAATAAATATAAGTGAAGCAAAAGAGCATTCTACAAATAACGGTTTTCTATATGTAGAGAAACAGGCATCCAAACTTCAAATGATATAAGTGAAGCACATGAAGCATTATATAAAGCCATACTCAAAAGATATAAGTGAAGTGCATAGAGCATTCTATAAATCAACCAAGGACTATCCCATACCAGCATGGTGCATTATTAAAAGAAAAAAAAAGCACACGATGCTCCAAGAATTTACGCATATCATGCGAACAAAACAAAAACCGAGACATACCGATAATTGTTGAATAAAGATGGGATGCCTTCCGGGGCATCCCCAAGCTTAGACGCTTGAGTCTCCTTGAATATTTACTTGGGGTGCCTTGGGAATCCCTTTCATATCAATACCTCCTCGATTTTCGAACACTTCATCCACACAAAACTTAACCGAACTTTTTATTAGAGGGGTTAGTACATATAACATCAAATCCCATCATGTCCTGCTGTAACATTATTGCATAATTATAATCAAACATTACCCACTGTATGCTATCACAATTCTATGGCTCCCAAGTCAATGGGGCTCAACAAGACTTCAAACATAAGCAAATAACAAAACTATAACAACAATCTGTGAAAACAGGACAGTCTGTAAAGATGCAAATATTACATATAATTCTGTAACTCAAAAAATTCTGAAAAATTAGGAAAAAATAAATAATTTGCATAGAAGTACCGTGTAAAGATTTGAGAATTTTTGCATGTTCCAGTAAAAAATGTAAATTCACGCACTACAGCAAAAGTTCCTGTTTTGGCACTGCACATACCAAACAAGCAATTTAAACATCCTAACGGTAAATCTTGGCACATTATTTTTATAATACAATGGATTTGTACAAGGGGATAATTATTTTTGTTGAAAAGTTTCTGTAATTCAAGATTCACAAAGTTTCCATGGGCATGAACAAAGTTCAAGGACGTCCCCCACTTCAACGGTGTTCGTCTTTCTCACTTTCAATTTTCTTTTTGAAAATGTTTTAGGTTCCCCTCTATATTTTTTTGTTTTTAAACTTTTTAAAAGCACACAACAGAAATAAATGACTCTCTAAAACTTCTGGGTTGTCTCCCAGGCAGCGCTTTCTTTAAAGCCATTAAGCTAGGCATAAAGTGCTCAAGTAATCGATCCACCCGGATCCCAAGGTATATCAAAGCCAATTTTAATTAACAATGATTTGTAATTTAGTAGTGAGCACAAAGAAAAATATTTCATGCAATGACGAAGTCTAACTCTCTTCCTATGCATCGGCATGTCATAAAAGAACAATTCATGCACACATAATAAAGGCCGATACATAGCATAAATAGTTTCCTGCAATTTTATCATATTGGAAACATAGAGAGGCGGAGATGTAGTTCTTCTCTCATAATAATTGCAAGTAGGAGCAGCAAGCACATGCATATTATATCCATCAAAATTATCATGTGCAATAGTAAAACGCAACCCATCAATATAATCCTTAATAAGCGCAAACTTCTCTGATATAGTGTAGTTGGGAGAATTCAAAAAGATAATAGGACTATCATGTGTGGGTGCAATAGCAACAATTTCATTCTTAACATAAGGAACTATGGCAAGTTCATCTCCATAAGCTTCATTCATATTGGAATCATGGCCACAAGCATAGCAAGCATCAATTTCATCAAAAAGGGATATTTCAAACGAATCAACGGGATCATAGCATTCATCATAGCATTCATCCTTCGGTAAGCACGAAGGGAAATTAAACAATGTATGAGTTAAAGAGTTACTCTCATTAGAAGGTGGGCACGGGTAGCTAATCCGCTCTTCCTCCCTTTGTTCTTCGCTCTCCTCGTCATCTTTTTTATCTAATGAGCTCACAGCGTCTTCATTTTCTTCTTCCATAGGAGCCTGCAAAATATTAGTCTCTTCTTGGACAGCGGAGACTTTCTCAATAAACTCATTAATATCTACATTGTATTCGTAATTCTCATAGCAATATTTAAGTACAACAAATTTTTTAGATCTGTAGACAGCATCATCACAACCTTCATACTTTACAAACAAAGATTCAATTTCATAAGCACCCTTAAAAGCAACAAATTCTTCTATTCGTTCCACATCATAGTAATCATATATACCATTAGCATAAGAGGCCAAGGTTCCATTATCATTAAATTTACATGAAAAGGGAAGGTGTGGAGCCTTCATCCTAGAGCAACAAGTATAATCATATCTCAAGCATAAATTCCAAGCATACCATTGCAAATAATCAATTTGATCCCATAAGAGTTTCCCTTTTTGAGACAAGTGATAATCCCTAAAGTATTCATGTTGATCCAACGTGTCTCCCATTATCAAGTTGAATGGGTTTTTTTCAGGATTATCAAAGTAGTGTTTAATGTTTTCCACATAACGAGCATCGAGGGTTTTAGGAGGTTCCCCATCTCCATGAGTAGCAAGTACAACTAATTTTTTTGGTATTTCGTGTTCCATATCCATAACTAAAGATAGAAAACAAGAGCACAAAATAAAAACTACTTAGTGATAAAGCAAACAAGCACACACGAGAATATCAACCCCACGGTATTGCTCCCCGGCAACGGCGCCAGAAAAAGGTCTTGATAACCCACAAGTATAGGGGATCAATTGTAGCTTTTTGGATAAATAAGAGTGTCAAACCCAACGAGGAGCTAAAGGTAAAATCAATATTCCCTTCAAGTTCTATCGACCACCGATACAACTCTACGCACAATTACGTTTGCTTTACCTAGAACAAGTATGAAACTAGAAGTACTTTGTAGGTGTAATGCTAGAACTACTTTGCAAGAATAAAACTAGTAATTTGCAAGATAATAAAAGTTAGTTATTTAGTAGAAAGCTTTTGTAACACAAGAGAAGGATTTGTCCATAGGCAATCGATAACTAGACCGGTAATCATTATTGCAATTTTATATGAGGGAGAGGCATGAGCTAACATACTTTCCATACTTGGATCATATGCACTTATGATTGGAACTCTAGCAAGCATCCGCAACTACCAAAGATCATTAAGGTAAAACCCAACCATAGCATTAAGTAACAAGTCCTCTTTATTCCCATACGCAACAACCCCCTTACTCGGGTGTAAGCTTCTGTCACTCTAGCCGCCCACTATAAGAGAATTATGAACGTATTGCAAACCCTACAGCGGGAATCCCTCACGCTTGTGCGACACAAAGGGCACCATAGGACAGCACCAAAATAAAACATACAACTCAAACCAATCACGATCATCAATCAACGCATAGGACAAAACGAATCTACTCAAACATCATAGGATTGCCACATATCATTGGATAATAATATATAGCGTTAAGCACCATGTTTAAGTAGAGATTACAGCGGGGAGAAGAGGTGTTACACCGCTGCATAGAGGGGGAGAGAGTTGGTGTTGATGACGGCGAAGTTGTTGGTGTAGATCGCCGTCACGATGGTCGCCCCAGCGGCGTTCCGGCGCCACCGGGAGAGAGGGGGAGAGAGCCCCCCTCCTTCTTCTTCTTGCTTGGCCTCTCCCCTAGATGGGAGGAGGTTTTCCCCTCTGGTCCTTGGCCTCCATGGCACCCGGAGGGGCGGGAGCCCCTCCGAGATTGGATCTCTCTCTCTCTCTGTTCTCTTCTGTTTCGCGTTCCTGTTTTCTGGCCTTTCACCATTTCTTAAATTTCTGGAGATCCGTAACTCCGATTGCGCTGAAATTTTAACTCGATTTTTTCCCCGGATATTAGCTTCCTTGCGGCCGAAGAAGAGCCCCAACTGACTTACGGTGTGCCCATGAGGCACCACCGCGCGCCAGGGGGGGCGCGCCCAGGTGGCTTGTGGAGGCTGTGGGCCTCCGTTTGCGTTGATTCCACCTCCCAAAAATCACATATATTCCAAAATAATTCTCCGTAAAATTTTATTGCATTTGGACTTCGTTTGATATGGATTTTCTGTGAAACAAAAAACAAGAAGAAAACAGGAACTGGCACTGGGCACTGGATCAATATGTCAGTCCCAAAAATAATATAAAATGTTGCCAAAAATATGTGAAAATTATAAAATATTGGCATGAAACAATCAAAAGTTATAGATACGATGGAGACGTATCATGCCTCCATCCATGAGGACACGCGTCAGATAAAACCCGTCAATGATCGGATCCAGGACCAAGGCAGCCGATCCGCCATGCCGGATGCTGGTTGGGTGATCTTGTTTGTCGAACGTGATCAGGTAAGCCGACCACGGATTGAACTTCGGGGCAACAGGCTCTAAGGCGTAAATTTCCCGAAGTGCATGTTTCCTCTCCTTTTTAGGGATGTGGGTTACGTAAATCATGTTTACGTCCTTCACCTCGAGAGGGAACTGCTTCTGGTTTCCATTGTTGGATCGCGGAGGTTCATCCTCGTCGTCGCTGCGAGGTTGAGCTTTATTTTGGCTCTCCGTCGCTATCTTTCCGGCCTGCTTGAAGACCCAGCAGTTCCAGTTTTTGTGGTTTGCTAGCTTGTCCGAGGTACCATGTATTTGGCATGGTCTATCAAGGATCTTGTCAAGCTGGCTGGGTCCGTCCTTGTTCCCTTTAAAGGGCCTCTTTTTCTGACCGGATCTAGGTCCGTTGAACCCTGCATTTACTGTGATGTCCTCGGTGTCGCTCCCACCATTTTTGTGCCTGCGCTTATTTTTACGGTGCCTCTGCTTGCCATTGGCGTCACGAGTTTCTGAAGTGTCGGCCTCACCGTTGTGAGTTCTGTGGGCCAGCCAACTATCCTCTCCCGCGCAAAAGCGGGTCATGAGCGAGGTAAGGGCCGCCTTGGTCCTCGGCTTATCCTGCCCGAGCTGGCGTGCGAGCCACTCGTCCCGGATGCTCTGCCGGAAAGCGGTGATAGCCTCGGCGTCGGGGCAGTCCATCATTTCGCTCTTTTTAGTTAAGAACCTATTCCAGAATTTCCTTGCTGACTCACCGGGCTGTTGAATTACGTGGCTGAGGTCGTCGGCATCTGGAGGCCGGACGTAAGTGCCTTGGAAGTTAGCCGTGAAGGCGTCCTCAAGTGCTTCCCAGCTTCTAATTGAATGAGGAGGCAGGCTGTTAAGCCAGTGCCTCGCCGGCCCCTTTAATTTGAGCGGCAGATATTTGATGGCGTGGAGGTCGTCTCCATGCGCCATGTGGATGTGGAGAAGAAAATATTTGATCCACACCACTGGGTCAGTAGTACCATCGTACGGTTCGATGTTGATGGGCTTAAATCCATCAGGGAACTGATGTTCCATTACCCTGTCTGTAAAATAGATCGGGTGGGCAGGACCTCGGAACCGAGTAGTCTCACGTCGGTCTTCGGGGGTAATCCGCGTATGGGCTTGCTCCCGAGCTCGGCCGTTCCTGTCCATCCAGGCATCGTAGCCATCGAGCCTGGCCGGTGCACGTCCTCTTGACCCGTATATGGATCGAGGCGGTGCCCGATTTGCCTCTATCTGGCGTCTTGCGTCGTATGGATCGGTGTAATCGATGGGATCCTTGCCGTAACGGCGAGTAGTTGTTTGGGTGCATAAATTTTCCCGCACCGGCCTGTCGCGCCCTCTAGGGGGAGCGGTCAGGTTCGTCTGCCCGCCTGCGTGTTAAAAGCACGTCGTCGGCTAGTTCTTCATCGAATTCGGGCAGCAAACGCCTACGCGGGTAATATTTAGGTGCGCTCCGGAGTCGGTCCTCGAGGTCTTCCTCGGCCGAGAGTATCTCGACCCATTTATCATTCAACGCGTCTTGGTTGGCTTGCAGCTGCTGCTGCTTTCGTTTCATGATTTGGGCAGAGGCTACGAGGCGTCGTCGGAAGCGCTCCTGCTCGAAGGGGTCTTCGGGGACTATAAAGTCCTCGGTGCCCAGGCTTTCGTCCTCTTTGGACTGAGGGAAGTAATTGTCATCGGCCCCTTTGAAGAGGTCATCGGGGTCTTCGTCCTTGAGGATTACTGCGGGGCTATGCGACTACTCTGGGGAGGCTTGAAAATCCTCTCCCAGGTCATCGGCGTTGTCTGCCGCAGCCCCGGTGTTGGTAGCAGCGGCGTCTGATACGTCTCCAACGTATCTATAATTTTTTATTGTTCCATGCTATTATAGTATCAATCTTGGATGTTTTATATACATTTACAAGCAATTATATATCTTTTTTGGGACTAACCTATTAACTTAGTGCCCAGTGCATGTTGCTGTTTTTGGTTTTCGAGAATATCAGTACCAAACGAAGTCCAAATGCCACGAAACTTTTTGGAGATTTTTTTCTGGACATAAGAGACACTAGAAGCTTCGGGAGGGGACGAGAAGATGAAGCAGTGGCCCACGAGGCACCACGGCGCGCCCGAGGGGGGGGGGCGGGCATGCCCTGGTACCTCATGGGGCCCACAAGGCTCCGTTTGACCTAATTCCACCTCTATAAATTCTCTAAAATCGGGAAACCAACAGGGGAGTCCACGAAATACTTTTTTCGCCGCCGCAAGTTCCTATTCTCGAGAGATCCCATCTGGGGGCCTTTTCCAGCACTCCGCCGGAGGGGGATTCGATCACGAAGGGGCTCTACATCATCATTGCTGCCATTCCGATGATGCGTGAGTAGTTTACCACAGACCTTCGGGTCCATAGTTAGTAGCTAGATGGCTTCTTCTCTCTTTTTGATCTTCAATACAATGTTCTCCTCGATGTTCTTGGAGTTCTATCCGATGTAATCACTTTTTGCGGTGTGTTTGTTGGGATCCAATGAATTGTGAGTTTATGATCAGATTATCCATGAATATTATTTGAGTTTTCTCTGAACTCTTTTATGCATGATTGTTATAGCTTCGTATTTCTCTCTGATCTATTGATTTGGTTTGGCCAACTAGATTGATTTATCTTGCAATGGGAGAGGTGCTTTGTAATGGGTTTGATCTTGCGGTGCTCAATCCCAGTGACAGAAAGGGACATGACACGTATGTATCATTGCTATTAAGGATAAAAAGATTAGGTTTATTCATGCGTGAGTTTACTTTGTCTACATCATGTCATCTTGCTTAAGGCGTTACTCCGTTCTTTATGAACTTAATACTCTAGATGCATGCTGGATAGCGGTCGATGTGTGGAGTAATAGTAGTAGATGCAGGCAGGAGTCGGTCTACTTGTCTCGGACGTGATGCCTATACATGATCATTGCCTTGGATATCATCATGATTATTTGCTTTTCTATCAATTGCCCAACAGTAATTTGTTCACCCATCGTATGCTATTTTCAAGAGAGAAGCCTCTAGTGAAACCTGTGGCCCCCGGGTCTACCTTTATCATATATTAAAAATCCTAAAAATACCCTGCTGCAATTTTACTTTATTTATTTTATTTTGTATTGTATTTTTGTTTGATCTATCTATCTATCACCATACAATTTATTCTTGCAATTAACCGCCAAGGGATTGACAACCCCTTGTTCGCGTTGGGTGCGAGGATTTGTTGTTTTGTGTGGATGTGCTGCTAACGAGTTGTTGCGTGATTCTCCTACTGGATTGATAACCTTGGTTTCATAACCGAGGGAAATACTTATCTCTACTGTACTGCATCATCCCTTCCTCTTTGGGGAAAAACCAACGCAGATCACAAGTAGCAGGAAGAATTTCTGGCGCCGTTGCTGGGGAGACATCATCAACATCTATCAAGTACCTACGCATAAAACTTTCATCTCCTTGCATTTATTTTATTTGCCTTTGCCTCTCGTTTTCATCTCCCCCACTTCTAAATTTTTTGTACAAAAATACAAAAATATTTTCCGTTTGCCTTTTTCTTCTTTGCTTCTTTGCTTGCTTGTTATCTTGTTTGCGTAGCCACGATGTCTCCAGAAAATACAAAATTATGTGATTTTTCCAATACTAATAATAATGATTTTATTAGTACTCTAATTGCTCCTCCTACCGCTAGTGCGGAGACTTGTGATATTAATGTTGCTTTGTTAAATCTTGTCATGAAAGAACAATTTTCTGGTAGTCCTAATGAAGATGCTGCATCCCATCTTAACACTTTCATGGAATTGTGTGATATGCAAAAGAAAAAAGATGTGGATAATGATATTGTGAAATTAAAATTATTCCCATTCTCATTGCGGGATCGTGCAAAAATTTGGTGTTCATCTTTGCCACGAAATAGTATCGATTCTTGGGATAGGTGTAAAGATGCTTTCATTACCAAGTATTTTCCTCCCACGAAAATTCTTTCCCTTAGAAATCAAATTATGAATTTTAAGCAACTTGACCATGAACATGTTGCCCAATCTTGGAAAGGATGAAATTAATGATAAGAAATTGCCCTACTCATGGTTTAAATTTGTGGATGATCATACAATTTTTTTTTGCGGGATTAAATTTTGATTCTAGAAATCTTTTAGATTCCACCATGGGTGGTACTTTTATGGAGATTACTTTGGGAGAAGCTACTAAATTGCTTGATAATATTATGGCAAATCATTCACAATGGCATACTGAAAGAGTTCCTACTAGTAAAAAAGTGAATTCTGTTGAAGAAATTAGCACTTTGAGTGATAAAGTTGATACGCTTATGAAATTGGTTGCTAGCAAAAATACTTCTATTGATCCTAATGATGTGCCTTTATCCACCTTGATTGAGCAAAATAATGATCCCGTAGATGTGAATTTTGTCTCGCGAAACAATTTTAATAGTAATACTTATAGAGGTAATTTTAATCCTAGGCCGTTTCCTGGAAATTTCTCTAATAATTATGGCAATCCTTATGGTAATTCTTATAATAGTAATAATAGGATGCCCTCTGATCTTGAGTATTAAATAATTTATTAATGTGCAAAAAGTTTTCAACACTACGATAGAAAAAAATTGAGTAAACTTGATGAAATGTCTAGGAGCATTGATAGAATTATTCATGATGTGGAAAATCTTAAGACTAAAATTTTGCCACCCAAAATAGATATTAATGAATCAATTAAAGCTTTATATGTCTCCATGGATGAGAGTAAGAAAAGAACCGCTATGATAAGAGCTAAACGAGAATTTTTAACAAAAGCGATTCCTCCAGGTTTCTATCATAGTAATGATGAGGATATTAAAATGATTGGTGTTTCATCTATTGATTCCTTGTTAAACAATATAAAACTTGATGAAAAGGGGACTGAAGAAGAGTTAACTTTAGCTAGAAGGCGTCCCCATAATTCGGAGGGTGAAAATCTTGATGAAAAAATTGATAAAAGTGGGCTTGGAGAGGTAAAAACTTTAACTAGCGATGTGCCCACTCTCTTGGATTACAAAGACTTTAATTCTGATAGTTGCTCTTTGATTGAGTGTATTTCTTTGTTACAATCCATTCTAAATTCACCCAACGCTTATGAACAAAATAAGGCTTTTACTAAACACATCGTAGAAGCGATGATGAAAGCGTTAGAAGAAAAGCTGGAACTAGAAATTTCAATTGCTAGAAAATTATATGATGAGTGGGAACCCACCATTAAAGTCAAAATTAAAAATTATGAGTGCAATGCTTTATGTGATTTGGGTGCTAGCGTTTCCACAATTCCAAAATCTCTATGTGATGTGCTAGGATTTACCAATATAGATGAATGTTCCCTTAATTTGCACTTGGCGGATTCTACTATTAAAAAACCTTTGGGTAGAATTAATGATGTGCTTATTCTTGCAAATAGAAATTATGTGCCCATGCACTTTATTGTTCTTGACATTGAATGCAATCCTTCTTGCCCAAGAATACTTGGTAGGCCTTTTCTTCGAACTATTGGTGCTATTGTTGATATGAAAGAGGGTAATATAAGATTTAAATTTCCATTAAAGAGAGGGATGGAACACTTCCCTAGGAAAAGAATTAAAGCACCATATGAATCCATTATGAGGGCCACTTATGGAATCAACTTGAAAGATGACAACACTTGAAACTATGCATTATGCCTAGCTAGGGGCATAAAACAATAGCGCTTGTTGGGAGGCAACCCAATGAATAAAATAAATTTTTTGCTTTTTATTTATGTTCTTGTGTGTGCACACAATTATTATACTGTTATGATTGTGTTTTCATGTTTTAATTAGTGTTTGTGCCAAGTAAAGCCTTTGGGATGATTTGGAAGATAGTATAATTGATGCTATTTGGAAAACAGAAAGTTTTGTGTCCAGTGCTGGAATTTTCATTCTGTACTGGAGTGTCAGAAAAACCTGAAATTTTTACACAGTATTTATATATGAATTGCCCACGTGTTCCTAATTTTTCAGAATTTTTGGAGTTACAGAAGTATAGATTTTAAATAGATCTTTACAGACTGTTCTGTTTTAGACAGATTCTTTTTTGTTGCATAGTTTGCTTATTTTGATGAATCTATGGATTGTATTGGGGGGTATAAGCCATGAAGAAGTTAGAGTATAGTAGCATTATGACAATATTAAATATGAATCAATTTACTACAGTACTTAGAGTTAAGGATTTATTTGTTATACTAACGGATCTCACGAAGGTTTTGTTGAATTTTGTGTGATTGAAGTTTTCAAGTTTTGGGTGAGATCACGATGGATGAAGGAATAAGGAGTGGCAAGAGCCTATGCTTGGGGATGCCCAAGGCACCCCAAGGTAATATTCAAGGAAGACTCAAGCATCTAAGCTTGGGGATGCCCCGGAAGGCATCCCCTCTTTCTTCTACCAACCATCGGTAATTTTACTTGGAGCTATATTTTTATTTGTCACAAGATATGAGTTTTGCTTGGAGCGTCGTGTATTATATGAGTATTTGCTTTGTTTGCTTTTTAGTTTGTCACAATCATCTTTGCTGGACACACCTATTTGAGAGAGCCACATGTTTATCATGATTTGTTAGAATACTCTATGTACTTCACTTATATCATTTGAGCTAGGCAGTTGCTCTAGTGCTTCACTTAAATCTTTTTGAGCACGGCGGTGGCCATATTTTGAAGAAATATTTGAACTCTCGTGCTTCACTTATATTATTTCGAGAGTTGATAAGATGAAATTTTGAAGAAATATTTGCACTCTCATGCTTCACTTATATCTTTTTGAGAGTTGATAATAGTAATGGTAACTTGCACAAGATATGAATTTGGTCCCGAAGTGATGAATATTCAAGAGGGATATAATAAAAACTTTCATGAAAGATCATTGGATATGATAAGTTTGATTCCTTGCAATAGTTTTGCGATATGGAGATGACAATATGTGAGTTATGTTAGTGAGTAATTGTGATTTAGTAAGAATATTGGTGTTAAGGTTTGTGATTCCCTATGCATGCACATAAAGTCAATAGTTATGCAACGAAATTATATCCTACTTATGGTGCATTATTCAGTGTTAGTTATGTTCAATGCATGTTTATGACCGTTTTTGCTTTTTGGTTGGTCGCTTCTCAATCTATTTGCTAGCCTTCATTTGTACTAAGCGGGAATGCTGCTTGTGCATCCAACTCCTTAAACCTAAAGTTGTGACAAATGAGTCCACCATACCTACCTATATGCGGTATTTCCATGCCGTTCCAAGTAAATTTGCATGTGCCAACTCTAATTTTTCAAAATAACTTTCCGTTTTGTGTGCCCGTACTGCTCATGAAGTGGCAGGGGGTGGCCAATATTTTCCATGCTAGGTGTGTTATTCTCATGATGAGTGTTTATTCACTTGTCATTGCACGAGAGAGTGGCAGGTAATAGGGATGCCCAGTCCTGAAATGAAAATTTTTAATGTGATGATAATAATAAATTCCTTGGAAAGTGTTGGTATGGAAGGCACCCGTGGATACGGCTAGCCATGGATTGTGAAAGAATGGTGGAAAGGAAATAAACTTTATTTTCTGTTTGGGAACCGCCTATAATTTGTCTAGCATGGAAGATATTGGGAATTCTCGGTCGTTTTCGTTGACAGGAAAAGCATGCCTCTCAAAATAATTTTATCTCTCTAATTTAAGCCTTGAGCTCTGGCACCTCTGCAAATCTCTGCTTCCCTCTACGAAGGGCCTATCTATTTACTTTTATGCAATTTTTATTTTGAGTCTCCATCTTTTCTTATAAAGCACCAACTAGAGAGCACTATTGTCATACTTGTGCATTGTGTGTAGATAATATTGAGTGTGTTTCATGAATGGATCAATGATTGAGCATAATGGGCTAGGGATAACTTTCTTTAGCGTTGATATTTAGAAAGACATGGTTGCTTGTTAGTATGCTTGAGTATTTATGTCTTCATGTCAAACTATAGACTATTGCTTTGAATCATTCAAGTCTAAATGTCCATGCTGCAAAAGAAAAGAGTATGTGATGAATATGATAGGTAGCATTCCACATCAAAAATTCTGTTCTTATCATTTACCTACTCGAGGACGAGCAGGAATTAAGCTTGGGGATGCTTGATACGTCTCCAACGTATCTATAATTTTTGATTGTTCCATGCGATTATAGTATCAATCTCGGATGTTTTATATACATTTACAAGCAATTATATATCATTTTTTTGGGACTAACCTATTAACTTAGTGCCCAGTGCCAGTTGCTGCTTTTTGCCTGTTTTTTGTTTTCCAGAATATCAGTACCAAACGAAGTCCAAATGCCACAAAAATTTTTGGAGATTTTTTTCTGGACATAAGAGACACTAGAAGCTTCGGGAGGGGACGAGAAGATGAAGCAGTGGCCCACGAGGCACCACGGCGCGCCCCGAGGGGGGCGCGTCCTGGTACCTTGTGGGGCCCACAAGGCTCCGTTTGACCTAGTTCCACCTTTATAAATTCTCTAAAATAAGGAAACCAACAGGGGAGTCCAAGAAATACTTTTTCCACCGCCGCAAGTTCCTGTTCTCGAGAGATCGCATCTGGGGGCATTTTCCAGCACTCCGCCGGAGGGGGATTCGATCACGGAGGGGCTCTACATCATCCTTGCTGCCCTTCTGATGATGCGTGAGTAGTTTACCACAGACCTTCGGGTCCATAGTTAGTAGCTAGATGGCTTCTTCTCTCTTTTTGATCTTCAATACAATGTTCTCCTTGATGTTCTTGGAGTTCTATCCGATGTAATCACTTTTTGCGGTGTGTTTGTTGGGATCCGATGAATTGTGAGTTTATGATCATATTATCCATGAATATTATTTGAATTTTCTCTGAACTCTTTTATGCATGATTGTTATAGCTTCGTATTTCTCTCCGATCTATTGATTTGGTTTGGCCAACTAGATTGATTTATCTTGCAATGGGAGAGGTGCTTTGTAATGGGTTCGATCTTGCGGTGCTCAATCCCGGTGACAGAAAGGGACATGACACGTATGTATCATTGCTATTAAGGGTAAAAAGATGGGGTTTATTCATGCGTGAGTTTACTTTGTCTACATCATGTCATCTTGCTTAAGGCGTTACTCCGTTCTTTATGAACTTAATACTCTAGATGCATGCTGGATAGCGGTCGATGCGTGGAGTAATAGTTGTAGATGCAGGCAGGAGTCGGTCTACTTGTCTCGGACGTGATGCCTATATACATGATCATTGCCTTGGATATCGTCATGATTATTTGCTTTTCTATCAATTGCCCAACAGTAATGTGTTCACCCACCGTATGCTATTTTCAAGAGAGAAGCCTCTAGTGAAACCTATGGCCCCCGGGTCTACCTTCATATATTAAAAATCCTATAAATACCTTGCTGCAATTTTACTTTATTTATTTTATTTTGTATTTTTGTTCGATCTATCTATCTATCACCATACAATTTATTCTTGCAATTAACCGCCAAGGGATTGACACCCCTTGTTCGCGTTGGGTGCGAGGATTTGTTGTTTTGTGTGCAGGTGCTGCTAACGAGTTGTTGCAAGATTCTCCTACTGGATTGATAACCTTGGTTTCATAACTGAGGGAAATACTTATCTCTACTGTACTGCATCATCCCTTCCTCTTCGGGGAAAAACCAACACAGATCACAAGTAGTAGTGTCGTGCCCGCTAGGGTCCCCATTGGCACCTCGTTCGCGCCTTCGCTGACGTCTTGATGGAGGTTTCAGAGTATCCACCATGTATACATCATAGGTGGAGGTTGCTGTCCACATGCCGGTGTTGACTAGCGGCGTGGTGGTTTCTGTGGGGCCGTCGACATCCTCATCCATGTCGGTGGCTTCATCATAATCCAACACGTCGGTTAAATCATCGACCGTGGCGACTAGATGGGTGGTGGGTGGTATATAAATTTCCCGATCATCGGCTTTAAGTTCGATCTTACCGTAGACCGAAATCTGGCTATTGGAGATTGATAAGCTTTGAATGCGATCCAGCATCTCATTTAAGTGAGACAGCTCTTCGGGATCCATGGCCTGGCTATAAGCCGGGCTGACTTGAGGCAGGATTGATAAGCGGGGCTGGGGTTGATCCCGGATCCGTCACCCGAGCCGGCTCTAGATCCGGCGTAGTATCCGAAGTGGCGCTCGGAGCGACGTCGTGGCTTGATGCCAGGATGAGGCTATCCGTGGTGGAGGTAGTCAATTCCTCCGCAGGGCCCTATTGGGGCAAGGGGTTTGATCCGACATCCTCGAAGGAGATCGGTTCTGGGGTCGAGCCCCCGATGTCCGCTAGGCCCTCAATCTGGCCTGGCGTCCAACCGGTAAGGACGAGCTCTCCGCGGGCATCCGTGGTATACTCCAAGCCTCTGAAAGTTATGACATGGTCCGAAGCGTAATTCTCGACGGAAGCCAGATGGCCCGAGGAGTCGGCGCAAAAGACCATGCTGCCGAAAACGAATAGCTGGCCGGGGACGAAGATGTCCTCGTAGCCGGAGCCGCAGTTGATCTGCAGGTGAGCCATCGATCCTTTGCTGATCTCACAGCGGAACTCTCAATGAAAGCACCGGTGTCGGTGTAAAAACCGGCTGACCTCGGGGTAGGGGGTCCCGAGCTGTGGATCTCGGATCAATGGTAACAGGAACAATTGAGACGATGTTTAACCAGGCTCGGGCCCTCTCTATGGAGGTAAGACCCTATGTCCTGCTCTTGTTTATATTGATGATGAAGTATCGAGTACAAGCTTGATCTACCTCGAGATCGTCAGGAGAAGCCTAACCCTAGAGCTAGGAGGATGGTAATTGTGATTCCGTGTCCTCTACAAGCTAAACCCTCCGGTTTATATACACGCCAGGTAGGGACATCTAGGGTTACATAGGCAGTATCTAGGGATGCATATGGAGGTGGCAGGAGTTGTCTTGGGGTACACCCCAAGTCTTCGATAGAGACCGTCTTGATCACGTCATAGCTTCCGGAGTCCATCTGGATGAGAACAGGGCCTTGGGGCCCAGCCCGATGACTATGGGCCGTGTAGGTTGGTACCCCCTAGTCCAGGACACCGTCAATAAGGGGATGCAATTCTATGGTTAACATCATATTTAGCAAGAAATTTACGGAAATCACCATGAATAAAATGTGAACCACCATCAATCATCAAGTATCTAGGGACTCCAAACCTAGGGAATATAACGTCTTTAAGCATTTTAATGGAGGTGTTGTCACTGGTGCAGCGACCTGCTATACAAACGGTTTTTACCCCCTTTCCGCGACAGAGTTTTAAACCGTCGCCTTGCCTGTGTGTGCGATAGGGGGGGGGGTCCTTCCCACATGACCCAGAAACCGTCGGCGATAGGGAGCACACAAGCACACGTTTCGCTGAACTAAGCGTATGCGATGCCCGCATCTTTCCCAAACTCTCCGTCCTTGCTACTCGTGTGTGCTCGCATTACCATCGCACTCGGTATTCTGTGGTGCAACGTTTATGATGCGTGCCCCATCACAAACAATTCATGATTGTAAAACGTGTATGATAAGGAGACTATCACATACGTTCACTTTTCCCAAACCGTATGCGATTATATAATTAAGAAGACAAGTTAATCATCGTACGCAGGTCAGATGAGTTTACGAAACGTTCGATTATCATACGAGTGTCGGACGGGATAACTATCACACACGCTATTCTGTGGTGCAACGTTTACGATGCATACGACATCAAAAACAGTTCATGATTGTAAAGTGTGTACGATAAGGCGACTATCACAAACATTTCGTTTGCTCGCACCGTTTGTGATACTATCTGACATCACAAATGCTTTGCAAACGGCAATTGTGTGCATGGTCGCACGCGTTTTCTCTCTATGAAACGTGTCGGATTATGATGTATATCACACACGTTGTGCTTTACAGACCGTGTGTGGCGTAATGACCTGCAGAGCATATTTTCACCCTAATTTAATCGCTGTAATTTAAAATTGTACCTAATTTGAATTTGAATTTTAAAGTAGGCAATAACTTTATTCATATCCATCAGGTTCAACAACCAATACATTATTCGATTCACAGGTACATATGTTCAAGAATTACATCAAAAAAAGAATTACATAAGCACCAAATAAAGAATGATAAACCAGGGTTGTATACTTGTATTAAAGACGGTAAAGAAAGAGGCGAAATACATTTTGGTTGCCGAACAAGGTGAAGCGGAATGCCCATATTGTGCCCTCCTCCATGCCGAAGGCACGCACGACTCTAGTCCAACCCCTTGTGATGGCCGACCGCCCATCCTTCACTGTCTTCATGAGGACTTCTAGGGATAGTCATTGTAGTCTGGTAAAAATACTTTAACCTTTGCATGCCCACTAATCATGTAGTTTGAGAGGTAATCTTGAGTAAACTGCTTTGGGAACCACTGCAAAGGAAAAAGATTCAGACATTGTCATCTAACACAACTCATTATGGGCAGTGAAAAGAAGACTGCAGAGTTCTTACTTACCATCCTGCAGTTCATTGTTGTCTTGGATAAAGTGTAAACAAATAGTTTAATTGCCATCTTTTGACCCATTTTACTAACAATCTTTATCAGTTTCCTCACTTGATGCTGGTTCATGAATATCTCATTGCCCCATACGCAAAAAGGGTCGAAGCACGGATCTTTACCAATGACATATGTACCTACAAGCACCAATTCAATATTAGAAGCTAAACTGCAATTGCACAATGATGTAGTACAATTCTCCCTCCGTCCCATTATATAAGATCTCATTACATCCAATATACTCACATATTGGATGAATTAACATCTTATATTATGGGGTGGAGGGAGTATATATAAGCCATGGGATGAAACTAACCTCGATGGACAACAACAATCGTTCCCAATATTGTCCTGTGTAAGTACATCGAAAGGCATGTTAAGCACAGTAGGCTAAACATCAACCACCTATATCCATGGTAGACAACATAATCTCCAAATGATAGCTTCAGTGTGCAGGTATAAGCACGATAGTTAAGCAAACAAGTGGAAAGGTGTGTTAACTGCAATAGGTCTAACAATTAACAACAGCCAAATATAGTCATTCAAACTGGTATTGTGCAGGTTTATGCACACTAGTTATTGTAAAATAAAAATGGAAAGGGGTCTTAACTACAACAGGCTTAACAGCAACCAAATTGTACTGCGCGGTCAATACTTGCACATATAGAGCATCACATTGTGAATAACTGAAATAAACAAGGCATTCTACAAACAACCAAATATAGCAATTGAAACTGGACATATGCTCAGTACAAACAACCAAAAACCGTTAAACAAGGCATATGCTCACTACAACAGGCTTAACAGCAACCAAATATAGTCACTAATAGTGGTATTGTTGAAATTGCATAGAACTAAGTTTGTGCTTAAACATCAAATTGTATGATTGCACATCACATTTTGAGAAAACTGAAATAAACAGGGGGCGTGTTAACTACACCAGCTTTAACAACAACCAATTTTGCCCGTTGAAACTGGTGTTGATAAAATTGAACTGCACAGTACATTCTTGCACATATAGAGCATCACATTGTGAATAACTGAAATAAACAAGGCATACTATAAACAACCAAATATAGCAATTGAAACTGGACATATGCTCAGTACAAACAACCAAAAACCGTTAAACAAGGCATATGCTCACTACAACAGGCTTAACAGCAACCAAATATAGTCACTAATAGTGGTATTGTTGAAATTGCATAGAACTAAGTTTGTGCTTAAACATCAAATTGTATGATTGCACATCACATTTTGAGAAAACTGAAATAAACAGGGGGCGTGTTAACTACACCAGCTTTAACAGCAACCAATTTTGCCCGTTGAAACTGGTGTTGATAAAATTGAACTGCACAGTACATTCTTGCACATATAGAACATCACATTGTGAATAACTGAAATAAACAAGGCATACTATAAACAACCAAATATAGCAATTGAAACTGGACATATGCTCAGTACAAACAACCTAACAACCAAAAACCATTAAACAATGCATATGCTCACTACAACAGGCTTAACGGCAACCAAATATAGTCACTCATAGTGGTATTGTTGAAATTGCATAGAACTAAGATTGTGCTTAAACATCAAATTGTATGATTGCACATCACATTGTGAGAAAACTGAAATAAACATGGGGCGTGTTAACTACACCAGCTTCAACGGGAACCAATTTTGGCCGTTGAAACTGGTGTTGATAAAATTGAACTGCACAGTACATTCTTGCACATATAGAACATCACATTGTGAATAAATGAAATAAACAAGGCATACTACGAACAACCAAATATAGCAATTGAAACTGGACATATGCTCAGTACAAACAACCTAACAACCAAAAACCATTAAACAATGCATATGCTCACTACAATAGGCTTAACAGCAACCAAATATAGTCACTCATAGTGGTATTGTTGAAATTGCATAGAACTAAGCTTGTGCTTAAACATCAAATTGTATGATTGCACATCACATTGTGAGAAAACTAAAATAAACATGGGGCGTGTTAACTACACTAGCTTCAACAGGAACCAATTTTGGCCGTTGAAACTGGTGTTGATAAAATTGAACTGCACAGTACATTTTTGCACATATAGAACATCACATTGTGAATAACTGAAATAAACAAGGCATACTATGAACAACCAAATATAGCAATTGAAACACGGCATGCTTAAAACATAGCATGGCAAAAGCTACGAGTGCAATCATATGATGTTTCCCCCTTGGAAGAGGCAGGGCAAAACAAATCATGAGTTTCCTCACTTGTCACAGATGGACTCCTACCAATTGGAAGAGCATGGACTCTGGGTGCGCTCCCTGTTGTCGCAGATGCGCTCCTTCCCCTTGGAAGAGCACGGCTAGAGGGTGCCCTCCCTGATGTCGCAGATGGGCTCTTTCCCGTTGGAAGATCCAGAGAGGGTGCCCTCCTCGTGGTCGCCGTCGATGAGGTCTGACTTGGTAGATGAGGATCCAAAGCCAGCGGCGTAGAACATGTCCTTCAGATATGACAAAAGGGGCTCGATGGCGATGAAGGATGGCAAATTCTTGACAGCGAGGCATAGGAGATCAGCGGCGGGGCCATGGATGAGATCGACGGCAGTTGAACCCGAGGGGTTGGGGGTGGGCCACTTAACCTGTGACATAGCCCGTGTCAAGCCGCCTCTGTTGATGACCTCGATGTCGTAGCCGGCATCCATGATATGCCGATATACGCGACACCGCTGATGGAAAGCCTCTGGTAAGTCATTGTCATCAGCTTCCTCGGCGGCCTCGGCGGCCACCTCGCCATCGTCGGGCGAAGAGGCCGCAATAAACCTCTTTTTGGCCATTCGCTCCTCGAGCTCCCCGGGAAGCGTAGCTGAGCTTAGGTTGTGACGCTCTGGATTGGGGGAGGGGGATGGGGATCTGTGGGAAAGGGGGTGTTTCGCAGGCGTCATCTAAGCAACTCAGGGCGGCAAGGACATGAAGATCGGTGGGTAACCTACACGAGCAGACCGGCAGAGGTTGACGGTCGAGGCGAGGTGGCGGCGGTGGCCTAGCTAGGGTTTCGAGCGAGGGAGGGGTGGTGTGTGTGTGAGAGGAGGTTTTGGCTAGGTGTGTGTGGGGGGAGGCAAGGTGGTGTTTGAGGAAATGCCGCGGTTAGTGAAAATTTACTAGGCGGGAGTAAAATTCCGGGGCTACTAAAAATTTGGATGAAGGGATTGAAGCGGAGCGGGAGCAACAAACATCGCACATGGCCCAAACATAATAATCGTGTGCTATCAAACAGAAAAACCCTCCAGGCGGGTAGATATTTTTAAGGGGAGCAGGAGCAACAAACATCGCACATGGCCCAAACATGATAATCGTGTGCTATCAGACAGAAAAACCCACCAGGCGGGTAGATATTTTTGAGATTGCGAGGGATGCAGGCGGGAGTAAAGGTAGATATTTTTGAGATTACGAGGGATGCAGGTGGGAGTAAAATGCCGGGGCTAATGAAAATTTGGATGAAGGGATTGAAGCGGAGCGGGAGCAACAAACATCGCACACGGACCAAACATAATAATCATGTGCTATCAAACAGAAAAACCCTCCACGCGGGTAGATATTTTTGAGATTGCGAGGGAAGCCTCGTGGAGCCCAATCGACTATGCTGATGTGACAGGGGCACGGGCTTGGCACACGGGTACTCTGAGGGAACCGTGCCTGTTGCGTCTATAAATTTGGCAAAAAAACGCGGGAAAGGGTCAGAACACAAACACACATGCATGTGGACCAAATATATGTACGAAAGGGGGGGGGTTGATGTTCAAATATCCAATGCACAACTTTGATGTGACACCTGTCTCACAAAGTGCATAGTTATGCTCGTCCGGCCCCCACTTCGTGTCGGCAGGAGGGGAATCATGGCTATGAAAGCATGCCCCCAAATAGCTAGGTCTGGCATCTCATCCCGCCGTAACACAAAACCTATAGGAATCCATCATGGTCAACCCCCACCCCCCCCCTCTCGCTTCCGGTCAACAAGGTGGACCATGCGGGCCCACAAATGTGCTTGTGCGCGGGGGATGGGTGAGACTACGAACCACCTGCCGGTGGCAATGTATGAAAGGGTGGTGTGATATTTAAATACCCATTTCACAACTTTGATGTGGCACATGCGCCTCGCAATCCGGACATCCCCGACCTCACGGAGGTTCGGGACATACGGAGTAGTGCCCCCCCAACACACACTTCGAGTCTGTGGGAGGGCATCTCACCAAGACCTACTATAACACGGACCGGGAAGAATCCACCTTGGTAATCTCTCTCGTTATATGTCGAAGTGATGGACGTCCACGCGGGCCCATAGATGGGCTTGCCGCCAATAACCACATGAGGGAGTGCCCGAAGACAACCACTGCCTGCATGTGGCCCAAACATATGTATGGAAGTGTTGTGTGGTGTTTGAATACCCAATGCACAACTTTGATGTGGCACCGTGCTTTGGAACCAGAAAATCCCCACACGGTGTGAGGGTTCACGACGCGCAGTATGTCGCTCCCCCCACCTCGAGCCTACCGTAACACGAACCAAGAAGAATCCACCTTAATTGGTAACCTCTCTTGTTGTCGGTCGAAGTGATGGACGTCCATGCGGGCCCATGAATGGGCTTGCCGCCGATAGCACGCGAGGGAATGTTCGAAGACAACCACCACATGCATGTGGGATAACATATGTATGGAAGTGTTGTCTCGTGTATATATGAATCATATATATATCCACAAGTATGATGTGGCACCTGCTTTGGAACCGGAAAGTCCCCACACGGAGCGAGGGTTCACGACGCGTAGTATGCCAGTCCCCCGGCCCCACTTCGAGCCGGTGAGAGGGATTTATGCGTACATACGCGTGCCCTCAAACTTTGGTCTGGAATCTCACCATGACCTACCATAAAATGAACCAAGAAGAATTAGTCCACCTTGGTAACGTCTCTCGTCGTCAGTCGACGTGATGGACGCCCACGTGGGCCCAAGAATATGGGCTTGCCGCCGATAACCACGCGAGGGATAGTGTCCGAAGACAACCATCGCCTGCATGCATGTGTCCCAAACATATGTATGGAGGTGTTATTGTGTGATGTTTGAATGGATACCCAATGCACAATGTTGATGTGTCACCTGCCTCACAAACCGTAAAGTCCCCAAACGGAGCGAGGTCCATGATGCATCGTGTGCTAGCTACCCCCCCCCCCCCATTTCGATCCATTGTGAGGGATTCATGCGTACACATGCGCTCAAACTATACTATAAATGTAATCTTAGCATGACCTATACACAAGAGAAACCAAAATTTAGTCCCCTCCTATGTCAAATATTAACCTCTCTTGTTGTCAGTCAAAGTGATGGACCAAGCGCGCACACAGATGGAAGCATCGCCGATAACCGCGTGAGTGAGTGCCAGAGGACAACCACTGCTTGCATGTGTGGGCCAAACATATGTATTGGAGGTGTTGTGTGATGTTTGAAAACCCAATATGCACAACTTTGATGTGGTGCCTGCCTCAGAAACCGTAAAGTCCCACACGGAGCGAAGTTCACGACACGTAGTATATGATGCCCCCCTCTTCTGCGCGTGCTATATATATACTCCTAGCGTGACACAAACTAAAAAGAATCCTCCTTGGTCAAATTAACCTCTCTCGTTGTAGGTCAAAGTGATTGACCTCATGGGCCCACAGATGGAAGCATCGCCGATAAACCGCGCGAGATAGCTATAGGACAACCACCGCCTGCATGTGGCCCAAAGAGGTGTTGTGTGATGTTTCAATACCCAATGCACAACTTTGATGTGGCACCTGCTTCGCAAACTAGAAACGCCCCACACGGAGGTTCACGACACGTAGTTCCCCTCACTTCGAGCCGGTGGGATGGATAATTTGTGTGTACGCACGCACTCGAACTTTGGTCTAGAATCTCACCATGATCTACACCGTAACACAGGCCAAGATGAATCCACCTTTGGCCAAATGCCTCTTGCTGTCGGTCAAAGTGATAACCTGCGCGCGCTAACGAATGGGCGCATCGATGATAACCACACGAGGGAGTGTCCGAGGACCACCACTGCATGCATGCATGTGGCCCAAACATATGTATGAAAGGGTTGTGTAATGTTTAAATACCCAATTCACGACTTTTATGTGGCACCTGCCTCACAAACCGGTCAATCCCACATGGAGGCTCACAACGCGTAGTGTGCCGGACCCCTCCCCCCCACCCACCGCACCACCACCGCCACTTCGAGGCATGCATGTCAAACTTTTTCTGCAGTGAACTTGTGACCAAAGGAGTGTCGTGTTAAAATTTGAAAAAACTTCAGAGATCATTCAGACGTTTTTATACATTGATTGATTTCCTAGGGATTTAATGTGTAAATATCAAATTTGAACTACATGCACACGCGATAGTGCACCAAAATGGATTGGAAAATCATATGCGTGTCCTTGGGTGCATGTTTAGTCCCCATGCAAGAAATGGCAAGAAATTTCAAACATTGAGAATCTTGATTTTTAAATTCCAGTAATTCCAAGACTTATTTGAAATTCATGAAACTTGTCATGGTGCCATGATATGACACCAATAGACTGTGATATTTTTTTGGGTCAAATTCGAGACAAGTTTTGATATAAGTTTCTTGCAAGTGGGAGATTATTAATAATTGGAACACAATATCGCAAACGGTTTATTTATTCGAACCGTGGGCGTTAGGCTAACAATGTATGGGCCATGCTTCGGTTAATTAATAAAGCGGCAGAGTTAATCCTCAAAAAAGAAAAACAACATACGTCCCGCCACGCATCCCGCATGCCGTGCGAGCAGGCGTAAGTTGACGGGATGCATGCGAGCAGTCCGCCACGCAGGCAGACCGGGAGGCGTGCAAGCAGGTGTGTGAATCACTGAATTGACGGGAGGCGTGTTCGCTGCGCAGTGTCATCGGGAGACGTGCGAGCAGCTGTGTGAAATGACGTTAGGCATGCGAGAAGTCTGCTGCACAGGCTCGCCGGGATGCGACTCAGCCCTTTGACTGGCGCCCACCTCGCTCCCACTGCTCCATATTAATGGGGCGCCCTAGCCGCTGGTTATAATAGGCGGCCGCACCCCCCATTCTGGCTACACACACAATCCTCTCTCTCCGCCTGCATTGTCGACGCCGTTCTCAGTCGTCACCGCCGTCTGAAGTGTATCAGGATGCCGACGAAGTGCACCATGCAAGGGAGTGGGGATGCCGGGGCTGGTGAAGCACAGCACCGCGTGAAGCCGGGCACAGAGGTTGCCGTCGCCGCGGACGAGGTCTCACGCGGGCAACAGCGCGGTCTTGAAGTCGGCGCCGACGTCATGCTTCCCCAGCCGAAGCTGGAGGTCCACAGCGACCCCGACGACCACTGCCGCGACAACTCCGACGACCACTCCGGCGACGACTCCAATGACGCCGGAGGACCGGTTGGTCATCTATACCCATTTTTTGGCACATTTAAACCTAGGTTTTATCTTGTTAGTCCTGCCTCCCCCCTATTTGGATTATAAATCCTATGGTTATATGTTCTCTGCAAATATAATCCTCCGTCTAGGGTTAGTGATTAATTGTTAGTTCCGTACAAATGATTTTTGCTATTAATCCGACTAGGGTTAGTGTTTCTGCTAATATTTCGTAGCCAGATCTTGAGAATTGATTTATAATGTCCTACATATATGTTTGTGCCAATTGTTTTTTCCAGATTGGTTTGAACATAGATGATTGTGCTAAAAAAATTGAACCAAAATCTTGCTAATAACATGTCTAGGGTTAGTGATTAATTGTTTGTTCTGTACAAATAATTTTTGCTATTAATCCGACTAGGGTTAGTGTTTCTGCTAATATTTCGTAGCCAGTTCTTGAGAATTGATTTTTAAAGTCCTACATATATGTGCTACAAATGATTTTGAATGTACATAGATGATTGTGCTCAAAAAACCAAACCAAAATCTTTGGATCTGTCTAGAATAATAGCCATCAAATTGTAATCCTACTTTACGGCATGTAAATTGGTTTGATGCCAAAAGTTGGCATGCCTAATTTTGGCAACTACCAAATGTTGGCTAGAGATTGGTTGCATATACCAATTTTCATTTCCAATCTCAGAAATGTTGGCAACTTTTTATTTTGCCAAATGTTGGTAGCAAACCAACCAGCCTCTTAATTTTGTTGCACTAAGTTGTGTGCTCGCAATTTATGCATGCCGAATTCGCATTATACTATGTTTCATAAACTCTGCCTGCCGAATTCACATTATAAAATATACTGACGCCACATTTTCTACTATATGTATAGGTTCTATCTGACTATGTCGACAGCGAGGATGAAGATAGCCGGAGGAAGTTCAAGAAGCAAAAGCTCAGGGAGCTTTATGCTGGAGAGCATAACAGGCGTGTTAGCACTACAAAAGAAAGTCACATCCGTGACATTATGGCCGAACAAAAACTTTTTCTGTCATGGTTGTGACACTTCTATGACAATAATTGTGACAAAAACACGTATCATCGTAGATGTGGTGGGCTCCTACTTCTATGACAAAAAATTATGACAGAAAATGGGCTTTTCATCCTGGGCGGGTCGGAGATGCACCCGCATGACATTCTTTGGGACGTCCATGACGTAAAAAATCGTGGTAGAAGTGAGGGCGAGGAAATTTTCGGGGAGTTCCCAGTTACGGTGGGTGGTCGGGGCCGAGCGATGCAGTGTGGTTTGCGCGTTTCTCTCGTATGCGCGCGTGTGTGCGAGGCGTTCGCTAACTGAACCCGAGCGAGGCTTTTGCTTACTCAACCCGAGCGATCGCACTAGCTACGTACTGAAGCCGATCGATCCCTTCGCTGCTAACTGAACCCGAGCGATTCCTTCGCTGTTAACTGAACCCGAGCGATTCCTTTGCTGCTAACTGAACCCGAGCGATTCCTTCGCTGCTAACTGAAGCCGGTCGAGCCCCCGTATGTGCGAGACGTAGCCGGTTGGGTTGCCTCTTGATGAACAGTGCCCGTTGCTGCCGTGCGCGTGATATGTAGAACGAGTTGAGATGCATCAATCGAGCCCCTTGTGCGAGACGTGGTGAGTTGACCTAGCCGGTTGGTTGGCTGTGGATGAACAGTTCCCGTTGCTGCCGCCCGCTCATACGCCCCACCCCAGCCGGTGGGTTGGCTGTGGATGAACAGTACCCTGGCCGTGTGAAGGTGGTTAGCGCTTGGATGAACAGGACCCCGTGGAGGCCGCCACACCCCAGCCGGTTGGGGGTGGACTAATAGGATCCCGTGGAGGCTGGATGAACAGTAGCCGGTGGAGGTTGGAGGAAGTCGACGGTGGATGAACAGTAGCCGGTGGAGGCTGGAGGAGGTCGACCGTGGATGAACAGTAGTCCGTGGAGTCCCGTTTTGTGGTACGCCACACCCCTCCCGATGAACAGGACCCCCGTTTTGACCGTAGGTAGTTGGGGAGAAGTCTGTTTCCTCCATTTTGTGGTACGCCATAGCCCTCCCGATCAACAGGACCCCGTTTCGACCGTAGGCGCTCGAACAGAAATCTGTTTCCTCCGTTTTGCGGTATGCCAGACCCCTAGCCGATGAACAAGATCCCGTTTCGACCGTAGGCGCTCGAACAGAAGGCTGTTTCCTCCGTTTTGCGGTACGCCAGACCCGAGTCGATGAACAGGACCCCATTTCGGCTGTTCTGTCCAAGCCGGTTGCCTCCCGATGAACAGGACGTGTTCCGACCCACTCGCTTGGCTCCCGATGAACACGACGCTGTTTCCTCCGTTCTGACCCAGCCGGTTGGTTGCCGATGAACAGGAGGCCGTTACTGCCGTCCGTTGCCTCTCCATGTACACGAGCCCTGGCCGTGCGTATGCGCGAGTACGCGTTCGAGACCCTGCCTGTATGTATGTACGTGGTCATATTCTTTGCCATGTGGCTGTACGTACATGTACACGATTTAGACGGGACTGTCTGAACTGCCACGCCGGGGGCTCTACTATGACACGTGCCACTACTTACTCGGCCACGGTTCATCCTTGCAAAGTGACCGATCTACCAGTATGTACGTACACTTTCATGACCAGACAGACAACGCTACATACGCTTCGACCTGGTGGGTCCCAGCTGTCAGTGGATAAGGAGGCACTTCCTTGCGTGCGAAGATATAGCTGGTGGGTCCCAGCTATAAGGGGGAGGAATCATTTTTTTGCGCGTAATAAGGAGGCACTTCCTTGCGTGCGAAGATGTAGCTGGTGGGTCCAGCTGTCAGCCTCACCGCGTACAGTGCTCTTCCGATGGCTGTCGTTCATTGACCATGTTGACTATGCCACGCCGAGAGCACCAAGGCGGTGGACGATGGCAAGGCCTAGAAAGGGAACGACGTGGAGCCGGCGAAGACGCGGCAGTGGATGCCCACGCGGATGGGAGTACGAGGGTTGACTGGTTCGGCTGCGGTGTGAGGCTGCCATCGCCGGATAATAACAGGGGATGTGAGTGAGTAAAGGGAAGGTCTGGCCAGCGGTGGGAGTAGGGTGGGGTGGTGAGGCCTGCGTGAAAGCACAGCCGGCCATGGGAGGCAGGAGCAGGCGGTCCCGCCGGCGCTGGTTTGGGTGGCTGGAGCAAGAAGATCAGAGATTGAAGAAGCAGGACGGCCGTTGGATTAGCATCCAACGGTCACTGCTGCTAGAATCGTTTGTTAACTAAGTTGACGAAGCCCTGCGTACGCATCAACCTAGTAGGCCCACAAGTCAGCCTCCCAATCTGGTGAGTCCCAGTTGTCATGGGTAGTAATCATTTTTTCGCGTAATAAGGAGGCACTTACTTCCGTGCGAAGATATAGCTGGTGGGTCCCAGCTATCAGGGGGAGGAATCATTTTTTCGTGTAATAAGCAGGCACTTGCTTGCGTGCGTCCATGGACCATGTGGGTCCCTACTGTCAGCCTCTCCACGTACATCCCTCTTCCGATGACTGTCGTTTGTTGACCACGTTGACCACGCCACGCCGAGAGCACCAACGCGGTGGACGACGGCGAGGCCCAGGAAGTTAAAGACCCGGAGCCGGCGAAGCCACAGCAGTGGATGCCCATGCTGAGGGGAGTACAAGGGTTGACTGGTTCGGCTGCGGTGTGAGGCCTGTGTCGCCGAAGAATAACAGGAGGTGTGGGTGAGTAGAGGGATGGCCTGGCAGCGATGCGAGTAGGAGGGGGCGGTGAGGCCTGCGCGGCAGCACAGCCGACCACGGGAGGCGGGAGCAGGCGGTCCTACCGGCGCTGGATTGTCGTCTGGAGCAAGAAGATCAGAGATTGAAGAAGCACGACGGCCATTGGATTGACATCCAACGGTCACTTCTGCTAGAATCCTTTTTTGACTAATATATAATAAGTAAAGAATTCTTGCATACGCGTCAACTTAATAGGCCCACAAGTTAGCCTCCCAATCTGTGGCGGACAGCATACAGCCCACTTGCTATTTTTTTAAATAATTTACAGCTCATTTGCAAATTCTTATGCAATTTATTGCAGTCCATTTTCTTTTGGTTGGCCAGGACCAGGGCTAAAAATTTAAACGAAATTTCGCATATTTCGGTGGGGTCCAAACTATTTTTAATCCCTAAATGTCGAGCCAGATTTAAAGTAATTTCAAAATATATTTAAATTAGGTTAAAAACCAATGAAATTTGAAATCTGAAAATGTAAAAAAATTTAGAAATTTGAAAGTAATTGCCAATTTGTTGTGTGTTTTTTATATTTACAGCCCATTTCATATTACTTTTAAGATTTGCAGCCGTCTCGAAAGATTTGCAGCCCAGCAGGCTGGAGAAAAACAAGTTGGCCTGGGTTGGGTTGGCCTCGATTGGGTATTCATCAGGAAAAAAAACTGGGCTAGCCATTTTCAGAAAGAAAAAAAATAGCTGGGCTGGTCATGTGGTAAATGTAAAATAGAAGCCTGGGCTAGACGGGCCACAGCCCAGTTGATACCCTGCTCCGTCTCAACAATAACAAAAAAAACTGCTCGAGTTGCTAGGTCCCAGGTGTCAGCCGCTCTTGTGCAGTTCTCTTTGTAGGAGAGATGCCCTAGAGGCAATAATAAATGTTATTATTTATCCCCATGTTCCTAATTAAGTTTATGTTCCATGCTATAACTGATGTGGTTCCCGAGCCCGTATATCCATAAAGGCTCTGAGGAAAACCCATGTGCACATGTGGAATAATAAACGGTAAAATGTATTCCTAGTCAAGCCTCTAAGACTAGCTCAAGTGTTGCATGATGATTATGTTTTCCTAATCATGGGCATGTCTATGCCGGCAATTTTGAGGGCACAATGTTAGAAGAACATTTGTGTTGAATCAACCCGATTTGATGTTATGCTATGAGATACATTCGTCACAAGTTAATGGTTTTATAACATAGAGAAAGTTAATGTTTGCATAATTCCTTAGACCATGAGAGTATCGAGTTTCTTCATGCTTGCTTCATGAACTTTGGGGTTTGTTAAACGTCATTCGTAAATGGGTGGCTATTACGGCGGCTTACGGGTTCATGGAAAAGTATGACAAGGGACTTGATAGCTCAAGATTGGGATTTGCTCCTTTGGCGATGGAGAGATATTCTTTGGGCCCTCTCGGTGTTACGGTATCCATCATCGTCTGGCCAGACACATTGTGATTTGATCACAGGGATGCCGGAACACGGGAACGGGAAAAGAGAACAAAACCGGTAACGAGGTAACTGACATAGTGGACAAGTTGTTGATTCACGGGGATGCCGATAAATCTCACCTCGGGTGTTTGTAACATATCACGAAGTAAAAGGAATAGCACACGACAACTGGAGGTTCACTCAAATATTTATTCGTGTGGGTATAGGGGTCAATATGGGTGTCCACGGCTCCGATTTTGATCATTGATCGGAAAGTGTTCCGGTCATGTCTATACTTCACCGAACCTATAGGGTCACACGCTTAAGGGTCATCTATCTGCTGAATACTAGACAGGGAGTCTGAGAGAAAGTCACCGGAAAAGTTTCGGAGACAACGGAAGAGTTCCGGAGAGAGAACACCGGAATAGTTTCGGTAAAACTGAAAAGTTGTTTCGGAGTATACCATTAAGTCAAAATGGTTTTGGCACATGCCTGAAAATTCTTGGAGGGTGCCAGAATTGTTCTGGGAACTTCTGGGATTTTTCCGGAGAAAAAACCCGGAAATGTTCCGGAGCTGCCGGAACCGTTTTGGTTGCTTTTCGCTGATGAAAATCACTGATCCGGAATTGTTTCGGAACGCGTCCAAAATTATTTTAGCAGGTACTGGAAATGTTCTCGGCCCACATAAATATTTTTGGAATTAACGGTCGCGGAAAATGTTTTCGTGAATAGTGAAAAGCACTTTATGGTTGCTTTTTGGAAAGCCACCTTTTTGGGCTTTGTCCCAAAAGATCTAGGGGATGACATGGATGGATGGGAACCCCTTTTTTTTGGGGGGGGGGCCCACATGGGGTAGGCAGCCAAGGGGGCTCCTCTTACCTCCCCATTACGCCCTTTATGTGTGACATAAAGCAAGGGCATTTTGGGTTTTTCATGTGCCACCCTACCCCTTGGTTTTTCCTATAATTGAGGTGGAGAGGCACTCTCCACACTCACCCTTTCTCTCATACATTATGCCATGCAATGATCTGGCTTCTTCTCTCCCTCACATGAAATAGTTTCGTAGAGCCGAAAGGCTGTCTGGGTTCCAGTGGGAACTAGTTCTGGAGGGCGAAGCCCTGCCGGATAGCTGACACTGTATGTGTGCAACCCCGTAGAGAGATCGTAGGTTCGATCTTTTTTGCCCGAGGGGCTGTTCGAGAGTTCCTCCCGAAGGGCTGTCCGAGTGACCGTCCGAGATTCTGTGAGTGCCTCCCGAAGGGCTGTTCGTGACACCGTCCGGGGGACTGTCCGACCGCCTCCCGAAGGGCTGTCCATGGGACTGTCCGAGGGGCTGATGAGGGAGTACATCCTCGCGGTTGGGAGGTTGTAAATCCTAGCTGCGGGGATCTGCATCGATGATCTACATCGACTCTACTTCCGATGCGCTACGAGTCGGTAACAATTAGATAAAAAAGCTTGTATGCATCTCCATAGTGGTCCTGGGCGTGCTCGCTGTACTGAATTTTTTTGTTTTCTGTCGCATTCCCCTACAGTGGCATCATGAGCCGTGCTATGTGTAGATGCAGGTTACGATCTAGAATACATAGAGATGTATGGGTGTTGCACAATATAATTTTGTAGTAGATGAGTTCTATTGCTGAAAATTATTTGTGCGGGTAGCAGATGAAATCTGTTACCCGATGTTCTTGTTGCTTTCCTAAAATTTGCGTATTTCTAATCTTGATAATGGCATGGTGGAGTTTCAAAGTTCTGGCAATCCGCGATCCTGATTGATCAATGAAGTGCTAACGGTTCGTTGAATTCCACCATAGTTAAAAGAAAGATGAAATTTCGCAGACAAAAGGGCAATGCAGATATGATCTGCACGGGGGTCATGCGTATGACGAAGTTCAGTATGGGGATCGAGATTTTATTATCTCATGTTTCATACACCCCGCAAAGTTAATCTAGCGACTTGAATAATCATACTTGATGATAAACATTGGTAGCTGCGGTTTAAGTCAAAACCTTAGAAGCAACGTAAAATAAAATTTTGCATAAACCGATTCGAAGCGTCTAACTTGGTTTTGCAGGATGTGCATGTGATGTGGTATGGCAGTGCTCATATTAATTTGATTATGTATGAGATGACTATATGATGTAAATTAATTAACATGACCTGCGTGTCATGATTCGGCATGATGGCTGGAGCCATATGATTGTCACTTTAATGACCTGCGTGTCAACCTTAAGTAATGCACTTATTTTATTAGCTATAGAGATAGCAATATTATCTGTTGCATCGACAAGGTGGTGGCAATCTTCGCGAAGGTGAACACCGACGCAAATGCCGAAGACGAAGAAAATAAAGACTTCTCCGTCAGAAAGGGCTATACCATATCATGCTATTATGAATTTCCTGAGATGTTTATCCCTTATGATGCACCCTTTTTGATTTCGTGGTAGTCGCTTTTTATTTGGGTGATCTCTCACTTAAAATATCAAGTAGTTAGTGTTCTCCCAAGTGTAGCACCGTCACAGCATCTTTCCTTTCGGGGTGCGCCATGTCTACATGGGTACGAACGATTGTACGGGTGTAAGGCGGGTGAGGTCAGACCTCGCAGCGAGATCACTTGGTTGTCTTGACGTTCATGGCAGGATCGTCCTGAGCACAGAACACACGCATCGAAAGATGAACAAGAGTCACATAGAGATGTGATCGACAAGTTTGCCTACCGATTGAAATTCTCGTCATCAGTGATGTCCACATCAATGGCGTTGAATTGAAATGTGGGTCTTGTATCACTCACAATCAATTATGAGAGATATTGGTTTGAGTGGGAGCGCACTGTAGAATTAACTTGTTTAATTCTCGGTGCAATTAATTATGAACTTAGTCTAAGTGTAATTTGCATAATAGTTATAGAATATTGGCTCGCGTTTCCACCTTCCCTATTAAAATTGAATAAGCTGTTACTTATCTGGTTAAAACTTTACGGTTGGTAACGTAATGTGAGGATTGTCCTCTAGAGTGCCGAGAAGGACTTTGTCCTATCGCATGCTTTTCGGCATTCTCCTGTTAATGCTATGGATGATGTGACTCTCGTCCTTCGATCGAAAAGCTAGAATTCTGTTACAGTCAAGTGCAATGCGTTTGCTTCCATGAGACCCAAACTTCAAAAGTTTGGGATAGTTATATGATATTCATGGAACTGAAAATTAGTTTCAGATACAAACAAAGGCTAAAAGATATGAAATATCCAAAGCAATGTTTGTTTACAAAGTATTAGTAAAGTGTTTACTGAGCATTTGACTGATGAGAGAGGGATCCAGAAGACTTAACGAGAAAGGAAGTGTCCAAAGGGTGTTAGTGTGACTTACATGCTGATATGTCTAAAAGTATCTATAATTTTTGATTGTTCCATGCTGTTATATTATCAATCTTGGATGTTTTATATACATTTACATCAATTATATATCGTTTTTTGGGACTAACCTATTAACTCAGTGCCCAGTGCCAGTTGCTGTTTTCTGCCTGTTTGTGGTTTTACAGAATATTAACAACAAACGAAGTCCAAATGCCACGAAACTTTTTGGAGATTTTTTTCTGGACATAACCAACACTACAAGCTTCGGGAGAAGGCCAGAAGCCCCAGGAGGTGGCCACGAGCCACCAGGGCCCGCCTGGGGGGAGGGGGGGCAGGCGCGCCCCTGGTGCCTCGTGGGCCCACCTCTGCCCCTTTTGACCTAATTCCACCACTATAAATTCCCACAAATCGGGAAACCAACCGGGGAGTCCACGAAATACTTTTTCCGCCGCCGCAAGCTTCTGTTCTCGAGAGATCCCATCTGGGGTCCTTTTTCGGTACTCCGCCGGAGGGGGAATCGATCACGGAGGGGCTCTACATCAACCTTGCTGCCCTTGCGATGATGCGTGAGTAGTTTACCACAGACCTTTGGGTCCATAGTTAGTAGCTAGATGGATTCTTCTCTCTTTTTGATCTTCAATACAATGTTCTCCTCGATGTTCTTGGAGTTCTATCTGATGTAATCACTTTTTGCGGTGTGTTTGTTGGGATCCGAGGAATTGTGAGTTTATGATCAGATTATACATGAATATTATTTGAGTCTTCTCTGATTTCTTTTATGCATGATTATTATAGCTTTGTATTTCTTCTCCAATCTATTGATTTGGTTTGGCCAACTAGATTGATTTATCCTGCCATGGGAAGAGGTGCTTTGTAATGGGTTCGATCTTGCGGTGCTCAATCCCAGTGACAGAAAGGGACATGACACGTATGTATCGTTGCTATTAAGGGTAAAATGATGGGGTTTATTCATGCGTGAGTTTACTTTGTCTACATCATGTCATCTTGCTTAAGGCGTTACTCCGTTCTTTATGGACTTAATACACTAGATGCATGCTGGATAGCGGTCGATGTGTGGAGTAATAGTAGTAGATGCAGGCAGGAGTCGGTCTACTTGTCTCGGATGTGATGCCTATATATATGATCATTTCCTTGGATATCGTCATGATTATTTGCTTTTCTATCGATTGCCCAACAGTAATTTGTTTACCCACCGTATGTTATTTTCTTGAGAGAAGCCTCTAGTGAAAACTATGGCCCCCGGGTCTATCTAAATCATATATTAAAAAACCTAAAAATACCTTGCTTCACTTTTTGTTTATTTATTTTATTTTGTATTTTTGTTTCAATCTATCTATCTATCACATACAATTTAATCTTGCAACTTACCGCCGAGGGATTGACAACCCCTTGTTTGCGTTGGGTGCAAGGATTTGTTGTTTTGTGTGCACGTGCTGCTAACGAGGTGTTGCATGATTCTCCTACTATATTGATAACCTTGGTTTCATAACTAAGGGAAATACTTATCTCTACTATACTGCATCTCCCATCCTCTTCAGGGAATTACCAACGCAGCTCCCAAGCAGCAGGAAGAATTTCTGGCGCCGTTGCCGGGGAGACATCATCAACATCTATCAAGTACCTACGCATAAAACTTTCATCTCCTTGCATTTACTTTATTTGCCTTTGCCTCTCGTTTTCATCTCCCCCACTTCTAAAAAGTTTTTACAAAAATATTTTTCGTTCGCCTTTTTGCTTGATTTGTCATCATGACTAGCGTAACTATCCCTCCTTTGTCACCGGATTTTGAAGTGCTTTACTTCAAACAGAAACAAGGAGAAAATCTTAAAGATGCTTGGTATAGGTTAATGGAATCTTACCGTATTTTCTCTATAAAAGGGGATTTAAAAATTTTGCTTCGCAATTTCTATATTGGTTTAACCATGCATAATGGACAACTTTTGGACTTTGCCGCAAAAGGGAATTTTATTGAAAGTGAGGCCAATACTGCCTATGAAATAATAGAGGGTATATTGGGGACTCCACCACCACAAAAGGGTTTTGCTTTTACTCAAGAGGGGGCTCAAATATTAGACAAATTAGGTGACATGTAGAAAATTTTGGTTGAGTTGCAAAAGTCTAACGAACCTCTTAAAAATATTAGTGGAAACCTCAATCGCATGAACACTTTGATTATTCTATGCAATAAGCGATTATATATTCTAGACCTTCAAATTGCCTCATTTCCTGAGAATAATGGGAAGCGTAAAGAGCCTCCCGGGTTTGAGAAAACTCCTATGAAGATTACTAAAACTAAAGATGACAATACTTGAAACTATGCATTATGCCTAGCTAGGTGCATAAAACAATAGCGCTTGTTGGGAGGCAACCCAATGAATAAAATAAATTTTTACCTTTTGTTTCTGTTATTGTGTGTTTTCATATTTATGCTACTGTTATGATTGAGTTTTTATTTTTTTTAATTAGTGTTTGTTCCAAGTAAAGCCTTTAGGGTGATTTGGAAGATAGTATAATTGATGCTGTTTGGAAAACAGAAAGTTTTGCATCCAGTGCTGAAATTTTGGTTCTGTACTGGAGCGTCAGAATAATCTGAAATGTTTACACAGTATTGGTATATGAATTTCCCACGTTGTCCTAATTTTTCAGAATTTTTGGAGTTACAGAAGTATGGCTTTTAAATAGATCTCTACAGACTGTTCTGTTTTTGACAGATTCTGTTTTTGATGCACTGCTTGCTTGTTTTGATGAAACTATGGATTTTATCGGGGGGTATAAGCCATGGAGAAGTTAGAATACAGTAGGTATAATGCAAAAATAAAATATGAATGGGTTTGCAACAGTACTTAAAGTAGTGATTTATTTTGTTATACTAACGGATCTCACGAAGGTTTTGTTGAGTTTTGTGTGATTAAAGTTTTCAAGTTTTGGGTGAGATCACGATGGATGAAGGAATAAGGAGTGGCAAGAGCCTAAGCTTGGGGATGCCCAAGGCACCCCAAGGTAATATTCAAGGAAGACTCAAGCGTCTAAGCTTGGGGATGCCCCGGAAGGCACCCCCTCTTTCTTCTACCAACCATCGGTAATTTTACTTGGATCTATATTTTTATTCGTCACATGATATGTGTTTTGCTTGGAGCATCGTGTATTATATGAGTCTTTGCTTTGTTTGCTTTTTAGTTTGTCACAATCATCTTTGCTGGACACACCAATTATAGAGAGACACACATTCATCATAATTTATTAGAATACTCTATGTGCTTCACTTAATTTTTTTGAGCTAGGCAGTTGATCTAGTGCTTCACTTAAATCTTTTTGAGCACGGCGGTGGCTATGTTTTGAAGAAATATTTAAACTCTCATACTTCACTTATATTATTTTGAGAGTTGATAAGATTAAAATTTTGAAGAAATATATGCGCTCTCATGCTTGACTTAAATCTTTTTGAGAGTTGACAATAGTAATGGTAATTTGCACAAGATATGAATTTGGTCCCAAAGTGATGAATATTCAAGAGGGGTATAATAAAAACTTTCATATAGATCATTGGATATGACATGTGTGATTCCTTGCAATAGTTTTCAGATATGGAGATGATGATATGTGAGTCATGTTAGTGAGTAATTGTGATTTAGTAAGAATATTAGTGTTAAGGTTTGTGGTTCGCTATGCATGCACATTAAGTCAATTGTTATGCAACGAAATTATATCCTACTTATGGTGCATTATTCGGTGTTAGTTATGTTCAATGCATGTTTATGACCATTTTCGCTTTTTGGTTGGTTGCTTCTCAATCTATTTGCTAGCCTTCATTTGTACTAAGCGGAAATACTGCTTGTGCATCCAAACTCCTTAAACCCAAGTTGTGCCAAATGAGTCCACCATATCTACCTATATGCGGTATTTCCATGCCGTTCCAAGTAAATTTGTGTGTGCCAACTCTAATTTTCAAAATAATTTTCCGTTTTGTGTGCCCGTACCGCTCATGAAGCGGCAGGGGGTGGCCAATATTTTCCATGCTAGGTGTGTTATTCTCACGATGAGTGTTTATTCACTTGTCATTGCACGAGAGAGTGGCTGGTAATAGGGATGCCCAGTCCCACAATGAAATCAAAAATTAATAACAACAAAATTCCTTGGAAAGTGATGGTATGGAGGGCACCCGTGGATACGGCTAGCCATGGATTGTGAAAGAATGGTGGAAAGGAAATAAACTTTACTTTCTGTTTGGAAACCGCCTATGATGTGTCTAGCATGGAAGATATTGGGAATTCTCGGTCGTTTTCGTTGACAGGAAAAGCATGCCTCTCAAAATATTTTCATCTCTCTAATTTAAGCTTTGAGCTCTGGCACAATAGCAAATCTCTGCTTCCCTCCGCGAAGGGCCTATCTATTTACTTTTATGTTATTTTTATTTTTATTTTGAGTCTCCATCTTCTCTTAAAAAGCACCCACTAGAGAGCACTATTGTCATACTTGTGCATTGTGTGTAGCTAATATTGAGTGTGTTTCATGAATGGATCAATGATTGAGCATAATGGGCTAGGGATAACTTTCTTTAGCGTTGATATTTGGAAAGACATGGTTGCTTGTTAGCATGCTTGAGTATTTATATCTTCATGTCAAATTATAGACTATTGCTTTGAATCATCCATACCGAGAATGACATCTATGGTAGTAACCTTAAGGGCCATGAGTGAAGCAGTAAACACTAATCCTCCAATTGCAATGTGGTTGTTGTGGGCTATCTTTGAGGTATCCCACCTGGATCCTAGAGAGCTAACTGTTGGAAATATGCCCTAGAGGCAATAATAAATTGGTTATTATTATATTTCCTTGTTCATGATAATCGTTTATTATCCATGCTATAATTGTATTGATTGGAAACTCAAATACATGTGTGGGTACATAGACAACACTGTGTCCCTAGTAAGCCTCTAGTTGACTAGCTCGTTGATCAAAGATGGTTAAGGTTTCCTAGCCATAGACATGAGATGTCATTTGATAACAGGATCACATCATTAGGAGAATGATGTGATGGACAAGACCCAAACTGTAAACGTAGCATTTGATCGTGTCAGTTTATTGCTATTGTTTTCTGCATGTCAAGTATCTGTTCCTTTGACCATGAGATCATGCAACTCACTGACACCGGAGGAATACCTTGTGTGTATCAAACGTCGCAACGTAACTGGGTGACTATAAAGGTGCTCTACAGGTATCTCCGAGGGTGTCTGTTGGGTTGGCATGGATCAAGACTGGGATTTGTTACTCCGTATGACGGAGAGGTATCTCAGGGCCCACTCGGTAATACAACATCACAATGAGCCTTGCAAGCAATGTGACTAAAAGTGTTAGCCACGAGATCTTGTATTACGGAACGAGTAAAGAGACTTGCCGGTAACGAGATTGAACTAGGTATAGTGATACCGACGATCGAATCTCGGGCAAGTAACATACCGAAGAACAAAGGGAACAGCATACGGGATTAACTGAATCCTTGACATAGAGGTTCGACCGATAAAAGATCTTCGTAGAATATGTAGGAGCCAATATGGGCATCCAGGTCCCGCTATTGGTTATTGGCCGTAGAGGTGTCTCGGTCATGTCTACATAGTTCTCGAACCCGCAGGGTCTACACACTTAACGTTTGGTGACGATTAGTATAATTGAGTTATTATGTTGGTGACCGAAAGTTGTTCGGAGTCCCGGATAAGATCCCGGACATGACGAGGATCTCCGGAATAGTCCGGAGGTAAAGATTGATATATGTGATAATAGTGTTTTGATCTCTGGAAGGGTTCCGAAGTTCACCGGAAGGGGTTCCGGATGTTTACCGAAGTGTTCGGGTGCAGCAACACTTTATATGAGCCAAAGGGATAAAGCCCACAAGGTATTGGAAAGTGCAAAAGTAGTTTTGCTGCCGCGTAAGCGGTACTACCGCTTGGTGAAGCGGTACTACCGCCGGAGCGGTACTACCGCTTGTGTGAAGCGGTACTACTGCCCAAGCGGTACTACCGCTTGTGTGAAGCGGTGCTACCGCTTGTGCGCGGCTGTGCACGATTCGGCAGGGTCCGAATTGGACTCTTTTCCTGCGGGCCAAACCGACCTTGTGCGGGCAAAACCGACCCGGAGGAGGCTTTTACTCCAAGTTTAGACCCCAAGGCTCAACATATAAATAGAGGGGCAGGGCTAGCACACGGGACACATCAGGATTTCCCAAGCCGTGTGCCGGCAACCCTAGCCCTCTAGTTCCTCCGTCATAATCTCCGTAGTGCTTGGCGAAGCCCTGCAGAGATTGTTCCTCACCACCATCACCACGCCGTCGTGCTGCTGGAACTCAACCACTACTTCATCATCGCTCGCTGGATCGAGGAGGTGAAGGCGTCATCAAGCCGTACGTGTGTTGAACGCGGAGGTGCCGTCCGTTCGGCACTAGATCGGAAGGATCGTGATTGGATCGCGGGACGCTCGGCGATTTGGATCGCGAAGACGTTCGACTACATCAACCGCGTTTATTAACGCTTCCGCTTAGCGATCTACAAGGGTATGTAGATTCACTCTCCCTCTCGTAGATGCTCATCACCATGGATAGATCTTGCGTGTGCGTAGGAAAATTTTTGTTTCCCATGCAACGTTCCCCAACACTAACCACCAGCGGAGGGTACATATTTTTGAATGATAAGCCTTGCTTACGTGCAAACGCCTCAGATATGAAAGAATGTGACGCTCCTGAATCAAAAAGAACAGAAGCTGATACTGAGTTAACAAGGAGGGTTCCCATCACGATAGTTGGTTCCTTCTGAGACTTTACAACATCGACATGATTGACATGGCCAAGTACAATAGCAGACGGTTTGGTATTACAGTTTCTGGATCGACGGTTTCGACAGCCTCTTTTACGGCCAACAGGAGAATGTGATGCATTCTGCAGTTGACCCTGATGGCAATTGAGAGCAAGGTGCCCTGGCTGTCCACACTTGTGGCATAAACCATCATTATGGGGAGGAGCCATAGCATTGGTCTGTCCACTTGGGATATTCAGTTGTCTTGGTGGTGGAGGCAGACGAGGTGCAACATAAGAAGGCCTCGGTGCAGGGGCAGGTCGGTGATGGACATTATGAGGAATCCACACTCGTCGTTTCTGAGTAGGCTGACCCGAGGATGAGCCAATATCTCGAGTACGCTTGAGTGACTCCTGGTACTCAGTCAAACCCGTTTCAGTTCGGAAAGCTTGGCTAACAAGCGTCGCAAAATCCGCGCAATCATGGATAACAAGTGCGAGCTTTATATCAGGACGCAGTCCTTCATGGAATTTCTCTTCCATGCGTGCGTCAGTGCAGACGTCATCTTCAGCATAGCGGGACAATTCGAGAAATTTCCTCTCATATTCATCCACAGTCATTTTGCCCTGTGTGAGTTTGCGGAATTACTTCTTCTTCTGGTCGATCAGACCTTGAGGAATGTGTCATGCACGGAAGGCGGACTGAAATTCTATCCATGTGGTAGTGGTCCCAGAAGGCAGCATTCGCCTGTGGCTTTCCCACCATTGAGCAGCTGAACCCCTCAGGTGATACGTCGCGAAGTTGACGTAACTATCAGGGAGAACATTAGCCGGCTCCATCTGAAAGGCGATGTCACAGAGCCAATCATCGGCATCCATAGGATCAGATGAGCTGCGGAAAGTGGACGGATTACGGTGCACGAATTCTTGCAGAGTTATTGGGGCAGACTGTTGCTGAGCATTCTGAGTTGGAAATTTGGCCATTACTCCAGTCATAAACTGACGATTCAGGTCAAACTGCTGCATCATTGCGGCAATATAGGGTGGAGGTGGAGGATCGTCACCCATCCTGCCAAATCAATAGGGGCAGTTTAGCAAGAACAACTGCATGTGTAAGAGGTCATTCATGATGTAACATAAGTAATGAACAAGAAGGGCATTAGAGACATATCAATAGTCGTTAAAGACATACAAATCTATGCAGGAAGTTAGATACCAACGGCAGTAGGAGTTCGGAAATGCACGTAGCTAGACAAACTAGGCGGCGCGCAGGCACGCGGTGAAGGAATACAACAACGCGACATAGCAAAGGCTACACCAACATCAGAGAAAACTATTGAAGCAAGGAATCTACAAATGACAACGCAGGGTGCCCTCGATAAAAGGATCCTGCGGGCCGTGAACACTGTGAAGCAGATACTGGTCCACAATTCAAAGAAGGTTGATTGAAATCTCTGGGTGGATGTGATCACGAGAACCTAATGTTAATGTTTTGTAAAAAATTTAACCCGAAAGGAAGAGAGATCAGAATCCCAGAGTAAAGGCGAGGAATAAAAGATCCTAATACCACCCATTGGCGACGTGGGCCCGTAAGCCACACAGCCATGTTAGTAAAACAGTTTTTGGAGACTAGACTTAACTTCGGCCAAGGAGTTGGAAAGGGGGTTTCCTACAGGCAGTCGGCTCTGATACCAGCTTGTGACGCCCCCGGCCCGACCGTGCACTAACCATACACGCAAATGCACACGATCACGCCCAGGGACTCACGGGAAGATATCACAACACAACTCTAGACACAAATGAAAAACATACAAGCTTAAAATTACAAGCCAGGGGCCTCAAGGGCTCGAATACATAAGCTCGAGAACAAGTGTTAGCGGAAGCAACAACAGTATCTGAGTACAGGCACAAAGTTAAACAAGGGTGCCTTAAGAAGGCTAGCACAATAGCGACACTGATCGAAAAGGCGAAGGCCTCCTGCCTAGGGCCTCCGAACTACTCCTGGTCGACGGACTCAACGTAGTAGTAGTAGCCTCCGGGAATCTCCTGCTCCTGGGCTCCGCCGTCTGATCGTAGCAACCGGGTATGGGGAAAAAGAGATAGCAAAGCAACCGTGAGTACTCATCCAAAGTACTCGCAAGACTGACATCAGAACTATGCTAAGTATGCATCGGTATCAAAGGAATGGGGCTATATCTTTGGACTAAACTGCAGAAATGCCAGAACAGAGTGGGAAAGGCCTAGCCTATCGAATACTAGCATCTTGAAGCAATCTTGCAGCATCAGAAGAGGGTAGAGTATAGCAATTATATTTTAGTAATGCCCTGAGATCCTTCCTCGACTACCCTGCGAGAAAGTGATCCAGAGAGTAGTAGTATCAGTTTATCATTGTAATGGTATCCATTCATAGTTGTAGCAGATCAGGATACAACTCTGAGCGTCCTGTTACCGTGGACACGGCTATTCGAATAGATAACTTCCCTGTAGGGGTGCACTACAGTTACCCAACACGCTCGATTAACTCTGGCCGGGCACACTTTCCTGGATCATGCCCGGCCTCGACTGATCGACACACCGCAACCCTACCTAGAGCCCAACAAAGAGGTCCCCGCCGGTCTACATCCTAAGTCCTCAGGGGTCTTGGGCCATCGCCCTGTGCACTCCAGGTCGTTGTGCGCAAGGTGGATCCAGGCACCACCTCTGGGGCGCCGATCCGACCCGGCCACAATGCTGAACTGGACGTCTGACAGAGCTTTCGGCTGATACATACGGCGCCGAGGGTCCCATAACCATTATCCCACGTGGTGGTAGTGCATATAGGCCAGCGGCCAACTCAGATCAAATACCCAAATCCGTTAGGCGTGTTTAGTAACTCACGAAGACGAACAGGATCCCTGTCGCTCCGACTTGATAACACACGGCTCACGGGTGCTCTTGGAGCCAACCCGTCTTTAATGTTATTCTCTCGCGGGCACTCTTGGAGCCGGCCCGACTTTAACAGTTTAAAGTATTGCAATATGTAAACATTTCCGTGATCATCACCCAGAGTGATCACGGCCCGATAACAAGCATGGCATACGGACAAGGATGAAGGAACACAGATGGATCAACAGCATAGCTAAGTAAGCATCATGGGATAGCAGGTAGGTATCAACAGTAGACGACGAAATCAGGCTATGCAACAGAATAGGAGCTATCGGAGCAACAATAGAAGCAATTCTAATGCAAGCATAAGAGAGAAAGAATGGGCGATATCTGGATGATCAAGGGGTTTTTGCTTGCTTGGAAGCTCTGCTGAAAGGGGAAGAAGGATCGTCGGTGACGTAGCAGTCCTCAGGGGCAACGTCGGTCTCGGGGTCTATCGGGAGAGAAGGAGGGGGAAGAAACAATAAATACACGGCAAACAATGCAACAGGGATGCATGACATGTCTACATGCAGTGCTAGGGGTGTTCTAATGCAGCACTACGCAAGTTAGTCAGAGCGGGAAATTATCCGGGAGTGTTCTCCCAGCTCCGGGTGATTATCGGTATATTAAACCGGAGGGGACGGTTCCATGTTGAGTAAGTTAGAGGGGTGTGGCAGGTATGTGGGTGGCATATTCGGATTCTTCATATTTTTCTGATTGTTTTTCATATATAAATTATTTTCATCCGAGCTACGGTTTATTTTATATGATTTTTCAAAGTTTTAATCATTTTTTGGAATTTCTGGAATTAAATTAATTCGAATTTATTTAAATATTAATTGCTACGGGTACACAGAAGTGTACCCAGCAGTTAAGCACAGTGGCTGACCAGTGGGCCCGTTGACTGGGTCAAAGGTCCAATCAGCCACCAGTCAGCAGTGGCTGACAGGTGGGTCCCGCTGGCTGAGTCAGCAGGTGACTCAGCCAGGCTTATCCGTTTGAACAGTGATCCGGGCCCACATGTCAGTTAATTAACTTTATTTAAGCCGTTTTTATTAACTCTAATTAAGTAGCATGGGCCCGGTTGTCAGTGGGGGGGGGGGGGTTAGGCTAATGACCCTGACGGGTGGGACCCGCCGGGGTTTAAACGACGACGCGCCGGAGTAGCTCTGGCGAACACGCAGCGCGGCGGTGACTCGTCGGAATTCCGCTGCGGTTGACCAGACGGGGCGCGGCTGGGTGCGTTCAGACGCGGGCGGAGCCGCGCGTCGAACGGGGGCGGTGGCGCGGGCTGAAATGGTCGGGAATGGCGCCGGCGACGAGTGAGGGCGGCGGCGGTGTTCGGGTGACGATGGGGAACTGCCTACGGGGCACGGAAAGCGAAAGAGAAGGGGTCAAGGGGGAAGCGTTTGCTCACGGGGAGCCGGTCGTGGAGGGCAGCGGGCTCGGGGAGGCCTGCCGGAGTCGGAATTGACGACGGAGTCCGGCGGGGCAGAGGAGGAAGACGGGGTCGGGGCGGTGTTGCGGGGCCGTCCCGGCTCGCGTGGCTCGGCGGAGATGGGGAGGGGGTCGCGGCGGAGCCCGTGGGCTCGTCGGCGATGCTCGGCGGAGGCGGTCGTCGCGGCTACGGCATGGGCATGGCGGCGGTGGCGCTCGGCGATGGGGGATCTGGAGGAGGGGAGGCGGAGAGGGAGAGAGCGAGCGAGTGGGGCAAGTGGGAGGGGGGACCGAGGCATCGGGGGCGTGGCGCCCTTATCCCCTTGTTGGCGCTGCCGGCGAGGTGGTCGGGCGGCGACCGCGGGCGCGCTCGGTCGGCCGCGCCGGGTGAACAAGGGAAGGGGACGAATAGAGGGGGAGCTGGGCTGAGCCGGCTGGGCCAGCCACTATGGCCTAAGGCCCAGTCTAACAGTGGGGGTTTTCTCCTTTCTTTTATATTTTCTGTTTTCTTTATTTCTTCAGTGTTTTACATTTTATCTTAGCTCCAAATGAATTTAGTTAAATGTGAAATTTATCACATAAATACTAGGCAATATTTTGAGTTAGCACATCAAGTTTCAAATATTGTTGAATAGTTTACATATTTGTTTATTTTTAAATGGTTAATTTAATTGTTGCTGGCTCTGTTTTAATTAGGTTAGGGGTACTTAAATATCTTGAAAAATGTTGGTTCTTACATGACAATTAGTTAGTGAATATTTGCAACCCAACCTACATTTTTGTTTTACTGTTTGAAGAATTAATTATTTGACTTGCATTTGAATTTGAATTTGAACTGGTTTTTCAACTAAGAGACAATTAAGCTTAACAAAAAGTGGTGACATGGCATCATTAGTCAGAAATCACTGTAGCTTAATTACAGGGGTGTCACAAATCTCCTCCACTAAAAGAAATCTCGTCCCGAGATTTAAGAGGTAGGCTGAAAAAGAGCGGGGTATTCTTCACGAAGACGATCCTCGCGTTCCCAAGTGGCTTCATCTTCAGAATGATTCGACCACTGAACTTTAAGGAACTTGATGGTCTTCTGATGGGTCCGACTTTTAGCTTGATCAAGAATGCGGATCGGATACTCTTGATAAGATAGATCCTCTTGCAATTCAAGCACTTCATGATCCACTGCTCGGATAGGATCTTTGAAGCAGCGACGGAGTTGCGACACATGGAAGACATCATGAACTTGTGAAAGGTTCTGCGGCAATTCCAATTGATATGCCACTTCTCCACGTCTGGCGAGGATACGGAACGGGCCAATGTAGCGAGGAGCTAACTTGCCCTTGATTTCAAATCGATGAGTGCCCTTCATCGGAGTGACACGAAGGTAAGCTTGCTCGCCCGGTTGATAGACCATTACCTTGTGTTTACGGTCATAATTGCTCTTCTGACGAGACTGAGCAGTTTTCAAATGTTCACGGACAATGCGGACTTGTTCTTCAGCTTGTTGGATAATGTCCGGACCGAAGAGTGGCCATTCCCCAGTTTCTGACCAATTCAGAGGAGTTCGGCACTTACGTCCCTAAAGAACTTCAAATGGTGCCATCTTCAGACTAGCTTGATAGCTATTGTTGTAAGAGAATTCAGCATACGGGAGAGATTCCTCCCATTTTTTACCGAATGAGATGACACAAGCTCGAAGCATATCTTCAAGCACTTGATTGACTCGTTCAACTTGTCCCTGGGACTGGGGTGAAAAGCGGTGCTGAAGGACAGATGAGTTCCCATAGCTTCTTGGAAACTGTTCCAAAATCTTGAGGTAAAGAGGCTGCCACGATCTGAACTGATCTCCAACGGAACACCGTGGAGTGACAGGATTCTGGAAACATACAAGTCTGCTAACTGGCTAGCAGTGATTGTCTCCTTGACTGGCAGAAAGTGAGCAACCTTTGAGAATCGGTCAATGACGACAAGAATAGCATCATGACCCTTCTGCGATCTGGGAAAATCAGTGATGAAGTCCATTTCGACTTTGTCCCATTTCCATTCAGGAATAGCAAGTGGTTGCAAAGTTCCAGCAGGCCTTTGATGTTCTGCTTTGATGCGACGGCAAACGTCACACTCAGCAACATAACGAGCAATGTCTCGCTTCATATCAGGCCACCAGTACCGTTGACGAATGTCTTGGTACATCTTGGTACTACCAGGGTGAATTGAAAGAGGGGTATCATGAGCTTCTTTCATGACACGCGGGGTCAGATCCAGGTTGTCCTTTCTAGGTACCACTAAGCGATTTTTGAAGAACAAGGTGCCATCAGCATCAATAGTGAAGAATGAGGGCCTTCCCCTTTTGAGATCGCGCTTAATCTTCTCGACCTCAGAGTCAGCTTTCTGTATATGCTTGATGAGGTCCTCGAGATCTGGTTCAACTACCAGGGTATTTAGATATCCTTGAGGAACTATCTCGATGTTCAGCTTTCGAAGCTCTTCATACAGGAGTGGTTGCTGTAGTTGAACCTCGAGTTCACAACAGTAGGATTTACGGCTCAAAGCATCAGCCATTACATTAGCCTTGCCAGGGGTATAAGAAATACCCAAGTCATAGTCCGTAATGGCCTCCATCCATCTTTGCTGACGGAGGTTCAGAGATGGTTGAGTGAACAAGTACTTCAGACTTTGATGGTCCGTGTAGATCTCGCAACGATTACCAAGTAGGTAATGTCGCCATAACTTCAATGCATAAATAACTGCTGCAGGTTCAAGATCATGTGTTGGATAGTTCTCTTCATAAAGACGCAACTGTCGAGAGCCATAAGCAATCACCTTGCGCTCTTGCATTAGGACACAGCCTAATCCTTGACGGGATGCGTCCCAATAAATCACGAAGTCCTTGCGAGAATCTGGAGGAGCAAGCACTGGTGCAGAAGTCAACTTGTCCTTGAGAGTTTGGAAACTTTCCTGACATTTTTCTGTCCACTCAAACTTAACACCTTTGTGAAGTAGATCAGTCAGAGGCTTGGCAATCTTAGAGAAGTTCTCGACAAAACGGCGGCAATAACTAGCAAGTGCGAGGAAACTTTTGACTTGTTTGACATTCTTTGGGGGAGTCCATTCAAGAATAGCCTAAACTCGCTCTGGGTTAATAGCAATGCCATCTTTGGAAATTACGTGGCCGAGATATGTCACTTCAGATAACCAGAACTCGCACTTGGAATACTTGGCATACAGTTGATGTTCACGCAGCTTCTCCAGTACAAGCCGAAGATGTTCGGCATGTTCTTCTTCATTCTTCGAATATATAAGGATATCATCCAGATAAACCACGACGAATTTGTCGAGGTAATCCATGAAGATGTAGTTCATCAGTCGGGAGAAGGTTGCTGGGGCATTGGTTAAGCCAAAGGACATGACAGTGTACTCGTAAGAACCGTAGCGAGTAACGAAGACTGTCTTCAGAATATCCTCTTTACGAACCCGGATCTGGTGGTATCCCAACCTCAAATCAAGTTTAGAGAATACTGAGGAACCAGCTAGCTGATCATACAGATCGTTGATTCTGGGAAGCGGATACTTGTTCTGAATTGTTGCTTGGTTGATAGGTTGGTAATCTTGAACCAACCGATTTGTTCCATCCTTCTTCTTAACAAAGAGCGAAGGTGCTCCCCAAGAAGAAGAACTGGGGCGGATGAAACCCTTTTTAAGTGACTTGTCGATTTCCTCCTTAAGTTTAAGGAGTTCATGCGGCGGCATCTTGTATGGACGCTTGGCAATAGGAGTGGTGCCTGGTTTCAGGTCGATAACAAATTCGATAGCCCTAGCAGGTGGTACACCTGGGAGTTCTTCTGGAAAGACATCTTGAAAATCCTGAACAACTGGAACGTTCTCTATCCCCTCAAGAGGTGAAGCATTCAATGCATTCAGAGCATATATCTGGCTCTCGGCATTCTGAGCTGTTCGGGCAGAGTAACGTATCGTCTGGCCAGAAGGATGTCTAAGTTGGACTTTCTTAGCGGCACAGTCGATGAAAGCATTATGGGCTTTCAACCAATCCATACCGAGAATGACATCTATGGTAGTAACCTTAAGGGCCATGAGTGAAGCAGTAAACACTAATCCTCCAATTGCAATGTGGTTGTTGTGGGCTATCATCGAGGTATCCCACCTAGATCCTGGAGAGCTAACCACCAGCGGAGGGTACATATTTTCGAATGATAAGCCTTGCTTACGTGCAAACGCCTCAGATATGAAAGAATGTGACGCTCCTGAATAAAAAAGAACAGAAGCTGATACTGAGTTAACAGGGAGGGTTCCCATCACGACAGTCGGTTCCTTTTGAGCCTTTACAACATTGACATGATTGACATGGCCAAGTACAATAGCAGACAGTTTGGTATTACAGTTTCTGGATCGACGGTTTCGACAGCCTCTTTTACGGCCAACAGGAGAACGTGATGCATTCTGCAGCTGACCCTGACGGCAATTGAGAGCAAGGTACCCTGGCTGTCCACACTTGCGGCATAAACCATCATTATGGGGAGGAGCCATAGCATTGGGCTGTCCACTTGGGATATTCAGTTGTCTTGGTGGTGGAGGCAGACGAGGTGCAACATAAGAAGGCCTCGGGGCAGGGGCAGGTCGGTGATGGACATTATGAGGAATCCACACTCGTTGTTTCTGAGTAGGCTGACCCGAGGATGAGCCAATATTTCGAGTACGCTTGAGCGACTCCTGGTACTCAGTCAGACCCGTTTCAGTTCGGAAAGCTTGGCTGAGAAGCGTCGCAAAGTCTGCGCAATCATGGATAACAAGTGCGAGCTTTATATCAGGACGCAGTCCTTCACAGAATTTCTCTTGCTTGCGTGCGTCAGTGCAGACGTCATCTTCAGCATAGCGGGACAATTCGAGAAATTTCCTCTGATATTCATCCAGAGTCATTTTGCCCTGTGTGAGTTTGAGGAATGTGTCGTGCACGGAAGGCGGACTGAAATTCTATCCATGTGGTGGTGGTCCCAGCAGGCAGCATTCGCCTGTGGCTTTCCCACCATTGAGCAGCTGAACCCCTCAGGTGATACGTCGCGAAGTTGACGTAACTGTTAGGGAGAACATTAGCCGGCTCCATCTGAAAGGCGATGTCACGGAGCCAATCATCAGCATCCATAGGATCAGATGAGCTGCGGAAAGTGGACGGATTAAGGTGCACGAATTCTTGCAGAGTTATTGGGGCAGACTGTTGCTGAGCATTCTGAGTTGGAAATTTGGCCATTACTCCAGTCATAAACTGACGATTCAGCTCAAACTGCTGCATCATTGCGGCAATATAGGGTGGAGGTGGAGAATCACCAGCCATCCTGCCAAATCAACAGGGGCAGTTTAGCAAGAACAACTGCATGTGTAAGAGGTCATTCATGATGTAACATGAGTAATGAACAAGAAGGGCATTAGAGACATATCAATAGTCATTAAAGACATTCAAATCTATGCACGAAGTTGGATACCAATGGCAGTAGGAGTTCGAAAACGCACGCAGCTAGACAAACTAGGCGGCGCGCTGGCACGCGGTGAAGGAATACAACAACGTGACATAGCAAAGGCTACACCAACGTCGGAGAAAACTATTGAAGCAAGGAATCTACAAATGACAACGCAGGGTGCCCTCGATAAAAGGATCCTGCGGGCCGTGAACACTGTGAAGCAGATCCTGGTCCATAATTCAATGAAGGTTGATTGAAATCTCCGGGTGGATGTGAACACGAGAACCTAATGTTAATGTTTAGTAAAAAATTTAACCCGAAAGGAAGAGAGATCAGAATCCCAGAGTAAAGGCGAGGAATAAAAGATCCTAATACCACCCATTGGCGACGTGGGCCCGTAAGCCACACAGCCATGTTAGTAAAACAGTTTTTGGAGACTAGACTTAACTTCGGCCAAGGAGTTGGAAAGGGGGTTTCCTACAGGCAGTCGGCTCTGATACCAGCTTGTGATGCCCCCGGCCCGACCGTGCACTAACCATACACGCAAATGCACACGATCACGCCCAGGGACTCACGGGAAGATATCACAACACAACTCTAGACACAAATGAAAAACATACAAGCTTAAAATTACAAGCCAGGGGCCTCAAGGGCTCGAATACATAAGCTCGAGAACAAGCGTTAGCGGAAGCAACAACATTATCTGAGTACAGACTGTTGGAAATATGCCCTAGAGGCAATGATAAATTGGTTATTATTATATTTCCTTGTTCATGATAATCGTTTATTATCCATGCTATAATTGTATTGATTGGAAACTCAAATACATGTGTGGGTACATAGACAAAACACTGTGTCCCTAGTAAGCCTCTAGTTGACTAGCTCGTTGATCAAAGATGGTTAAGGTTTCCTAGCCATTGACATGAGATGTCATTTGATAACGGGATCACATCATTAGGAGAATGATGTGATGGACAAGACCCAAACTACGAACGTAGCATATGATCGTGTCAGTTTATTGCTATTGTTTTCTGCATGTCAAGTATCTGTTCCTATGACCATGAGATCATGCAACTCCCTGACATCGGAGGAGTACCTTGTGTGTATCAAACGTCGCAACGTAACTGGGTGACTATAAAGGTGCTCTACAGGTATCTCCGAGGGTGTCTGTTGGGTTGGCATGGATCAAGACTGGGATTTGTTACTCCGTATGACGGAGAGGTATCTCAGGGCCCACTCGGTAATACAACATCACAATGAGCCTTGCAAGCAATGTGACTAAAGTGTTAGCCACGAGATCTTGTATTACGGAACGAGTAAAGAGACTTGCCGGTAACGAGATTGAACTAGGTATAGAGATACCGACGATCGAATCTCGGGCAAGTAACATACCGAAGAACAAAAGGAACAGCATACGGGATTAACTGAATCCTTGACATAGAGGTTCAAACGATAAGGATCTTCGTAGAATATGTAGGAGACAATATGGGCATCCAGGTCCCGCTATTGGTTATTGACCGTAGAGGTGTCTCGGTCATGTCTACATAGTTCTCGAACCCGCAGGGTCTACACACTTAACGTTTGGTGACGATTAGTATAGTTGAGTTATTTTGTTGGTGACCGAAAGTTGTTCGGAGTCCCGGATAAGATCCCGGACATGACGAGGATCACCGGAATAGTCCGGAGGTAAAAATTGATATATGTGATAATAGTGTTTTTGGTTACCGGAAGGGTTCCGGAATTCACCGGAAAGGGGTTCCGGATGTTTACCGAAGTGTTCGGGTGCAGCAACACTTTATATGGGCCAAAGGGATAAAGCCCACAAGGTATTGGAAAGTGCAAAAAGTAGTTTTGCTGCCGCGTAAGCGGTACTACCGTTTTGTGAAGCGGTACTACCGCCCAAGCGGTACTACCGCTTGTGTGAAGCGGTACTACCGCTTGTGCGCGGTACTGCAGGGATCCGAGTTGGACTCTTTCCCTGCGGGCCAAACCGACCTTGTGCGGGCAAAACCGACCTGGAGGAGGCTTTTACTCCAAGTTTAGACCCCAAGGCTCAACATATAAATAGAGGGGCAGGGCTAGCACACGGGAGACATTAGACTGCCCCAAGCCGTGTGCCGGCAACCTCTAGTTCCTCCTACGTCATAATTTCAGTAGTGCTTAGGCGAAGCCCTGCTGAAATAGTTCTTCATCAACACCACCACGCCGTCGTGCTGCTGGAACTCTTCTTCTTCTCCGCTCCCTCTTGCTGGATCAAGAAGGCGGAGATCGTCATCAAGCCGTACGTGTGTTGAACGCGGAGGTGCCGTCCGTTCGGCGCTGGATCGTGCTTGGATCGAGGGACGACTTGCGATTTGGATCGCGGAGACGTTCGACTACATCAACCGCGTTTCTTAACGCTTCCGCTTAGCGATCTACAAGGGTATGTAGATCCACTCTCCCTCTCGTAGATGCTCATCACCATGGATAGATCTTGTGTGTGCGTAGGAAATTTTTTGTTTCCCATGCAACGTTCCCCAACAGTGGTATCAGAGTTAGGTCTATGCGTAGATGAGATCTCGAGTAGAACACAAACGAGTTGTGGGCGTGGGTGTATACATATTGCTTGCCGTTACTAGTTGATACTTGATTCGGCGGTATTGTGAGATGAAGCGGCCCGGACCGACATTACGCGTACACTTACGCGAGACAGGTTCCTTCAACTGACATGTAATTTTGTTGCATAAAGATGGCTAGCGGGTGTCTGTCTCTCTCACTTTAGTTGAATCGATTTCAATGAAGAGGGTTCTTTTAGAAGATCAAAAAGCAATCACTACACCACGTTGTGGTTTTGCGTAGGTAAGAACGGTTCTTGCAAACCCGTAGCAGCCACGTAAAATTTGCAACAACAATTAGAGGACGTCTAACTTGTTTTTGCAGGGTATGTTGTGATGTGATATGGCCAATTACATGATGAGATATATGTGATGTATGAGATGATCATGTGTTGTATAGAATATCACGACTTGCATGTCGATGAGTACGGCAACTGGCAGGAGCCATAGAGTTGTCTTTAATTATTGTATGACCTGCGTGTCAATCATTAAGCGCTATGTAATGCTTTACTTTATCGCTAAACGTTAGCAATAGTCGTGGAAGCAACAGTCGGCGCGACAACCTTATGGCGACACGTTGATGGAGATCAAGATGATGGAGATCATGGTGTCATGCCGGTGACGATGGAGATCATGCCGGTGCTTTGGAGATGGAGATCAAAAGCACAAGTTCATGGCCATATCATGTCACTTATGATTTGCATGTGATGTTAATCCTTTTATGCATCTTATTTTGCTTAGGACGACGGTAGCATTATAAGGTGATCCCTCTCTTAAATTTCAAGATAAATTGTGTTCTCCCCGAGTGTGCACCGTTGCGAAAGTTCGTCGTTTCGAGACACGCCGTGATGATCGGGTGTGATAGACTCCACGTTCACATACAACGGGTGCAAGCCATGTTGCACACGCGGAACACTTGGGTTAAACTTGACGAGCCTAGCATGTACAGACATGGCCTCGGAACACAAGAGACCGAAAGGTCAAACATGAGTCATATAGTAGATATGATCAACATGAAGATGTTCACCATTGAAACCACCTCAACTCACGTGATGATCGGACTTGAGTTGGTGGATTTGGATCATGTTACACTCGAATGACCGGAGGGATGTCAATTTGAGTGGGAGTTTTTTAAGTAATATGATTAACTAAACTCATTATCTAGAACAATAGTCTAAGTTGTCTTTGCTATATTTATGTTGTAGATCATGGCTCGCGCAGTAGCACCCCTGAATTTTAATGCGTTCCTAGAGAAAGATAAGTTGAAAGATGATGGAAGTAACTTTGTGGACTGGGCCCGTAATCTAAGGATTATCCTTACGGCTTCCCAGAAGGCTTATGTCCTTGATGCACCGCTTGGTGATCCACCCGCTCCAGTTGAGTCTCTAGACGTTGTGAACGCCTGGCAGGCTCGTTCTGATGATTACTCAATAGTTCAATGTGCAATGTTGTATGGATTAGAACCGGGACTTCAAAGACGTTTTGAACGTCATGGAGCATATGAGATGTTCCAGGAGTTGAAGTTTATCTTTCAGAAGAATGCCCGGATCGAGAGATATGAGATCTCCGATAAGTTCTATGCTTGCAAGATGGAGGAGAACGGGTCTATCAGTGATCACGTGCTCAGAATGTCTGGGTACTCCACCCGTCTGGCTGAATTGGGGATGCCCCTTCCGCCAAAGGCTATCACTGACAGAGTTCTTCAATCATTGCCACCTAGCTACAAGAGCTTCGTGTTGAACTATAACATGCACGGGATGAACAAGTCAATCGCCGAGCTGTTTGCGATGCTGAAAGCCGCTGAGTCTGAAATTCAGAAGGAGCATCAAGTGTTGATGGTCAATAAAACCACTAGTTTCAAGAAAAATGGCAAGGGTAAGAAGGGTAACTCCAAGAAGAGTGGCAAAGCAGTTGCTCCTCTCGTGAAGAAACCCAAGGCTGGACCCAAATCAGAAACTGTGTGTTTTCATTGCAAGGGAACTGGACACTGGAAGCGGAACTGCCCCAAGTATTTGGCTGACAAGAAGGCGTCCAACAACAAACAAGGTATATATGATATACATGTTATTGATGTGTACCTTACCAACTCTCGTTGTAGTGCCTGGGTATTTGATACCGGTGCGGTTGCTCATATTTGCAACTCAAAACAGGAACTGCGGAATAGACGGAGGCTGGCAAAGGACGAAGTGACGATGCGCGTGGGAAATGGTTCCAAGGTTGATGTGATCGCCGTCGGCACGCTCGCCCTTCAATTACCGTCGGGATTAGTGATGAACCTAAATAAGTGTTATTTGGTGCCTGCGTTAAGCATGAACATTATATCTGGATCTTGTTTATTGCGAGACGGTTACTCATTTAAATCAGAGAATAATGGTTGTTCTATTTATATGAGTAATATCTTTTGTGGTCATGCACCCAATGTGAGGGGTTTATTCTTATTGAATCTCGATAGTAATGATACACATGTTCATAACATTGATGCCAAAAGATGTAGAATTGATAATGATAATACCACTTTCTTGTGGCACTGCCGTTTAGGTCATATTGGCGTAAAACGCATGAGGAAGCTCCATGCTGATGGACTTTTGGAGTCACTTGATTTTGAATCACTTGACACATGTGAGCCATGCCTCATGGGCAAGATGACTAAAACGCCGTTCTCTGGAACAATGGAACGGGCAAGTGACTTATTGGAAATCATACATACTGATGTGTGTGGTCCGATGAGCATTGAGGCGCGCGGTGGTTATCGTTACTTTCTCACCTTCACTGATGACTTAAGTAGATATGGGTATATTTACTTAATGAAACACAAGTCTGAAACGTTTGAAAAGTTCAAATAATTTCAGAGTGAAGTTGAGAATCATCGTAACAAGAAGATTAAATTCCTACGATCTGATCGAGGAGGAGAATATCTGAGTTATGAGTTTGGCAGTCACTTAAGACAATGTGGAATTGTTTCACAACTGACACCGCCTGGAACACCACAGCGTAATGGTGTGTCCGAACGTCGTAATCGAACCTTATTGGATATGGTGCGATCTATGATGTCTCTTGCCGATTTGCCACTATCGTTTTGGGGTTATGCATTAGAGACAGCTGCATTCACTTTAAATAGGGCACCATCGAAATCAGTTGAGACGACGCCATATGAACTTTGGTTTGGCAAGAAGCCAAAGCTGTCGTTTCTTAAAGTTTGGGGATGTGATGCTTATGTCAAAAAGCTTCAGCCTGAAAAGCTGGAACCCAAAGCAGAGAAATGCGTCTTCATAGGATACCCAAAAGAGACAGTTGGGTATACCTTCTACCTCAGATCCGAAGGCAAAGTGTTTGTCGCTAAAAACGGAACATTTCTTGAGAAAGAGTTTCTCTCGAAAGAATTGAGTGGGAGGAAGATAGAACTTGATGAGGTTGTTGAACCTTTACTTCAACCTGAGAGTAGCGCAGCGCAGAAAGTTGTTTCTGTGGAGCCTACATTAGCTGAAGAGGAAGTTAATGATGATGATCATGAAGCTTTGGATCAAGTTGCTATCGAACCTCGTAGGTCGACAAGGACGCGTACTGCTCCTGAGTGGTACGGCAACCCTGTCTTAGAAGTCATGTTGTTAGACAACGATGAACCTACGAGCTATGGAGAAGCGATGATGGGCCCGGATTCCGAGAAGTGGTTAGAGGCCATGAAATCCGAGATGGGATCCATGTATGAAAACAAAGTATGGACTTTGGGAGTATTACCTGAAGGGCGTAAGGCCATTCAGAACAAATGGATCTTTAAGAGGAAGACGGACGCGGACGGTAATGTCACCGTCTATAAAGCTCGACTTGTGGCAAAGGGTTTTTCACAAGTTCAAGGAGTTGACTACGATGAGACCTTCTCACCCGTAGCGATGCTTAAGTCCGTCAGAATCATGTTAGCAATAGCTGCCTTTTTCGATTATAAAATTTGGCAGATGGATGTCAAAACAGCATTCCTTAACGGTTTCCTTAAGGAAGAGTTGTATATGATGCAACCAGAAGGTTTTGTCGATCCAGAGAATGCTGACAAAGTTTGCAAACTCCAGCGATCCATTTATGGACTGGTGCAAGCATCTCGGAGTTGGAATCTTCGCTTTGATGAAGTGATCAAAGCGTTCGAGTTTATACAAGTTTACGGAGAAGCTTGTATTTACAAGAAAGTGAGTGGGAGCTCTATAGCATTTCTAATATTATATGTGGATGACATATTGCTGATTGGAAACAATATAGAAATGTTGGAAAGCGTGAAGGAATATTTGAACAAGAGTTTTTCAATGAAGGACCTAGGAGAAGCTGCTTTCATATTAGGCATCAAGATCTATAGAGATAGATCAAGACGCTTAATAGGACTTTCACAAAGCACATACCTTGATAAGATTTTGAAGAAGTTCAAAATGGATCAGTCCAAGAAGGGGTTCTTGCCTATTTTGCAAGGTGTGAAGTTGAGTAAGACTCAATGCCCAGTGACTGCAGAAGATAGAGAAAAGATGAGTGTCATCCCCTATGCTTCAGCCATAGGCTCTATTATGTATGCAATGCTGTGCACAAGACCCGATGTCAGCCTTGCCATAAGTATGGTCGGAAGGTTTCAAAGTGATCCAGGAATGGAACACTGGACGGCGGTCAAGAATATCCTGAAGTACCTGAAAAGGACTAAGGACATGTTTCTCGTTTATGGAGGTGATCAAGAGCTCGTCGTAAAGGGTTACGTCGATGCAAGCTTTGACACTGATCCGGATTACTCTAAGTCTCAAACCGGATACGTATTTATTCTTAATGGGGGTGCGGTTAGCTGGTGCAGTTCCAAGCAAAGCGTGGTAGCTGATTCTACATGCGAAGCGGAGTACATCGCAGCCTCGGAGGCGGCAAAGGAAGGTGTCTGGATGAAGGAGTTCATGACAGATCTTGGAGTAGTGCCTAGTGCGCTTAACCCAATGACTCTGTTTTGTGATAATACTGGTGCCATTGCTCTAGCCAAGGAACCAAGATTTCACAAGAGGACCAGACACATAAAGCGACATTTCAATTCCATCCGCGATTACATCAAGGAGGACGACATAAATATTTGCAAAGTACACACGGATCTGAATGTTGCAGATCCGATGACTAAACCTCTTCCAAGGGCTAAACATGAACAACACCAGAACTGCATGGGTGTTCGATTCATTACAATGTAAATCACATAGTGATGTGAACTAGATTATTGACTCTAGTGCAAGTGGGAGACTGTTGGAAATATGCCCTAGAGGCAATGATAAATTGGTTATTATTATATTTCCTTGTTCATGATAATCGTTTATTATCCATGCTATAATTGTATTGATTGGAAACTCAAATACATGTGTGGGTACATAGATAAAACACTGTGTCCCTAGTAAGCCTCTAGTTGACTAGCTCGTTGATCAAAGATGGTTAAGGTTTCCTAGCCATTGACATGAGATGTCATTTGATAACGGGATCACATCATTAGGAGAATGATGTGATGGACAAGACCCAAACTACGAACGTAGCATATGATCGTGTCAGTTTATTGCTATTGTTTTCTGCATGTCAAGTATCTATTCCTATGACCATGAGATCATGCAACTCCCTGACATCGGAGGAGTACCTTGTGTGTATCAAACGTCGCAACGTAACTGGGTGACTATAAAGGTGCTCTACAGGTATCTCCGAGGGTGTCTGTTGGGTTGGCATGGATCAAGACTGGGATTTGTTACTCCGTATGACGGAGAGGTATCTCAGGGCCCACTCGGTAATACAACATCACAATGAGCCTTGCAAGCAATGTGACTAAAGTGTTAGCCACGAGATCTTGTATTACGGAACGAGTAAAGAGACTTGCCGGTAACGAGATTGAACTAGGTATAGAGATACCGACGATCGAATCTCTGGCAAGTAACATACCGAAGAACAAAAGGAACAGCATACGGGATTAACTGAATCCTTGACATAGAGGTTCAAACGATAAAGATCTTCGTAGAATATGTAGGAGCCAATATGGGCATCCAGGTCCCGCTATTGGTTATTGACCGTAGAGGTGTCTCGGTCATGTCTACATAGTTCTCGAACCCGCAGGGTCTACACACTTAACGTTTGGTGACGATTAGTATAGTTGAGTTATTTTGTTGGTGACCGAAAGTTGTTCGGAGTCCCGGATAAGATCCCGGACATGACGAGGATCTCCGGAATAGTCCGGAGGTAAAAATTGATATATATGTGATAATAGTGTTTTTGGTTACCGGAAGGGTTCCGGAATTCACCGGAAAGGGGTTCCGGATGTTTACCGAAGTGTTCGGGTGCAGCAACACTTTATATGGGCCAAAGGGATAAAGCCCACGAGGTATTGGAAAGTGCAAAAAGTAGTTTTGCTGCCGCGTAAGCGGTACTACCGTTTTGTGAAGCGGTACTACCGCCCAAGCGGTACTACCGCTTGTGTGAAGCGGTACTACCGCTTGTGCGCGGTACTGCAGGGATCCGAGTTGGACTCTTTCCCTGCGGGCCAAACCGACCTTGTGCGGGCAAAACCGACCTGGAGGAGGCTTTTACTCCAAGTTTAGACCCCAAGGCTCAACATATAAATAGAGGGGCAGGGCTAGCACACGGGAGACATTAGACTGCCCCAAGCCGTGTGCCGGCAACCTCTAGTTCCTCCTACGTCATAATTTCAGTAGTGCTTAGGCGAAGCCCTGCTGAAATAGTTCTTCATCAACACCACCACGCCGTCGTGCTGCTGGAACTCTTCTTCTTCTCCGCTCCCTCTTGCTGGATCAAGAAGGCGGAGATCGTCATCAAGCCGTACGTGTGTTGAACGCGGAGGTGCCGTCCGTTCGGCGCTGGATCGTGCTTGGATCGAGGGACGACTTGCGATTTGGATCGCGGAGACGTTCGTCTACATCAACCGCGTTTCTTAACGCTTCCGCTTAGCGATCTACAAGGGTATGTAGATCCACTCTCCCTCTCGTAGATGCTCATCACCATGGATAGATCTTGTGTGTGCGTAGGAAATTTTTTGTTTCCCATGCAACGTTCCCCAACAGTGGTATCAGAGTTAGGTCTATGCGTAGATGAGATCTCGAGTAGAACACAAACGAGTTGTGGGCGTGGGTGTATACATATTGCTTGCCGTTACTAGTTGATACTTGATTCGGCGGTATTGTGAGATGAAGCGGCCCGGACCGACATTACGCGTACACTTACGCGAGACAGGTTCCTTCAACTGACATGTAATTTTGTTGCATAAAGATGGCTAGCGGGTGTCTGTCTCTCTCACTTTAGTTGAATCGATTTCAATGAAGAGGGTTCTTTTAGAAGATCAAAAAGCAATCACTACACCACGTTGTGGTTTTGCGTAGGTAAGAACGGTTCTTGCAAACCCGTAGCAGCCACGTAAAATTTGCAACAACAATTAGAGGACGTCTAACTTGTTTTTGCAGGGTATGTTGTGATGTGATATGGCCAATTACATGATGAGATATATGTGATGTATGAGATGATCATGTGTTGTATAGAATATCACGACTTGCATGTCGATGAGTACGGCAACTGGCAGGAGCCATAGAGTTGTCTTTAATTATTGTATGACCTGCGTGTCAATCATTAAGCGCTATGTAATGCTTTACTTTATCGCTAAACGTTAGCAATAGTCGTGGAAGCAACAGTCGGCGCGACAACCTTATGGCGACACGTTGATGGAGATCAAGATGATGGAGATCATGGTGTCATGCCGGTGACGATGGAGATCATGCCGGTGCTTTGGAGATGGAGATCAAAAGCACAAGTTCATGGCCATATCATGTCACTTATGATTTGCATGTGATGTTAATCCTTTTATGCATCTTATTTTGCTTAGGACGACGGTAGCATTATAAGGTGATCCCTCTCTTAAATTTCCAGATAAATTGTGTTCTCCCCGAGTGTGCACCGTTGCGAAAGTTCGTCGTTTCGAGACACGCCGTGATGATCGGGTGTGATAGACTCCACGTTCACATACAACGGGTGCAAGCCATGTTGCACACGCGGAACACTTGGGTTAAACTTGACGAGCCTAGCATGTACAGACATGGCCTCGGAACACAAGAGACCGAAAGGTCGAACATGAGTCATATAGTAGATATGATCAACATGAAGATGTTCACCATTGAAACCACCTCAACTCACGTGATGATCGGACTTGAGTTGGTGGATTTGGATCATGTTACACTCGAATGACCGGAGGGATGTCAATTTGAGTGGGAGTTTTTTAAGTAATATGATTAACTAAACTCATTATCTAGAACAATAGTCTAAGTTGTCTTTGCTATATTTATGTTGTAGATCATGGCTCGCGCAGTAGCACCCCTGAATTTTAATGCGTTCCTAGAGAAAGATAAGTTGAAAGATGATGGACAGAGAGGTCCCCACCGGTCTACATCCTAAGTGCTCAGGGGTCTTGGGCCATCGCCCTGTGCACTCCGGGTCGTTGTGCGCAAGGTGGATCCAGGCACCACCTCTGGGGCGCCGATCCGACCCGGCCACAATGCTGAACTGGACGTCTGACAGAGCTTTCGGCTGATACATACGGCGCCGAGGGTCCCATAACCATTATCCCACGTGGTGGTAGTGCGTATAGGCCAGCGGCCAACTCAGATCAAATACCCAAATCCGTTAGGCGTGTTTAGTAACTCGCGAAGACGAACAGGATCCCTGTCACTTTGACTTGATAACACACGGCTCACGGGTGCTCTTGGAGCCGACCCGTCTTTAATGTTATTCTCTCGCGGGCACTCTTGGAGCCGGCCCGACTTTAACAGTTTAAAGTATTGCAATATGTAAACATTTCCGTGATCATCACCCAGAGTGATCATGGCCCGGTAACAAGCATGGCATACAGACAAGGATGAAGGGCCGCAGATGGATCAACATCATAGCTAACTAAGCATCATGGGATAGCAGGTAGGTATCAACAGTAGACGACGAAATCAGGCTATGCAACAGAATATGAGATATCGGAGCAACAACAGAAGCAATTCTAATGCAAGCATAAGAGAGAAAGAATGGGCGATATCTGGATGATCAAGGGGTTTTGCTTGCCTGGAAGCTCTGCTGAAAGGGGAAGAAGGATCGTCGGTGACGTAGTAGTCCTCGGGGGCAACGTCGGTCTCGGGGTCTATCGGGAGAGAAGGAGGGGGAAGAAACAATAAATACACGGCAAACAATGCAACAGGGATGCATGACATGTCTACATGCAGTGCTAGGGGTGTTCTAATGCAGCACTACGCAAGTTAGTCAGAGCGGGAAATTATCCGGGAGTGTTCTCCCAGCTCCGGGTTATTATCGGTATATTAAACCGGAGGGGACGGTTCCATGTTGAGTAAGTTAGAGGGGTGTGGCAGGTATGTGGGTGGCATATTCGGATTTTTCATATTTTTCTGATCGTTTTTCATATATAAATTATTTTCATCCGAGCTACGGTTTATTTTATATGATTTTTCAAAGTTTTAATCATTTTCTGGAATTTCTGGAATTAAATTAATTCGAATTTATTTAAATATTAATTGCTACGGGTACACAGAAGTGTACCCAGCAGTTAAGCACAGTGGTTGACCAGTGGGCCCGTTGACTGGGTCAAAGGTCCAGTCAGCCACCAGTCAGCAGTGGCTGAAAGGTGGGGCTCGCTGGCTGAGTCAGCAGGTGACTCTGCCAGGCTTATTTGTTTGAACAGTGATCCGGGCCCACATGTCAGTTAATTAACTTTATTTAAACCGTTTTTATTAACTCAAATTAATTAGCGTGGGGCTCGGTTGTCAATGGGGGGGTTAGAATAATAACCCCGACGGGTGGGACCCGCCGGGGTTTAAACGACGACGCGCCGGAGTAGCTCCGGCGAACATGCAGCGCGGCGGTGACTCGCCAGAATCCCGCTGCGGTTGACCAGACGGGGCGGGGCTGGGTGCGTTCGGACGAGGGCGGAGCCGCGCGTCGAACGGGGGCGGTGGCGCGGGCTGAAACGGCCGGGAACGGCGCCGGCGACGAGTGAGGGCGGCGGCGGCATTCGGGTGACGATGGGGAATGGCCTACGGGGCACGGAAAGTGAAAGAGAAGGGGTCGAGGGGGAAGCGTTTGCTCACGGGGAGCCGGTCGTGGAGGGCAGCGGGCTCGGGGAGGCCTGCCGGAGCCGGAATTGACGACGGAGTCCGGCGGGGCAGAGGAGGAAGACGGGGTCGGGCGGTATTGCGGGGCCGTCCCAGCTCGCGTGCCTCGGCGGAGAGGGGGAGGGGGTCGCGGCGGAGCCCGTGGGCTCGTCGGCGATGCTCGGCGGAGGCGGTCGTCGCGGCTACGGTATGGGCATGGTGGTGGTGGCGCTCGGCGATGAGGGATCTGGAGGAGGGGAGGCGGAGAGGGAGAGAGCGAGAAAGTGGGGCGAATGGGAGAGGGGACGGTCGAGTCGTGGGTGTCACATTTTTTCTGGACATAACCAACACTAGAAGCTTCGGGAGAAGGCCAGAAGCCCCAGGAGGTGGCCACGAGCCACCAGGGCGCGCGTGGGGGGGGGGGGGGACAGGCGCGCCCTGGTGCCTCGTGGGCCCACCTCTACCCCTTTTGACCTAATTCCACCACTATAAATTCCCAAAAATCAGGAAACCAACAGGGGATTCCACGAAATACTTTTTCCGCCGCCGCAAGCTTCTGTTCTCGAGAGATCCCATCTGGGGTCCTTTTTCGGTACTCCGCCGGAGGGGGAATTGATCACGGAGGGGCTCTACATCAACCTTGCTGCCCTTCCGATGATGCGTGAGTAGTTTACCACAGACCTTCGGGTCCATAGTTAGTAGCTATATGGCTTCTTCTCTCTTTTTTATCTTCAATACAATGTTCTCCTCGATGTTCTTGGAGTTCTATCCGATGTAATCACTTTTTGCGGTGTGTTTGTTGGGATCCGATGAATTGTGAGTTTATGATCAGATTATCCATGAATATTGTTTGAGTCTTCTCTGATCTCTTTTATGCATGATTATTATAGCTTCGTATTTCTTCTCCGATCTATAGATTTGGTTTGGCCAACTAGATTGATTTATCTTGCCATGGGAAGAGGTGCTTTGTAATGGGTTCGATCTTGCGGTGCTCAATCCCAGTGACAGAAAGGGACATGACACGTATGTATCATTGCTATTAAGGGTAAAAAGATGGGGTTTATTCATGCGTGAGTTTACTTTATCTACATCATGTCATCTTGCTTAAGGCGTTACTCCGTTCTTTATGGACTTAATACACTAGATGCATGCTGGATAGAGGTCGATGTGTGGAGTAATAGTAGTAGATGTAGGCAGGAGTCGGTCTACTTGTCTCGGACGTGATGCCTATATACATGATCATTGCCTTGGATATCATCATGATTATTTGCTTTTCTATTAATTGCCCAACAGTAATTTGTTTACCCATCGTATGCTATTTTTTTGAGAGAAGCCTCTAGTGAAAACTATGGCCCCCGGGTCTATTTAAATCATATATTAAAAACCCGAAAAATACCTTGCTGCACTTTTTGTTTATTTATTTTATTTTGTATTTTTGTTTCTATCTATCTATCTATCACATACAATTTAATCTTGCAACTTACCGCCGAGGGATTGACAACCCCTTCTTTGCGTTGGGTGCAAGAATTTGTTGTTTTGTGTGCAGGTGCTGCTAACGAGGTGTTGCGTGATTCTCCTACTGGATTGATAACCTTGGTTTCATAACTGAGGGAAATACTTTTCTCTATAGTACTGCATCTCCCTTCCTCTTTAGGGAATTACCAACGCAACTCACAAGTAGCACACGCCTAGGAAGTCCGGGGCTAATGTCACTCTTAAAAGTTGGGTGCTTCTTCTGAAAGTAGGAGAAATACTGAAAGTTAAACTGTTAGAAGTATAAAGGCAAAAAGAGAGAAGACTGGAATATCCAGCTCATGTATGAATGTCATACAAGTTATTGATGTATAGAAGGCTGGTCAAAGATATAATTCTTGGGAATTATGATTAAACATGTTAATCACTAATTCTTGGGTATTGTGAGTTGATCACAGAGATACCCGCTCGATTGCATTCTGTTGCCACTCGATGCAAGAACTATTACGGCCTAAAAGGCTTGCCAGTAATAAGGTTTAGATACGCATTGGGAACATAGTAAATGTTGCTATACCTTCCATTGGTGTATTACCTCCATGTTTATTTTTCATAATTCATTTTTGGAGTTTCATACACTCTAGCGCATTGCATAAAGTATCTTGCAGGAAGGTTGTTCATAAGAAAACTTTTGATGTTCTGTATTATGAATAACATAAGGGCCATACTTTCATTATGAATGAGATGTATGTTATGAATATTGATAATAATATATTACCTCCGTATTTACTTTTATAATTCATTTTAGAGTTTTACACACTCTAGCCCATTGCATAATGTTTGTTGCAAAAGGGTTGTTCATAAAAGAACAATTGTTGTTCAGTATTATGAATAACATAAAGGGCCATGCTTCCATCAAGGATGGGATGTATGTTATGAATATTGATGGTAATATGATACATCCATAACACTGATGCTAAATGTCGCAAGACTAAAAGAATACCACATATGTGTGGCACTGCATTTGGTCACATTCGAGAAACCCACATGGAGAAATTCCCATAATGATGGATTTTGAAGTCGTTTGATTATGAATCATCTGACACTTGCAACTTTCGTCCGAAAAGTGAAGTGACTGAAATACCGTTCACATGCCATAAGGAACGTGCAACGAACTTATTGGTGATCATACATTTTGATGCGTGTAGTCCGATAAAGGTTATTGCTAGCAGTGGATTTATCTATCTTCAGAAATGACTCAAGTAGATATATGGATATTTACTTGATGAGACGTAAGTTTGGATCTTTTGAAATCATCATAAGGTTTTCAAAATGAAGTGGAAATTATTGTAACAAGAAAAATTATGTTTCTGCAAACGAGATTACATAAAGGAATGTTTGAGTTACAAGTTTAGCAAATGTTTGATGAGTTGTGAAAAGAGTTTTCATAACTTACACCTCCCGGAGCATCACTGTGAGTGGAATGTCCATGAAGATGTAATCAAACCATTTATGACATGGTAAGATCAAAGATGACATAAATCAATTTGCCATTATCCCTTTTAAAGTAATGCTTTAGAGACTGCGGCTTTTACACAGAAAAGAGCACCATCAGATCTGTTGAAATGACGCCATGGTATGGTAACCCCAACCATGTTATTTCTTTTCTTAACATTTGGAATATGGGGCTTGTGTAAAATATTTACAAACCTATTCCAAATCAGACAAGTGCTACTTTGTAGGTTATCCCAAGTTATTGGGTATTCCTCCATCACTATACCGAGGGAAAAATGTTTGCCACAAAAAGCGGTATGATTTTGAAGAAAATGGTTCTTGCAAAAAGGTGAGTGGGAGGACAGTGCAACTCGACGAGATAACAGTATCTTTGTCATCAGGTCAAAGGAAAGAGACCTTGGAAGTGATTCCAGAGTTTCCTACTGTGACTGATACGGAAGCCTCTACATGAGATGTATGGACTTCGATCGAACTTGCAGCTGAACCACGTAGGCAAAACTCGTGCAAACCTCTCAGGTGTGCAAATGAGATATGGTTGTTATACAATAGTATACCTATGATACACAAGGAAGCGTTGATGGGCCCTGACTCCGGAATTGGCTAAATGCCAATACAATCCGAGATAGTTTCCATATAAATGATTCAAGATTAAATCTTGATACCCCTTTCGGAAGACTTAGAGTCTAACAAATATTAATGGAACTAAAAACTGATACGGATAAAAATGTTTTATCCATACAGCTCGACTTGTTGCTTATAACAATTCAAGGAATTAACTACGGCGAGATTGTCTCTCCGTAGCGATGCTTAAAGTCGGTTCGGGTTAAACTAGCAATTAAGACATATTTCAATCATGAGATATGATACATGGATGCCAAAAGAATTTCCATGAGATGGAAATACAACCAAGGACTTGTATGTGATACAGTCCAAAGTATTTTGTCGATCCAGAGGATGCTAGTGAGTATGCAAACTTCAGAGTTCCAGCGATGGACAGAAGAGAGCAAAATGGGGTTGGAATCTTCGTTTTGATGAAATAGTCAAAAGAGTTTGATTTCATCAAAGGATAGCGAAGATGCTTGTGGTTACAAGAAAGTAAGTGGGAGCATAATAATATTTCTAAAAACCTTGTGTGCTTGACACATTGTTAATTGGAAATAATATAAATTTCTTGACACGAATTAGGACTTCATTGAAAATAGTTTTTTCATGAAGTGCTTGGGCTAGGTAGCCTTGACATTAGGCATAATTATCTATGGAGATAAAATTGCCTAGTAGGCTAAGCCAAAAATACATATTGACAAGATGCTAAAACAGGTTAGCATAAGAACGCCAAGGAGTGATTCTTGCCGAAGTCACATGGAAAGAGTTTTGCAAGACTCGGTGTCCTAAAACACTGATGAGCAAAATACATGATGGAGATTCCACACACTTTTGTGTTTGGATTGATCATGTATTCCATGGTATGTAAAACAACCAGATATGTCCGGTACTCCCATACAGTTGCGAGTATAGATACCAAAGTGATCAAAGTACTGATCAAGGGACAACAGTGAAAAATGTCATTGAGTCCTAAAGTAGCACTGATGACATGTTTTCTCGCAAGCAGAGATTATGAAGTGCTCGTTGTAAGTAATTACATCGATACAGTCTTCATCAATGCTCCATGCGATTTTTGATTTAAGTTAAGGGTTTTGTGTAATACACGATATGGTGACACAGTAAGTTGGAACCGTTCCAAATAGGTTACTGTGGCGAATTCTATAACAAAGGCTAAGTATGTTGATGCTTTAGAAGCGACAAAGAAGATGTTGAATCATATAGTTCATTCATGAACTTAGTATGGTTCCAAGATGGCTTTGGTCAATGGAACACTATTGTAGATAGTTGCTCCATTGCTCAGTCTAAGGAATCAAGGTTTGACCTGTGATTCACATATATACAAAGCCAAGTCCACACAAAATATGTATTTCGTGAAAGCGTGAAAACGCGACGATATGCAAAGATACACACGGCCCTGAAGTTGTCAGGTCCGTTAGACGAAGACTATACCACAAGCGAAGCATTTTTACACCGGTATGCCATAGGTGTGAAGTGCATTAGCATTGACTAGATTATTGACTCTAGTGCAAGTGGGAGTCTGTAGGAGATATGCCCTAGAGGCAATAATAAATGTTATTATTTATCCCCATGTTCCTAATTAAGTTTATGTTCCATGCTATAACTGTTGTGGTTCCCGAGCCCGTATATCCATAAAGGCTCTGAGGAAAACCCATGTGCATGTGTGAAATAATAAACGGTAAAATGTATTCCTAGTTAAGCCTCTAAGACTAGCTCAAGTGTTGCATGATGATTATGTTTTCCTAAGCATGGGCATGTCTATACCGGCAATTTTGAGGGCACAATGTTAGAAGAACATTTGTGTTGAATCGACCCGATTTGATGTTATGCTATGAGATACATTCGTCACAAGTTAATGGTTTTATAACACAGAGAAAGTTAACGTTTGCATAATTCCTTAGACCATGAGAGTATCGAGTTTCTTCATGCTACCCCTTGGGTTTTTCATTATTCCCTTTATGTGTGACATAAAGCATGGGCATTTTGGGTTTTTCATGTGCCACCCTACCCCTTGGTTTTTCCTATAAATAGAAGTGGAGAGGCACTCTCCACACTCACTCTTTCTCTCATACATTATGGCATGCAATGATCTGGCTTCTTCTCTCCCTCACACAAAATAGTTTCGTAGAGGCGAAAGGCTGTCTGGGTTCCAGTGGGAACTTGTTCTGGACGGCGAAGCCCTGCCGGATAGCTGACACCGTATGTGTGCAACCCCGTAGAGAGGTCGTAGGTTCGATCTTTTTTGCCCAAGGGGCTGTTTGAGAGTGCCTCCCGAAGGGCTGTCCGAGTGACCGTCCGAGATTCTGTGAGTGCCTCCCGAAGGGCTATCCGTGACACCGTCCTGGGGACTGTCCGACCGCCTCCCGAAGGGCTGTCCGTGGGACTGTCTGAGGGGCTGACGAGGGAGTACATCCTCACGGTTGGGAGGTTGTAAATCCTAGCTGTGGGGATCTGCACCGACGATCTACATCGACTCTACTTCTGCTGCGCTACGAGTCGGTAACGATTAGATCAAAAACCTTGTATGCATCTCCATAGTGGTCCTGGGCGTGCTCGCTGTACCGAAAATATTTGTTTTTTGTCGCGTTCCCCTACACTCTTGTCTATTGACTATACGCTGAGAATGTCATGGGTCCCAGATGTCAGCAAACCACTAGGAGGAAGCATTTTGTATTTTGCTTGTAACAATGAGGCACTTGCTTACGTACGGCCATGGACATGGTGGGTCCCTACTGTCATCCTCTCCATGTACAGTCCTCTCCCGATTCCTCTTGTTTGTTGATCATGGTGACAATGCCAGACGGCGGCAACACGGCGAGCACACCAAGGCGCGCGGTGGACGACGGCGAGCCCTCGGACGGGAACGAACGGGAGCCGGGGAAGATGCGGCAGTGAAGTCACGGGCAAAGGGGAGTACGAGGGTTGATTGGTTCGAGTGCGGGGTGGGGCTGACGTCGTTGTTAACGATTTAGGAGACGGTAGGGCGGCGATGCGTGCGCGGAGGCGCAGCCAGCCGTGGGAGGCGGGAGCAGGCGGCCCCGCTGGCGCTGGTTTGGTTTTGGCGGCTGGAGGAAGAAGAGACTGAAGAAACACGACAGACTGTACAAGCAGCAGGAGTACTTAACAACGTTAACTGAAAGTAGCAGGAGCACTTAACAACCAAAGCTGAAAGCAGTATGAGTACTTATACAGGTTCAACCGTACAAGGCACGCCTCGAACAGTGCTACTTTGCCTACTATTAACGAAGGGTGAGGCCACCAAGCCCCAGGACAAGACCCAGGCGCCACCCCGTGCATCCACAACTTTCTGAAAGCGGTTTCATCTCGCAATGTGGTCAATAAACAGGATATTCGCTTCAGAGCCATGGAAAAGCATGAACATAACCTTCTGTCCTATTCTCCAAGATCGATGGGCCTTCATGATTTGAGACCACCCATGAATAATTATCTTTTCACCTCTAAGGGAAATGGAGTAGGTCGACATAAACATCATGTTGTGACCAAGCGCAAGTCTGAGTCGACCATGGCCAGGCATCTGTATAGGAACAATAAACTGGGCAGTTTCTGTTTCAAGAAGAGGAACACAGCTGTAAAACTGTGTATAAGCAAGAGTTTATGAACAACATATATAACAGAAAATAGCTCATACCATCAGTTTCTTGACACAATTGGACCTGTTCAACGTGTGCACTAGTGGCACACATATCCCACGTGGCCTTCCACCATTGAAATGCCCCACAAGGTCCTCAAGACGATCATTAAAGTGTAGGAATTAGTGGATGTCATCCCAGTCGACTTCGGTGCCATCAGTAATCATCGAGTTCTTATCAAATAACAGACGAGTAGTGTCGTGCACTTTGTAATAACCTACGCGTGTCACCAATTATAAGAAATATTAGTTAGAAGTAGCATCATTGTGAGAGAAGGGAATCACAAATTGTTGCTACTTCTAAAGTCAAATTGTGATTAGTTATACAGAATAGGTGGATTACAAAGTAAAAGAGGCCACATGCAAGAACCAGATACAAAACTAACATGGATGAACCACTGGAACGACGTCGGGGTGGAAGGTCACAGGGAAGATAAGACCAAGTTCTGCTATTTCCATGAACGTTGGTGTGCCCACTTTCAGTCCGTAACACTTGACAAAGTTTATCCAAGTTTGGCCATAAAAAAAGGAGCGATCTTCTTGGTTAATGAACCCAACTATGAACTTATATCCATGGCATGTCTCCAATGTGACCATTATACTGGTGTATTCAGTTATGGCAAGGCCGATCTTCTTGAGTACATGTGTTCTGGCAGAGCAAGGAATGCACTGCAGGAAAAATAATATGAGAACACAATTTATTCGCTATCCAAATCTAGAAATAATTTCCTCTTTCACGTCAGTGTTCAGCATGGTACTAGTACCTTTTATCCAAATATAGCAATCCAAATTTCCAAATTAGTCGACAGCATGTTCAAAAACCCCAACCCTACCAGATAGAAAAGAGGATTCTAGGAACATACCGTGCGATTTTTGAAATCCTGTGTTAGGATGAAAAGGAACAAGTCTGGCATCTTGTCAAGGGCGCAGAAACCTGTAGGGTCCTCGCACTTTGGGCACTGCAAATGAAACACACTAGATTCAGTACGAAGAAAAATGCATCAACAGCGGCGGTTGCCATCCTAGGATTACCGGCGACAAAGGGACAAGGATTTATCAGGGATGGATGAAGATTTCATACCTGGCTCTCCATGAGAAAACCCTAAGCAATCGCCGAGAGGTGGTTTTCTCTAAACAAGCAGATGAGGGAGAAGGGGATTCAGGTCGAGTGAAATAATGCTGCTTCGTCCGTCGAGCTTACTACTTATGCTGGAAAGGTGGGGTTTTGTGATTTGACGGCTCATTGAGCATTACTGCGGTGCTACGATCGGGGTGAGTCTACCGTGCAGTTGTGCACTCTAATATGGTGAATGGCACGTGGACCTGGTTGCTGGATGTCCCGCATATCAGCGAAATGAAGTAGAAAGGCAGGAGTAACTAGTTACACATAAATATATATTTTTGATAAGAGAGATACTCCCTCTGTAAAGAAATATAAAAAAAATTATATCACAACTTTATAAATAAGAAAAATCAAGGGGAATATATATACATAAATATGGGATTCGGATATATATATGTGTGTGTGTGTTTTTTAGAATAAAATACTCAGATAGGCTGACGACTCTTGACTTTGGGCCACAGGACAGTGGGCATGCATGTTTGGGGGCCCATGTGTTCTAAGTCAGCGCATTTCATCCCATAAATATTGCATCCAATAGGGACGGCGCTGGTTTTAGATGCTGTCGCAGGGAGAAGACAGAAAATTGAATAAAGCACGGCAGCTGTTAGACTGAAATCGAACGACAGTTCCTAACCAGCAATCAGAGTTGCAATTCTTTCAGGATGTCCAACGTGATATACGCTAGTACTACTTATACACACAGGACACTTGTTTCACCATGGCATATATTACATCAAAAGCTCTCGGAGGATAGATCAGTTCGGCAGTTGCGTGCTGCTACTGAAGAATTTCAAAGTTGATTAGGACCAGATCTCCTTGCAGAGAAACTTCGATTCTGACATCATCCCCAACCGCAAGATTTGATTGAGTTTTGAACCTTGACCATCCTTTAGCATCAATCATCATGCGACCATCCTTTCTACTTATGGTATATTGCGCAGGTTCATTCACACCAAGGCTGCGCATGGTAAGAGAAACTTGGCCATGGTCGCCCGGATTATTGAACGACTCCCTCATTGCTCTAGGAATTTTCTGTTTGCAAACAAGAGGACATACACAAACAGTTAGATCAACACGGTCAATCATGTGAAACAACATGGAAAGACAAAAGAACAAAGCACTTGGGCTACCAGTGCTTACCAAAAAGGTGGAGATGTCGGTTTTTGTAAGGACTTTGGAATATGCAGTGCGAACTGCAGCCCAGTCTGTTGCCGGTGCAAGTGCTGGTTCCGTTGCCGCTGCACGGGCCGGAGCAGATGCAAGTGCAAGTTCAAGTGTTGGTGCAGGTGCCGGAGTCGTTGCTGGTGCCTGTGGCGGTGCGACTGGTAGTGCCGCTGCTGCTGCCAGATACAGTGCTCCTTCTGGAGCTGGTGCCGGTGTCGGTGCCCGATCCTCTGGTACATCAGCCTGATCTGCTGACGCGGTCGGTGCCCAATCCTCTGCTGGATCAGACTGAGATGCTGCCGCTGTCAGTGCTAGAGCCAGTGCCGATCTCGGAGCAGGTGCCGGTGCTCGATCTGCTGCGGCTGCCGATGCTGGAGGTGGTACCGATGTGCGAGATAGCAGCGCTCTTCTCTGGTCTGCTTTGATTTCAGACTGCAGCTTTGTAACTTTGCTGCGCATCCTTCTTAAGCGAGAGTGCACATGAGCAATTCGAACTTCCTCCGGCTCCATGACCCGGATCCAGTCCTTTTCTTTCCTTCTTTTAAAGGCAACAAGGAGTAATTCTGGCATGTTTGTTAAAGTAAACTGCAGTTGATCAGAGGGCTTCAGATTGTACTCAGACAACAGACGGATCCAATTGTGTCCACTAATATAAGTGATGGACAGTGCCTTCGTTATTGCCACATCATAAGAAGTGAAACCTGCTAAAATAACCATCATAGAGCAAACCAAACGGTTTATTTTGTAACGAATGTGACATGGCAAAACCTGCATCATAAAATTGCAGCAAAAGTAAGAAAACATGACAGTTAATCAATGAGATTTACTTTATGTGACACGACTTAATCCTTACCAGAAACTCACTATCTTCAAGTTCTAAATTGACGGTTGTTCGTCCAATTACGGGTGGCATGCAGGGCCCCTCCTTACTCCCACAAGCAGGACAGTTCAAAGGTCGTGACAACTCGTATGGAGCGAACATCCGCGGGAATGGAAATCCTGGTGGGTGCGATAAACCCTGCAATGCATACATATATTGGAGTGTAACCATAACTGATGTATACTCCCACCGTCCACAAAAATAAGATGATCTGGATATTTCAAAATATACGGACTGAATTGAGTGGACAAACACACCAAAACGTGTCTAACTCTATATACATCTGATTCATAAAAAATGTAAACATCTTATGTCTTTGAACAGAGGGAGTACTGTACTGGCATGAAAAAACACAAATATCAAACAACCGAAATTGGTATTATAGGTTCACCATTTCTAAAACATGAACATAGAGTGTTCTCAGGATTCACCACAAAACAAAAGCGGCAATACTAACCCATACAGGGTTCACACAAACAAATCAAGTATTGAACAATATTACTTACTACACACAAGCCAAGTTGCACTAATTAAACTCTGCAGACTATTTCTTGCCACCGACCTACAGGATGTGCCCCACATAACTGACCAGGCCATGGACATCGTGAGAGATGTCTATCGGCACCTTCGCCATCCCGTCAACCTTGGAGAACCTAACAGTGTGGTCTTTCCACTCATAAACATGCCGATGAAGACAGGCCGCGTCAGATTTGTTAGGAAGCTTTACAAGAACCACACCCTTCGTAATCACAGGCACAGCTACGAAATTGTTGTGGTGAAGTACACCCTCGAGAACATGCCTGACAACAATGCTACATGAAAACACTTGTTCACGACATGTGGCTACAAGGACACGGCAGTTGGATGGTTTAGTAGTGCACATCCTTAGGTCTTCCAGTTCACACGGTATAACTTTGAGAACTTCATCTCGACAGCGGACCTGGTTCTAATTCAAACAGAAACCAATATTTTATTACTGCTTCCGTTCACAAATATAAGATGATTTTCTATATTTTACTCCATATAAGACTACATATAAGCACAGAAATGAGTGAACAAAGACACTAAAACATGTCTACATCAGATACACAAAAAAGTTAGAACATCTTATATCTGTGAACAGAGCGATTATTTACAATACACATAACACAAGTTACTGAGGGTACTATATTCTCTTCCTACAGCTAGCGTTGATGTTCATAAAGTAGTTGAAAGTAATCTATAAGAAATCTATGTTATGTGCAAAAATCATATGCATGTCAACCTCTCGCATGTTTTGGTCAAAGAGACATTTAGAACCGTCATTTGGCACACAAAAACCACATGAAAGATCGCCCAGAAAGTTATACTACTAGTACTACGTGTACATTACACAAACATCGCATATTAGCAAGCACTTTGCAAGTTAGATCAGAAAACACGATCAAGATTTCCAAAAAGATTGTCAACAAGAGATATTACCTCGACCGGCTTAACGAGGGATCCCGGAGAGGTGGCCTTGGCCAAGGCAATGGCCTTGAGCTTGTATGTGGTCGTCTCGGCGGGGTGCTTGCGCTTCTTCAGACTCTGAGCCTCGACGGTTTTGGCCGGTGCTCCAGGGTCCATCAAGAAACTGTCAAATAGAAATAAAAGGAAAGAAAACGATAATCAGAAACCCAAAAGAAGAACAGAGAGGGAGTTAGGATCGGTTGCGGGGTTGCAAAAGATGACTAGAACGGAAGTATAGCAGCACCATTGATGCGCTCACCTTTCTTTCTTTGGGAGAGAAGAACAATGGCAGAAGCGAGTTGGGGTTTTCTTGAAGAAATGAGGAACAAGATGAGGGAGAAGCGAGTGGGGTTTTCTTGAAGAGAGGAAGATGAGGAAGAAGAGTGAAATGATGGTTGCTTCGTCTATCCAACTTACTGCTGGAAAGGTGGGGTTTTGTGATTTGACGCCTCATGGGGCATTACTGCGGCTCTACGACCGTGGTAAGTCCACCGTGTAGTTGACAGTTGTGCACTCTAGTGCGGAGTAATTTGGTGCATGGCAAATGGACCCCGATGCTGGCTGTCCCACACGTCGGTGAAAGTGAGTAGCAAGGTTCCCGACGACCGTGGAGGAGGATCCGCACGGTAGAGTGTCTCCACTATTTCTTAATTTTTTTTTATTACAGCAAGCGTTTCCACTCTTACGACGGAGGAGTGCGAAACACGGCAGCCACTTGAACTTACACTACTAGTACTCATACTACTAGGCATGTGCAATGGTTCATACAGCAGTCTTATCTTGTTGCCAGTGTAGTAAGATATGACGATAAAAAATGATGTATAGTAAACTGATTATACCACCCGAAGAAAAGTAACTGATTATAAATAAATCTGTTGTGAGGGATATTGTTGCAAGAGTTTCAACATATTTTTGGTTTACATCGCGTCTAGTATTCATGAATACGGTCCTGGGTGGGTCCCCTGCGTGTACGTGCCTTCTATCCCGTGCTACCTCGGCGTACAGTCGACTTGTGGTGGAGTACTATTATTTTTAGCAGACAAGGCAACCGGAGAAGTAGAATCAAGGGATGGAGGCGGCAGCCGCTCCGGAAGGGTGTCTCCGGAGGATTGACATCCAGTGGCATGCTGTGCGCATGTCACCTATGAACAGTAGTGTAACATGCCCATTTTTTTAACGTCCGATCGAGAATGAACGGTGAGATCAATGTCAATAGTACTCGGGATACAGTGCATGGAGAGTATGCTGCTACAGTGCTCGACCGAACAGGAACCATACGAAGCACGCCTCTATAGTGCTTTGTGCTACAGTGACTGTTCTGGACCGTCTGAGTTTGATCCAACGGTCATGTTACACTGTGACATGCCCATGCAGAGGACGCCTAAATAGCACCGAAGTCCCTCTGCTTCTCCAGGCGCACGACGGTGGTGATGCAGGGTGCCACCGCCCGCAGAGCCCGCTCCCGGTCGATGGGAGACAGCTCGTCAAAGACGGCGTCTAATGGCACAAATGGATTCCGGTGACGTAGCCCGGAGAGGATTCGCCCGGCAACGGCGACGGCCACCCGCACCCCCTCCTTGTCCAGCGCCGCCCCCACCATCGCGCGGAGACGGTTCAGCTCCTCGGAGATATAGTGAAGAAGGAGACCAGGTCAGGAAGCCGCAGCTCATTGAAATCGATGGGGTGGTCGAACGGGTTTAGCCCGACGGCCGGCATGGTCGCGCTGGCACGACGGTAGGCATCGCGCAGCTGCAACACTTGCGTGGCAATATGGTCCAGCAAGTGGTTGAGGCGATCCTGGACCTCGTCACGATCGGCCCACTCGCGCTCCAGCTGGCTCGCCATCAGGGCAACCTGGCCACCTAGGGTATCTCCCACTTTCTTCAACAACATCGCCGACGCCTCAAGCATCTTTGTGGTGGACTCCTGCCGCTTTTGAAGCTCCGTGAACTCCCGCTCATAACGGAGGAGCATGGCACTCTTCTCCTCCCTGAGCTCACGGATCTCCATGTCCTTGGCCCTGAGCTTCATATCCTTGCCCTGGAGCTCCTCTGTCAAGCGCCTCACCTCAGACTCCGTGATCTGGTGCGCCGCCATGGAACCCGGTAGAAGCAATGGGGAAAGGAAGCAAAGGGGGCGAAACGGCTGGAAGGCAATGCAATCTACGGGAAGGTGGAGGGATCAGGGTAAATCTTTTGGTTTTCACCATGGGAAACCCCAGTCGATGCCTTTTCACATCAGGGAGCAGTGGGTTTTACTGGCGGAGTCATCATGACTAATTCCAGCCGCGCCTGCTCCCGTCAAACAAAAAAAGAATCCTGCCGCGCCCAAGGACCAAAGCAACGCAACGGTGGATAGTATTTTAATTTACCTAGCGGCAAGGAGGGAAAATGCTTGAAAAAACAAATGTGGCGGTAGCCCAGCTGATCGGTCGCACTAGCCCAACTAGCTAGCCACCGTGCTTGTACTCGGCGGGAAAGGTGTGGTTTTGTGATTTGACGACTCATTACTTCGGCGCTATGACCGAGGAGGACCCAGAAACCGCGCGGTAGGGCGTCCCACACTCCCACCGTCCCACGTCTCAGTAAGGAAGAAAATATGCATGCACCACCGGGGAGGACCCAGAAACCGCGTGGTAGGGTGTGCCACGTCTCAACACGGAGGAAAATGTGCATGTCAAAATATATGAGACGTAGCTATGGTAATAACTCGGGACCCAGCCAGTGGGTCAAAAACACCCCACTAGCCACACAGCTTCATCATGCTAACGTGGCATAGAGGATAGGTGTGGTTAGCTCCGTCTCGACCAGCCACGAGGTCTCTTGTTCCTAGGCGATTCATCTATTTTCCAAGCATTTTTTTAGTTATAATAACACCACGGCCAGCTCACGCCGCTCTTCGTGTTTGCCCGTGCGTCTAAAGGTTCTAGATGGAGAGGAGAGAGAGATCGCAGACATGGGACCAGGCAGTAAGTGAGTCAACATTCATGCATGTGATGACGAGCCACTCCCTCTACTCTACTCAACGTGATACAGTAGAAAATCAAGTTATGCGACAAAGCCAACAACCGTTGCTATTTCTGTCTATCGACGTACGCTTTGTAGTCCAGGTTGCCAGCTCGAATCTCGTCCTTCCGATTTTTTATTTTTAGGTCCAAATTTGTTCCATGATGAGTGGGATCCCCGTGTCTTGTTTCGATATTTCTGTGTACGAGGGATTTTTTGCACAAACACTTTGCACGGTTAGACAAGTTACGGCACCAGTTACACGTATTTTACAAGTTTAGGAACAAAAGTGACAGCGGCGGAGAATATCACGTGCTCCCCGCGACTTAGATGCTACGGTGATACGAGATTCTACGTCGTTGGATCTGATATCCAATGGCATGTGAGTAGTCTTTGTACTTTTGCGCAATTCCCAAACTCTTCGAGGGCTTTTTTGCAAAAAAACATACAGACCTCTGTGAACCGCTGGATCTTGGATCCAACGGCTCCCAGGAGCTCGTATCATGGTAGGATCTAAGGTGTGGGAGAACCCAATATTCTCACGTACGAGAGAATATAAGGTGCTCCCCGCAGCTTAGCCGCTACGGCGATACGAGCTTCTAGCAGCCGTTGGATCTGAGATCCAATGCCATGTGCGTAGTATTTGTACTTCTAAGCTTTTCGCCCATTTTGGCAATCGATGCCAATGGGGGAGAAGTTCAAGAGAGTTCTGTGGAGAAATTAAGAGAGCTATTTCTTCATGCTTGCTTTGGTTTTGTTCCCAAGCATTTGCATCACATGCTCTTGCATTATTAGTTGTTGCTTTTCATGGTGATGCTTAATTCCTTATATAAACTCTCTTGAAAGTGATTGTCATCAATTACCAAAATGGGGGAGATTGTTAGAACATGTGCTGCCCCCATGTTTGGTTTTGGTAATTGATGACAATCTCTATGGACTAATGGTTGCCTTGAGTTATATTTGAAGGGTTTGTCCATAGGCTTTGCTTGTAGACCATTTGTTGGTCTCAAGGTGATTTGAAGAAGAATATGTGTTGACCAAGGTTATTCATGGAGTTATCCAAAGATTGGTCATGTAAGAGATGAGCCTATTGCAAGCATGTCTTGAAGAAGGAGATTGTGTGAACATTCATGTTTACCTTCAAGACATCATCCTAATGAAGAGAGTTGGAAAGATTCAAGGTTGATCAAGACTAAATATGAAGAGTGATTCGAGTTGATCAACACACAAAGCGTAGAAGATGTACCGAGCGAGATCAAGTGATCTCATGGTATGGTAAGCATTGTCCATTACGCTTTGTGTACTAACCCATGTTCTATGCAAGAGTTCTTTGTGGGGTTAGGTTTGTTTCCATGGGCGTGCATCAAAAGGAAGATTTCATACAACCCATGGAGGATGACATCAAGTGGTGATCGTCATCAAGATTGCGGTGTGCAAGTTCAAGTGGAGCATCACGAAGAGATCACATGCTTGAAGCTTGCCGTCCATTGTGGTGACAATGGACTTGTGAAGATGTGCCGAAGAGTGGCTCACCCATAGTGGAGTATGGGGGAGCAATCTACTAGTCTTCATCGAGCCGACGCAATCAAGAAAGGTGGTCCAACTTGAGGAGGTCAAGATCGTCATCATCTAGCTCAAGTGGACTTTGCGCAAGGCAAAGGTTTGCCCTTGATAGGTTTTCTATTTTACCGGTCTCATGGTAGTAGTTGGGAGACCGGGTTATAGGATCGATAGCCGTACTATCAAGGGGGGCTCTCAAGTGAGTAGCTTTATCATATCTTCGTAGAGAGCTCAAACCATTGCATCCTTGCATCATATTTCTTGGTTTGTGTTTGGTGTTTCTCTTTGTGAGTCTTTGAGCTTTTGGTCATCTTCATGACAAGCTCGAGGTCATCGAAAACGGAGTTCATATATGCATCTTCTATGATGTTTTCGATGTTGGAGTTTATGCCGGTTCTTCATTCATAGAGGTTTCTCATCTCTATATCATTGGTATTTTCTCTACTGCCACTTCTTAATATAACCAGTCGCTGTTGGATAGTATTTGTCGTCCTCTATCCAACAAGCTTGAGTTTGCTCAATTCGGAGCTCATTTGCAGAAGTTATGGCAGTTCAGGGTTTATTGTTTGTCTGGGCAGTTTACCTGTCACCAAAGCGGTAGTACCGCTCGGGACCACGGTAGTACCGCTTGACACGGTACTACCGCCCCTACTACCGTTGCACTACCGTGATTTCTACTGGCATTCTTTTTCGTTTAGCGGTAGTAAAGCGGTAGTGGAGCGGTAGTACCGCTTGACACGGTACTACCGCCCCTACTACCGCTGCACTACCGTGTTTTCTTCTGGTGTTATTTTTCCCTAAGCGGTAGTGGGGCGGTAGTGGAGCGGTAGTACCGCTTGTTGCGGTACTGCCGTTCCAGTGCTACCCCACTTCCTCTGTTTCCTCTGTCCTGCGAAAGCTTAAGCGGTAGTACCGCTTAAGTTGAGCGGTAGTACCGCTTGGTGCGGCACTACCGCTCCAGTTTCTTGTTGTTGCCTGCTGTTTTTGAATTACTACCGCACGAGCGGTAGTACCGCTCGCAAGAGCGGTAGTACCGCTTGTGCGCGTCCTGCACGGGTAACGGTTGGATTTGGGGTGGCCCTATAAAAGGGGTCTTCTTCCCCAACGGTTTTCTTATCCATTGCAGCTCTCTCTCCTCCCATTGTTGACCTTCTAGAGCTTTGCTAACTCTCAATCCCTCCATGGTTTCTTGCTAGTTTTTGGGGGAAAAGAGAGAGGAGATCTAGATCCACATTTCCACCAATCACTTTCTCCTCTAAGTGAGGGGAACCCCTTGGATCTAGTTCTTGGAGTTCTTCGTGTTCTTCTTCGTTCTTTCTCTCATTTTCCTCCATAGCTTTTGTTGCTTTGGTGGGATTTGAGAGAGGAGGACTTGGGCACTCCGTGTGCCCTTGCCATTGCATTAGTTGCATCGGTTTGAGTTCTCCACGGTGATACGTGGAAGTTAGTAGTTGAGAAGCTTATTACTCTTGGGTGTTTGAGCACCCTAGAGCTTGTTCCTCTTGGGTGCCTTGGCGCCCTAGACGGCTTGGTGGTGCCTCGGAGCTCAATCATTGTGGTGTAAAGCTCCGGGCAAGCGTCGGGGTCTCTAATTAGGTTGTGGAGATCGCCCCGAGCAATTTGACGGGTACCGGTGACCGCCCCCAAGGGTTGCCAAAGTGTACGGGTTCGGTGACCGCCCTCAAGGGTTGCCATTTGTACGGGTTCGGTGACCGCCCTCAAGGGTCCCTTAGTGGAATCACGGCACCTTGCATTGTGCGAGGGCGTGAGGAGAATACGGTGGCCCTAGTGGCATTGTTGGGGAGCATTGTGCCTCCACACCGCTCTAACGGAGATTAGCATCCGCAAGGGTGTGAACTTCGGGATACATCGTCGTCTCCGCGTGCCTCGGTTATCTCTTACCCGAGCCCTTTACTTATGCACTTTACTTTGTGATAGCCATATTGTTTCTAGTTATATATCTTGCTATCACTTAGTTGTTTATCTTGCTTAGCATAAGTTGTTGGTGCACATAGGTGAGCCTAGTCGTTTTAGGTTTTGTGCTTGACAAATTAACCGCTAGGTTTATTCCGCATTTGTTCAAGCCTAAACCGTAATTATTTTAAAGCGCCTATTCACCCCCCCCCCCTCTAGGCGACATCCACGATCTTTCAAAAGGCAAGAACACGAAGAACACAAGCACTCAATTGACACAATCACAAATCACACATGCACTAGGTCCACATACACATACGTGGAATCACGATACAAAGTTAACACGGAAGGATACACGGTAGCTAGTTCATCCCGATCCGGAGAGGAGTCGAGGTCTTGATATCCGGAGTGGATCTTCTCCATGAGGAGATCTTGATCTCCGGAGGAGAGGTGCGGAGGAGCAAAGCTCTAAACTCTAAGTACAATACTTTGCTAACCCTAAAACATAGAGGAGGAGGGGTTTAAATAGCCTAGGGGGACGAAAGGTTACACGGGACTCGGGCCACACACACACACACGTTCTGCGGGGAGGCCGGACGATCCGGGTGCTGGCCCGGACAATCCGGCTGTCGGGAGCTCGGATGATCCGGGCGGGCGCCCGGACGTCCGGGCGGGTCAAAACAGCTGTGGGAGGGCCGGACATCCGGGCCTGGGTCCGAACATCCGGGCGTCGTCCGGATGATCCGGGGGAGGACTCGGATGATCCGGCTTCGTGGGTATGCTTGCTGTTGCCGGGGCGCCGTGTAGCCGGATGATCCGGGCGCCGGTCCGGATCGTCCGGGCTGAGGCCGGATTGTCCAGACCAGGGTCCGGATTGTCCGAGCTGCTGCTGTCTGGCTGCCTTGCTTCTTCTCCTTCTCGCTCCTCTTCCTCCTTCAATCGTCCATGGCCGTTAGCTCCTCCAAGATGATCCTTGTGGTACCTGAGTATGCATAACATCTCCGTTTGAGGTAGCATCCAATTCTCATGTGCATCTAAGGGAAATTGTGAGAGGAGTGATGTCACCTCGTTCTCGATTGCTCTTGCCCGTGATCGTGTCATCGGTCCTCGTGGCAATTGAGGTGACGTAGGTGAGTCCATGGGGATGACCTCGGGATGCTCCGCATCATCTCCCCCCCTTTGGGAAAGATCCGTCCTCGGATCGAGATCCACATCACCATGGAAGGGGGATAAGTCCTTGACGTTGAAGATGTCGCTCATGTTGTACTTGTCGTGTGGTATGTCGATCTTGTAGGCGTTGTCATTGTACCGTGCTAGCACCTTGAACGGACCATCGGCTCAAGGAAGTAGTTTGGACTTGCGTTCATTGGGGAAGCGTTCTTTGCGAAGGTGTAGCCACACAAGATCTCCGGGGTTGAACACCATGGGGTGCTTGTTGATGTTGACCTTGGTCGCAAGTCGTTGTACTTGACGCTCGATTGCTTGCCTTGTATCTTCATGCATCTTCTTGAGGTATGTAGCTTGAGCACTTGCGTCCATGTCGGTGCGCTCTTGGAGTGGTAGCTATAGAATGTCCAATGGAGACAACAGGTTGAAGCCGTAGACGACCTCGAAGGTGGACTTGCTGGTAGTCGAATGTCTTGCTCGTTTGTATGCGTACTCGGCGATGGGCAAGCATTCTTCCCACTCCCTTATGTTCTTCTTGATCAACACGCGAAGGAGTGTGGATAGCATCCGGTTCGTGACCTCCGTTTGGCCGTCGGTTTGTGGATGATATGCCGAAGAGAATAGTAACTTGATTTCGAGCTTGGCGCATAGAGTCTTCCAAAAGTAGCTTAGGAACTTGATGTCGCGGTCCGATACTATCGTCTTGGGCACTCCATGTAATCGCACGATTTCCCTAAAAAAGAGATTTGCAACATGTGAAGCATCGTCGCTCTTGTTACAAGGAATGAAATGTGCCATCTTAGAGAAACGGTCCACAACAACAAATATCGAGTCTTTGCCATTTTGAGTATGAGGCAAACCAAGCACAAAATCCATACTAATATCTTCCCATGGTTGATATGGAATAGGAAGTGGCATATATAGACCATGAGATTGAGCTTTAGACTTAGCTTTGCGGCATGTAGTACACCGGATGGTGTAGCGTGATACGTCTCGAAACATCTTTGGCCAAAATTAGTTCTTGTAGAGCGTAGCGAAAGTCTTGTCACATCCAAAATGTCCCATGAGTCCTCCACCATGAGCTTCTTGCAAAAGTAGCAAACGAAGAGAAGACTCAGGAATACAAAGTTTGTTAGCTTTCATAAGATAACCATCTTTCAAGTAATATTGCTCCCAAGTTTGATGTGGTGAACATTTAGCATAGGGAATGGCAATGGATCATGCTCATACAAGTCTTTAATGTGCTCAAATCCTATGACATTCAACTCAAGTTTAGTAACCAACATGCATCTGCGGGAAAGAGCGTCCGCCACAACATTTTCCTTACCTTTGATATACTTGATAACATAAGGAAATGACTCAATGAACTCAATCCACTTAGCATGATGCTTGTTCAATTTAGTTTGACCCTTTAAGTACTTAAGCGTTTCATGATCTGTATGGATGACAAATTCACGTGGATGGAGATAATGTTCCCACACATGCAAGACTCTCACCAAAGCATATAACTCTTTGTCATAGATAGGATAGTTAATTTCTCTTGCAGCATTAACACACCACCAATACCATTACCACTAGGATCACAATGAACTTCAAAAGTTTTCTCAAAGTTGGGTAATGCAAGTAATGGAGCATGTGTAAGCAAGTTCTTAAGCTCATGAAATGCGGCATCTTGGGATGGACCCCAAACAAATGGTGCATTCTTCTTACTCAATGCGTGCAATGGTGATGCAATGGTGCTAAAGTCCTTCACAAAGCGTCTATAAAATCCGGCTAAGCCAAGGAAGATACGCACTTGAAGCAAATTTGTTGGTTGTGGCCAATTCTTAATAGCATCAATTTTAGTTTCATCGACATAAACACCCTTAGATGAGACAACAAAGCCCAAGAAAACAAGCTTATCAACACCAAAAGTGCATTTTTCCATGTTAGCATAAAGTCGCTCGTCTCTAAGAACTTGCAATACGTCTCTAAGGTGTTTGACATGATCCTCAAGAGTTTCACTAAACACAAGGATGTCATCAAAGTAAACCCACAACACAAATGCCAATATATTTGCGAAGAACATAATGCATCACACGCATAAAAGTGCTAGGAGCTTGCGATAAACCCATAGGCATGACTAACCATTCATACAAGCCAAATTTAGTTTTGAAAGCGGTTTTCCATTCATCACCTTCTTGCATGCGAATTTGATAATAGCCACTTTTAAGGTCAATTTTAGAGAAAATGGTGGCTCCACTAAGTTCATCAAGCATGTCATCTAGGCGTGGAATGGGATGACGATATCTAATGGTGATAGCATTTATGGGATGGCAATCGGAACACATGCGATAGGAACCATCTTTCTTAGGCACAAGAATTACCGGGACGGAGCATGGGCTCAAGCTCTCGCGTACATACCCATTCTCCATGAGATGTTGCACTTGCCTTTGGATCTCTTTGGTCTCGTCGGGGTTGACGCGGTAAGGTGCCTTGTTCGGTAGAGGTGCACCGGGGATGAGATCAATGCGGTGTTCGATTCCGCGTAGAGGAGGTAGTCCGGGAGGTAGCTCATCGGGGAACACGTCCTTGTATTCCTGCAAGAGATGAGACAACACTAGAGGAAGATGTTGTTAAGTATTAGTCCGCACCACTTCATCTTTGCACACAAGCACAAAGTGAAGAACACTTGATGGGCTCTCACTCACATCCCTCAAATCTCTTTTGGTGGCTAGAAGAACTAGATCTCTCTTGTTGCTCATCGTGGAGTCGCTCATTTTTGGCTTGTGGCGCTCACTCTCTTTTTGGTGGTTCACTCGTTCACTTGTCTTTCCACGATGGGTAGATGCTTGTTTGTCCGCGATGACTTGACTTGGTGTCATAGTTCGAATAATGAATTCCTTGCCCTTCATCTTGAAGATATAGTGATTGGTCCGTCCATTATGGATGACGCCGCGGTCGAATTGCCAAGGTCTTCCAAGGAGGAGATGGCACACGGACATAGGAACCACATCACACTCCAATGTATCTTCATATGCTCCAATCTTGAAGGAGACTTGAACGGTGTGCTCTACTTGAATGGTGCCAGAGTCGCTTAGCCATTGGACCTTGTAGGGGCGAGGGTACTTCTTCTTGACCAATTGGAGCTTGGAACATAAGTCTTCACTTGCCAAATTGTGGCAACTTCCGCCGTCGATGATGACCTTGACGGAACGTCCTTGAATACCTGCCTTGGTATGGAAGATGTGGCAACATTGGTCTTCATCTTGATGTTGTTGAAGTGTCAAGACCTTGGAGACAACAAGAGCGGGGCTTGAATCGTTATCACAATAGATTTGATTGTCTTCATCTTCATTCACTTGGCGGTGCATGGCCACTTGCTCGAGGGCTTCCATTTCATCTTCACTCATGGAATCATAGGTGCCGTCGGCATTCATGATCATAGTGCGTCATGTTGGGCACTCGAAGGACTTGTGGCCTCGTCCTTTGCATGTGAAGCACTTGATGGTGCTTGTCTTGACGTCGTCCGTAGGAGTTGTTGATGACGAAGGTTTTTGCTTGGAGTTGCTTGTAGTAGTAGGAAGACGACTCGAAGATGTTGAAGGTTGCTTGAAGCTTGACTTGTCGCCGGTACTTGTGGTAGCTCGAGTCATGGAAGGAGTTATCGTAGGCAGTGAAGCTTGAGTGTATGAACCGTAGGTCTTGGAAGAGTACTTGGAGTACTTGTAGTCCTCTTGCACTTGTCACTCCGCCTTGGTTGCTTGGCGCACTAGCTCGAGGAGGTTGGAGTACGGTTGGAAGTCCGCTATTTTCTTGATGGGATGATTGAGGCTGTTCAAGAAATGCGCCATAGTTTGTTCATCATCTTCCTTGACATTGGCTCGTATCATGGATATTTCCATTTCTTGATAGTATTATTCAACCGACTTGGTGCCTTGCTTGAGTAGTTGGAGTTTCTTGAAGAGGTCGCGGTTGTAATGCGTAGGCACAAACCGAGCTCGCATGACATCTTTCATTTGATTCCAAGTTGCGATGGGTGGCTCGCCCTTCTCTTGACGCCTTGCGATCACTTGCTCCCACCAAATGAGAACATAGTCTTGGAACTCTAGAGATGCCATGGCGATCTTCTTTTCTTCGTCGTAGTTGTGAAGGCGAAATATCTTGTCGACCTTCAATGCCCACACGAGGTATTCTTCGGGATCATTTCCACCGGAGAATTTAGGCATTGTGAACTTGTGCTTGCCGTAGCGCTCCTCATTGTCTTGTTGGCAGTGACGATGACGCTCGTGTCTTGGAGGATGGTCTTCTAGCTCTTGCTCGTCGTGCTCATCTTGATTGTCTTGACGGCGAGGTCGTGTAATTCTTGCACGGTTCCTCATCTCTTGGCGCTCCTCATTTCTTGCGGCTTCTTCTTGTTGCTCGCGTCGTGGGGCCTCTTCCTGTTCTCGCACACGGCGGTTGCATTCGGCGACGTTGCGAGTTGCTTCTCGTAGGGCACGTTGAGCTTGAAGTACTTGCTCCTCACGAAGATGTTGTTCTTGTAGTAGAGCGTCATCGTCTTGGTGTACTTGACGTTGGCGTTGTGGGACTTGATCTTGCTCCATGTTATTGTTTGCTCGCCGGTTTTGGCGTTCGCGCTCTCGAAGACAGTCTTGCAAACCATCGCTGCGTAATGGGTTTCTTGGAGCTTGCCGGTCTTCATGTACTTGAGGGCGAAGAGAGCGTGGTCGTGGAAGACTTGCATCCGAAGAAGTGTCCGAAGAGGCGTGTCTTGAGTGGCGTCATCTTGATCTGGAACTTGACGAAGTGGAAGAAACGCGGTTTGCCAACATGGCACGAAACTCGTCCATTTGTGATGATAGCTTGTCGTCAAGAGTGTGTCGAAAGTCAGAGGCGAGTTGTTCGATGCGTTCGCCCAAAGCTTCACTTTCTTTATGTAATGCTCATTGGACGCCGAAGAGGTGTGCCTTGGTGACGTAGTCGTTCGGTGCATCGTCTTGCTCATCGAAGAGAGGATTCGAAGAAGTGCCCGACCTATCCATGATTCTCAAACAAGTGTTAGTGGAAGAAGGGAACGAGCTAGACCAATCTATCTTATCCAATGTTGAAGATGGATCAATGACCACTCGATATGGTATTATGGAAATAGTGCAATTGGTACCGGATTGTGTCAATTCTCACACCTACACAAGTAAAGCTTTTGGAGGAGTTTGGTTAGGTCGGTGGCACAAAATATTTGCAATTGTAAGCAAGATATCAATAATGTTGAGAAAGATTCGCAAATTTGCAAGTGAAACAAGTAGACCAAGCAAAGTTACACGGAACACACACATGGAAAGATAAGTGAGGTCGTGCAACCAAGGAATGAGCACAAAATGTGGAACACCCGGAAATGCTCGTGTTGCACAACTCTAGAGAGACGCTAGCACGATTGCTTACTAGGCGGATACGACACTTGTGCACAACCTATAGGATGCAAAATGATCAACGTCAATCTCAAATATGCCTTGTATGTATGAGTCCCGGTGAACTTGTCACAATGATCCAAGATGATTAAATATGATATGTAATGTGTCGATGCTATGGCTATTGTTTACAAGCTTGTTATGGCTCTTTGCTCGTTGCTTAAAAGCTTCCTTTCTTTTGCTCTTTTTCCTTTGGCCACTTATGCGATATGCTCTCACGATGGTAGCAATGATGTATATGCGGGAACAAAATTTGGGCACAAGAGATGATATGATGATATGTTGGTAACACCAGAGTGCACAAGTTATCGTTGCTCGGCAATACTCAATGGCTAGTCTCGAAGGAAAGCGATGCAAAAGAAGGCCTTTGGGTTACAATGCAATTTCAAGGGAAGAAACGAGTTGTCGTCGAGGTTACCGTCCTTGCTTACGGTGGTGTTGTCACGATGGTGAGGCGGTCGTTGTCGATGTCGAGTCCGTGGCGATGATGAGTGGCAGTGAAGTCGGTGTCGAACCATGCCTAGATAGCCAAAACACACTAGGACACGGGAAAACCACAACTCAAAATCTCAATGCAAATGGCAAACGATGTTTTCGGGATGGTGGTGGTGGTCTAGGTAGGTATGGGGTAGAGGTGGGGCGATGGTGGAGCTCGGGGAATCGAAGTGGAAGCGGTGGCGGTGGCTAAACGTGGCTGGAAAAAAAATTCAGCACAGGTCAGAGGAAGCCGGATGATCCGGCTGCTGGTCCGGCTGATCCAGGCTAGCCCGGACAATCCGGGCGCCGGTCCGGATGATCCGGCCAGGTCAACCGGGCACGGGTGAGGCTCGAAATCTCGGATTTTTTTCGAATTTTCGAGGATTTGAGGTGGGGAAAAGGTGGGGAATGGTAGATCCACTTGCAACACACGAAATCCACGGATCAAAAACAACAAAACATAATCAAACTCACAAATCACAAAAAAAATTGGGGGGCTATTTTTGTGGGGAATTTTTGAAATTGGGGAAAAACACACAAACTGAGGGTAGAAAGTGGAGGGGAAGAACTCCAATTTGTGAATCAACGTGGCTCTGATCCAAGATGATGTAGGGTGAAACCCTAATTCGTCGATCTTTTCACAATTGGAGGGGGGAAAGGCAAGAACACGAAGAACACAAGCACTCAATTGACACAATCACAAATCACACATGCACTAGGTCCACATACACATACGTGGAATCACGATACAAAGTCAACACGGAAGGAAGCACGGTAGCCAGTTCATCCCGATCCGAAGAGGAGTCGAGATCTTGATATCCGGAGTGGATCTTCTCCACGAGGAGGTCTTGATCTCCGGAGGAGAGGTACGGAGGAGCAAAGCTCTGGACTCTAAGTCCAATACTTTGCTAACCCTAAAATATAGAGGAGGAGGGGTTTAAATAGCCTAGGGGGACGAAAGGTTACATGGGCCTCGGGCCACACACACACACACACGTTCTGCGGGGAGGCCGGGCGATCTAGGTGCTGGCCTGGACGATCCGGCTGTCGGGAGCCCGGATGATTCGGGCGGGCGCCCGGACGTCCGGGCGGGTCAAAACAGCAACGAGAGGGCCGGACATCCAGGCCTGGGTCCGGACATCCGGGCGTCGTCCGGATGATCCGGGGGAGGACCTGGATGATCCAGCTTCATGGGCATGCTTGCTGTTGCCGGGGCGCCGTGTAGCCGGATGATCCGGGCGCCGGTCCGGATCATCCGGGCTGAGGCCGGATCGTCCGGACCAGGGTCCGGATCGTTCGGGCTGCTGCTATCTGGCTGCCTTGCTTCTTCTCCTTCTCGCTCCTCTTCCTCCTTCGATCGTCCATGGCCGTTAGCTCCTCCAAGATGATCCTCGTGGTACCTGGGTATGCATAACATCTCCGTTTGAGGTAGCATCCAATTCTCATGTGCATCGAAGGGAAATTGTGAGAGGAGTGATGTCACCTCGTTCTCGATTGCTCTTGCCCGTGCTCGTGTCATCGGTCCTCGTGGCACTTGAGGTGACGTAGGTGAGTCCATGGGGATGACCTCGGGATGCTCCGCATCAGTGGGAGCACCTGATATTCTCCCGGGGGGTGGGGGCACAACCCATCGATGTTTGGGAGGGTGGGGCGAAATGTTTAAAAAATATAATCTAAACCCTCCTAAAAAAAGACCTTCACAATTTTATCTAGGGTTCTATACATTTGTGCCCCTAACTCGAACCCACTACTCATATTTGCCCCTAATTCTGAAGCTTGCTCAAATTTGCCCCTCCGCCGTCAAGTGCACTTATAGAAATGCCCCTCCGAGCCGTTTCCGTCCAGTCAAGGCTGTTTGACCGCTAACGGGCCGTTTCTCTGACATTTTTACCCCTAGTCCTTACAGCTGGGCCCCATTTGCCGGTTCACTCTCTCTCCGCCTCACTCTCTCGTCCGAGCCGCACACTCTCACTCTCTCCCCCAAATTGTGTCTCGCCATAACCCTAACCCTAGCTCGCTCGATCCAGCAAGCAAGGCTCAATCGACTCATGGCGGACGCGGTGGAGCTTCGGATCTGATTCGTGGTGCACTCTGCTACAGCTGGAAGGACGCATCGGGGCCACGGGATGGAGAGCGACAGTGGTCTTGGTGGCGGCCGTCAACGAGGGAGCACACCGCAGCCAGAGAATTCTTCGGCGAGGTTAGTTTTTCATTTCAAATCTCATGCATCGTCATGGCATTCGTAGTTGGATTTGTTCTTGTAGTTTTATTTGTTGACCTAGATCTTAGTGCTCATGGCGTTCGGTTTTGTTTGTGTTTTCCATGGTTATCGTAGGATTGATCCTGATGGAGCAATTGGGTTGGAATGTAGAATGGAAACCACACTGTTAGGTTGTGCTGGTACAAAAGCATCCAGTACGGGCTTCTCATTTCCTTTTGTTGCGGACAGTGAATGGACGTTTAACCAGTTTAGATCTGCCATATGCGCTCAATATCCATGGGGACTATATGATGCCGTGGAATTCAGGTACTGGGACATTGATAAATCAGCTTGGGTCCCTGTGCAATGTGATGATGAGCTGAGAATCATGTTTGTAATACATGATTATTTCCCAGCCAAACTAGAAATCAATGCCATACAAAGGAAAAGAGGACAGCCAGAGAGCAGAGGAACAGGATCACAATCTAGTTCTAGAGGTAGAGGTAGGAGCATCCAATCCAGTGGTAGAAAAACAACAGCTCATTTTAGAGTCAGAGAAGCAGGAGACAGCTCAATGCAGGTACCAGGAACACCTATTGAAGAAGTTCCTAGGCATGCAGGTCCCACTAATAGCAGAGATTCTGGTGATCCCTATACTGAGGAGGGACTACCTGATGATTGGCCTACTGATGATGAGGATGAAAGGCTGTTTCCACAGTTTGTTACAAGGAAGAAGGGCAAGGAGAAAGATGATGAGGGGGATGATGATTATGTTCCACCACCAGAAGGCATGTTTGCTGAGGCAGGTGAAGATGAGAAGGAGGAGGACATGGACATGGGATACTCTGAGACATCAGATGAGGAAAGGCCAAATGTGCAATACAATAGAGATGATCCTTCTTTAAAAGAGGGAACTATATTTTCCAGTGCTTTAGACTGTAGGAATGCCCTTGCAACTTTCTCAATCAAAACTCAAAGTGAATTTGTGATAGACAAGAGTGACAGAAGTAGGTTGACAGTACATTGTGCTTATAAGAGGTGTCAATGGAGGATGCATGCCTCCTTAATGAGACATAGCACATTGTTTCAGGTATTAACTTTAGCTACTAACAGTGCATGTATAGTAAGTCACATTGATATGGTATTTTGTTTGTTTGTTGCAGCACATCATGTTCTGACATGTGTTAGCTACTTTCATGAATGCAGGTTAAGGTGAACAAAACTGCTCATACATGTCCTAGTGTCAGAAGAAGGCAAAGATTGAGGTCAGCTAAGAGAAGATGGGTTGCTGATGCAGTGAAGAACTGGGTTTTAGAGGATTCAGAAGTGGGTCCAACACAACTGCAGAAAAATTTGAAGAAGAAGTATGGCCTGGCAGTTTCATACATGAGAGTTTTGTATGGGAAGCAAATGGCACTAGACAATATCTATGGTAAGTGGACTGACTCTTTCCAGTTGTTGTATGCTTTCAAGGCAGAAGTGGAGAAAGCATCTCCTGGCAGTGTAGTAAGTATTGATAAACACACTGTAAAGTACAAAATAAATGGGAAACCTAGAGAGAAAGAGTGCTTTAGGAGAGTGTTTATTTCTTTCAAAGCATGTTGGCAGGGTTTTTTGAATGGATGTAGGCCTTATCTTGCAGTAGATGCCACTGCATTAAATGGCAGATTTAGAGGACAACTAGTGAGTGCATGTGCTGTGGATGCTTGCAACTGGATCTTCCCAGTTGCATATGGAGTTCTAGAGATTGAAAATATAGAGAGCTGGACTTGGTTCTTCCAGAATTTAAGAGAGCTTATAGGACACCCACCAGGTCTTGTTATCCACACTGATGCATGCAAAGGACTTGAGACTGTAGTAGAAGCTGTGTTCCCAGGAGTGGAGCACAGAGAATGCATGAGGCATTTGGCAGCAAATTTCTCAAAGAAGTTTAGAGGGAAATTCTTTGATGAAAATTTATGGCCTTGCTCATTGACATATAGCATAAAGAAACACAACTACCATCTTAGGATGTTGTACACCAAGGCTGGTGTGAAGGAGTACTTAGAAGAGCATCACACCAAGCTATGGGCAAGGTCACTGTTCAATGAAATTTGCAAAGTAGATTATGTAAACAACAATCTAGCTGAGTCCTTCAATTCAAAAATTAAGAGGTGGAAGGGTATACACATTGTGGACTTGCTTGACAAAATAAGACAGTTCATAATGGAAAAGTTTGACCTCAGACAGCAGATTGCAGCTGCAACATTCATTGGGCACATCATAATCCCCAAAGTCATGAAAATGCTTCATGCAAAATCTAAGGACCTTGATATGGAAATAGTGAAAAGAAGCACATATGAGGCAGAGATAACTGCAGTTGACAAGGAGAAGAGGGAGTGGAGATATCCAGTTAATTTAGAAGCAAGGGCTTGTAGTTGTAGGAAGTGGTAGATAACTGGACAACCTTGCATACATGCTTTGTATTTTATTACTTCAATGAGAGGTCCAGTCAGTGAGATTGATCAGTATGTACATGAGTTCTTTTCTGTTGCAAAGTTCAATGCTACTTATGCTGAAAATTTGCCAGCAATGGAGGGCAAGCAACAGTGGGATGTAGTGGATCCAGGATTTAAATTGTCTGCTCCAGTGCAAAATAGGCCCCCTGGTAGACCTAGGAAGACAAGAATTAGGGCAAAATCAGAGGGAAAAGGACTTGGAGGAAGGAGGAAGAAATGTAGCAGGTGTGGAAGACTTGGGCATCGTGGCACTCACTGCAAAGAGTCAATTGACCCTGCTTTTGGGGAAGAAGAACATTGGGGGGCTGAAAATGCAACAGATGATCCTCTAGCTACAACAGATGCTACAACTGCTGCTGATGAAGATGCTACAGATGCTGGTACATATCTGGAAAATGCTACTGCTAGTTCTATAGCACTTCCTGAAGTGCAAGCCCTAGCAAGTGATTCACCAACAGTTTCCAGTGCAGTAAGGTGCATTGTTTGCTATCTTATGATTTACAGTGCTTCTCTTATATTTTGTTGCTAATTTACAGTGCACTACTACTGTCTCATTCAATTATCATTCATTGATTGCTAACTTTCATGTCTCATTCAATTGTAGCCCAAGAAAAAACTATAAAAAGCCAGCTGAGAGAGGAATGTCACCAACCAAGAAGAAGCTCAAGTGTGCACCAGATCATACTATAGGATCTGTAACTGGAAGCAATCAACTCAGCAAAGTTGTGAGCAAAAATGTCACCACCAGGAGGACTACAAGGCTCTCATCTAACCCTGCTTGCAACACCAGGAGCAAGAAAATGAAAGAGTTATGATCTGATGTGTGGTCATTTTGTGTTACTCTTGTGTTGTATAAACTATGTAAAACTGCTATCTTAAGTGTGTTTGGTGAACTATGTAAAACTGATCTATGGAGTACTACTATCTTAAGTGGTATCTTAAGTGCTATGTTGCTGTTGTCAAATGTTTGTTGTCAACATTTTGTCAAATGTTTGCTGTCAGTTTTCTGTCAAATATTTGCTCTCAATTTTCTGTCAAATATTTGCTGTCAAATCAGTTTGCAAGATCATTTCTCTTCGAAGATATGTGCAAGATCATTTCTGTTGGAAGATATGATACAACTGCTATGTGCATCATTTCTGTTGTCTAATTTCTGCAAGATCATATCTGTTGGAAAATTTGTGCAAGATCATTTCTGTTGGAAGATATGATACAACTGCTATATTAAATGTGCATCATTTTTGTTGTCTAATTTCTGCAAGATCATATCTGTTGGAAAATTTGTGCAAGATCATTTCTGTTGTCATACAGGATTGTTCAAACATACTAATGAAGTTGTCAATCCATGCATTTCTGTTCTCAAATATTTCCTCAAACATTGCATAATATCATTTCATTTAGCATACATCCATGGATATCATTTCATTGCATAATATCATTACATACAAACCAAAATCCACTTAGTATGGATTATTAGACCACCCAGAAACTAATGTGGCCAAAATGCTAAAGCCAAGAACTACGATAAATCCCCATGCTTGCATAAGCTCGACTCTCTTCTTCATATTGAGCTTCAGTTTCTTGTTCTTCTCGGTTAGATACATCACCCTCCTCTCTAAAGTATGAGCTTTGAGCCAGCTCTTCTCTAATCCTGCATGGAGCTCCTCAAATGCACGAGAAACACGTTCAGTCGGTGGCGGGTCAATCCAAACAACCCAGTCACATTCATCAGGGAGCTGCAAAATTAATACGAGAATTATACAAAACACTAAAACTATTATTTGCAAATAATCAAGGGCCAATAATCAACCAATAAGCAAGTCTACCCACGAGACACTTACATCAACTGGGCACCCCAGAAACCTTCGGCCGGTGCTTGCTCCTCCCCAGGCGACGTGACGAGCAGGAACAAGCCCGTGCCCAGGGCACCGCCGCGTCGTGCGCACCTCGAGGCCACAGAATGTCGGATCAGGAATGTAAAACTCCGATTCAAACTGAACTATCCCGATACCATCAACCTAGCAGCAAAAAAACCCCAAATTGATGAACCCTAGTTTTGCTATATGCCCAAAAATCCCGCAAATCGACACTGAAACTTACATCGCTGGCCACCGAGGAGCTCGCAGATGACAAGCCCGACGTGCACATCAATCACCACGCCATTGCCCCTCTCTCCCCGACCTCGAAATCAATGGATCTCATTTGGCCCCCAAAATCGCCCTGCCGTCGCGAGGAGGAAGAAGCTCGGGCGAGAGAGAGTGAGAGGGAGAGAGAGTGAACCGGTAAGCTGGGCCTAGCTGTAAGAACGGAGGGGCAAAAATGTCAAAGAAACGGCCGGTTAGTGGTCAAACGGCCTTGACTGGATGGAAACGGCTCGGAGGGGCATTTCTATAAGTGCACTTGACGGCGGAGGGGCAAATTTGAGTAGGCTTCCAAATTAGGGGCAAATCTGAGTAGGTGGTTCGAGTTAGGGACAGAAATGCAAATGGCCCTTTTATCTAAGGTTGGGGGTAACTGGGGGGTTACCCCCCCCCCCCGACAATCTACATGGCTCCGCCTATGCAAGAGGCGTAGAGCGAGCGTCTATGTGTGAGAAAGATGACGCGAGGTCAATCGAGTCATATATAGAGGGAGAGATCGAGTTAGTGTGGGCTAGCGTACACTCGAATGAGAAAGACGATACAGAGAGATATCGTTCGACGAAGCTGTAGTGAGGGCTGGAGGGAGATAGTTACCGAGAGAGTGGCCTAGATAGACTTTGTGTTTGTGCGTGCGACGTGCATGGAGTTTTTTTACAGAGGCAACGTATGTGTCTAGAGGGAGAGTGGGAGAGTGATAGAGAGGAAGAGAGAGAGCTCGTCATGGAGGGCCCGACGAGGTTGTGTGTGAGAAATACATTTGTTGAGAGCGTGAGGGTGGGTGTGAGATAAATAGATATCGAAACATGAAGAGAAATAATGAGCATGTGTCGGATACCAATAGCTCTATTAACAAAGAGATGAAGATCGATCGATACACGAAGTATGTGTGGTGAAGGGGGGGCGATGGACAGACCTAAACACAACATTTGAGTGTACATAGTAGTAGACTTAATATTCACGTTTCAATTTAGTGTACATTTTAAACATTGAATTGAGGACCATGTATGGCTTACATTTTATTTTTGAATTCGTGCCATACATGCATGGATTGGAAAAGTAGATGCACTATACTGACTCGTTTGTTGTTGCATTTGTGTGTGTGTGTGCTCATATGCTTGAATACATACAAAGTTTTCTCACCACCAAACCATTCATCTTTTAAATTTGAATTTGCATTCAAAAACCTAGTGTGGATACCATGAAATGTGAAATCCACGTTGAGATCACTATATCACAAACTCACTCTAATTCCAGAACTTGTCATAAATCAATTACCGTCCCTTTTGGAAAATACGGGCATTGTAATACATATAGATTCATTCGCCAATTTAAAAAAAGATTCCTTTCACATTCTCGAATGGTAGCACCCGACGGTGTACCAGCTAGACCAGGCTCGTGTCGTGGTGGTGGCGTGCGTGGTACGCACATTAGCCAACCCCAACCAAAAGAACCGCGATAAAACTTCGCGCCTCCACTCGAGCCTCCGCGTTTCGAATCAAAATATATGGTGGCCAAAATTCCAGCCCTGCGAAATTCCCCTTATGTCCCCGGTCCATAATGACTACTCCTACTACTACCGATGAACACAGGAGGGATGCTTTAGTAACTAGCCCACGTTACCTACCATGCCGAGCACTTTCAAGTCCCTCGGTCGCCGCTACCCAAGGTCACCCGTCAACTCCATTGCCTACTACACTAGGATGAGTATAGAATGGAGCTTCATTTGTTCGTGCCTACTACCTCCGTCCTGGTTTATTGGTCCTCTTCGCATTTTGTGCTAAATTTTGACCTTACATTTAACTAACAAAATGTTAATGCATGTAACCAAAAATAATATCACTGGAAACTATGTTCAAATATGAGTCGAACAACATAATTTTTGGTGAGATGCATTATTATTAGAGTATGACGCAATGCATTGGTACGCAGGGAGTATCTTTTTACTCTGCATATATAATTTGTTTGAAGTCTAACTAAGCACTGTTTGACCAAATTCTATCTTAAAAAATATGAACATCTACTACAACACTAAAGATGTATCGCCTGAAAGTTTATTTCATGATGCATGTAATGATATTGTTTCGAATCCTGGTTTTTAAATTCTAGAAAATCCAAAACTCACCTGAAATTCATGAAACTGCGCATGGTCTCGTGATACGGCACAAATAGGCTGTGGTAATTTTTTTGTTCAATTTGAGACAAGCTGCTTATGAAAAGTTGCACACATGAACAGCCAAGGTATTTTGGAACAAAGAGCTGTCACGTTAATGCGAATGGTTCACTATTGTATTCAAATCGTGGGCGTTAGACCAGCGTGCCGCCACGCGTCCATTCTCATAGGCAGGTGCCGTTCGAGCAAGCGTGTGAGTCGACGGGAGGCGTGCGAGCAGGCCGCTGCGTAGGCTCACCGGGAGGCGAGCCCTTTGACCAGCCTCCGCCACCCACCTTCATCCCAACCACACCCACTTTTAATGGCGCCCGTGCCGCAGTTTAAATCACCGCCGCACTCCCCGCTCTCGCTACAATCTTCTCTCTGCCTCTCCGATTCTCCTGTCGTCTGCCTCCAATCAGCCTGACCTCGCCGTACGCCATGGCGCATCATGATGGGCTGCCCCTAGTCTTCCAGTTTCCTGAGGAAGACCCTAATGAGGTTTCGGACGAGCTTGACCTGGCCGTGCGGGAAGTCGCCGCGTCTGTCCCCGCGCCCGTTCCAGCTCCCGTCACCGCGCCAGCGCCAGCGCCCATCCCTGTGGCATTGATGGGCTGGGAGCCGCACACTGCCGCCCAGCTTGAAGCCGCGGGGATCCACGAGGTCCTCGCTGACTTGCACGCGCCCGTGCACCTACCAGCGCATGCGCCTGCACGTGCACTGACGCACGCGCCCGTGCCGGTGCATGTGCACATGAATGTCTCCGCCACGCCGTTGCCAGCTTGTCCCCGCGTCGGTGCCAGTGCCCCCCTCAGCGGCATGGGTCGCCGCCGTCGACCGCTTCCTTGCAGCTACGCCAGTCGCCGCCTCCCGCCGGTTGACTAGCTCCTGGAGACCGAAGTCCAGAACATACTGGCCTTCCTTGAAGCTTGGGCCAACGTCCAGGAGTATGCCAACGCCGGCACAAGACGCCGCCGTCACCACCGGCCAGTGGCCCAACGGCACACAGGGCACGGCAGAGGAGCCGCTTCCCGCCGCAAGACGCACCCGCCGCCACTGCAATTAGTTTTATTCATTTATTTTTTCAGTTCGATTGTGGTATGAATGTAAAGTCACAGTCAGACTGAATGAAATCTATGGTTTGATCGATTGAGTGTTCTGCTAGAGCCCTATCAAATTAAATAAAAAAAGTCATCAAGCGACATGTATTCCTTCTCATTGCAAACATTTCATATTAAATACCTGCGTCAATTCCAAATACTTGTAGGGCGTGAGCAGGTCCCTTCAAGCACTAGGCGATACATACATTTATCCACGCATTTAATTATTACTACTAGTTAAATACACCACGGGTGCCTGAACTTGTTCGTTACGGTCACTTTTTCCCTATACTTGTAAAATACTAGTAGGTGAAACTGGTGCCGTAACTTGTGAACGCGTTCAGATACGGGCGACGGCATTGGGCATCTGCCCCGGGTGGCGTGCCATGTTTACTAGATCGCGTGTTCTTCGTGTTTGCCCGTGGTTCTAAACGTAGAAGGGGAGGCGGGAGAGAGAGCAGACATGGGACCCACCAGTAAGTGGCTGAATGAAGGGGAGTAGTATGTGCTGACGAGCCGGTCCCACTAATGTACTGAAAGTAATATAAAAACATGTTATCCATTAAAGATACAACAAACGCGACAATCCATTTCTGAGTCCAGACTCATCTGCACCCACGCTGAAGAACAACATGAAAACAAATACTAGAAAAATTCAAAAAAAACATTTTTTTGCATGGTAGACAATTTGGTGCGTGATGTCCGCTCCAATTTTCATATCATTTGGACATCTGAGTAGCTCTCGGCAAAAAAGATAGATTTGGGGTCTATAAAAGAGTGTACTGTTCATGTACTATTCTAACCCAATTTGTCTTTTTTGCTGAGAGCTACTAAGATGTTCAAATGCCCTTAAAATTGGAGTGGACCTCACGCAACGAATTATCTAGCACGCACAAAAAAAATTGGATTTTTTTGACATTTTTTGTGATTTTTTTGAATTTTTTTGAACTTTTTGTGATTTTTTTCTTGATCGGGTGCAGATGAGCCTGGGCACCGAATCACTGACGTGCACCTGGAAGGGCCTGGTCGCCTGTTCGATCCTCGTCCTTTTCATTTTTAATTTATATGGGTCCAAAATTGTTCCATGACAGGTGGGTCCCCCGGTGTGTAGTTTGTAGCATTTTAATTTATGGGGCGAAATTTGTTCCATTACAGGTGGACCCCCAATGTGTAGTTTGTAGCTTGTTTGTAATAATTAAAGAAAACACGAGAGTTTTTTTGCAAAAATACCATGGTGCGACGGGAAAGGTGAGAAAGAGCATGCGAGAGAGCACTCACAGAGCTAGAGGGAAATAATTGGGGGAGGGGTAGGGCCGCGAGGGGGGGCAACGGTGTTTGGAGTGGTTGTGGGCCAAATGCTAGAAAAAAACTAGCCTAAACCCTCCGAAATAAACGCCTTCACAAATTAATCCAAGGATGGAGGCATAGTCCCCCTGGCAATGTAAATAGCTTCGGCCCTGCGAGAGATGAAGAGGTAGCGTCTATGTGTGGGAGAGACGGCGCGAGAAAGCGAGGTCAATCGAGACATAGATAGACAGGGAGATAGGGTGAGTGTGGCCCGACATTTTTTTTGAAATTTGAGACAGTAGGAAAGGCTCCTACTGCATGTATATTAATAAAGAGCAAGGTGTTTACATAATGTACATGGGAGTTGTTACAAGAGCCACATTACACAGTGGCAAACACTATAGGATCTAAGGTTATGTGATGGATTCAACAATATCAGTCACAGCTTGTCTCTTGTGAATGGGCACCCTGTAGCAAATGTTAGCAAAATCAGATTTAAATCTAAGCTTCCAAGATGAAATAGAGGGGGCCACATTCCTAAAGTAGTTGTTATTGTGCTCTTTCCAAAGACTCCAAGCAGCCACCAGGAACATGTCCATGATCATTTTTCGTTGATGAGCCCTCTTCATGTGCGCAATCAGCTCCAGTCTGTTCCCATGCGGAGGCCACTGTATGTTTAAAATTTTCCAGCATGCGGTGCTAAATTTGCAGTGCAAAAACAAATGTTCCACTATTTCTTCCACATGTTCACCGCACAGGAGGCAGTCCAGGTTATTTCCAATGTTAAAATGCCTCCTTTTCAGCATGTTTCTGGTGTTAAGGCGATCTGATAGCAGGAACCAGCCAAAAACTTTGATCTTGGGGGTGCATTTGGCTTTCCAGAGCCACCTGAAGGCATCATGGGAAATTATTTCTCTGAAGTAAAAATTGTAATAATCCGTAGTCTTAAAGGCGGGCGCCCCCCAGGTGCAAGCCCATATATCTCTTGCTTCAGTTATGATGGTTTCAGCCACCTCCTGTTGGATTTGTCTTAACTCCTCATGAGCTTGCATCGAAAGTGGCAGGTGGAAGGCCTCTTGCAGATTTGTGGTGGCAAGGAATTCCCTAACCGAGATATCTTCTTTGGTGGTGTAAGAGAAGGCTCTCGGGAAAACTTCAGCATAAATTGCATGGTTCCAATCATCTTTCCAGAACAGCGCAGACGTGCCGCCTCGAACCTGAACCTTCATGATTCCACGGTACGTTGGCATGAGTTGTACTAGTTCACGCCACCAGAAGGATCCACATGGGTCCTCAGCGTGGGGGATAGAGCGGTCATAATATGTGCTCCATATCAGGTTAACCCACGGGACGTCATGGTGATTGTAAAATTTGTGCAATAATTTGAGGAGGAGGGCGTCATTCTGGACACGAAAGTTGAGAATACCGAGCCCACCACTCTTTTTAGGGCGACAAACCATGTCCCATGCAGCAAGCGAGTTACATTTGTCACCATCATCAGTTTTCCTAGTCCAGAGACAGTGTCTTCTGATTTTGTCCAATTGGGCAAGGATTTTTGGGGGGAGCCTGAGAGTGCCCATGGGATATATTACCAGCGACGTGATGAGAGAGTTCATCAAAGACAGCTTGCCAGCATAGGACATCATTGACATAGCTGCAGTAATTTTGCTCTCCGCTTTGCAGACCAAGGGAGTCATGTCCAGAACAGTTGGTTTAGTGGTGCCCAAGGGCAAACCTAGGTAGGTAAATGGCATGTTAGCCGTTATGCAACCAAACAGAGCGGCGAGGGCGTTACATTTATCAGGGGGTGTGTTGATTGGAACCAAGGTGGACTTGTGGAAGTTGATCTTAAGCCCTATGGATACAGCATAATCTGCAAGGATTGTCTTCATTCGAGCGGCTTGTTCGACGCATGCTGGCATAACAATAATGGTGTCGTCTGCGTATTGTATGACAGGGTAGTTTTCATCGTTTTTTGGTGGGATGGGGTGTTGTAGGAGACCATTTGTGAGGCCCTCATTGATTGCATTTTGAAGGAGGTCCGCAGCCAAGACAAAAATCAGAGGTGACAGGGGGTCTCCCTGTCAAACACCGCACTTACAATGGAATTGGCGCCCAGGAACTCCATTAAGGAGAACAGATGACTTGCCCGACGAGAAGATGCACTTAATCCAGCTTATCCACTTCTCGTTAAAACCCATATTTTGCATGATTTGTATCATGGCAGGATGTTCAATGGTATCGAACGCTTTCGCGAAGTCTAGCTTGAGCAGAATGATTTCTCTCTTGGACGCTTGGCACTGATGGATGTATTCGAATGCCCATGCTAAGCAATCGTGAATCGATCTTCCATGGAGAAATCCATATTGATTGCGGTGCACAATTTGTAGGATGATCTTCTGAAGCCGATTAGCTAAAATCTTGGTGATCAGTTTGAGGCAGCAATTGAGCAGGGTGATTGGGCGGTAGTCATTTACAGTTTCAGGTGCATTTTTCTTTGGTAGCAGTGTGATGTAGCCATAGTTAAGACTCTCAAGATTGAGGCTCCCTTGATGGAATTCTTCACAGAGACGGTAGAAGTCATTTTTGATGATCGGCCAACATGCTTTCAGAAAAGCACCATTAAATCCATCAGGTCCCGGGGCACGATCAGGGGGCATCTCTTTGACCACTGCATCGATTTCCCCATGTGTGAAGGGAGCAGTAAGGCTATCAAAATCCACATTTGTTCTCAGCATTCTGGAAAGGTTAAAGCGCATAGGTTGCGGGTTTGATTTACCCAAACGTTCCTTAAATGCCTCAAAGAGGATCGATTCCTTGCCCATATGATCATCAACAGTTACTCCATCATTGGTTTTTAGGCTAGATATACAATTTTTTCTATATCGTTCTGTCGCCACTGCTTGGAAGAATTTTGAGTTCTCATCACCGAATTGAATCCATCTGATGGTGCATCATTTTTTCCAATATTCATTCTGGTATTGCAGGAGCCTAATGAGATGTTTTTTAAGAATTTTCTGGAAATTTCCTTCTGGCACAGTGAGATTCCTGCAATCTTCGATCTGATCCAATTCTAGAATGGCTTTGTTGGTGTTTTCAATCACAATTTTTAAGCGAAAATCAGAGTGTGGCCCGACATTCGGTCAAAAGAGAGATATGCTCTGGAGAGATATCGTGCGATCGAGCTTTTGGGGAGGGTGAGGGCTGTAAGGGAGATCTTGAGAAATTGACCTACATAGACAATGTGCGTGACAGAGTATACAGAGTGTGGATCGAGGCCCAGACAGGGAGATATATCGTTTGTGTGTGAGAGAAAGCAAGGTCAATCGAGACATAGATAAAGAGAAAGAGAGAGAGAGAGATTGAGCGAGTGTGGGCCACCATGCGGTCGAAAGAGTGAGAAGTACGGGTTGGAGAGAGTGACCTAGATAGATAATGTGCGTGAGAGAGTATATACAATATGTCGAACTAGGCCCAAACAAGGAGATATATCGTTTGTGTGTGAGAGAAAGCGAGGTCAATCAAGACATACATAAAGAGAGAGGGAGAGATTGAGCGAGTGTGGGCCGCCAAATGGTCGAAAGAGTGAGATGGTTTGGTGAGAGTGACCTAGATAGATAATCTGCGTGACAGAGTATGGAGTGTGTCGATCGAGGCCCAAACAGGGAAATATAACGTTTGTGTATGAGAGAAAGCAAGGTTAATCGAGACTTAGATAAAGAGAGAGAGAGAGAGAGAGAGAGAGAGAGAGAGAGAGAGATTGAGCGACTGTGGGCCGCCGTGCGGTCGAAAGAGTGAGACGGTGTGGAGAGAGTGACCTAGATAGACAATGTGCGTGCATGTGCGTGAGAGGGGGGGTCTAGAGAGCCAATGTATGTGTCTAGCGAGAGGGTGAGAGGGAGAGAGAGAGCTCGGCATGGAGTGCAATGGCGGGTGTGTGAGAGAAATACGTTTGTTGAGAGAGTGGGGGAAAGGGGTTTGTGTATTTGAGAGAATTAGAGATCGAAACATGGAGAGAAAGAATGAGCGGGTGTCGGAAATCAATAGCTCTATAAGGTGGTTAAGAGTGGAAGATTGATCGATAGAGAAAGTATGTAGTGTGTGTGTCGGGGGGGGGGGGGGGCTAAACACAACATTTGAATGTAGATAGTAATAGACTTAATATTGACGTTTCAATTTAGTGCACATTGTAAAATTTGAATTGAGGACCATGCATATGGCTTCTGTAATTATTTCGAATTCGTGCCATACATGCATGGTTTGGAAAATTTGATGCACTAATATTGACTCGATTGTTGTGGTATTTTGTATGTGTGTGGTCATATGCTTGAATACATCCAAAGTTTTCTCACCACCATAGTGTTAATCTTATACATATGAATTTGCATTCAAAAACTTAGTGTGATACCATGAAATGCGAAATCCACGTTAGAATTGGAGATCGGTATGTCACAAACACACTCTAATTCAAAGAACTCATCATTAATTAATTACTAGTATGTCATTTCAAAGGACTAATTATTTGCAAGGAAAACACGGGCATGGTAATACATACAGATTCATTTGCCAATGAAAAAAAGATTCGTTTGCATTCTCAAATGTAGGCGCACCAGGTAGACCACGGTCGTGTCGTGGTGGTGGCGTGTGTCGTACGGACGTTATAAACTTCGCGCCTCCACGTTTCGGATTGAAATATCTGGCGGCCCGAATTCCAGCCCTACAAAATCCCCCTCCTCCCCCGCCCCCTTTTGCGCCCAGAGCGCTCAAATCCCTAATTCGCCGCCACCCAAGAAAAATTCGAATCGCCCCTCATCTCGTCTCGTTCCCCACATACGTACCGGACGACGACGACGAAGACGACGGTCGCGTTGCACCACCGCACCGGAGCTGCCTCATCTATGCCCTCGTCCACCACACCGGGCGGTCCACCGACAACGTCGGCCACCGCAGCCGACGTGCTTCACAGACACCGACTTCCACCTCATCAGGTCTGCTTCACCGACGCCGTCTTCCACCTTACCGGGGCTACTTCACCAAGCACATCGTCGCACCTCCACCCCCCCCCCCCGCTGGTGCTTCACCAATGGCCTTGTCCACCGCATCGTAGCGCTGCGCCGCCGCTCAAGATCTGCTTCTGTAGGCGGCCAGCCAATGCAAGCGCATCACCCTTAACAGCTCTGAAGTGACCCGCACTCTAGGTGACTATGCCCAAACGCCGGCCCGAACTAGGTATCCACATATCACTGCGTTGTGCACTGTTCCAACGATGCTTGGATATCCTTTTATTGCTCTCTTAGCTTATACGCCTATGCAACTCTGACTTCAACTCTTATTTCTTCTGGAGCTATCATCTGAAACAAGCAAAACCATTTTTCAACGAAGCATGACGGCGCTATGGGATCTGGTACACATCCTGCATGCTCGTATAACCTTGTAAGTACCTGTCCTCCGGTACAACAGCAAGGTCGATTCCTCTCATTAGATCAACCATTCGATGTGCCAAAAATGCAGAGGGGGAAGGAAGGAATACACGGCCTGCACATCCAAGCAAGTGATAACATGGACTTCTTCATGGAACATCCCAAGCGCAAGCAGAGCTAGAGTGAGCCTGTACAACGAGCTAGCGTAAGTCCCTGCATTTCATTTAATTTGTACTGGCCTGCATGTATGATTGGGGCAGTGAAATGCATTCCAGTGGCGCTTTTGATTTATCCACATAATGGTTGAATTGCTTGTTTCTATGAACTGAGTTGGCCAATAATGAGAAGGATGTCAATCTTTTCATCATATTGTAGATTGCTTAGATCTCGATAGGCCAAATATAATCGCATAAATTATACAGTAATAGCCAGTGTGGTGTGTATTGCTACAACTAGTCTGACAACCTGTCCTCATATAATATAACAAGGTCTCACCATCTTATAAGATTAACCATTCGACTTACCAAAATGCAGTGTGGGAAGGAAGGAGTATTGGGACAGCGTATCCAAGCAAGTGATGTCATGGACTTCTTCGTAGAACCTCGTAAGCGAAAAAGAAGTTGCAGTGTGCCTGTACAAAGAGCTAGCGTAAGTTCAGTTATCTACTTCTCGGAATTTTAGTTAGCCACTGATTAAAAAATTGTTCAATTACCTTGTTTGCCTTAATTTAGTTTGCTACTGATTACATAATGCCATAGCCTGTTAATGTTATTATAGACTGCGCCTATCTATGTGTTTGTTACTTACTGTTTATAGAACTACCTGTGCCTGAACTTCAATAGCTACTTAAGCACGTAGATAGCTGGTCATATCTACTTCTAGGGTGCAACAAAATTCATGTGTAATTTACCTTCTGATACCCTGTTTGTTTATCTTGTTTGCTTTTATGGCTTCTAGCACTAGTAATGTTTGCATGTTCATGGAGAGACAACTGTCAGGTTTATATGAGGGACACCGTCTTTTTAACTTATATATATGTGTCAGAATCATTTTGCTTACATGACTGAAATTTAGAGATGTATGTGTTGCTGGTAAACTCTACCGACTTGTTACTTTAATACGTTGCCAAAAACTTGTTAGTTTTACTAGTTCATGTGTAATTAAATACGTTGCCAAAACTGGTTGGTTTTACTAGTTTGATGTTAGTTTCTTATGGCTCTTGCAACACTTTATTTATGCTTGCTAACTATCAACAGGTATGTTCTGAAAAACTTCCTTGTTTAACTGGTTTGCTGCTGTAACTTGTTGCTCTAATCATGTTACCAACTTCAACTTCTTAGGATCCAATTGGAACTCCAATTGCATAGCAGGTACATTTTCGAAAACTTATTTGTGTAACAGGTTTGCTGCTGTAACTTGTTGCTCTAATCAAGTTACTGACTACTCAACTTTTCAGGATCCAAGAGAAACTCCAATGGCACAACAGGTCCCTTTTGTAAAACTTGTTTGTTTAACTGCTTTGTTGCTGCAACCGGTTGCTCTAATGATGTTAATAACTTATACTTTTCAGCATCCAATCGCAACTCTTTAAATCCTTGTTTGTTTAACTGGGTTGCTGTTCTAACTCCCAGTTGAGATGTTCTACTAACTTCAACTTTTCCGAATCCAACCGGAACTGTAATGGCAAAACAGGTTAGCCCAAGATCAAAGAGCGAGGTCCACATGGACGTTGGATCATCCCAGAGCAATGGCACCGGCCCAATCATGCATCGTGAATTGCCAACTTCTGATGCTCTAGAGGCTAAACTATTGGTAGAAAGAGAGTCTGCTTCTACACTTAGAGATGAAGTTGACATGTTGAGGAAGCAAACAACACAATCAGAAGCAGTACTCACGAAAACCATTAAATATTTGGTGGATTTCACAACGAAGCAAGCTAAGACTAACTGCATTGTTAAGGTCCTAGAGGAAAAAAGGAAATTAAAATTCCACTTGGTAAATCATAGGTGAAATGTTTTTCCATTGTTGAATTACCTTTGTGTTGTTTGTTCATGTAATAGATTGGAACCATTTGTTTTAGAGATCATGTAATAATTGTTTTTTGGTCTGTATTTTTTTTTTGAGCACGAGTCTGTAATAATTGATAAGAACATGAGACATTTCATTTTTTTTTGTTGAGGCAAAGACATTTCATTTTGTTTGCTATGCCAGGCCTACAAAATATGCTAATCGGGCTGATTGTGCATTTAGCAAAAATAGTAGTATAGATGGGCCTTAAGTGGCATGCATCTGAAAGGGCCAAGATGTTGTACTAGCTTTGGTACAAAAAAAGATGCTCTTCTACCCAAAAACAGTACAACGGCCTGGCTTATGTATGTTAGTTCATATTATTGATCCATATACTCTATATGTGGTCATATGTCTGTTAGTTTTCTATATTATTGGTTGGTTGGCTCAGTATTTTGAATTTTGAGACATCGCTTGGCTTCTGAAATTCATATCTAAATGGGAGTACACTATATGCTGCTTGTGTCATACATGTTACAATTGAGTTGAACATAAAGTGGTTTCAAATATTCGTATTCATCTTAAACTGGATTCAACCTTCTGAATTCGAGTATCATGGCATTTGTAAATCATATTCATATATAAAGGTGCAATACATCTTTGTTGTGATTTTGAAGATATATAAAAAATATAGAATGATTTATAAAGATTCGTAATTGAATACAAAATGGGTTCGAATTTAGTTGCCAGGGTAAACGTGAATGCTTATTCTCCCAAGATTCGAAAGAAGCGGCAAAACACCCACTCCCACGTCGGCTGCCCGAAACCAGTGTTTGGGAGATGGAAATTACGGTCTACCCCTGACACGCACAACCTATCGGCCCGATTTCCACTGCTCTGGCATTTCCATAGCCATTCCGAGATATATTGCCATGCAACTTCCATTGTTACTATTTATGACTTGGGCATTCATTGTCATTTTGATTTGCATGATCATAGAGCTGACATAATGTTCGTGGCAAAGCCACCGTTCATCATTGATACATGTTGCGCTAGAATCATTGCACCTCCTAGTACACTGCCAGAGGCATTCATATGTATTCATCATCTTATTTCATTTTCAGAGTTGTAAGTAGAATGAAAGTGTGAAGTTCATTATTAGAGTGTTGCCCCTACCATTAAGGAATAAAAAAAGAGGCCAATGCGCCCAACAAAAAAGAGGCCAAAAAGAGCCCAACAAAAAAAGGCCTTGGATGGGCCAGGGTCTCCACTCTAGCCCTTCTTCTTGGTGAGCCAGTTGTCCTCTCCGGCACAGAATTTGATCATCATGACCGTGAGTTCGGCCATGGTCCTTGACTTGTAATGACCGAAGTCTCTGGACAACCATTCATCATTTATGTTGTTCCCGAATGCCGTGAGAGCTTCAACATCGCTACAATCAATGATTTCATTCTTATTTTTAAGTAAATGAGCCCAGAATTGCATATTGTCTCACCTGGCTTCTACACTATAAGGGCTAGGTCGTCGACATCCGGGGGCTAAACATAAGTGCCCTGGAAATTTGCCACAAACTCGGCCTCGAGTGCAGCCCATGAGTCGATCGACCCTGGTGGCAGAGTGTGCAACCAATGCCGAGCTGAGCCCTTTAATTTTAGCAGCATGTATTTTATAGTGTGTAAATCATCATCGTTTGCCACGTGAACCGCAAGAATATAGTCCTCGATCCAGACTAAGGGATCTGTCATATTTTTCAACGTTGATGATCTTGAAGCCTGTCGGGAATTGGTGAGCCATCACCTGATCGGAGAAGCAGGGCGGATGTGTTGCACCTCAGGTGCGGGCGGTATCGATGGCGTGACGCGCATTGTAATTACCTACGTCTCCATATTTGGAGTAGGTATGCTGGTCTCTATTTTTGCCATCCAGGCCATCCATCCTACTTGCTCGGCGAATGTTTCCGAACGACGCCTGGGCTGGTAGATGGTCTGAGGAGCTAGGTCCTCATGCGGAGGTCGATGCATGTCCTTGGTGCGGGAACTAGAGCTCGGTTTTGGCTGCCCATGTCACCAGACGGGGTGACGCGGCTATGTCAACGTTCCGACACCTTGGGGGCGTGTGGGCCGATATTGTTCCTCCATGCGCCTCGGCGGGGAGGCCGATCTACTGCGTCCTTACGTAGGTCTTTATCCTACTGGCGCTTGGATATTGTGTTGTGGTCGGCGGCGGCGGCCGGATCCTTAACGCATCGTGATTTGGGCTGCCGAGTGACTCATTCAAGATGTCGTGGTCGCCGGGACCGCTTAGAGGCTCTCCTGTGTTGTCGTCGGGGTTGGCATTGTCGCCATTTTTGTTGTTATGCCAGCGGTTATTTCCATCACCACCTCCCCTGTTATTGTTGTCGTTGTCGTTGCCACCTCCACTATTGTTGTGGTTGGGGGTATCTACCATGTAGATGTCGGAGGTTGAGGTCCCGTCCACTTGCCTGCGAGCGTGGTGGCTATTGGTGGGCTGTTTGAGGACTCACCGACCTCCTCGTCCATGTCATTGACTTTGTCGGAGGTGCTTGAGAGGACTTCGGTTAGGTCCTCAACACTGGCAACAAGATGGGTGGTGGGTGGGTAAAAAAATCTGGCATTTCTCGACGATTCCTAGATCCGATCATACACCGAGGCTTGGGTCCGAAATTGTGAGCTTCTGAATTCGATCTGGCATCTCATTCAGGAGAAGTTTCTCACATTCTTCTTGTGCCCGATCTCACACCGGGACCAGAGGAAGCTTCTCCAAGACCCAATCTGACATGGACCTCGATTCTTTGTCTTCTACCTTGGCCCGATTTGACATCTGGTCCATAGGAGGTGACCTCAGGCTCCCACTTAAGGTCGGGGATGATTGGGGATTTTCATGCTCGTCCTAAGCTAGCTTAAGCATCCGGTTCAGGGTCAGCGGCTCGAGTTGCTCCTCGGCTTGGTGTGACACCTGACTCATGAAGACCAGCTCTCCGTGGGAATCCGCGGTGTACTCCATGCTACCAAATCTGACGTCTCGACCCGAATCGAAGTTTTTGACCCTGCCGAGGTGACCGGTCAAGTCGGCAAAGAGAGCGATGTTGCCGAAGACGAAGATCTGCCCCCACACGAAGGTCGCGCCGGTACCGATCTGCTCGCTGGTCTTGACTCCCATTGAATTGCGGTGATCACCTAGCGGGACCTATATGGGCCACCAATGACGGAGCTGAATTCGGCAGATCTCAGGGTAGGGGATGTCGAGATAGGCAATTTGACACGATGCTAATAGGGACATGAGCTTTACCTAGGTTTGGGCTCTCCGAAGAGATAACACCCTACGTCCTTCTTGTGTTTATTGCATTGGATTGAGTCCAAAGTACAGATGGTCTACCCTGAGATTGTTATATCCTTCTATGAGCCCTGGCTCTCGGTTTATATAGATACCAGGGGGTCTAGGGTTCCAGCATCCTAGTCGGCTATGTACAAGGAAACAAGGCCTTCGACAGATCCACCACCTTGGAGTACACGACAAGTCTTCTAGAGCCCTCCATTTACACGTCATGCGTCTTCTGGTCTGGCCCACTCCTGAACCGACATGGGGTCCTCGGCCCGGCCCACCAGGCCGGGAGACGACGTGATGAGAGACCCCCAAGCCGGGACACCATCATCATCGGCGTAGAGGTAAGTTCGCACCGTGGTGCCGCAGCCACTGAACTTATGAAGAATCCCTTTTCTAGTAGCCAAATTGAGTATGTGTTGAAGAGGGTCGATTGCAATGAAGAAGAGGAGGGGCGAAAGCGAGTCCCCTTGGCGAAGCCCCCTCTCATGCCGAATAGGAGGGCCTGCCACTTCGTTCAAAAGGATCCACGAGGTGGAAGTGCCAAGGAGCGTGGTGACCCAATTCCTAAATTTTCTCAGGAAGCCTTTTATTTAGAGGAGATCAAGGATGTATTTCCACTTCACGGAGTCGAACACCTTATGGATATCAAGCTTGAAGAGAAGCGAAGGGGAATTGCTCTTGTGTAGCCGACAGGCGAGGTTCCAGACATACATGAAGTTTTCATAAATGCTCCTCCGCTTTATGAAGGCACTTTGGGCATTAGAGACAAGGGCATCCATGTGCAGGCAAAGATGGTTGGCAAGAATTTTGGCAATGATTTTTGCAATCGCATGTATGAGGCTTATGGGCCTATAGTCCGATATTCCTTCCGCGCCCTCCTTCTTGGGCAACAAGACGACATTCACGGAAATTAGCCAATGGAGGTTGGACCCATGAAGGTTGTCAAAAAGATGAATGGCATGCATGATGTCGTCCTTAATGATGCCCCAACATTTCTTGAAGAAGACTCCGGTGAAGCCATCCAGACCGGGAGCCTTGTCAGAAGGCATTTCATCGATGACCCCTTTAACCTATTCTTAAGTAATTTGGTCCTCTAACTCGCCTAACTCATGTGTCCCGAGTAGCATCTTCTCCCAATTGAAGTCCTTGGTTTTCGGTTGTCCTTTTCCCATCACCTCGGAGAAGTGATCATGAATTAAGCCCCTTTTTATGTCATGCTCGGTGGCCCACCCATGATTTTTCTTGAGTCTGTAAATGTGATTTTTTTTCTCCTCCTAGCATTGGTTCACCGATGGAATAATTTAGTGTTTGTGTCCCCCTCCTTTAAGTTTGACATTCGTGCGCATTGCTTTTTCCGTGCCCTTTCAAGAACTGATAGACTAATAACCCTTCTCTTGAGCCTTGCCCTAATATCACTCTCTTCACTAGAGAGGAGACGTTCTTCTTGGGCCATATCGAGGTGGAGGATGACAAGGTGGGCAACATGGAGGTGAACCTTTGCCTTGGAGAAGAGGCCCCGACTCCACTCCGCCGGGTGGTGTCCGCTCTTCTTGAGCTTATGATGAAGCAATTGGTAAGGCTCCACATGGTTGGGTTGTTCGGTCCACACGTTTTGAACCACCTCGGTGAAGCCCGACATTGAGGTCCAGAAATTTTCAAACTTGAAAACACGTGGTTTTCAAATTTTGAACCATGTTTCATGGACCGTCGTTCTCCAATCAGGGCAATTTAGACCTCTAACATTCCAGCTGAGCACGTTGATTGATTGTTCTAACACAAATTTTATTACTCTGGATAGCATGCTAGTCACTAAGGTTGTACAATTTGTCCCTTTATGCCATTCATATATTAACATTTGTGGATTTGTTCATGTAAGCACCTTGCATCATACATTCACTAACATGTAGTAATATGTGATGCACATACTTTATAAATCCGATCCCAAAGTCAAATGAAGTGAACCACATTTGAACACCCACCATCGTTATCTTCATATTTCCTCCCACGACAAATCTCTTGGATGTTGCGCTTGATTTGATTTGTTTCATACATTTTGTTTTTGTTTTAATTAGTGCAGTAACCCCGCAAAAAAAGTGCAGTATTATTTTATTTATTATTATTATTTTTCCCACTTGTGTTTTTGCACTCCTGCATGAGATGGAAAAAAAAGTTTTAAAATACATTTGAGTCGTTAGTTTTTGTGCTAGTAAATTGCACATGGACAACCAAAGCAAACATGTAATAAAGTTTTAGCATGCTTGTACTTCGATAAAGTGAAATATTGCTTGTGAACTAATTTTTGGTCGGAAGAACCAAGGGGAATATAACACTTCTCAACCTAAAAAAGAGGGAATATAACACTTTCCTCGAATCAGTAAAACAAAGCTTGGGCCACGAGACCGTTGATATTTCTTTCGAATCGTTAGAATACCGCTAAAAACAATCTGGAGAATTTCACATGGACTAGCATAGCTATAAACTATCGGAACCTTTACAAACTGTTTGAACAAATATTAGGAATTACTACTTACTAGGACGTTTGTCTCGTGGTATAGCATAGTTTCTTCTCAAAAGTTTTTGAAAATAATACTCCTCTTATCCGAATTAATTGACGCAGCCTCTATACAATGTAAAATTGAGATTGTATAGAGGTTGTGTCCATTAATTTGGATCGGAGGGAAGGGAGTAACATTCTCTAAGGAGGGCAGGCTGGGCGGGGTCGCGCACCGTGGCAGACGCGGTGCTGAAAGTAGAGATTAGGGGGTCGTTAGGCTTGGATTAGGGTTGCACTTGCAGGTCTGTATAGGGATGATAATACAAAATGATCTGTGCCAGTACTTTGCCAGTGAATGAATGTGGCAGACAGACACTGCTGCAGTGCGCCTGTCGAATTTGACTAATTGCCACCAGCATGGACCGGTCATTTGAAAAACCTGCGATGTTTGAGCCTTTGGCTAGCTATATGGCATCGATCTGACACACCTGTAATGCAGGATGGACAGAGGCTCACAGATAGTTATTAACAGAGGCTCACAGGTCGATATCATGTCGCGAAAGGAAATGCTGACGTGAATCACCAGCACAAATTATTTCTCGTCAGTTCTCAACCTGACGGTCAGCTTTTTCTTTTTTTGAGGGAACCTGACGGTCAGCTTTGATACAGTATTGTTCATCAAGTAAGACAGGTAGAAAGAGTTACGTTTATTGAGCACAAAACGAGTGTTTTTGTTTGTTCCTGCAAATTAGAGTTATTCCCCCCGCCATAAAAAATCTTGGGAGTCGTTAATTTTGAAATATGAACCTTTCTCCTTCAAATACTCATCAACTCAACTTGAGATGCTCTCTCAAAAAAAAAAAAAACTCAACTTGAGATAGCTGACCACACATACCATGTGGAACATTTCTCAATCAAGCCTCGATTGCTATGCTCTGCGCGCTTCTTGTACGTGCAAGCACATCATGGCTAGAATAAAGGCTCTCTTGAAAAAGAGCCTCTTGCGTATGCAGAGAATAATAAAGCAACTCAAGCGACCAAACCGTAGCTGATTGGCACCAAACATGACATTGGTTTCTCGCATGAAACAAATACAAACCAGAAACTATGGAATTGGCAGTAGTAGCTGACGCTAGAAACACAAGCTACTACACTGGTCTGCGTACATCTCTCACGCTTCCTTCTCCTCGCGGCGATATCGACTAAACTAGTACTAGTTCCGTAAACTTAACTAATGTACAGCCTATCTTTCTATAGAGATTACTCCACCTCTATAAATGATCTACACCCTCACAGTTCCTCCACCGGGGTAACAGTTGGATATGTACACTGAAATGCTTTGTAAAAATCCCCGAATATTATGTAGTTATCAAGTTTGCTCATTTGAAGGCGGAGTCTGACTTTGTTCGATCGGTTTCATGGTTTTTTGAGGAGGGCCACACAGACTCAACACAACCTGAAACATTCATCAATTATAGGGCTCAGCTAAGCTCCTTATGCAAATACGTGGAGACAATTAAGAGACGATAGATAATAAAAAAGCTAACCGGTAGGAAGATAAGCCCATGCAGAAAGCCAATGAGGACGAGTGCCAGGTACATTTGGAAGTAATACACCTGCAGCCATTTGGATTAAACAAAGGTGATTCAAGCTAAACTCCAATAGGAATACAGAACTAAGAAGTGTGGGCTAAGATGTATGTACCACAAAAACTTCAGATTTTGCAAAACGTAGGACAATAACTCCTACAAGTTTGGTCAAGGTAATTCCACTGAAAAATCAAGACAGTGGGTCAGAATAAGATATAATAAAATAATAAACACCACAAACAGATTCGGAAATATGGCAAAGAACTGCAACTGGACTTCCAAGAATTTATCCGCAACACTGGAAAACTTTCTTATGCGAAATAAAACTGTGAACTGTTTATACGTAACACTCAATAAGGCACGTCTATGCATACTCACATATATCTCGGACAATCTAGGACAAGCTCCAAGCGACTTATTCAAATGATATTACTATTTCTTTACCCAATGTAACATTGTCCCAACAATGTGAACAGTAATGAGGCTAACCTGAATACAGAAGCACCCATCGTCGATAGAGCCTGCCTTGCACGGTTTTCTCTATCCCCGATGCCTATCTGTAAATTTAAAGGTGAATATGAAGGGTTCAGGCATGATGTGGAAAAAAAGGGACAAGATAAACATGAAGAAATTATATTGCTGAAAAGTAGAAACACATCAGAACTTATTTCCATGGTCCTTCATTTGGGATGGGTTTGAGTGTCAGCAAAACTGGTTTGTTGTTGTTGCTCTTTGTTTTTTAGTTGCTCCAATGTCATGCAGACTGTATAGAGAATCAAACTACTTCCACATTTCAAAGTAAACTGCTAAATCACTGATAGCAGATGATAAAAGTTTCAAGTGACGGGAAGAACAAATTTAAAGGTTTTTCAAGTTTATTATGGCCAACATCCTAATTATCACAGGACTCGGCTAAACTGGAAGATTTCAAACTGGCATTTCCAAATGTACAATGCACCTACCATAAAGGCATGTGTGATATGAACACAGAATTCAACAGCAATTCCTATAGACATAACAAGGTTTACAATAGAAATTGCATTGAGCTGAATTCCAAGGACAGCCATCACTCCCTGCCAAAAGTTTGAAAGAAGATGTTAAATCTTGATAATGAAAATAACAATTAAATGTTTAGCATTGAAGCTTGAATTCTAGAACTACTGTAGAAACTAGAAAATGCAGAATAGCTACAATAACAAGTACAATTTGTTAGATGTGTGTGTTGAGGTGTGTTGGGCGGTACTACCGCTTGGTGTAGCCGGTACTACCGCCCGAGCGGTAGTACCGCTCAGGAGTGCGGTACTACCGCTTATACTGTAATCTTGTATATGTTCTGGCCTTTGGCCCCTGTGAATGTTAGTTGCTCATTCCTAACATGGTATCAGATGCTTAGGTTGCTCTCCCGCTCCCGCACGCTCGCAGCTCCGTGCTCCTCCCGTCGCCGTCGCCGTCCGATCGGCCGGCCGCCTCCTCCCCGTCCGGCAGCCGCCGCCGTCGCTGCCTGCCCGGCCGCCGCTGTCGCCGCCTGCCTCGCCCCCGCCTCCTCCTCGTCCGGCCGCTGGGGCTGCCGCCGCCGCCGCCTGCCTCGCCCCGCAGTGGCCGCCGCCCGCCTCGCCGCCAGGCCTCCCCCCCCTCCGCCCGGCCTCCTCCTCCTCCTCCGCGCCGTCCCGCGCCCGGCCGCGACTGCTCCTCGCTCGGCCTCTGCCTCGATCCCGATCCAGATCGCGGCTCTGCGCGGTACTACCGCTGGCAAAGAGCGGTACTACCGCCCGAAGCGGTACTACCGCCTGTTACTGCCGCTCTACTTCCGCTTAAAGGCCAGGCATTCCAGTAGGTTGAAGCGGCACTACCGCTAGGAGCAAAGCGGTACTACCGCTCGTATCAAAGCGGTACTACCGCTTCCAAGAGGCGGTACTACCGCTTGAGAAGCGGTACTACCGCTGCCCAGAGCGGTACTACCGCCCTGGCGGTACTACCGCTGGTACTGCCGCACTGCAGGTTGAGCTCGTCATGTCTTCCTCGGGCTATGTGGCTGTTCCTCGATGCTCGGTAATCTTCGATGGCACCAACTATGCTGAGTTTGTGGGCTTCATGCGTATCCACATGCGCGGTCTTCTCCTGTGGGGGGTTCTCTCTGGCGAGGTCCCCTGTCCGCCATGCCCTGTTGCGCCCGTGGCCCCAATACCCCCGGTGCCACCGGTCCTTGCTGCTGATGCTTCTCAGGCTGACCGGGATGCAGCCAAGGCTCTCGATGATGCTGCGGTTGATGCCTATGATCAGCAGGTATCCGCCTATTCACATGCTCTCTCTGTGTACCGTGATGATCTGTCTGCTTACACTCAGTGGTGCAATGATGATGCTCGTGCTGCTGCTGTTCTCACAGCGAGTGTCCTCCCTCAGTTTGCTTCGGAGTTCATGGGACTTGGCCCAGTTGCATCCATGTGGTCTTACCTCTGTCAGCGGTATCAGCCCTCTGGTGATGCGCTCTACCTATCTGTGGTGCGTCAGGAGCACGCTCTTCAGCAAAGTGACTCTTCTGTTGATGAGTTCTACACACAGAGTTCTGCCATCTGGCGCCAGCTTGACTCTCTTCGGACAGTTGTTTGTGGAACCTGCCGTTGCTGCCAGACTGTGAGGTCCGACTTGGAGTTTCAGCGTGTCCATGAGTTCTTATCTCGCCTCCGTTCCGAGTTTGAGCCTCGACGTGCTCACTTGCTTGCTCGTGGTCGTGTTCCTCTCTCGGAGGTGCTTGCTGAGCTTCGTGCTGAGGAGACCCGCCTCCGTTCTGCTGGATTGCTTGCTGTTCCCTCTGTGTTGGCTGCTCGAGCTCCTGTGTCGTCTGCTCGTCTCACTGCTCCACCGCTTCTGCCCACACCTTCAGGGAGGGGCCGGTCGCGCCGTGACACTTTCTGTGGCTACTGCTCCAGGCAAGGTCATCCAGAGTCTGAGTGCCGCCAGAAACAGCGAGACCAGAGGCGCTCTTCTTCCAGTGGGACTCATGTGTCTCCCTCGACTCCGTCACTCACTGACCAGGACATTATGCGACTCAAGCGCATGCTGGCTTCCTCTGGTTCTTCCTCGACGGGTTCTGCTGCTGCCGTGACTGCCACCACCACTCAGCCCCCGCCGGAGCCTACTCAGTCAGGTACATCCTCGTGGGTTCTGGATTCTGGAGCATCCTTCCATATGTCCTCTGATTCTTCTGTTTTATCCTCTCTTCGACCTCTTGCTTTTCCTCTTAATGTTCTCACTGCCGATGGCACTCCTCTTCCTGTTTCTAGTCGAGGCATTCTTTCTACTCCATCGTTTTCTGTTCCTAGTGTTTCTCATGTTCCTCGTCTTACCATGAATCTTTTTTCCGCTGCCCAACTTACTGATTCTGGTTGTCGTGTCATTCTTGATACCGACTCTTGCTCCATTCAGGATTGCCGCACCAAGGCTTTGGTTGGTGCTGGCCCCCGGCGCCGTGAGTCGGAGGGCCTTTGGGAGGTTGACTGGCTCTGTGTTCCTTCCGCTGCCACCACTTCTGCCAGCTCTCATGCTCTTGCTTCCTCTTCGTCTGCGTCCTTCCAGCAGTGGCATCATCGCCTTGGTCACATCTGTGGCTCTCGCTTGTCTTCTTTGGTTCGTCAGGGCCTCTTAGGGTCTGTAACTGGAGATGTCTCCTTACATTGTAATGGTTGCAGACTTGGCAAACAGACCCAGTTACCTTATCCCACCAGTGAGTCTGTATCTCAGCATCCTTTTGACTTAGTTCATTCTGATGTCTGGGGTCCTGCTCCCTTTGATTCGAAAGGTGGTCATCGCTACTATGTGTTGTTTATTGATGATTTCTCTCGCTACACTTGGCTCTACTTCATGAAATCTCGTAGCGAGGTTCTCTCTATATATAAACGATTTGCTGCCATGGTTCACACCCAGTTTTCCACGCCCATTCGTATCTTTCGTGCTGACTCAGCTGGAGAGTATATCTCTCATATGTTGCGTGGATTTCTTGCGGAGCAGGGTACTCTTGCCCAGTTCTCTTGCCCCGGTGCCCATGCTCAGAATGGTGTTGCTGAACGCAAACATCGCCATTTGCTTGAGACGGCTCGGGCGATGATGATCGCTGCCTCTCTTCCACCCCATTTTTGGGCTGAGGCAGTTTCTGCATCCACCCACCTCATCAACATTCAGCCATCGGCTGCCTTGCAGGGTGGTATTCCTATGGAGCGTCTCACTGGTCGCTCTCCTGACTACTCCGCTCTTCGTATGTTTGGATGCGTGTGTTATGTTCTTCTTGCTCCGCGAGAACGAACCAAGTTGACTGCTCAGTCCGTTGAGTGTGTTTTCCTTGGCTACAGTGATGAGCACAAGGGCTATCGGTGTTGGGATCCTGTTGGTCGCCGGCTCCGCATTTCGCGGGATGTGACGTTTGATGAGTCTCGTTCTTACTATCCGCGTCCCTCCTCATCGAGCTTTTCCGTGGAAGACATTTCCTTTCTTCTCCTTCCTGACACCTCTCCCTCTGTGCCTCCTGTTCTCCACTCTCCCTCGGTGAGTCCCCCTCCTCCACCGGTACCACCATCCCCTCCCTCCTCCTCCTCTCCCTCGTCTCCACCATCTCCTCCCTCCTACCCCTCTCCCTCGTCATCTCCCTCCCCACCCTCCTCCCCAGTCTTTCGCCCTCACTCCCCTTTTCCTCTCCACTACACTCGTCGTCCTCGTGCTGTGGATGATCCTTCTGATGTGCCCTCCACTTCCAGTGCTCCCCCGCTCACACCTACTCCGGTCCATCACCTCCGTGTTAGGCCTTGTCCCCCCCCTGATCGCTATTCTCCTGACCGGTACGGCCTCTCTGTCGTTGCTGAGCCGACTTCCTATCAGGCTGCCCTGACCCAGCCTGAATGGCAGCTTGCGATGGCCCAGGAGCTTGCTGCCCTTGAGCGTTCTGGCACGTGGGATCTGGTTTCCCTCCCTTCTGGTGTTCGTCCCATCACATGCAAGTGGGTCTATAAGATTAAGACTCGCTCTGATGGTTCCCTTGAGCGCTACAAAGCTCGTCTTGTGGCTCGTGGTTTTCAGCAGGAACAGGGACGCGATTATGATGAGACATTCGCTCCTGTGGCCCACATGACCACTGTTCGCACTCTTCTTGCTGTCGCTTCTGTTCGTCATTGGTCTGTCTCTCAGCTTGACGTCCAGAACGCTTTTCTCAATGGTGAGTTGCGTGAGGAGGTCTATATGCAGCCACCCCCAGGGTACTCTGTTGCTGATGGTATGGTCTGCCGTCTTCGCCGCTCTCTCTATGGTCTTAAACAGGCCCCTCGTGCCTGGTTTGAGCGGTTCGCCTCTGTCGTCACTGCCGCGGGCTTCTCGCCCAGTGATCATGATCCCGCCTTGTTCGTTCACACGTCTCCTCGTGGTCGGACTCTTCTCCTTCTCTATGTTGATGACATGATCATCACTGGTGACGACTCTGACTACATTGCCTTTGTTAAGGCTCGCCTTCGCGACCAGTTCCTCATGACTGATCTTGGTCCTCTTCGCTACTTTCTTGGGATTGAGATCTCCTCGACCTCTGATGGCTTCTTCATCTCCCAGGAGAAATATATTCAGGATCTTCTTGATCGCGCCGCTCTTGGCGATGAGCGCACTGTTGTGACTCCTATGGAGCTCAACGTTCAGCTCCGTGCTTCTGACGGTGATCCTCTTCCTAATCCCACTCGCTACCGTCACCTCGTTGGGAGCCTTGTCTACCTTGCTGTTACGCGTCCTGACATCTCCTACCCTGTCCACATCCTCAGTCAGTTCGTTTCAGCCCCCACCTCTGTCCACTATAGTCACCTCCTCCGTGTTCTACGATATCTTCGTGGCACGATCTCTCATCGCCTTTTCTTTCCCCGCTCCAGCTCTCTCGAGCTCCAGGCCTACTCTGATGCTACATGGGCTAGTGATCCCTCTGATCGACGCTCGCTGTCTGCTTTCTGCGTTTTTCTTGGTGGTTCTCTCATTGCCTGGAAGACAAAGAAGCAGACTGCAGTTTCTCGCTCGAGTACAGAGGCTGAGTTGCGAGCGATGGCTATGCTGACGGCTGAGGTGATCTGGTTACGATGGTTACTTGAGGACTTTGGTGTGACTGCTGCTACATCGACCCCCTTATTGTCAGACAGTACCGGTGCTCTCAGTATTGCTCGTGACCCGGTGAAGCATGAGCTCACCAAGCACATCGGTGTGGATGCCCACTTTGTGCGTGCTGCAGTGCAGGATCAGACTCTCGCACTTCACTATGTGCCCTCTGAGTTACAGTTGGCGGACTTCTTCACGAAGGCACAGACTCGAGCGCAGCATGCCTTTTTTCTCTCCAAACTCAGTGTTGTTGATCCACCATGAGTTTGAGGGGGGGTGTTAGATGTGTGTGTTGAGGTGTGTTGGGCGGTACTACCGCTTGGTGTAGCCGGTACTACCGCCCGAGCGGTAGTACCGCTCAGGAGTGCGGTACTACCGCTTATACTGTAATCTTGTATATGTTCTGGCCTTTGGCCCCTGTGAATGTTAGTTGCTCATTCCTAACACAATTGTCACGGGGCTTCAACTGTGCTGTAACTCCTTAATGTGATACACTAGCTTTACATTTGCAAACTCAATCACATATGCCAATAATACTACTCCCTCTGTACATAAATATAAGATGTTTTAGAGACTTGTGCCAAGTCTCTAAAACGTCTTATATTTATGTGAAACCTTTTTTTGATTTATGTGTGTTTATTATGCTTCGTTACAATTATTCCACAATGTAGTATCAATACGGTGCATAGCTAATTAAGCCAACTGCTTTCACCAATAGTTGAACAAATCCTATATATTTTAGCTCATTGTTGACATGGAGTTACCACATGGTTCTACTCTGCAACCACTTGTATTTAAAACATGGCTTAAGTTCTATTCAATATCCATTAGAGGCCATCAGTTGCTATGAATTTGAAAATACATATAATCAGAAGTAGTATTATATATTGGACAGGAGAGACAAACATACCATCAGATCCAAGACTATCATGGCCAGAACAATCAAAATGATTGCTGAAGCCCACAAACTGAAATGGACAGAGGTAACAAATTATCAGAATCTACCAACTCGAAGAGTAACAGAAAATAGTTGGCGCTAAGTTTCTGAAAGGAGTTGCTGACCTGCTGGTGACTAAGAAACAAACAACAAATACTGCACCTGTTAATTTTTGCATAAGAATGAACTGTGTCAAATCTCAAATGAAGGTACAGACATTACAACAGAAATATTTAATTATGTTTATCGTGATTATATTGGTTATGGTTGTAGTTATGATTGCCAGGTGGTCCCAGCACCACTAGACCATAGTTACTAGCCAGCTTTCGCGAAATTAGTGTCGGTAGAACAGCAATGCGCAAGATTAGGGAAATAGAGAGATCTTCTTGCTAGACCTTCATTGAATGGAACCACCCCCTTATATTGAGGGGTTACAACTCAAGAGGACCAAGTCAAGTAAACATTTCCTGATTGAAACTCATCCAATCGCTCCTAATTCAAACTCTTATCCCTAACTTATGTCAATCCCTTAGTAACATAACTTAATATCGCAGGGTTTACTGCTGCCCCTTGGAACCCTATCTATAGGCCTAGCTCCCTAAAACAATATTCGACAACTGGTTCCAAACGAAAGAGAACTTATTACAAAATCAATTGCATTGGGGGTAAAATATACTCTGTCTCAAAATAAGTGTCGTGGATTTAGTACAACTTTGTACTAAATCAGTGACACTTATTTTGGGACGGAGGGAGTAGCATTCAAGATTGGCTAGCATATCACTATCGAAAATCTAAAAAAGTGATGTCGAACATGTTCGCATAGGAAGTTTGGTACAGGTTCCTATTAGTAACTAGTCTTTTAAAGACAGACCATTGCAAAGATAGCAGTCCAATACCTGGCTGTACTAGACTTTCATCTCTAAATCATTAAAAACAACCTAACCGACTAATTTATGCATAAAACTATTCAAAATGGTATGGTCGCTAATACCAGAACCAACTGATTAAACCAGTTCAACAGCCGACAGTGATACGTCAAACTTTTGGTTCTTCAGCGCACTGTGGTGAGGCAATTCTTGAGAACACATCAAAATAACCAAGCTGGTTTAGCAGGGATGTCTATACTGTGCATTCATACTAGGAGAGAGAAATAAGTTACTTCTATCTGATACCAAAGCAAAATGTTCACAGAGAAAATGAGATCCGCGAGGACTATATCATAAGAATACGCAAATAATCTGAAAAACTGCAAATGTAACAAGTAACTAACCAAGGCAAACACATATATTCAGGATGGCTGTCTTCCATACGCTGAGGTATTGCTCAAAAAATATATGGAACACTGAATATGGGAAAATTTCCATCTGCACGAAGATGTATCGAAGACTGTTACAAGATATATCCAAGCAATAGCATCCAAAGTGAAAGCTAACTATAATCAGTATGAAATATAGAGCGAAACATATAGTAGTTACTATGCCATAAACCTTAGCTACAAATAGAAAATTCACACATACTTGTGTGTCTTTGAATAGCTAGTGGCTGCTAATATTTACGCCAGCATCTGGGGATAATGGGTAAAAGGCCCAAATAATCAAAAAATCAGGATGTACTGGCTAGTCCTTCCAATAATCCTAGAACACTGCTAAAACCACGTGAACAGTAACGGTCTATTAAACCTTCGCCAACAGCCATGGTTCCTATCAATATGTATAAAAATAATTAAGAGGGAAACACAGCAAATCAATTTTTTGTGTATGTTTCCACGGCAATAACTTCAGTATATTCGAGTCAGTATTTTTAAAACGTCCTTTAATATCATCATCATCTAAAGAATGGATGCAGGAAAATTACCTGTAAATCTTTGGACATTTGAGAACTGAAGTCCCGAGCAGCTCTCAATGAGTTAACATAGTCAGTCTACAAAAAATATCAATATTACTTAAACTTTACCATGTTGGAAAGGAAAATAGTGATAATTATGATGGGCGGCATTCTAATCCATACCTGTTTATTAAGGGGGGTATGGTATGTACGGAACGCTGATGCTTGTATAATGCCATTTTTATAACCTGACAAACAAACAGGGTTACCAAATATGTCAGTGGATAATTAATATTATAATTTCAGTCGGTCAAAACGCAGGCATGTTTAATGCAAAAATAATACTATATATCCCAATTGATTAAAATGATTCACATTTATAAATAATGATATTTCTTTGGCATGTTCTCCAGCATGATAAAATATTGAGATGGTACATAATTGGCATACACCACATACCACTGAGGTCCAAACTTGTAGAATAAGCTCCTTTTCCCCCTTTAGAGCAGTCACTTGATGGTAGTGCATCCAGAAACCATGGAAGTTTCTCTTTAAATTGTGTTGTGGATGGACGCCCATTGTGCAAGTCCGAATGTAGGAAACACTGAGATAAAAGCATAACTAGTAGATTAGAAATATTTCACTTCTACTTAACATGTATCTGTTGATATGTGAACTGTAGTTGAAATATACTATTTCCCACTACACATAATAGGGCACAGCAGTGCAGATGCAGCTCTCTGAAATTGATTAACACGCTAACAGGACTAGATATCACAACTGAAAGATAGTAGATAGTATACCGTTGTACAATTATTGCACGCTCCATTTGAACTGCATGAACCTGAATCTTGATCAAGTTGACAGCAAGGAGGCTGAAAAGTAGAAATTCAAGTGACATTAGCAAATATGCTAACATACAACCAGTTCATATTTTCTCGGTAGTACTCAAATTGAGCGTTATTGTTTCTCCCAGAGAGGGAAATGTCCACTGCTTCAGAAGAAAATTGCTTGTTTTCCCTAAAGGGGTTCAGGGAAAAGTTCTGAACCTGATCATCTGGAGGGCAATAATTTCCATTAACAAATTTTCGACAGCATCCAAATGCTTCGGGAGACATCCATATTAGGAAGTCATCAAGCCATGAGGCAGCAGGTTTTGCTATGTAACTTGTCTCAGGAGATAAAGATTGTCTTGCTATCTGCATGGTAGCAACCACTATGTTAAATGGAGGGCAGTGTTATCAACATACGATGAACATCTATACATGCTTATCAAAATCACATCGGTTAAGTTGCATCAGGAAGCCTTATAGTAACAAAGCTCGCCTCTAAAATGTATTGTGCAACTAAATTAAACTAGCAAATCAATCAATCATTTCGTACTAAATATTACTGTGGAAAAAATTAGTCAAGAGACAAACAATTTTATACCTCATTCAGAAGAGAGTTTGAATTACACTGGTTGATGGAACATATCTGATTTGTATTTTCCGATGCAGAGCTGGAAACAGTGCAACACGTCAGAAATCAAATTGTTGTTTATTTGAGTTAGGCATGCAACTCAGAAGAACTCAACAAAATCGCCTCTTTCTAAAGGCAACACTGCAACAGTAGCAGCCAATGCAGAAACATGAGAAACTTGGTTTTCAACTTTTGAATATTATTTGAGTTAAGCATGCAACTCAGAAGAGCTCGACAAAATTGGCTCTTTCAAACAGCAACACTGCAACAGTAACAGCTCATCTAGAAACATGAGACTTGGTTTTCAACTTTTGACATATCCAGAACAATCTAAAGACAAGAATGTAGTGGATAACAGTAAGAAAGCACAATAAGTCAACGGTATGACAAGGAATATTCAGCCATGTTTGTTTGTTTCCATTGTATAATCATGCTAAGCATGCAGAAAAAATGCGTAGAACTATTTTACTTCTAGTTACCTGTAATTGAAGTTCTTCACAACAAAATACAGTGGCGGTCCAACTTTCATATACTTCTCAAGGTCGTCAAAGTAACCCTGTAAACATTATAATGAGCATGATTCTAAAAGAAATACAAAGAGAAGCAATTAAGGCTTAAGCTACAGAAAATGCAAATGATAGTTTGAACCTGTAAATAAGAATCTCGTGGAAGAACGATTTTCTGCTCCAATCCTGGTTGTAGTCTAGTTGACATTGCCTAGTTAGGACAAAAGAAACACAATTTTGTCAACCACACATGCTCATACTCAAAAGTCAAGAAAATGCAAGTGGTTCTGTCTCATTTAGTAGTATTACCCAAATTTGCATTAGTTAACCACTGGATTTGCAACATGAAACTAGACATGAATTGATCCATATTGATGGTCAGCAAGATTTATCAGAAATACAGACAGAATAATAAGTTGGTGATCTACCAGAGAATTTCAATGAAAAAATAGACTTGGCCTGTAGATAGCACACTCATATTTCACCAGATATAAAGCGGTTGGTAGTGAAGCTAATAGGAGGAACAGATATAATCATGATGCTGTGCAATGTGCATGCAGAACATACGAACACTTACAATGCTTGCAAATGCTAATCCAGCAAATACAGCAATCACGATAAACTTCACTGGTCGGTAACCAAGGATTGGCCCATGAACATCCTATATGAAAACAAAGAAACTACAAGTTATGAATGAACATAAAAGAAAATCGTGAAAAGCTTAAACATGGTTTAAAACATGAGCTTAACTTTAACATAAGAACAAGATTAGCTCTGGTAAAATGTGTAGTGTTTACCTTCATATAGCGTGCAACAAAGTGAAGCCGCTGGTGGCCACCATCTTAATTTTCGAATATATTAGAAAGGGAAACAATTACAAATGAGCCAACATGAACAAGCATTTACTGCGATAACTAATCTTCCTTTTAGCAAAGCAAACGTGGAATTTTATTTGGACACTTACTGTCACCAGCAACAGTGCTCGATTTAAGTCTTGCACAAGGAACACAATCAATCCTGCCATCTTCTGCCCTCCTAAAATCATATACAATGAGGGCTACGAAGGCTGTCACTTGGAGAAGGAAATCCAGAAGAACTGCCATTGCTGCACAAGATAGTGGATTGGAAACCCCAAAAGGAAGTGCCAATTATAGATACAATCAAGGAAATGTAAAGAAACCAACCGGCAAACATGGAAAATGCTCTGGTGGCAGGCATTGGATTGATTGCACTGACAGAAAAAGCTAAAACTTCGGCCAAACTGGCTAACGTAATGGATGGCCCAACTTCCACCAATGCATTACTTATACGTTCTTCCAATACTATCCCATCTGGTTGTCGCTTGACAGCATGCACAAGGATACACATGTTGTCCACACCGACCTAGCCACAATCACATCCGTCAGTTTCATCTAGTGGCAGAGTGATAGGAATGTGTATCTTTTGAACAAAGTGCGGTTCAAATGAAGTAGCAATATGAATAAATCATCAATTCCTCTTAAAAATATGGTAAATGCAGCAAGAAAATATTGCCTAAAAACAAAACAACAAACTCAATGGCAGGCAGTGCAACATAGACATCAACTGTGTTCACCTATGTAGGAAAGCGTGGGTTAAAATAAATTACACAAATACTAAACATCAAGTTTTCAACAAGGAATTAACGTGATGATGGTTCATGGAAATCAATTTTCATAAGAGATAATCCAATAATCAGCATGAAGAAGCTATGTTCCAATTCAAATGTGCAGAGCACAAATGCATAATGGTTTTTTCTTTCTGTTAATGCAGCAAAACAAAGAAATACTGGAAAGGTGCATTGGATTGATGAAGAGAAAAGCAGTCACACTATTGTGCTACTAGAGGCAGAAGACTTACGGCCAGCACAAGAAAAGGAATTACTTCCATTATGATTAGAGTCGACTTCACTCCAACAGCACTAAAGAATCCCATTGATCCTAAAACTGAAAGCATCACTAGGACAACCCCAGATAAGCCAAGCAGTACCTGAAATTTATCTCGTCAAATGAAACATAATGCAACACATGTTTGACATATTTAAATAAATAGTATTTCGGGATCTGGTAAATAAATTAGCTCTTTAAAAGGAAACTTGAGATCAAACTATTATACGATCCAAAAGACAAATTTCTTAGCAGAATAATTTAGCTGGCTTTTGGGAAAGAGTGGTAGAGGGTCATATTAATGTATGCAATAAATAACTGTGCAAAAATATTACTAGCTCCGTCCCAGAATAGAAGATGTCACATTTGTCATCTCCCGCTTCTATAACTATGTGACTCAATATCGACCACAAGAAAAATATGTCGGCCCAACAGCAGTACTGCCGACCACTGCACTGTTTATATTTACTAAATGTATGGTCAGCAAACATGAATATATGAGAACTGGTCTTTAGACAACTCATAAAAATGCAATCATAAGGAACAAGATACTCCATGTAGACCAAAACAATTAATCATGGGACAACTTTGTATATACCACTCCTGAATTACAAACATATGAACTTGCCACTGACCCACATTAAAGTATTTTTTTAGGCACAGGAGTGTAAAATAAAAATATTTTCCCATCATTGATTATCATATGCATACCTTTGATGAGACAAATAATGACCACAAACGAGAAGGACGGTCTCCAAGTGTGAATGATATGTATGCGAACATCACAATATAGCTTATCTGATATCAATCAAATGGCACAAATAAATATCACAATATGTAGGCAAACAGGATATCTTACACAATGGAAAAGATTTTTGCATATATTTACCACTATTGTAATTGCATCAGCTGTACTCTCTCTGTTTAATTCATCTTTGATAGAGCTCTCGGATGAAAAGGATAATGTAAGGTTCTGTGCTAATACCATTGGCAGTATTTCTTCCTACAAAAAACTCTCAAAGTCATCAGATGTAATTCTTGGCTCAAGTGAAATATACAAGTCGCTAGAGTATGCACCTTCTTGTGAAGTAAAACCAAAAGCTATAAAAACACTGTAGGTAGAAACTATAGCTAGAAAATAAGTACTATGGGCTTTAATCCAAACAGGAAAGAGTTAACTTCGTACAATATTAATCACTATACTGTGCATGCAAATGGATTAGCATTCATGAAATGACCTTTTGCTAGATTCAGGCATTTGGGGCTTCAACATGCCCAGTGAGTCGGCTCACTATATTACAGAAGGAGAAAAGAACGGAAACAATAATGCTCCTACTAAATCTCCTGAGAATATGAATCTAAACACTCTTAATCCGCATTATCAAAGTTGCTTTCCATCGCGGTATGTTCTCAGGATGTAGGGCCATGCATAGTCAATCTTATCTACTGTGTTCTTCATTGGAGCAAATTTCTCTGCATAGTTTACTTTACTATACTCAAATGAGGTTTATTCTTTCGTTCCTTAAGGAGGGGTTGTCTGGAAGTATTGAAATATGTCACAGGACTGCTTAAAAGTAAATGTTAGAGAATGAACTTATATAGAGCAGGAATCAGTTGACGGTAAACTTCTACTGTAAACTGCTTGTTGAGCACATAAGCTCAGAAATTGGGTGAGAGTTCCAAACCTTAACAAGATTAATATAGGCCCTTTCCCAAGCCATAGCCTTTCCATTCTCTTGCCCTGTTGTCTCAACCTTGTTGTTCACGGGATATGTTATTACAAATGCAGAAGCCTGCAAAACAATAGAAAGTTAGTAAGAGAAGTGGGATAATTAATAAAATATCGTTTTGGCCAAAAAAAAGTATAGCATTTTACCTCGGTAAAATTGCTACCTGGAAAACCACCTAATATTGTACTAGGGTCAATAGGTGATTGAAAAGTGCTCAAACATGTCTCTTCAGAACTGTAATGCTGCAATACAGCAGATATTGTTTAGTGTTTAGATACAACTAGTTGACAAACCTAGCCAGTATCACAATATTCATTGTTCAGTGTGAACTCATCAATAGTTTACAAAGGTCTGCGTTGCAACAAAAAAGGGAAAATGTCCATAGGAAAAGAGATTTCAACTGTAGATATTTACCTCAAAGCAAAATTTAGCATGATCTATACCTAAATCATCATGCTTTTTAGGATCCAGCTGGAAATACTGCAAGAGATACCACCATTTTAATATAATTGCTCAGAAGTAAGCATAGGGAACAGAATATAATGATAGAAGAGGATTATATAGATTCTAGAGAGAACAAGTTAGTTTCATATACAGAGTACAGACTAGACACAAAAAATCATCACCTGCAAAACACTTTGGGTAGCACAATCTGTACTGAGTGGCTTTAGGCAGATATCAGCGAGGGATACTGTCGATCCAGAATAATTGGCACGTAGATCATCAATCTTTGCAATTAAAAAAAGACATTAGAATCACTAAACAGTTGCAGTGCGAAATTTACATGACTGGATTCCATACCTTTTTCTGAATCTGAAATAGCAATTTGAAATTGTTATCATTTACTATTGTAGGAGCTTCAGACTGGTCAGACGCAGAAGTGGCTAATACAAGCTGCAGTTAAAACAGTAATTAACAAAAATATTACTCATTGCAATAGTCGCCTTCAAACGTAAAACACGACAAAGAAAGATAGACAAGAGTTTAAGATCAACACAACAAACATGTTAGTTGATATGCAGGAACAAAGTTGGTATACAGTCTGTAACAAATGTTCATCTAGTTGAACAAAAACAAAGCCATGAGTTTTGAAAAGACCTGCTCAATCCTATAAAATGGTGCAAGATGACTGTCAAAATATTGCTTTTCATAGGCAGTCTGACTTCCAGGGCTAACCCAAAGCTGCAAAAAGAAAACAATCAAGTCAGAAATCTCTGAAATGTATGTATTCACAGTCCTGGTAAATACACACCAAAAACTTTTGAGTTCCAAATGGTGTTAATTCATCCCCTGGACCAGATGGTTGTCACTTTTCTGACTGCTTTTAAAAAACATTCATAAAGGGGAGCAATCATCCCCACCATCGTAAATGAGTGCTAAAGATGTGAACGCTTCAATTGACAGATTTGCTCTCCATGTTATTGTTTTGCTGACACATATTTTTCACAAGTATTCAAATACAAGTTTATGACCTTCGCCCACTATGTTCACAGGATTAAGAAATTTAACATCCTTTTTGGAAGGTAAAATGGTAAAGTTATCTGAAAATGACCATAAGCATAGAGGACACAGAACACCATAAAAGTCTAAATTGATTCAAGAAAAAGCATAGCCAACAATAAAAATGAAATTTTATAAAATGCACAGCAATGTATTTTCTTTTTATTTACTGTGATTTATTTTAATGAACATTTCCGAGTAATCAATCAAAACTGTCAATGGATTTCCAAAAAAAAATTATTTCCATGCTTCAGACCTAATAAATTTTGTGAGCTGTAACAGAATACTATTGCCTTATCAAACTTATATTGAAGTAATTAGTCTTAAATACAGATAGACAAAATATTAACCATATTTGTCAGTCTCATAACAATTCGAATTCCCCCATTATACACAATTATCAGAATTTCAGCAACGGTAGTAGAATTGTAGCTATCAGACGATGATAAATTGAGTACCTTTTCTGGTCGTGTTTCCACCTTGAAACGGATAAGACCAATGCATAATAGGATAGGGACAAGTAAGGATGCACATAACACAAGAAGCGGGTGTCTAGTAACAAAAACTCCTTGCCTCCTGCAATACTTTCAACAGATTAACATGATGCATAAATACTAATAATATACAGTTTATCCGAATATAACTGGAGACCGAATCCAACCTAAAGAAGGTTGACATGTAAGTTTGGACAATAGAAGATGATGCAGCTTTGGGCACCTGATATAAAGAGAAATTATTAGACCGTACCAGCGTCATCTTAAAAATGAACACTAGAGAAAAAATGCTAGAAGGAACCAAAGACAAGTACTCTAAGTAAGAAAGCAAGCTCTGGCTCTCAAAAATAATTTGGCAGAAAAGAACCTGAACAGAGTTTTCAGGAACATTGTCATTGTTGTTTGAATGCAACTTATCATCAGCATTCTTTGGTGGTTTTGTTTGTGAGGGGAAGCCCGCTCTTCCTCGTGTTCTGTATAATAAACCCCACAATAAAATTGCGCACAAAAACACAATGTACACAACCACTAGTGAGAAGTCCAAGCATTCGGCCTGTATATATCAAAATGATAAGAGTTCAGAATACAAAATGATGAAAACACTCGACATGGAAAAGAGGAACCTTTATAACATATGCCCTAAAATGTTGTTATGCTGCCAAATTTTGGGTTCGTATACTCAACTTTAAAGTTCAAGACTACAGTTGTATGAGAAACAAGAAGGAAAGGGTCAAGTTTTACACAAGGTACATGGACAAACTAAGGTATTTAGCACCTACGATGATGGTTTATATATTTTTCAAGATCTAGTAAATCATTTGATTGCTAGAGCTGAAGGTTATTATACTTTCCACAAGCAAATTGTGCAGGTATCCACACCGACACATCTACCCTGTATCATCACTACTACAACACATGTCCTGTGCCAATTCCTCTGTAATAGTAATATCACTTTTTTAAAGAATTAGTATCACATGTGTATGTTACACAACTGGCTTGATACAAGGAGGACTATCTGACATGTGATGTGCCAATTAACAAGGGAAGTCATGGTCCTCATCTATCATTCATGCAAAGCTTTGTTTATTTACTAAGGCAAGTAGCACTGCAAACTCGCCAATTGCCACAAGAACAAATGAAGTCAAACTTTTAAAATTACAACTACCATTATCTTTATAAATAATTAGATTGGTTACTTGAAAATAATTTGGGTACATTTTTTATTGGAGAGTAAATTTTACAATATAAATTTTGTTGGGTTTCATAAATATAGTCCGATAAAAACTAGTGGTCATGCCTTTGGAGGCCACGTGAATGTGCACAAGTACAACTGGAGGCAAGAGAAAATGCATGGTATCAGCCGTGCATTTTTTTCATAAATGTAGATAAATAGCTGCTACCTTTAGAGAACCCATTTTGACTGAACAAGAAGTTTCAGTCTTCGACTGAGGCAACAAGGATCCCATGCAAACTGAAGAAGAAGGACAATCGCCACATGAGCAGCCCAAAGATGGATCTCCACAAGAATAAACTGTAGTATTTAGCGGCTTCACCCCAGATGAATCACTCAAATCAGGTCGGTATGTTATCAAATAAGGTGACCCAGGCTCATTAGGATTTGCCTGACGTCCAAGAAATGCCAACCACTCTGCAGTAGCAAGTGTAGACGCCAATAATTATAATGATATACCTCGAAGAACGGATGCATACAAATTACAGTGTATTATCAGCATGTCATTACCAAAGTTTAAAATTATCGACTGAAAAAAGTAACTCAAACCACATCCAGATTGCAATAATAATAATTAATAATACCAAGTCCAAATGCAGGAAACAAATTACATAGTCTATTATCAGACTATCACTACCAAACCTTAACATTATCAACTGAAGAAACTAGTTCAAAAGCACATCCAGGGTGCAAGAAGCCAAGAATAATAATTAATAGTAACACCAAATAGTGTTTCTCAAAGAAAAGCAGCAAAGCTTCCTAAAAGGCTACTCTCCTCTACATGCTACTAAACTTTAGACCAAATCGTGTCATCTTCTTTGTCTTAATTATCAAAGCATTGCAACTGAATCCTGTAGGCGATCAGATTTTAACTTCACAATCAACGAAGGAGAGCCTTGGCGCAGTGGTAAAGTTGTTGCCTTGTGACCATGAGGTCACGGGTTCGAGTCCTGGAAACAGCCTCTTGCAGAAATGTAGGGAAAGGCTGCGTACAATAGACCCAAAGTGGTCGGACCCTTCCGCGGACCCTGCGCAAGCGGGAGCTACGTGCACCGGGCTGCCCTTTTTTTTAATCAAGGAAAGCAATGCTAGTTCAGCCCTTTAGCCTACCTACAAGAATCTTAATTCTAAGAGGGATGCTAGCAAATCTGGTATGCAATCTTTAGGCTGCCAGCCTACATAAGTCACTCCAGAGTCATGGCCAAGGTGGCAAACAGCTCAAATCATTGTTTCTTTCCTCTCCCCTTCGTCAAGGACGATGATCCTAGGGATGCTTCTGATGCCGTGCCTCCTCGTCACGTCCTGGTTGTCGTCACTCACCAGTGTTGAGCCTCATGTGACACATGGCATATAACATGGATAAATCTGATGCTAGGGAGCATCAAGTAGCACTAGGAGGGACCACATAATGGTGCTCAGAACTCAACAAAATCCACCACCTCACAGAACAATTTTGGTCACTGATGATTGAGAGGAGGAAGCTGGGGGTATTTTGGTTTCGTAGCAAAGCATTGAGGGTACTAGCATTTTATAAAGTTTATAGTGTCTGCAATGGCATTTTTCAGTGTCCGGCGATTGCAGTAGCATTGCTCAAACTATAACCTGTAGTGGCATTTATCCAATCACACCATTGATAATTTCACTACAATGGTTTAGCCTAATACCTTTGTAAGTTTTAGCACCTCCACCAAGAAAATCCATTGCACGTGTGTTCAGAGTGCCAAACTTAACTTCCTTACAAGAGTTGTATAACTCTTCACCATAGTTGCTTGTTATGTAGTAATCTATACCATCAACAGTTGTAATGTTATTAACCTGAAAAAGGTGGAGACCAGTGTAGCTTGTTAGTTCGATTAAACATGAGAATTATATATGAATATTTCATTTTGGCATGTAACTGTAACAAATGTGTGTGGGGGGGGCGGGGTGTGACCATGAGGAAACCCAATAAAATACTGTTGTCGTGATAAGCTGAGAGAACTTAGACCTGTTTTGCTGAAGTCACGTTAATGAAGAGGCTTTGGTTTGGGGAACAAGACATTTCACAAAAGAGATTCAAGAAATTCCTCAAGCAAGCTGGGCATCCAACAAGAAATGGGACAGCCTGCAGAAGTGTTGGAGTTAGCATTTACCACCAAGTGAACTCTCTTTTGATTGAACATAGACATTTAGAATAGAGATCACCAAGAACAGGTTACATCATTTGATATGCGAAAAAGAATCAAGTTGGTCAACTTAGAAAAATAATCTTAAAATATATGTACCAAATTTGCCACAATAGAATAGCGGAGAACATGGTCTATGAATATGACGGAATGCATCTGTAAATTTTTCTTTTAGAACATGAATCTGTAATTTGCATGCAACAGGGAATAAAGAACTCAATGTGTAGCCTCTTCACGGTGTTATAAGATACTAGGAAGTACAGAAGGAATAACACAACAAAGACCAAGGACAACAAATAATCAACAACTATAAATTTGTTGCATGAGGCTACAAGTCAACAAAAAACTGCTTTCCGAAAAGTACAGTATGAACAAGCAGAAATAATCTATTAAGCAAAACCAAAATCATGTTAAAACAAAAGCAGCACGTCTCTAACAAAGTATTCAGCAGGTTCACTGCTTGCTGGTCACAAGTTCAGCAAAACATTGTTTGAGCAAATCAATGCAGGCTAATATGAATACAATGGCAAAACCATTTTGCCAAGCTTTATCAACAAACTTCCCAGCGTGAAAAGGTTAATCTCTAAAATAAAGATGTGATGCGACCACACTGATATGATAGTTCAAATGAACAGTCCATATTCTTTTCAAAGCAGTCAGGACAATTACCTGTTGGACTTGTTGGTGTAATGTGTCGAACTGATCAACTGTACAACAGACATCACCAGTAATAGTGGGGCACAAACTCTGGATCCTTGTGGAAAACAAAGTATCTGGCTGGAAAAGCAATAACAGAACTTGATATAGTAGTAGACCACAACGGTGAAATAATGCAATCTTATGCGAAAATAAGATGGGCAGAGTATTATGCTGTCTGTATTAAAAAATACTGCAAGATAACTTGATACTATCTGTCCTGCTCTGTCATATTCAAATTGAAGAAAAGGGTTCCATTGTCACCTTAACAGCTTTTGTTGCATTCACACAGTTTAAGACTTTTCCATCACTTCGATTTGCACAAATTCCATACATGGAACAGTACCCTTCTGCAGGTACTACCCTAAGGAAGCAAACGCAGCAAAATTAGCACCAAGGGTTCCATGAGTACAAAATACTTCATTAAGCGCCAAAGTATTTCAAGTACATCAAAAACAGTAGGCTATTTCAGGACCTATTGAGTTCTTAGATGATCTAACAAATGCTCATCTTAATTGAACATGTTGCTCTGATAAATTACCTTGATGCACCATTGGATTGCTGTGCGCTTGTGGGATGTACAAGAAAAACTATCTGCATCGTGGAATGGAAAATAAGGTTATAAGGTTAGTCACAGTATGGACAAACAATGGTAACCATACAATACATGAGTCACATCAAAGTGCAACCAAATCCAAATGCATGAACACCAGTACACCACACTACATTTGTAGAATGGGCTTCTTACATATCCTGTTATTCTATTAGCCCCTCTAGGGAGCAACATGACCATAAATTTATCCAGCGCCTTCAAATATATAAAATGAAGACAACACCTTTGAGCACCTAGGCAGATGATGTAGATGCTACAAAGACAATAATCTAGCAACATCTGAGAAGTTAGCACAAATTTGGTATGTTCTGGTCACCTATACAACCACTATAAGTGTCGAAACATTAATCAAAGTTTCATGTGAATCCACCAAAACAGTTAGTGCGACTAAGGATTATTGCAGCATAAATTATTCATCCGTCCTGTACAGCAACACCCAGATGACATCAAACAAACAAAATTAGAACAGAGAAAGATAATTCACCAGTTAAGCCTCTAAAACAGATAAAACAACATAGAGTGAGCTGCAGCAACATAAATACAATCTGAGGTTTCAAGAGGAAAAGCTCATGTTTGAAATGCCTGTGAAAATTCAACTGGGCTGAGCTAGGAAAAATAGCAAAACAGTGGATGACCTACCAGCTGTCAACCAAAAGTGAGCCATAAAACATCCGGTAACTTGGAGAGGAAACACAGGCAACTCCACATAGTTGGAATTCAGAGAGTTTGTTTTGCAAATTTGTTCAAAGAGGACCATCCTACCCAATTATAACAGTATACAAAGAGCACATTCCGAATCAAAATATGAAAATATCCCGAAATTCGGGGAAGCGCGGCATATTTAATCCTGTAAAACTCGACCCCAATCTTCACGGTCAGGGAGATGGCACACATTTCGAGACAAAGTATGAAACCGAGAAACGAAACCCAGAACAGAGAGAAGCAATCACCCATCGAACACAATCAACTAGGGATAAACAAAACTGGGCTAAATTGGCCTCTCCAACGCAGTAGCAGAACCAGAAACAAGCACTCGGGCACCACCAATAAGTCGAGACCACATGGTTACAGACCTCCAATCCAAACGCACCTCGCATGTCAGAAACTAGTAGTGTTGCAGCAGATTTCCAGCCCCATATGCTCCCAAACCTCCCGAATCCCAAAATCGGAATCGCAGGGAGACTCGGGCTAACGACAAAGCAGAGGTAAACCAAAATCACGCAGTAAATTTGAGGGGGGTAATATCCAAGCACAACCCATTACGTGTACGAGAAAAAAAAACGCAGTCCAATTACAGACGAAAATCGCACCTCCTAATTTTAGCGAAAAAAAAAACCACGAGTTATATTAGTAGTAGAAACTTCCGCACTGCGAATCAACCTGTGGTTGGATGGTTAGAGGGACTGTGGTAGCTGGCCATGGACGGGACGAAATTAGCAAGCCCACGCAGGGATAGGCCGGAAGCCGCAGTGCTTAACCCCAAAAGCAGGACCAAAACCGAACCAAAATGGTCCAAAACACGAGGCACAGCGAGCAACCCCCACCCTAAGACGGCTGGCCCCTCGGAAGGGCGGCGGCGGCCGCCACGGCCGCAACGACGACCCCGCGCAGCACCCACTAAGAAGGAGAGAGAGAAGGAGACCCCACCTGCAGCAGGGCCACCGCCGTGGCGAAGACGACGGCGCCGCCGGGGACGCCCCGCCGGCGTCCGACGAGGCCCATCTCCTCGCGGGTTCCCTCCCCTCCCCACTCGATCCCTCGCCAGCGGGAGCACGGAATGCCGAAAACGGAGGGAGGTGGGAGACGAATGGTGGACACGGTCCAGTGCCGCTGGGGTAGGAGATTGGACTTGTTTTTGTGGCGAACCGCACGACCGGGGTTTTATAAACGCCGGGAGGGGAGAGCTGAGCTGCCGATCAGCTGCGCAACGCGGTGGCGGTTGCCACCTCACGCGAAGGGATTTTGCAGCCAGCTTCTCTCGTTTTCCTTCCTGGTGAGGGTTTTGGATCTCGCCACATGTTGGTAAAGCTGGGCCCGCGTGTCAGTGGACATAAGGTCCAGCAGTTCGTTGGTTGTGTGGGTGCAGAAGATACGGTGGGACCCCCTGTAAGAGCGACATAGCTGGCGGATTGGCTGGTGGGTGAGGCGGATGAAATTTCTGTTCTAACTTTTGTGCTAACAAAATCTCGAATTGACCTTGTTTACAAAAAAAATCGAATCTAACCCTTTTCGGTAACATCAACATCCCTGGCGTCCAGATGACACGGGAGACGCCAGGGATCCTGGCGTCTGGCCCCTGACCCGCACGACCCATTGGCCCGTTGACCGGTTGACGTGGCAAAGGAACCAGACGCCAAGCACCTTGGCGTCTGGCCCTGGTAAGGGGTAGTATACATGTTTGTGTAGTTACTGCATGCAGGCCGGCCAGCCACCGTAGCAGCTAGCTAGCCTTTGATCAGATCAGATAAGAGGGTGTGATAGCAAGACATAGAGTTGGGTGCCTTTGCAATTGGTGGTGTACTGTGGTAGTATTAACATTTCAACCTTTTAGGATGCGGCAGCAGTACTATCTAGCATGCATGCAGAGTCAGTATCCTCATCTAAATTCACTTCCCTCGGTTAGTGGTTGGAGGCTTGGAGCATGCAAGAGTGGTAACCACCAATGTTCGGAAATAGATGAGTAGGGTAGTCAAAACCATCGGAAACCACTAGGGATCAGACTACTGATCCCTAGAGTCCCATCAGACCAGTGCATGGCCGTAGGATTAGCAGTCAATGGACGTTAGATCATGCATGAGAGGAGCGCTAGGCTATTTGTCAGATTATGTAGGTAACGCTCCGCATTTATTACGTGTTTCCTTTAACTGCTCTGAAACACACGTACAACAGTTGATTTCCTGGATCATTGCTTCTCAGAACCGAGCTAACCACCTTGCTTCTGCTTCCATCGCTCAACTAATCGAGAATGTTTCATCTGATACTACTCCCTCTGTATCATAGTGTCAAAAACACTCTTATATTATGGGACGGAGGGAGTAATTGAATTCCATACTTTTTTATTTTTATAAAATTTTATTCAACATTTTTTTGTATGCTAGTAAAATTTGCTTTAATCACTTTGCCATAATGAAATCAGTGTCCGGTTTGACACCTTAATTTTTGCTTCTAACACAATCAAAATTTGCTTCCATCTACGAGACACTTTGCTTCCATTGAAATCCAAATTTGGTTTGACCTAAAAAATTGTGTCCAAGAACTTTATTTCAATGTAACAAAATTTTGCATGCAAGAATTTGTTTTCACATGGGAAAATGTGAGTCTTATATATGTTTTACTATGTTTCCAACATAAGAAAAACTTTGCTTCCACCGACTACAAAAGTGTTTTCATCGCAGAACACCTTTGCTTCTAATGTAACATAAATTTGTTTTCGTGCTTCGTCTGTTCATACAACATATTTCCTTCAAGTCGCACTACCACAGTACACCACCAATTGCAAAGGCACCCAACTTTTATGTCTTGCTATCACACCCTCTTATCTGATCTGATCAAAGGCTAGCTAGCTGCTACGGTGGCTGGCCGGCCTGCGTGCAGTAACTACACAAACATGTATACTACCCCTTACCAGGGCCAAGACGCCAAGGTGCTTGGCGTCTGGTCCCTTTGCCACGTCAGCCGGTCAACGGGCCAGCGGGTCGTGCGGGTCAGGGGCCAGACGCCAGGGTCCCTAGCGTCTCTCGTGTAAGCTGGACGCCAGGGATGTTGGCATCACCGAAAAAGATCAGATTCGAAAAAAAAAATTGTAAACGAGGTCAATTCAGGATTTTGTTAGCACAAAAGGTTAGAACAGAAATTTCGTCCGCGCGGCACAGAACTCAGCTGTCAGCACGCTTTATCCCACTTGCTTCAATGTACTGTCCCGTGCCACTGGTCTGTTGCCGCAGCGCTGCCGCAGCACGCATTCAACTGCGTGTAGCTGTCATCCAGGGGACAAAATTTCTGTTCTGACCTTTTCTGCAAACTTAATCACGAATTGACCTCGTTTTGAAAAGGTTTTCGTATCTGACCTTTTTTTAGTCACGCCAACATCTTTGGCGTCTGGTTTGCACGGTAGACGCCAGGGTACCTGGCGTTTTGCCCTGGCCCACACTTGCCTAGTTGGCGATGACGTGGTGACGCGGAGACGCCATCTATCTTGACGTTTTGGGGAAACACCATAGCTCTTGGCGTTTGGTCCTAGTCCATCACTTAAACAAAAAAAGGCTACATGCACCATTAGTGGAGTTGCTTCCATAAATAATTCTCTTGATTAACTCCCGTAATTAAAAGCCTGCTAACCAACATTGCAAGACGAATTAATCGGCACCTAAATGCAACCAATGACGACAAATATTTTCTCTACGACTTTAGGTGAGGCCTGAGGGGGAGAAGGAGCGGATTAATTTCTAGGAGATTAATATGATGATTCGGTTTTCGAGTAATTAATCGCATGGGCGATTTACTTTTCTAGAATATTTGCGGTTGTTAGCCGACTAAGGGCATCTCCAACGCCGACCCTCAAACCTTCCGCAACCGTCCGGACCATGCTGTCCGGACCGAGGAAGCCATCCAACGCGGTCCTGTATCGGTCCCCGACGCGGTCCGGACGCGTTTTCTCCCGCAAAACGGAGACAAACGTGGGGAGCTTAATTTGTGGGAGTCCGGACCGCTGTCACGCCCGCTTCTGACCGCCCTGGCCCACCCAAACCCCTCCTCCCTCGCCCGTGCGCGCTTCCCGCTCGAAACGGTCAATGCCGATCCCAAGCGTCAGTGTCCGCATTCATGCCGGACCAGAGCGGACGCGACCGCTCACTGGCACCATCATTGAAGCGGCGCGCCGGCCGAAAGAGTGCCGCTCGCGCCGCTTCGCGGTGCAGGCGACTGCTCCGCGTTCAAACGACACGACGGCCGCCCGCCCGTCCGTCCGTCTGCCGCTCACATTGATGGCACGCGGTTGCTGAGGCGTCTTCTCCGACGTCACGCATCCGCCCCTCTGCCGCCCGCCATTGCTATATAAACCGCTGCCCCGGCCATAGCCGCAGTCATCCGCCTCCGATCTCTCTCCACACCACTCCTACCATGGATTACTCCCCCGCCAAAGCTCTCTAGGACGGGCTGACGCCGGACCAGAAGAAGGAGATGGCCGCCATTGCTGCCGGCTGGCAGGTCGGCTAACAGCCGGAGGACGACGACGTCCCAATGGAGGACGCGCCCGACGACGACGAGCCGGCGCCAGCATCCTCGTCCGCGCCACCCTCCTCCTCCTCCGCGCCACCCTCGCCGGTGCATTGCACCATGACCATCGGCGAGGCCCGTGCCCATTACATGGACATGGTGCGAGAGGAGCGGGAGGAGCAGTTCCGGGAGGCGCAGGCCGATGCCGTCTACAACCACCACCTCCTCCAGGAGCATCTGCAGGTGGAGGAGCAGCTCGCCGCCGGCAGGGCGGTCGCGCCGGACGCGAACATGGCGGAGCAGGAGGCACTGCTCGAGTCGTACCACACCGCCCGCGAGATCCGCCTCGCCCGCTCTTGGTACCGCCAGCAGGTGGCGGAGGTGGCAGCTGCCAGCAAGGAGTGCGACGACGAGGCGGGCGAGGCGGTATTTGGCGAGACCGACGACGAGGAGGACATCGCGGAGACCGCGCCCCGCCACCACGACCACGAAGCCGACACATCCAAGGGCGCCGCCGGCAGCGAGGAAGAGTAGTGCACGGTGGGTCGCCGCCGCTCGGGTCCAAGGAAGGCCACCGCTCTTCCCCTCCTGTTGAAGCAAGGGGAAGCATTTGTGTGTTCTAGCAGCTTGAAAATTCTTGTGAAGAAAAAACAAGTGGTGATTTGGTCAAGAGATCATCTCATATACTGTAACTGTAATCCTTTAAAATTCAAGGTAGTTAGTGTGATCTCTTGATTTTCTTCTCCTTGTCTTTTTGCGTGCATGATACCAAATCAGGACGAGGCAATCACACATGCTCTAGTATTGGCTGTGCGATCAAGCAGGCCACTAATTACGCGAGTTAATCAAGAGAATTATTTATAGTAGTAACTCCACTAATGGTGCATGTAGCCTTTTTTTTGTTTAAGTGATGGACTAGGACCAAACGCCAAGAGCTATGGCGTTTCCCCCAAACGCCAAGGTGGATGGCGTCTCCGCGTCGCCACGTCAGCGCCAACTAGGCAAGTGTGGGCTAGGGCGAAACGCCAGGTACCCTGGCGTCTACCGTGCAAACCAGACGCCAAAGATGTTGACGTGACAAAAAAAAAATTAGATACGAAAATCTTTTCAAAACGAGGTCAATTTATGATTATGTTTATTACAGAAAAGGTCGAAATTTTGTCCGGGTGAGGCTGGCGAACACCCCAGCAATCAAAAGTAGTAGTACAGTAACTCAGATGATTCTGTCACGTCAAAATTACTTGCTAGGAAAGCTACACGCGCACTGGTTAGTTAACTGCGAAGCCTGTCATGTCCTTCTCGTCTTCCCTGTTTGCCCTGCCATCGACCAGCTGTTCACTTTCGTCCACGACACTGCTGGCTGCTGGGTATGGGGCGCACGCTCCCGGCGTACAAGATAATCCGCCCGTGTTTCTTAAAATGAAGATAAAACAGAATTTTTACTGCTCAACTCAACCTGTAGTTGAATAGTTAGGAGGACAGTGGTATTCTTATGCGCGTATATATGAGCACTTGCGTCTGTACTGTGTTAAAAAAAACTTTAAACAATTATCCGAATTTAGGTTTTAATCGTGTTTCTTTCGGAAATATCAAATGGATGCGCATACACCCGTGCACCACCATCCCCGCGTGCTTTTCTTGGCATTTCCTCGACAAGGACTCGGTACGGTGGACAGGGTCATTTGTGCCTGCACTCGGGGAGTGCAGGTGCGGGGTCTGTGGAATGACCGTGGACTCGTGGTTGCGTGCAAGAAACGTGACGCGCGCAGGTTAGGTAGAAACGGTTCGCCTACTACTTGCGCAGCTGATCATGCTTTGCGCTAACGGCCTTGCTAAACATTCTCTTCAGCTGCTCCTTCTATTATTTTTCCTTCCCACAAATTGACCCCGAATCCCCGGTGAAAGACGGCCTCACCCAGCTCAGGAAAAAAAACCGACCTCCCTGCCTGCCTACGTACTGCTTAGCCAGACAAACGTCAACTAATTCCACGATCATCGTGCACCCCTCTCCTAGGAGCATCTTCAACAGGCGCGCTATATAAGCCGCGCGCACTAAAAAGTGCATTTTTGGCGCGCGAGAGGCCGCGCGGCGCGCTCCAACAGGCGCGCGAAAACTTTGGCGCGTTAAAAAAATCGGTGTGCGCGTGGGAAAAAGCGGCAGCGCGCGCTGTTAAAAGCCGCGCCGTGCCTGCGCCTGCGCCAACCCGCCAGCACTTCCTCCCGCGCCTCTTCCAGCGCCCCGCCGCCGCCGCGCCTTCTCCCCCGCTTCTTCACCATGCCGCCGCGCCACCGTTGCATCTCGGGCTTCCGCGGCGTCCGCCTCCGCCCCTCCGGCGTGTATTATGCGGAGATCCGCTCCGGCGACGACATACGTCTTGGGCTTGGAACGTTCGAGACCGCCCACGAGGCCGCCCGCGCGTACGACGCGGCGGCGTGGCGCCTCGGGAGGCCACGGGCGCAGATGAACTTCCCCGACGTGCGGACGCGCGAGCAGGCGCAGGAACTCGCGCCTCCCCCGCGACTAGTCACCGAGGAGGATCGCCGCCTCCAGCGGAGGCGGGAGCGCCGCCTCCTCATCGCCGAGACGGAGGAGCACGCCATGGCGGTGTGGCGCGAGCGCTTCCCGCAGGATGTCGTCGCCAAGAACGAGTTCTGGGCGCAGAGGAGGGCGGAGCAAGCCGCGCGTCGGGCGGACAAGCGTGCGCGGAAGGAGGCGGCGGAAGCCCAGATCGAGCTGGGAGAAGCGTCGACCTAGGACTCCGATGATTCTCGGTGGGTCGACGCGTTTACGTCGTCGGACGACACCACCGAGGAGGAGGACGAGTAGTTTTATCAGCGTCGTTTTATTAGTATTGTTTTATCTATTTTTATCTAGCATTTATGAACTGGCTTATCGTTTGGACTATGTGAGAAACTATGCTATGAGAATTTGAACTATGTGTTGTTTCAATTTTTTCGTATGTGTTGTTCAAGTTTTTTTCCAAGCGCCGACTGGTCGCGCGCGCTTTTTTTTACCGCGCCTGCTGAAGCGCTACAGTGGCGCGCTAAATTTTGCAGCGCCTGCTAAAGCAACCCACCCCGCACGCGAAAACGCTATTTCGGCGCTGTAAATGTTTTTTAGCGCGCCCGCGCGACCACGCGTCGGTTGAAGATGGTCTAATGATGAGCTGCGTTGCGTGGGCACCGATCGCTTTCTTTACTAACCGAAAAGGGTCCCCTTTACAATGGTGGAGAGGGAAACAAGTGCGGAGGCGGCGAGGCACTCGGCCTGGCCGGTCTTGTGCGGGCGGACAGTTGTCCCACACGCGACGGGAGTGCTTCCTTCTCCATTATCATCGTCCCCATTCGCACAAAACAACACCTCGCCACGGGCCAGACCGTGGTCGACAAAGGCAGATAGGGGCAGCAGGCGTGATTCAGTCGACGTCGTCCGTGTCTGCGTGGAGCACCTCCGGCGACAAGGTGCAGAGAGAGTTCACACGATCACGGGTGCAGTGCAGGGCGCGACGCTCCTCTAATTTGCTGCTCCTTGGACGCATGCTTGGCGCCGGCCTGATCTCTCTTCTCCGTGTTCAGACATTCCGAATCAGAACGGGGCGCGCTGAACTGTTGAACTGCACCCACGCGATTACCTATCGGCTAATTAAGGAGCTCTCAACTTGTGAGCTATACTGAATTTGACGTTGCCAAGTACTCCGTACAGTACATCGGCCGCAGGGAGACGAGCACGAGCAGAAGACGCACGAGGAGAGCCCCCTCGCAGTCGATCGCCGGACCTCCTGTACGTGCGGCTGTACTGGCTAGGCTTGCCTCCACTCAAATCTCACCGTCAGGGTATAATAACTCTGTTAACTCCCGCCAACCTTCCATTAAGCCGGGCACTGTACGTTGATCTGTATGTAGAGCGGCCAAGGCCCCGTGGAGACGAGCACGAGCACGCACGCGACGCACTCGGCTGTACGATAACCCTGAAGGCGTGGGACCCAGACAACGCTCTCTAGAAGCTTTGCCTTGCCCCGTTGCCCGTCCCGCCCGCCCGATCGCGCGCGTGTGGCGTGCGCGACGGCGATCTGGCAAGCTGATAACGACGGCAGTACCGGCCGTTCAGTGGAGCCGCGCGCGCGGCGCTGTCAAGGACGAGCTATCCGTAGCATGCAAATAGGTACTAGCTGGTGTGGTAGTTCGCAGATGCAGCGCTAGTGGACTCTGCTGCATGCAGTTCCTCCTCCGTTTGACTGTGCCGCACTCATTTGCGAGAGAGCTGCCATCCGCCAAGTCCGCTGAAAGGGTATTATTTTTACTAAATGACCCTGGAGGTCCTTATGTCGCGCACTGACCCCAAAAAACTTATTTCGTTGCCTGACCCCTCCATTCGCGCCGGACACATTGGCGCCTAATTTGCACGTTGTCGCGCCGCCCACGAAGGCGCCTTTGACCGGTCACGGTCCACGGTCGTCGGTCACGCCGCCAGCGTGGCACCGCCCTGACGCGCCGGATGCAAAGGCGCTTATATGGTTTTTATATTATGCCATACAGTTAGGCGTTCTATAATAGTGACACGTCTTTTTTATAGGCATTTATAATTACGATACCGGAGCGTCTAACTTTTTATCTGGATGCGTCCATAGTCCTGTTGACACGCCGAACCGGCTGACGCGTCATGCTGGCCAGAGTATCTGACTTCTTTGACGCCAGACAGACCATCTGATAAATTGTGTAAGCTTCACGTTTACTAAAATAGTCTCGCTGTTTGGCGTGACACACCAGTCAGATTCTCCAACTTAACTGCTCCTATTCCTTGCCAGACTGATAGGCGCGTTTGTTCTCTTTAAATACGTTTGCCCTGCATCGACCCATCCCTATCGCCCGCAAAACCCTCATTTTCTTCCCGCCTTATCTTCTTCCCCTCCCAACCTGACCTCCTGATCTTCTTCCCCTAGCAATCCAAATCCATCGACGAAGGAAGGAAGGATGTCACCAGTCCCTAGCATGAAGGACGTCGCCAAACCAGGCCCGTAGGAGCTTGTTCCCATCTTCATCGACCAAGCAGGTATTTTTGTCTTCTCCGTCGTCCCCCTTCGATCTGCCTCAAGGGCAAGTTTTTATTGTTTGTCGAGAGAATCATGAACTCTGTGAGTACGTGTTAGTCCATGGTCTTAATGTTTTAGAATATCTGTTAGGGCCCTCTTCCGATCTGCCTCAAGGGTTTGTGTTTTTTGTGTGTTGAGATGAATCATGAAGCTCGTCTGTGGGTGTGAGTTGATCAAATGTTTTTTTCTTTTCCATACTCTGAATCCATATTCCGAATCAATACTCTGAATCTAAAAGTTGATTAAATGCTTATATTGTCTGTTTTGCAGATCGATAAGCTCTGAATGGTTAGGTTCATTGTGCATAAAGCATCCTTCTGTCAACCAGCACCTGAGCCATGGCAGGAAGACTCAATCACTATTGACAATTTGAAGGAACAGTTGGTGCAGCATGGGTTAGGCTGAAATGATTTTATCTACTATCGAAGCAGGGTGAAGTCAGGTGACAGGATCATGTGGAAGTTTAGTGGCAAGAATAGGTTCAGCTCATGTTACAGGAGGATGTTCAAGTCAAGGTGCATGATGAGGATGAGCTCAGGTGGGTGGTTCAGGTTGAACACAGGGGGCGGGATGACGATGGCTGAACTAACCAATGGTTCCACAGTTCGGAAGATGATCGAAGAATACAAGGCAATTCAGATGGTTGACTTGCATTGTTACAGCAGACCCGATGGATTTGTAGAGCCTGCTCCAATTACAGATGTTGTCACTCTGGAGTAGCGACTATCCTAATCCTTCCATGCCCATGGTTGGGTGATGCTATATGATGCTGTCAACAAGTCTGAAGTTCATAGTTGAAGTGATTTCATTATGTCTAGAATTCTGAATTTGTCAAGTTAGCACCCGATGATGTCTGAAAACTCTGTTATGATTTGCGCTTTCCAGGATAATTTTACTTTCATCTGTATGTTATTATGCTTTCTAGTGTAGATGCAGGTGACCATTCAAATAAGAGCAGACAGTACAATAGCTGTAGACAAACCCACTTTATTCACTCATTTTTGGTCCTACTGACCACAACATAATCTAGTCTAACTCGCTAGGTTTTTGCTGGCCTTTTTCCTAGCGCACCACTCTTCGAATTGCTTCTGATGCTTAGCTCCGTGCTCTTTCTTTTGCTTCTCCTCCAACATCTTCTTCTCTTTTCTTTCCACGTATCCGGCACCGAACCAGTACAGCTCGTATTGTTTCTCAGTTTCAAGCCAGCACTTGCTTGCCAATCTAGCACCATCCTGCAATCAGTTGACAGGCGTTTTAGATACCGAAGCATGAAAGCACATACGGTAGGATATGAAAACGTTGGCTTACGAAGTATGGCGCAGGCCCCTTGGTGTGCCCGCAGACGAATCCCCAGCAACCCATCTCTCCTTTGGTTCTTATCTTGTATTCGTCAGCGGTGTAGCAGGCTGACACACCACAACGGCAGTGCACGACCTGTGGCACAAAGGAATCCAGCTCGTCGGCGGATGGCATATCTGGTGGTAGGAAGGTGCCGCTGCGTGGTCCTACTAGTTCATCCAAACCCCCTTTTGCTTTGTCCGAATAGGATCCCATGGTTTCGGTTGTGGTTGTGTGTTGAAACAGTGGTGCTACTTGAAAATTTATAGATGGTCCACAGTTGTATAGCCGTTGGATGAAGTGTTCAAACGAGTCGTTATGTCTGATGTTGTGGTTGGACGATCCAACCTTAACGGGCTGTGTGTAAAAGGCCTTACCTCGCTTTCCTTGGCGGGCCTTAGTCCTCGTTTTTCGTTGTGTTCTATCCCTCTGGGGGGTAGGCGGGCTCCTCCCTCTCCTTCTTTCCCCAAATCTATCGCGCTGAAACCCTATCTGGCGGCGCTTGACATCGGTTTCCACGGCAGCTGAGGCCTCGCCGGCTGGCCGGCCGTACAGCTCTCCGCCCACCCTAAGCTGGCCCCGATCCGTCGTCAGCACCGTAAACAGTCCAGGCGGCATGAAATGTGTACGGAGGCTACTGTTTCCCGGGACAATCAATCGTGGGAGGATGTAAGTGACCGTAATCGCCAATCTTTTTAAATTTAGCCTGCTTTGAAGTGGAATTAGTTGGAACGACGTAGCCTTGTCAGTACAACCTTGTTTTTTTTAAATTCTAGCCGTGTTAGTTATGAAGCAAGTTCTCTTAGATCTAGTTCCGCGCCTGCTGTATTGAACACTAACAGTAGTTCGTCATGTTCTTGCGCAGCCTACATACCTGAACTAGTTCTCATGTGGTAGTCAAATTCCTGACCTGGTCCCCTCTTCGTACGAAACAACAACATCCTATTTGGAGGAAGATGGTAACTCTCTTTCCGATATTTCCTTTGCGGAGAACTGTCTTGCCAGTACACCTGGTCCATCACCGCTCGGTGATTTCGGTAACGACATTTCATTTATAGACGATAACCGAGGTCTTGGTATGCCCATGCCCGAGCAAGTTCGAACTGTGTCAACCACAACTTCCACCTGGTCACACCGAAGCCGCGCACATGAGGAGGCTACCATCGCCTCAACTAACTCTCATCAGTCTAAATCCATCCACCCACAGCAGGTACTGCCTTGTTTTAGGTAATCAGTAATCACTAACATTGTTTGAGTGCCGATGCCCCTTTCTTCGGGTCATTTGTTTGTATTGACTGCCTTTTATTTGTGTTGTGACCATTCGTCTTTAACGCAGGTGGTTCCGAGCACTGAACCAGCTTTACATACTGAAGCACCAGGTGAACCCACCCCGATATCGAACTTGACTGCTGATGGTAATGGAGATGGTAATGAGCAGACCGTTGTTCGTCGCGGCAGCGATGAACCGGTACATGAAAAATGTCATCAAGTAAATCCAGCGGAGGATGTTGGTCGCTGCACCGACAACCCGCAATTCCAACCAGGAACTCCCACCGGGGGTAGTGCTATTGACTGTGTTAGTGAACTGTTTGTCATGGGAGACGCAGGGGAACTCTCTAAGGACGCCTCTGGCCATCACAGGGAAGGACAAGAAAGCAACATACCATTGCATTGGCGAAGCCCTGACAAAGCGGTACATCCTGGCACAACAAGTGTAACTGCATTATATGTATCTCCAGTTCTATCGTTCATAATCGTTACGGTCTCATTTTCTGATCAGGTCTACGTCAGGCGTGGCGTGTCAGCTGCTGCCAACGGGACTCGAGGGAGGCATGCACTCAGCAACAAGTGTGCCGATTCCGACGTCGTGCAGTCGAATCACACAGCAGTAGAGCAACTGGAAACAGCAAACCAATCGGGATCAGAAGCAATGAATGGAAACATCAGTTTTGCTCTGCTGACGGCTTGTTTCGTCAACCCTATATCGCTGAAGTCTCCTGGATCTGAGAAGATCATATACACACGGGAAAAATCCGGACCTCACCTTATTTTGTGCGAAGGAACTCTTCGTCCAAGTCATTTGTCAGCGAACATCATCACGAGTGATGGTGAACATAACATGGATGAGGCCGCTAATTCAGCTGGATGCAGTGGTGCAGTCACTGGTGCGAGGAGGCGATCATGCAGTTTTACTCCACCCTTTTTGTGGACGAGCAAACCATGACAATGCACTGGATGACCAACGGTAAAAAGTTTGAGGCGACGTACGACCAGTTCGCCAAAGTTCTTGGCCTAGCAACACTCGATGATGAAAGGGAACAGGTGAAGAAAAGGATCCACGAAACCGGCGAGCCCCTAAAGTCCGACGAGCTGCTGCCATTCTACGTCGACAGGGCGGCAGGACATAAAGAGTTTAAGGCCAGTAATCTGAAGTTCATGGACCCTAGCCTTGTGACTCTTTCTCGTGTGCTGCGGCACACACTCATCCCGAAGCAGGGCGACAAAGGGAGTGTCCGCAAATGGGCTGCGAACCTGCTGATGCAGTTCCACAAGAAGAAGGACTTCCAGGTGATGCACTTCATTTTCACTGAGATGAAGATGGCAAGCGCGGATAAAAGCCGGAGCCTTCCTTTCGCACCATACATCCAGTCTCTGCTCGATGATGTTTGTTTGCCTGTGATGAAGATTGTGTGTAGAACCAAGCACGAGCAGTACCAGCCCGAATTGCTGAGAACTGAAGGTGATGTCGCTGGCAATGATGGCATCGAAGATACCTCCGACACTCCTGCCGCAACCATGCCATGCGAGCCTATTACGTACCGATCATCAAACAAGATGATGCTCGTACTCATTATGGACGCACTGAAGAAGCTGGAGTCCGTCCCTGATGACTTGAGGAAACTGGCTGCAGTACCTGAAGCACTCAACAAGCTGCAAAAGGATAACCAGGAACTGAAGGAAACCGTGGAGCGGCTGCAGAAGACCATTAGCTCTCTTACGTCATGAACGCCGGGCGTGTGAAGCGGACCCATGTGTTTTGAGTTACTGACGTGAATTCGTGTGTATTGGCTAGTTGAGTGAATTCGTGCTACGCCCCCTTTAGCATACGGACATGCATAGACCCGTTATGTGGTTCTACACATAAGTTCACACACATTACGTTGATCGGATTTGTGGTACTTGCAATTTGCAGAGACACTATGATAGCACTATGTTAACACATAACCTTTAGGACTCGCAATAACTATCTGCAATCACATAACCAAGCATCACTACGTACGGCAGTAAAACACAAGTTGTCCACACACATTACGAACTAACAGGCCTGAAGGAAATGCAAGAGCATTACATATGTCATAACTATAGGGCGCGCCAAACTGTGAATGACGCCACGGTAGCCTCTTCTTCACTCCCCTTGCTGCTCATGCCAGTCCGCCGCGTTACGCAGAGAAGGCACCAGCCACACTGGGTGGTCAAATCTTTCGACCGACGCCATGTTCTTCAGGAAGACGCCCAACGTCGGGCTACCGTCAAGGCTGTACCGGCACATGTCAGGTAGGGGACCATTGAAGCAGGAAGTGCGACGTCGCGCCGTGAAAACGCATCCTCGCTTCAGGAACGGTAGCCCGTTGCCGTCTTGATCAGAAGGTGGTATCTCCATCATGAGGGGATAGCTTTGGCCTACAAAGAGAGAGTGTGAACCGAGGTTGGCGATGGGCTGCCACAGCGCCCCTTCAAAATGTCGGCCCAGTTCGTCGAAGCGGAACACCCGACAACTGAGCGTTGGGTAGGGACACACTATTCGATCTTCATGGGGGATGCCCTGCTCCTCACATTGCCGCCCGAGAGCACAAGATACATGCTGTTTGGGTGATCACTCGTGTTTGGCACCAGGTTCCGGAATTTGGGCCGCGGTTCATCCTGTAGGAGCGGTGCCCGGAGGCACCTTGGTGGACACATCGTTCCTGCAGTTTAAAGCAAACGAGATCACCGTGAGTGGACTGCCAGCCATAGCAACCGTGCAATACGAATGACAGAAAGATAGTTGTTTCAGATGCTCTGGTTTTCATGTACGTACCGTAGGTTGAAGGATCCCACACAAAGCAGGTACCGCCTGTGGTGACCGCGCAAATCCGGCCAGCAACGTAGACCGCATCCTCATAGTAGTGCGGTGCCAAAATAGCCGGACACATTATTTGCCACTGATCCGCACCAGGGTTGAAACCTGTGTTGACGGCGATTGCTATGTCGAAGACCGCATTGACGATGTAGTCCGCATAGCCGAATCTCCTCGTCGGCGGGTGGGCAATGACCACCTTGAGCAGGTCTGGCCTGACATTTTTGTACCTGAAATTCACCCTCCCGGAAAGATGCACTGGGTCGAATCCTTGGGTAGAAAGTGGTGGAATGCTAACGGTGTGTCCATTGTACACATTGTGCAGGTTAACATCGCCTCCTACATCGACGAAGGCCATCCAATCGCCGTTCACTCCGAGACAGTACTACATTGTACGCAGTGGAAACAAGTGAATGAACTAGTTGCTTCCGGATGCATCCTAAAAGATGATGCTGCGGGAGAAGATGATTGTTTGATGGTTGAAAACCTGGGGGACCCAAGCCTTTTCAGGATTAGGTTCGTAGAGGATCCTCGCCTTCATGGCCGCCCTGTCCATCGACATGAGCAGACGAGAGTGTCCACGGCCGTCCTCCCAGAAAACACCGTCTTCTATGACGGCAGGCTTGTCCAGCACGTCGTCCACCTCCGGATCAACTCGACGCACTGCCGTGCGAAGGCTACCGTGGGTTCCAGCAACTCGAATGCGATCCAGCAGGTCGACGCGCGCCATCGTATCCCCGAGGGTGTTGTCCTGCATCGCCGGCAAGCCTTGCAGGGGTTCACCGTGGGGCTCCGGCGCAGCCATGGCTTAGGGACAGAGAGAGAGAGGGAGTGGAAGGGATAGCGCTGCGGTTCTGGTGTGGCATTGTGAGGGAGGAAGTGCGGGGGATGGGAAGAAGTAGTGGTGTTGGCAATTGCCTCGCGGCGGTTCCACTGGCTGAATGGATCGTGTGGAATTTCAACGGTTGCTTGAACCCCGCCAATGGCTTGCGGCTAGCAGTTTCCATTGCCGATGGCGCCTAGGGACTAAGCAGTTTCCGTCGCAATGAACTCGATTGGACAGCACGGGTAGAGCGGTTTAAAGTTTACCAGCGAGTCTTGCTGGGTAGCGCGCCTGGTCCTTAGGCGTGTCACGCATGCTGGCTTGGTAAGTAAATGTAAGCGGTGCCAATTGGATAGACATGTCAACAGTGCGGCACCTAGGGACTCCGCATCTCACAAGAGCTGGCAAAGAAGTCAGAATCTCTGACACCGCCTAGTCTGTTGGCGTGTTTTAGTTTGCTGTGTGCCGTGTTGTGTGGTCAAGCGTGCCTGTGCACAGCAAGACTACAACGATGGGAGTGCACAGGGCAGAGCGTGTTGTCAAGTGATGACCCACAAGTATAGGGGATCAATCGTAGTCCTTTCGATAAGTAAGAGTGTCAAACCCAACGAGGAGCAGAAGGAAATAACAAGCGGTTTTCAGCAAGGTATTCTCTGCAAGTACTGAAAGTAGCGGTAACAGATAGTTTTGATAGCAAGATAATTCGTAACAAGTATAATAAAGTGCAGCAAGGTGGCCCAATCCTTTTTATAGCAAAGGACAAGCCAGAACGAACTCGTATAATAAGCAAAGCGTTCTCGAGGACACATGGGAGTTTCATCTAGTCACTTTCGTCATGTTTGTTTGATTCGCGTTCGCTACTTTGATAATTTGATATGTGGGTGGATCGGTGCTTGGGTGCTGTTTTTACTTGAACAAGCCTCCCACTTATGATTACCCCCTCTCGCAAGCATCCGCAACTACGAAATAAGAATTAAGATAACTCTAACCATAGCATGAAACATATGGATCCAAATCAGCCCCTTACGGAATAGTGCATAAACTAGGGTTTAAGCTTCTGTCACTCTAGCAACCCATCATCTAATTACTACTCCACAATGCCTTCCCTTAGGCCCAAAGATGGTGAAGTGTCATGTAGTCGACGTTCACACGACACCACTAAAGGAAGCAACAACATACATATCATCAAAATAACGAACGAATACCAAATTCACATGATTACTTATGACAAGACTTCTCCCATGTCCTCAAGAACAAAAGTAACTACTCACAAATCATATTCATGTTCAAGATCAGAGGGGTATTGAATAGCATTAAGGATCTGAATATATAATCTTCCACAAAATAAACCAACTAGCATCAACTACAAGATGTAATCAACACTACTAGCAACCCACAGGTACCAATCTGAGGTTTTGAGACAAAGATTGAATACAAGAGATGAACTAGGGTTTGAGATGAGATGGTGCTGGTGAATATGTTGATGAAGATTGGTCCTCCCATGATGAGAGGATCGTTGGTGATGTCGATGGCTTCGATTTCCCCCTCCCAGAGGGAAGTATCCCCGGCGGAATCGCTCCGCCGGAGAGCAAAATAGCTCCTGCCCAAGTTCCGCCTCGAGACGGTGGTGCTTCGTCCCAAAAGTCTTCTCTTGATTTTTTTCTAGGGCAAATGGCTTCATATAGTAGAAGAAGGGGGCCAGAGGCCTGACAGGGGCCCCACAAGCCAGGGGGGCGCGCCCAGGGAGTAGGCCGCGCCCCCCAGGCTTGTGGCTTCCTGGTGGGCCCCCTTCTGTTGATTCTTTCGCCAATATTTTTTATATATTCCAAAATAATTCTCCGTAAATTTTCAGGTCATTTGGGGTTGTGCAGAATAGCTATCTCTGTTTCACCCCTTTCAGGTCCAGAATTCCAGCTACCGGCATTCTCCCTCTTCATGTAAATCTTGCAAAATAAGAGAGAAAAGGCATAAGAATTGTACCATAAAGTGAAATAATGATAAAAAAATAATTATTAGTAGGAAATCATGATGCAAATTGGACGTATCAACTCCCCCAAGCTTAGACCTCGCTTGTCCTCAAACGAAAGGCAAAATCGATAATCATGACCACATGTTTAGAGAGAGACGTCGATAAAAATAAAATACGGACATGGAGCATCATGATCTTTATTATAACAGCAATATATCATTATAAAACTTCTCATGAAAAAGTGACAATTCATCCACAAGTTAAAGTATGAACCATAAACCAAATTGAAAACTAACAAACTATGATCTCAGTCACTGAAGCAATTGCAATTCATCATATTGTCAGAAAGAGTCTATGTAAGAGCTTTGTTTAGCAAGTTCACATACTCAACTATCATTTAGTCTTCTATGATTGCTGACACTCATGACATACTTATGGAGCAAAAGTTTCAGTCGAACACATAGAAAGATAGGGGCTTATAATTTTGCCTCCCAACGTATTTACCTCAAGGGTAATGTCAACAATAATAATTCATGATCACCTACATCCAACTGGATATATATGCATGTATCAATCCCCACCACATGGTGCTTGCCAAGAGAGAAAATAAAAATGGAATAGAGAAGAATACTATTGACTCTTGCATGAAAGTAAATACATAAAGTAAAAGATAGGCCCTTCGTAGAGGGAAGCAGAGGTTGTCATGCGCTTTTTGTTTTTGGATGTGCAAGCTCTTAATGTAAAGGAACATCACTTTATATTGCCCCTTGTGATAGTGACCTTTATTATGGAGTCTGTCGCTTTTATTCTCCACCATCACAAGATCGTACAAAGCTTATTTTCCCTTACAATAAAAGTTCATGCATGTTTAGGAGCAATTTTTATAGCTTTGCACCGATGACAACTTACTTGAAGGATCTTATTCAATCCATAGGTAGATATAGTGGACTCTCATGGCATGAAACTGGGTCTAAGGGTTTTTGGATGCACAAGTAGTATCTCTACTTAGTACATAATTTTGGCTAGCAAAAGATAGGGGGAAAACACCACATGTTAGAGGATCCAAAACAATATAACTTCTATGTGAATATAAGCAAACATAACCCATTACGTTGTCTTCCTTGTCCAACGTCAACTAATTGACATAGAATATTTGATGGGGGCTCACAATCATAAAAGATGTCCAAGATAGTGTATTTATATGTGAGACCTCTCTTCCTTTATTACTTTTTCATGAATTGCAACAATGACCAATACTATGTTTGTCAACTTCCAACAAGTTTTATCAATTATACTTCTTTTATGTGAAGTCATCACTCCCCATGGGATTAGCATATGATCTTAATTTTTATTCTTTATTTATTTCTAAGATTGGATCATCAAAAGCAAAACACTCAATTCAAGCTACTCTTTATTATATAACTTTCACACACGATTACATAGATAGATAGATCACAAAGCAAGCACTCGAAACTAAATCACACAGAAACTTTATTCTTCTAAATCATGAAATAACTAAGGATCGAACTAAGATAGATAATGATGATGAAAAAGTGATGGTGATACGATACCGGGGCACCTCCCCCAAGCTTGGCACAAGCCTAGGGTGGTGCCCATACCCATATACTCAAATCTCCTTCTTGGGTGATTGTGGTGATGAAGTGGTGGGCTTGTCCTTCAAAATATTTAATAAGATATCCTTCAAACTCTGGACCTCCCGCAACAATTGTTGAATTGCGGCGGCGTTCTTTTGCACTTCAACCATAATATGTTTATTTTCAGGCCACCATTATCCCTTTCCTGCATCATTCTCACTTGGACGAGAAATATCCCAATTGGAAGGTATGTGCATGCGGGGAGTGTTCTCAACCCCATAATTGTGGACCAAATTATGAAAATTGTTCCGATGTAACCTGTATAAGGGTCTCCTAGGAGGAAGCCCTTCTTGTACCTCTGGACTCCCATGGCTTGTAGTGCTTCTCATGGCTTGATGCGGATTTGGAGTCGTGGAGATGCCGGCAAGGGTACCCCTCTCAGAAGCCGGAGGGTGGACCTCCAGCGAATCTCCATCATCATCTTCCATGGTAACCTCCTCCTCCTCTCTCCTGAGTTCCATCTGTAGCAACCAAGCATTGTCTCCCACGTTGTTGGAGGAAGCGGAAGACATAATGCATGGCCTCGAAAATCTGACAGGAAACAACCCGAAACAAGAACAGAGGAGAAGCTTGTGATACGGTGGTCAAAACACCCATGAGTATATATAATGAATTTTTCCCGTGCAAAACAAGTAATATGAAGAAAAACGGAGTCGGCAAAGTCCACGAGGGCGCCACAAGCCTGGTAGGCGCGCCCTGGGGGGGTAGAGCGCGCCCCCCAGGCTTGTCGCCTCCTCGTGCACTTTTCGGACTGTTTATTATTTTCCTAATTTTTAATATATTCCAAAACGGACAGAAAGTACTTTTATGGAAGTTTTGGAGTCGGTTTACTTACCGTACCACATACCTACCCCTTTTCAGGGTTCTGAAGCGTTCCGGAAGGTTTCCTCTATGTGCTCTTCCGGTGTAATTGTTTCAATAATATTAGTTTCAACATTAATGGGCATACCTGATATATAATGTTTAATTCTTTGCCCATTAACCACTCTCGGATTATTGCCTTCGGAGTTGTTTATTTTGATGGCCCCGGAATGATAAACTTCTTCGATGATGTATGGGCCTTCCCATTTAGAGAGAAGTTTTCCTGCAAAAAATCTTAAACGAGAATTGTATAATAGAACATGGTCACCTACATTAAACTCCCGTTTTTGAATTCTCTTATCATGCCATCTTTTAACTTTTTCTTTAAATAACTTGGCATTTTCATAAGCTTGGGTTCTCCATTCATCTAAAGAACTAATATCAAATAACCTCTTTTCACCGGCAAGTTTAAAATCATAGTTAAGTTCTTTAATTGCCCAATATGCTTTATGTTCTAACTCAAGAGGTAAATGACATGCTTTTCCATAAACCATTTTATATGGAGACATACCCATAGGATTTTTATAAGTAGTTCTGTAAGCCCATAATGCATCATCAAGTTTCTTAGACCAATTCTTTCTGGATCTATTAACGGTCTTTTGCAAAATTAATTTTATTTCTCTATTAGTTAATTCAACTTGACCACTAGACTGAGGATGATAAGGAGATGCAATTCTATGGTTAACATCATATTTAGCAAGCAATTTACGGAAAGCACCATGAATAAAATGTGAACCACCATCAGTCATTAAATATCTAGGGACTCCAAACCTCGAGAATATAACTTATTTAAGTATTTTAATGGAAGTGTTATGATCAGCACTACTGGTTGGAATAGCTTCTACCCACTTAGTAACATAATCAACAACAACTAGAATATGAGTATACCCATTGGATTTAGGAAAAGGTCCCATATAATCAAAACCCCAAACATCAAATGGTTCAATAACAAGTGAATAATTCATAGGCATTTCCTGACGTCTACCAACATTACCAATTCTTTGACATTCATCACAAGAAATGACAAACTTGCGTGCATCCTTGAAAAGAGTAGGCCAATAAAAACCAGATTGTAATACCTTGTGTGCGGTTGGGTCTCCCGCATGGTGTCCTCCATATGCCTCGGAGTGACACTTACGTAGGATTTGTTCATGTTCATGCTCAGGTACACAACGTCTAATAACACCATCTACTCCTTCTTTATATAAGTGTGGGTCATCCCAAAAGTAATGTCTTAAATCAAAGAAAAACTTGTTCGTTTGTTGGTATGTGAAACTAGGTGGTATATATTTAGCAACAATGTAATTAGCATAGTCTGCATACCAAGGAGTATTACGAGAAGCATTTATTATAGCTAATTGTTCATCAGGAAAGTCATCATTAATAGGAAGTGGGCCATCAAGAACATTTTCCATTCTAGACAAATTATCAGCTACGGGATTCTCAGCTCCCTTTCTATCAACAATATGCAAATCAAATTCTTGTAGCAAAAGAACCCATCTAATAAGTCTAGGTTTAGCATCTTTCTTTTCCATAAGATATTTAATAGCAGCATGATCAGTGTGAATAGTAACTTTGAAATCAACAATGTAAGATCTGAATTTATCACATGCAAATACAACTGCTAAAAATTGTTTCTCAGTAGTAGCATAATTTCTTTGAGCACTGTCTAGAGTTTTACTAGCATAATGGATAACATTTAATTTCTTATCAACTCTTTGTCCTAGAACAACACCTACAGCATAATCACTAGCATCACACATAATTTCAAAGGGTAAGTTCCAATCAGGTGGTTGAACAATAGGCGCAGAAATTAAGGCTTTCTTAAGTACTTCAAAAGCTTCTACGCAATCATCATCAAAAATAAATGGAACATCTTTTTGCAAGAGATTAGTAAGAGTCCTAGAGATTTTAGAGAAGTCTTTTATAAACCTTCTATAGAAACCAGCATGACCGAGGAAACTTCTTATACCTTTGATATATTTAGGACATGGCATTTTCTCAATAGCATCAACTTTAGCTTTATCAACTTCAATACCTCTTTCAGAAATTTTATGCCCAAGGACTATACCTTCATTCACCATAAAGTGGCACTTCTCCCAATTCAAGACAAGATTAGTTTCTTCACATCTCTGCAAAACTCGATCAAGGTTGCTCAAGCAATCATCAAAAGAAGTTCCGTAAACGGAGAAATCATCCATGAACACCTCAACAATCTTTTCACAAAAGTCAGAGAATATAGCAGTCATACATCTTTGAAAGGTAGCAGGTGCATTACATAAACCAAAAAGCATACGACGATAAGCATAAGTTCCAAAAGGACAAGCAAAGGTGGTTTTCTCTTGATCTTCAGGTGAAACAGGTATTTGAGAGAAACCAGAATAACCGTCTAGGAAGCAAAAGTGCGTATGCTTAGATAATCTTTCTAACATTTTATCAATAAAAGGCAAAGGGTAATGATCTTTCCTAGTAGCTTTATTTAATTTCCTGAAATCAATTACCATCCTATAACCAGTTACAATTCTTTGTGGAATAAATTCATTTTTATCATTAGGAACAACGGTAATACCTCCTTTCTTAGGAACACAATGAACATGACTTACCCATCTACTATCAGCTATGGGATAAATTATACCTGCCTCCAGAAGATTTAATATTTTAGTTCTTACCACATCCTTCATTCTAGGGTTCAGCCTTCTTTGATGGTCAACAACAGGTTTAGCATCTGGCTCCATATGAATTTTATGCTGACATAAAGTGGGACTAATGCCCTTAAGATCATCAAGAGTATATCCAATAGCAGCACGGTGCTTCTTCAGAGTTTTAAGTAATCTCTTTTCTTCATGCTCTAAAAGGTTAGCACTAATAATAACAAGATATATCTTCTTTTCATCAAGGCAAGCATATTTAAGAGTATCAGGTAATTGCTTTAATTCAAACACAGGGTCACCCTTGGGTGGAAGTGGATCTCCCGAGGTTTCAATAGGCAAATTATGTTTAAGGATAGGTGCTTGTTTAAAGAACAACTCATCTATTTTATTTCTTTCATTCATATGCATATCATCTCATGGTCTAGAAAATATTGCTCTAAAGGATTAGTAGGAGGCACAGCAATAGAAGCAAGACCAATAATTTCATCTTTACTAGGTAATTCTTTATCATGAGGTTGTCTACAAAACTTAGAGAAATTAAACTCATGAGACATCTCACCAAAATTAACACTGACAATTTCTTTAGTGCAATCGATCTCGGAATTAACAGTATTCAAGAAAGGTCTACCAAATATAATGGGACAAAAATCATCTTGTGGTGATCCAAGAACAAGAAAATCAGTAGGATATTTGATCTTACCACACAAGACTTCAACATCTCTAACAATCCCAAGTGGTGAAATAGTATCTCTATTCGCAAGCTTAATAGTAACATCAATATCTTCAATCTCAACAGGTGCAATATCATTCATGACTTCTTGATAGAGAGTAAACGAAATAGCACTCACACTAACACCAATATCACATAAACCATGATAGCAATGTTCTCCAATTTTAACAGAAATAACAGGCATGCCAATTACTGGTTTGTTTTTATCTTTAGTGTCTGGCTTAGCAATTCTAGTTGCTTCATCACAGAAATATATGACATGTCCATCAATATTATCAACCAAAAGATCTTTAACCATTGCAATATTAGGTTCAACTTTAATTTGTTCAGAAGGTCTAGGTGCTCTAATATTACTCTTATTAACCACAGTTGAAGCTTTAGCATGTTCCTTAATCCTAACAGGGAAAGGAGGTTTCTCAATATAAGCAGTAGGCACAATTGGATCAACATGGTAAACAATTGTTTCTTCTTTAACACTAACAGGTTCTTCATTCAATTCAATAGGTGGATGATATTTAAACCATTTCTCGTTAGGGAGATCAACATGATCAGCAAAATATTCACAAAAGGTAGCTACTATCTCAGAGCAAGTTCATATTTAGTACTAAACTTATGAAAAGCATCAGTTTTCATAAAAGATTTAACATAATCAAACTCAAGATTTATACCTGACTCATAACCTTTGTCGATTTCCCAATCTTCAGAGTTACGTTTAATTCTTTCCAGAAGATCCCATCTAAATTCAATAGTTCTCTTCATAAAGGAACCAGCAGAAGAAGTATCGAGCATGGATTGATCATTTTGAGAAAGCCGAGCATAAAAGTTTTGAAGAATTATTTCTCTTGAGAGCTCATGATTGGGGCATGTGTGCAACATATACTTAAGCCTCCCCCAAGCTTGAGTGATACTTTCTCCTTCACGAGGCCAAAAATGATATATATAATTCCGATCACGATGAACCAAATGCATAGGATAAAATTTCTGGTGGAATTCCAGCTTTAACCGGTTCCAGTCCCATATTTTAGTATCATCACATAGCCTATACCATGTCAATGCCTTTCCCTCCAAAGATAAAGGGAATACTTTCTTCTTAACTCCATCTCCGGATAGACCTGCAAGCTTAAACAATCCACAAATTTCATCCACATAGATTAAGTGCATATCAGGATGTACCATTCCATCTCCTGCATAAGGATTAGCTAGCAGTTTCTCCACCATACCCGAAGGAATTTCATAATAAATATTTTCAGTAGGTTCAATAGGTTGAGGAGCAACTCTCAATGCTTCCGGTCGAGGTGAAGATACCCCGAACATGCCCCTCAAAGGGTTACTTTCCACAGTGACAAGTGACAGTAAATTTCAGCACGTAATATAAATGTTTCCTTACCAAATTCCACTCACCAAAGGCGCTTCACTCCCCGGCAACGGCGCCAAAAAAGAGTCTTGATGACCCACAAGTATAGGGGATCAATCATAGTCCTTTCGATAAGTAAGAGTGTTGAACCCAACGAGGAGCAGAAGGAAATGACAAGCGGTTTTCAGCAAGGTATTCTCTGCAAGTACTGAAAGTAGCGGTAACAGATAGTTTTGATAGCAAGATAATTTGTAACAAGTAACTAGTAACAAGTATAATAAAGTGCAGCAAGGTGGCCCAATCATTTTTATAGCAAAGGACAAGCCGGAACGAACTCGTATAATAAGCAAAGCGTTCTCGAGGACACATGGGAATTTCATCTAGTCACTTTCATCATGTTTGTTTGATTCCCGTTCGCTACTTTGATAATTTCATATGTGGGTGGATCGGTGCTTGGGTGCTGTTCTTACTTGAACAAGCCTCCCACTTATGATTACCCCCTCTCACAAGCATCCACAACTACGAAAGAAGAATTAAGATAACTCTAACCATAGCATGAAACATATGGATCCAAATCAGCCCCTTACGGAATAGCGCATAAACTAGGGTTTAAGCTTCTGTCACTCTAGCAACCCATCATCTAATCACTACTCCACAATGCCTTCCCTTAGCCCCAAAGATGGTGAAGTGTCATGTAGTCGACGTTCACACGACACCACTAGAGGAAGCAACAACATACATATCATCAAAATAACGAACGAATACCAAATTCACATGATTACTTATGACAAAACTTCTCCCATGTCCTCAAGAACAAAAGTAACTACTCACAAATCATATTCATATTCAAGATCAGAGGGGTATTGAATAGCATTAAGGATCTGAACATATAATCTTCCACCAAATAAACCAACTAGCATCAACTACAAGATGTAATCAACACTACTAGCAACCCACAGGTACCAATCTGAGGTTTTGAGACAAAGATTGAATACAAGAGATGAACGAGGGTTTGAGATGAGATGGTGCTGGTGAAGATGTTGATGAAGATTGGTCCTCCCATGGTGAGAGGATCGTTGGTGATGTCGATGGCTTTGATTTCCCCCTCCCGGAGGGAAGTATCCCCGGCGGAATCGCTCCGCCGGAGAGCAAAATAGATCCTGCCCAAGTTCCGCCTCGAGACGGCGACGCTTCATCCCGAAAGTCTTTTCTTGATTTTTATTCTAGGGCAAATGGCTTCATATAGTAGAAGGAGGGGGCCAGAGGCCTGACAGGGGCCCCACAAGCCAGGGGGGCGCGCCCAGGGGGGTAGGCCGCGCCCCCCAGGCTTGTGGCTTCCTGGTGGGTCCCCTTCTGTTGATTCTTTCACCAGTATTTTTTATATATTCCAAAATAATTCTCCGTAAATTTTCAAGTCATTTGGGGTTGTGCAGAATAGCTATCTTTGTTTCACCCCTTTCAGGTCCAGAATTCCAGCTGCCGGCATTCTCCCTCTTCATGTAAATATTGCAAAATAAGAGAGAAAAGGCATAAGAATTGTACCATAAAGTGAAATAATGATCAAAAATATAATAATTATTAGTAGGAAATCATGATGCAAATTGGACGTATCATCAAGCGCGAGAAAAAGTTGGAGGGTCTGACCAGTCTATGTACCGCCTAGGGAGAGAGCGTGGTTATTATTTCTGATTTGATAGATTCATGAAATGAGATGACCAGTCATAATGTGCATAGCACACCACTCTGACAACACGTACAACGTCTACTAATTTGGCTGCTAACCGTCCGTTTGACATGCCTGGTGATTTCGCGTAACTGTGATGTCAGACAGGCACGTTTTCCAGCCATGTTGGACAGTCCTTTACATTCTGGTAAACATGGTTCAAACGCTGAATGTATACTTCTCACCACAATTACAATGGTAGCACATGGTCCACATAACTTATTGAAAGCATAACATAACTTCAAAGTCAGCGTACGTGGGTATGGAGTACCTAACGCCAGTCTCCTATGTTACGCAGAGATGGCACCAGCCAGACCGGGTGGTCATGCCCTTCTTCTTCGCAGCTCTTCAGGTGCACGCCTAGAGTAGGAGGTCCGTCTATGCTGTACCGGCACAACTCTGGGAGGCGATGTTCCGCAGTCCTGCTGCGGCTACGAGATGTGAAAACACACCCTCGCTTCAGGACTGGGAGGCCATTTTCATCATGATCCAAACGAGGCATCTCTATCATCAGCGGATAGCTATGTCCAATGAACATAGATCGCGGACCCATGTACCAAAAGTGGTGCCACCGTGCACCTTCGAGATCTCCATCCAATCCTTTGATGCGTAGCACCCGGCAAATAAGTGTTGCGTACGAACGGACGGTTCAATCTTCATGCTGAAACTCTGCCTCTTGTGCTGTTACGAACCCGCCCATAAACACAAGAAACAGACTGTTGGGGTGCTCGTCCGTGTCGGGCACGAGGTTCTGGAAGAGGTACATGTCCGATGCTCAAAACTGGAGGAGGCCGGATGGACCTCGGTGGAGCATGTGTGCCTAAATTTGACGACAGATTAGTATTAGTACTTAGTTCATGAAAGAAATCATATGCGGAACAGATATGATCGGTCGAGGCACTGGTTATGGTGCACTAACCGTATGTTGTAGGATCCCACACAAAGCAGGTTCCGCCAGTGGTGACCGCGCATACTCGGCCGGCATGGTAGACGGCATATTCGTAGTAGTCAGGAGCCAAAGTGGCAGGAGACATGAGTTTCCAACTTGACGCGGCTGGATTGTCCCCCGTGTTAAGGGAGATAGCGATGTTAAATACCACGATGACGATGTAGTCTCTGTACTCATAAATTCTAGAAGGTGGTTCCGCAATCGCAACCTTGAGTAGCTTTGCAGTTGCGTTGTTGTAGCTAAATAAGTGACGACCTGGTAGGTTGAGTGCTTGGAATCCTTGGGCCGATATCGACGGCAGATGATGTTCATGGCGCTGTACACGTTGTGCAAGTGCATTTCGCCATGAGCATTGATTAATGCTAACCAGTCATCGTTCGCACCAAGACGGTACTTCATTAAATCCATAAGAAAATGAACGGATTAACTATTTTCATCAAAGCCATAAGAAATGAACCAATTTACTAATTCATTCTGGTCCATGAGAAAATTTACCGAATAACTCCTTCATCATAATCCATAAGACATGAACCAATTAACCAATTCATCAAATCCATAAGAAATGAACCAATTTACTAATTCATTCTGGTCCATGAGAAAATTTACCGATTAACTACTTCATCATAATCCATAAGACATGAACCAATTAACCACTTCATCAAATCCATGAAAAAAATTAATCAACTAACTACTTTCATCAAATCCGTAAGTAGTTAACCAATTAAAGAAGACGAGTCCTGTGAGTGCGAGCATCGTACCTGTGGCGTGGAAGCATTAGCACTAGGAAGGTCGTCAAGAATCGTGGCCATCATCGGGGGGGGATTCCATCGGACTCAGCATACATCGTCGTCCACGCTGGGCCGGGCCTTTCACAGAGGACAGGTCATCCTCCAGGACGGTGGGCATGTCCAGCACCTTGGCCACCGCCGGAGAAACTCTAGGTAGGGACGGCACGAGGCTGCCGTCAGAGCCAACAACTCCAATGCACAGCAGTATGTCAACGCGCGATAGAGTGTCGCATAGGGTATCGTCCTGCATCGCCCTCAAGCCTGTGAGTGGTGTATACGTGCGTGCTTCACCACGGGGCGGAGGCGGCTGGGCTGCCATGGCCTGGATGTGAACCAAATTAAAGGGGATACTACGAGTTGGTAGTGGATTGAGTCTAGGGTTGTTGGCGGTGAGGAAGTGCATTTAGTTTCATGTGCCAGTTAGTTCCATCTTGTCTGAACTGTTAGATACTCTGACGACTACATGCCGCCAGAGCATTGGGCGTGTTACGTGCGGGGTAGAGGCACATAGGGAAAAGCTCTGACCGATATGTCCCACTTACAGAATAACAGTCGAAACAGTGGCTCATCGTTTGGACTGCCGTCCTCCACGTCATGCCTGTTGGGGATATAACCCCACGGTATGACCCGCCCATTCAGGGCCGGGTTATCCAATGACACCCAGGAGAGTAGCAGCGACGATCAAGACGTCAAGGCCCGTCAGGATGACTCATAAAGTGAGCCGGCTGATAGCCTAGCACTTGAAGTGGCGGCTTAAAGGATAAAGGTCTCAACATTCAAAGATCAGGAGGCCCATACGGCGACTCATAAAGCAGGCCGGTTTAGGGCCCAATACTGGAGGCGGCGGCTCATCCAAGGACGTGATATTGTTTTTCCTTTCTTGAGGAGGACGATGAATAGGAAATAGATGAGATCACGGGTCATGTTTCAACCCGGACTCTGTTGTAAACCCAGGGCCTCGACCTATATATAAAGGCGAGTCCCTGAGGCAGAAAGGACCAAGTTACAAGCTCTCGAGTACTAGGTTAGCCAAGTCGCACCCTTGTAATCGAGATCATCATCAATATTAATCAAGCAGGATGTAGGCTTTTACCTCCACCGTGAGGGGCCGAACCTGGGTAAACTCGCGTCTCTCGATTCCGACCAACCCCTTCAAGCTTCCACCTAGCTGCGATGGCCTCACCACTAAGTCCTTTCACGAGGACATCTGCCGTGACAAAACCATGACAGTTGGCGCCCACCGTGGGGCCACGCACGGTGGTTTGTGTTCTTGGAGGGATCTTTCTCAGGGATCGAGAAGCTCGCAATTGGCCGGATTCAGATTTCGATTGGTCCGATCTTCATCAACAATGGTGGCAACCCGCCGTATCAACACCCGGCTCACAACACCGCAGCAATTCATCAGGTCATTCTGAATATACATCTGCTCAGCTGCCCGTCCGCGCCGGCTCACAACACCGCGGCCGACTCGCTCGCCCCCGCCGGCTCACAATACTGCGGCCAACTCGCGCGCCCCCGCCGGTTTACAATACCGCGGCCGACTCGCACGTTCATTCAACAAAAATACCAGGTGCTATTCGCCCTATCTGTTTTTCAGTATATGTTAATTCATCCGAGAACAATTACTCTGCCCTGTAATGTTTTTACGCAGGACAATTATTCATCACAAAGGTGGCGTTATGCCGCTGTTACAGAGCGCGCACCAGCATCATTTTACACTGGCGTTCGTTCGTGCCGCGCTGCTCGACGGACACGCATATAAGCCGCCGCTTCCGCGATCCAGTCTACATTAACACACCAGGCGACTCCCTCGTCCGCGCCGGCTTACAACGCCACGGCTGACTCGCGCGCCCGCGCCGGTTTACAACGCCGCGGCCGACCTGCGCGCCTGCGCTGGCCTATAACACCGCGGCCGATTCTCTCGTCCGCCCCGGCTTGCAATGCCGCGGCCGACTCTCCCGTCCACGCTGGCTTACGATGCCACAGCCGACTCCCACGTCTTCATTAACACGCCAGGGCCACGCCCGCCCGTATGAGCAGCTTAACGGACGCATGCAGGTCGCCATCCCTGCAGCCCGGTCTACTCCAACAACTCTAAAGCAAATAAAAACATATTATCAGCCTTCGCCTGCACCGGATGGCTCAATGGACAGGCGCACAAGTTGCCGCCGCTGCGTTTTGGTTAAATTCGACAAACAGCCGGGACAAACCAGCGGCCGGATTACTGACATGACTTATACGGGGTCATCTATGACCCGCCACGGCCGACCTCAACCTTCCGCGGATTCACATCGCATTATCAACGCCAATGACATACAACAAGCGTCGCGAAGATCATCAACTTGCCACACGCGTCTGGCTTCAATAAATTTCAGCTATCAGCTGTCAACTATATGTCGGTTTATCTTACGGCCAAGAATGAAGAATATCAAGCCAACTCCTCGAGTTGACTTAAGACTCGGGGGCTACACAGACATAACTCGGCAGATTGGCCGGCTTCACAAATTCAAGAATCCCGGGTCATTGCAGGGAAGACAACCCGGACCCGGGGGCTGCTACCATACTGGCAAAAAAACAAAGGTTGCCAAAGAGAGCTAGCTGCCACGATGCGCAGTTCAAACATAAGTATCCTGCCATATTGGCAAGACATAAAAAAAAGGAGGGGGGTTACCAAAGAAGACTAGCCGCCATGATGCGCAGTCTAAACATGGATATCCTGCTCAAATTATGGTCAGTGGAATCAAGCCGGCTTATCTGGAACCCAGATGTTTTGCAGTAGTAGCATTGTCTCCTGTATATCCTATGCAGAGCTTTTCCATGATCATATGGTCACTTGGGGGCTTCCGACTCACCGAGTTTAGCTATCTCACCCTCTTGACCCGGCAAATAACGCCACATTATCTTGGTTAAACCTGCCTGTCTACTTGATGCTACTCCGATTAGGTGACCCGGTGTACTCTTGACAAGTCAATCATCTCTATGACCCTAAACTTGTCTTGGTTAAAACATCAGGATATGTCACGTGAGAGCCGGCTTACAGAGAGCGAGGATAAACCATGGGCTATCACGCCAGCTTCATTGAAGCAAGACTCGAGCCTCGAAAGCCGGTCTATATTGTCATGCCTCGAAAGCCGACTTAACATTGATATCTATTCATGATTTCTGTTCTTTTACAGGGGCTATCTTTGTTTCCTTTGGGCCATGAGTCGCCGGATCATGGACAAACCGGTTTAAAAAAAAGACAGATGCATATCGACCATGAGTCACACAAAAATCATAGCAGTTTATTTCAGACTGGTATTAAACACAAGCCGGACAGCTATTAAGCGCCCCGGGTTATTCTAAGCCTGTTTTATGCAGAGAAGGATAAATTTTTGATGGTTCATACACATACATCATCATACATTCCATCATCATACAATGCATCATTTATACATATCTATATTTGTTTATGTCGCAGGAGCCGGTTCTCAAACCGGGTTACATTGTGACTCCACAGGAACAAACGAATCTTGGATAGCCAAAATGGCTGGATCTTCATCATGGTTTATCATAACCAGTATTAAATGATTGAGATATCAATTCTTCTAAAATTCCTGGGTTACAGATCCAGCCGAGTCACATATAATACTTGGTCATTTAATTGACCGGGTTTTGGGTTATTCAACATGTGCTTTGTAGAAGACTACATCACTAATGGATTTTTTCACACATATTTGCCGGGTTGTACTGCAACCACGGCCAAGGATTTCTTTCATCGCACAAGCATTATCAGTTCACAGGCAGAATATTAAAGTGCTTGATGGCATTGGCGGACTATGCAGTTTCACGCTAAAAAATTATTACAAGCCATGATTGGGCTATTTTCTATCATGTTTTTCACAGCAAATTCAAGATTGCGGAGTGATTGATGGTTGAGACCCGGCAGCTGGATCTGCCGGATTAACATTGGTTTGTTCTCCTTCTGCGTCAATTGCCGCCGGGTTATCATTTGCCGGGTCACCAGGATTTATTTGGTGAGTTGATAATACAAGAGAGTATACTATGCGGCCAGGCAACCCGGTTCTTGGAGGCTACAGTTGATCTGATTTTACTCTACAATGGAAGGAAAAGTCCCGAGTCGCCGCAGGCAATCAACCCGGCACTTGGGGGCTACATTATTCAAGTTTCTGAAGTCCCGAGTCGCCGCAGGCACACGACCCGGCACTTGGGGGCTACATTATTTAAATCAAGATTACATCAAGAATGAAAGTCCCATGTCGCTGCAAGCATGCACCACGGCACTTGGGGGCTAATGCAAGTCGCTTTTCAAATCATTACATTATCAGAAGACCCGGCTTTCCCAAGGAGATGAGCCGGCCCTTGCGGGCTACAGGTTGTTTTCTATTTAAGTGTTGATTCAAGGAAGAACCGGCTCATAATTTTCATAATGACCTAGCCTTTGGGGGCTATAGGTCGCTCTTTATTCAAGTATGGATTCAAGGAAGAACCGGCTCATCATTTTCACAATGACCTGGTCCTTTGGGGCTACAGTCCGTTTTCCATCATTTTCTAAGTCCCAGCCCAGTACTATCTTACTGAGCCGGCCCTTGGGGGCTACACTATTTACAGCTATATATCTACAACATTGAAGATTAAGTTCAAGTCCCAAGTTGCTGCAGACAAGACAACCCGACACTTGGGGGCTACACTGGCTGAAGTTTTATGAGCACAAGCCAATTACAAGTCCCAGGTTGCTGAAGGCAAGACAACCCGGCACTTGGGGGCTACAGCGTTCAGTTGTTTGAACAGATCATAAGGTCCAAATTGAAGACCCGGCGCATCACATAATGATGAGCCGGCCCTTGGGGGCTACACATGTGAAATACAAAACATTCAGTTTATGATTGGCGACTCAGATGAACAACCTGGATTTCTCCGAAGTTGCATTGAAGCAAGTCTTAAGCTATCACTACGTTCCCCTCTTAAGACTTGGGGGCTACAGTTGATATATATATTGGAGTTGAAAGAAAATTCAGATTGACCCGGGCTGGGAAAGCCCGGCCTGGGAGGACCGTCCTATAAGGACTTGCTTGAAGAACCCAGGAAGACCAATTACATGACCCGGTGTCCGCAAACAATTATGACCTGGTATCATCAATCGTTATTACCCGGCAATTTCGACAATCGCAACTCGACAAGCTCTACATCCTCAAGCCGGCTGAACAAGTTGATTTTGAAGCTGGCCCATAACGAAGAGACCCGGACTTTCCAGGAAGGATTCCATTGAATAAAGCGCCTGGATTTTTTGCATTGACAAAGTTTGACGTATCTGCTAAAAAATATTTGTTATGAGATCATCGACACATATCAAGGCGGCTGAGATGATATCACGATATGGAATGACTCAATAAAAGCTAAAAGTGTGAAAAAATTGCACGACCCGGCAAAGATTGACTCGGGCGGGTGTTTCCACGGAAGGAAATGACAAGGACTGAAGGATGAACAGATACCGGCTCAGAAGAACCCTCGACCCGGCGCACGACCTGTCAAATTTGTTCTTGTTTTATTTTTCAGGATAAAGTTTAACATGGATAAATCCAAATTAAACTGGGGGCTAATGTTGGGGATATAACCCCACGGTATGACCCGCCCGTTCAGGGCCGGGTTATCCAATGACACCCAGGAGAGTAGCAGCGACGATCAAGACGTCAAGGCCCGTCAGGACGACTCATAAAGTGAGCCGGCTCATAGCCTAGCACTTGAAGTGGCGGCTTAAAGGATAAAGGTCGCAGCATTCAAAGATTAGGAGGCCCATACGGCGACTCATAAAGCAGGCCGGTTTAGGGCCCAATACTGGAGGCGGCGGCTCATCCAAGGACGTGATATTGTTTTTCCTTTCTTGAGGAGGACGATGAATAGGAAATAGATGAGATCACGGGTCATGTTTCAACCCGGACTCTGTTGTAAACCCAGGGCCTCGACCTGTATATAAAGGCGAGTCCCTGAGGCAGAAAGGACCAAGTTACAAGCTCTCGAGTACTAGGTTAGCCAAGTCGCACCCTTGTAATCAAGATCATCATCAATATTAATCAAGCAGGATGTAGGCTTTTACCTCCACCGTGAGGGGCCGAACCTGGGTAAACTCGCGTCTCTCAATTCCGACCAACCCCTTCAAGCTTCCACCTAGCTGCGATGGCCTCACCACTAAGTCCTTTCACGAGGACATCTGCCATGACAAAACCACGACAATGCTCGTCAGCCGTTAACTGTTCCCGACCATGAATCAAAAATTGGTCCTCCTCCTCATCCTCCTCATCGTCGTCGTTTGCATCAGAGTCTGGTATTTCAAACCTTCCGGATGCATGGAGAGCTCTTTTAAGCCTTAACGTCGCTCTCTGCGTTGCAAATTCACACTTGCGTTAGTTCTACAACAAGCAAGGAACTAAAAAGAGGCTAACAGAGCGAGTTTTTCATGAGACCTTCAAGGCTTTGATGTGCACATGAATAGGTGTTTCCGCTGGTTGTTTCTTAAGGTCACGGAACAGTAGTAGTGATCGATAACAAGCCTCCTCCTTGCGATTCAGATTTACTTAGTCAGGCAAACGATGACGATTTCGTGAAACAAAAAGGGTTACAGCTCACTTTCCAGTTTGGCCATCAAGGCATGAATGTCCACCTGAGATCCCTTGACGACGCCGCGGTGTCGATGATGGTGATCCTCCACCTCAGTCTCCGTGCCGTCTGCCAGATCGATAGACGGCCTTCCAACGTGAAGCTTCAAACAACTAGACCTGGCTAGCCACCTTAGGTAGTCTCTGAATGCATCCGGGTCATGCGGTCCGGCAGGCAAACTATCCCTCACCTGCATCCACTCATTTATGTAAGACAGGTGCAGCGTGGCCCAGTTCTGCTGACCCTTCCTCTTCCTTCTGTTGGTCCTGCGACAAAACAAGAGGAATGGGGATAATCAGCTATGAAAGGAAAGGCAATGTACATAGAGGACATGTTGAGAGATTGAGTGATGCATTGCGTACGCATGGAGCTCTCGGTTAGTACACGAGATTGCGGTCGGGATTTCCTGGTACCGTCCGAACTGCCGGCAGACCCTTTCAGGCTTATAGTGCTCCACTATAAAGAAGCATATCAGAGCACACTTCGAAGGCCACACATGCTGCCCTTCGTAGCACATTGGGTCCAGCGTCAGATGCTCCTCGTCAAGACGGTCATACGGCATCCAGTCCACCTGCAAATGAACATGTAGGGGCGTCAAGGTCCTGCTACTAAGGGATGAGAAACAAGCGTCGCACTTAGCCGCACTTACCTGTGTGTGAGCTAGCACGTCCAGATGCCTGTTGTTCACCTGGTAAGACAGCTGCGCATTGCCGATGAGATTCTTTGCACGTAGATAAACTTCAGAGTAAGTCAGGCCGACACCGTGCTGCACGTACAAAGACAGATCGTGTTTTTCTGCCGGCACGGGTCTGCACATGGGGACATGAGCCCACGTCCACACTTGCAACAGGATCATGCATCCTTCGATGTTGGACTTGTACTTTGAACGGCGGCATGCCTCACATAGCTGATGATACAGCCAGGCAAGGGCAGCGGATCCCCAGCTGAACTGCCCAGCTTGCTGCCAATCACTCAGAAGCTGCAGCCAGATCCAGGAGGCGTGGTCTCCAGTACCGTCAGTGAATACCATGCCCCCCAGGACGTAGAGCGCGTACGCCCTAGCGAACCTCTGGACGACCTTGTCAGAAGCGTCTGTAGGTGGGCCTTTCCCGAAGTTTGCTTCCAGCCATACGAAGGAGACGCCGGTCTTCACCCGCTTCGTTTTGTTCTTCAACTCGTTTGACACACCGTCTTCCACGTCCTCTTCCACCTTCATCTTCCTCGCCAGCTTCTTCTTCCAACCTGGTGGAAACAAGTCATGCTTCACACCAAGTTTGGACTCAACCCGTGCCTTCCACATGGCTGGATCAGTGATTCCGGTCACGGGTTTGCCGGTGACTGGTAGTCCAGTTATGAGGTTCACATCCTGCAGTGTGATGATCATCTCCCCGCACGACAAGTGGAAAAGTGTGAGTCTCGGGCCTCCAACGGTCCACCATGCATGATAGCAGACTGCCATTGAATACAGGCATGCCTCTGCGTAGCATTGTGATGAAGGGCAGCAACCGTGCTTGTCGAAAATACTATGTGTACCGGTCGTCGTAGGACATGTTCTCGATGTCGTGGGACCGGATATGAAGTGGTGTCAGATGCTGTTGTCGTGATGGCAATGAAAGATGTTAGGCACCATTAAAATCTTGCCTGAACGAGTTGCGCGTAATGATGCACACAAGGAGACGGGTACCTGTCCTTCCGAGATTCTACGAGCGCGATGTGAGTGATCGTAAAAGCTGTCCAAAACCATGTCCATGTAATCTTCGGGGTTAGGAGGTGGGAGCTCCGGTGGACCTTCAGCTTGGGGCGACATCCTGGTTTCAACAAACGGAAGAGCGTGTTAGCGCAGCAAAAGATATGCAATTCAGTCAGGAAATAACAGGGGCACAACAAAACGACCTCTTATTATTTTCACACTGCCCACTCTACACGTGGCTCGACCTCCGCTGTACGCGAACCTCCCCTACGCAGAGTCCCTCTGGGGACGCCTTTAGCTACGGTGGCCGTGCGCATGTTGCCCGATGCTTGGGCGGACGAACCCTCCGCCAAGGCACCTCGCTCCCTGGCGGCTTCGGCCTTCCTCATCTCGCAGGTGAACTTCTTGCTATTGACGTGTCCGATCTTACGACCGATGGTGCAGCGGTTCTTCGTGCGCGTCTCATACGAGAAGGCGTCGTACTTATTACTCTTACGCTTCATCTTGTCCATCTCCATCTTGAACCGCTTCGTCCGCCGACGTCCACGTGCCGTGATGACAAGAGCAGGGTCGGGACGGAACTCGTCGCCGGTGTATGTCGGCCACCTAGCAGGGTCTAGGTATGGCTTGAACCTCGTGGAACAGGTACGCTCCATGGCCTCTATGTCGTAATATGGGGAGACCAAATTATACCAATTCAAAGACCGCTGCCTGCAAGCCACCATCAGATGCGAGCAGGGCTCATGGTAAACCAGCTTCCTATGGCAGCTGCAGGTAGCGTTGGCAAGGTTCACCTCATGAATCCGACCGCCCCATGGTTCCCCGGTGTTGTTCTGACCGCCCGCTGATACGTCCCAAATGTATCTACTTTTACAAACACTTTTGCTCTAGTTTGGACTCTAATTTGCATGATTTTAATGGAACTAACCCGGACTGACACTGTTTTCAGTAGAATTGCCATGGTGTTGTTTTTGCGCAGAAATAAAAGTTCTCGGATGGACCTGAAAATTTACGGAGAATTATTTTAGAATATATAAAAAATACTGGCGCAAAGATCTACCAGTGGGTGATACGTCTCCAACGTATCGATAATTTATGAAGTATTCATGCCATGTTTATAACAATTCTATATGGTTTTGGTATGATTTGATTAGAACTAACCCGGACTGACGCTGTTTTCAGCAGAATTGCCATGGTGTTGTTTGTTGTGCAGAAATAAAAGTTCTTGGAATTGGATGAAACTTTTTGGAGATTTTTTATGGAATAAATAAAAAATACTGGAACCAAGACCCACTGGAGGGGGGCCACCTAGTGCCCACGAGGCACCAAGGCGCGCCACCACCCCAGGCGCGCCCTGGTACCTCGTGGGGCCCACGTGGCTCCGTCTGACCTAATTCCAATGCTAAAAAATCCTATAAATAGAGAAACCCCCAGAAATAACCCTAGAACTTCGACTCCGCCACCGCAAGCATCTGTACCTCCATTTTCTCATCTACAGCCCTTTTCCGGCACCCTGCCGGAAGGGGGAATCATCACCGGAGGCCATCTTCATCATCCCGACGGTCCCCATCATGAGGAGGGAGTAGTTCACCCTCGGGGCTGAGGGTATGTACTAGTAGCTATGTGTTTGATCTATCTCTCTCTCGTGTTCTTGATATGGCACGATCTTGATGTATCACGAGCTTTGTTAATATAGTTGGATCATATGGTGTTTCTTCCCTCTCAATCTTTGTTGTGATGAATCGAATCTTTTCCCTTTGAGGTTTCGTTATCGTCGAATTGAATATTTCAGATTTGAGAACACTTGATGTATGTCTTGCATATGAATACCCGTGGTGACAATGGGGTATTCTATTGGTTTACTTGATGTATGTTTTGGTGATCAACTCGCGGATTCCCGTGACCTTGGGGTGATCTAGGCATAGGGGTTGGTTGCACGTTTTCATTATCTTTTCACCGATAAGAAACTTTGGGGTACTCTTTGAAGTTCTTTGTGTGGATTGAATATTATGATTATGAAGTTGTTTGATGCATATCGAATAATCAACTCACGGATACTTGTGGTGACATTGGAGTATCTAGGTGACATTAGAGTTGGTTGATGCGTATCATATGGTGTTATTTTAGTACGAACTCTAGAGCTATTTGTGACACTTATAGGAATGGCTTAATAGATCGATCGGAAAGGATAACTTTGAGGTGGTTTCGTACCCTACAACAATTTCTATCTTATGTTCTCCGCTAATAGGAACTTTGGAGTGATTCTTTATCGCATGTTGAGGGATTGTTATATGATCCAATTATATTAGCATTGTTGAGAGATTGCACTAGTGAAAGTATGAACCCTAGGCCTTGTTTTTAAGCATTGCAATACAATTTGTGCTCACTTTTGTTACTTGCTACCTTGCTGTTTTTATATTTTCAGATTACAAAAACCTATATCTACTATCCATACTACACTTTTATCACCATCTCTTCGCCAAACTAGTGCACCTATACAATTTACCATTGTATTGGGTGTGTTGGGGACACAAGAGATTTCTTGTATTTGGTTGCAGGGTTGTTTGAGAGATACCATCTTCAACCTACGCCTCCCACGGATTGATAAACCTTAGGTCATCCACTTGAGGGAAAATTGCTACTGTCCTACAAAACTCTGCGCTTGGAGGCCCAACGCGAGTCTACAAGAATAAGTTGTGTAGTAGACATCAGTGGGCCCCTGGCAGCTCCGTTTGACCTAACTCCAACGCTATAAGTACCTATTCATGGAGAAAAAAATCAGGGAGAAAGTGTTGGGGAACGTTGCATGGAAAACAAAAAAATTTCTACGCACACGCAAGATCTATCCATGGAGATGCATAGCTATGAGAGGGGGAGTGTGTCTACGTACCCTCGTAGACCGTAAGCGGAAGCGTTAGAACAACGCGGTTGATGTCGTCGAACAACTTCACGATCCAACCGACCGAGCACCGAACGTACGGCACCTCCGCGTTCAGCACACGTTCAGCTCGGTGACGTCCTCGACTTCTTGATCCAGCAAGACGGCGAGGTAGTGGATGAGTTCCGGCAGCACGACGGCGTGGTGATGGTGATGGTGATGCTATCTCCGCAGGGATTCGCCCAAGCACTGCGAAACTATGACCGAGGGACGGAACTGTGGAGGGTGGCGCCGCACACGGCTAAGACAATGTTGTATATCCTTTGGGGCGCCCCCTCTCCTCTATTTATATATGTGTAGGGGCTTGGAGTAGAAGGAATAGTGCCACATGAACAGTAACCGTGAATAGTACACACATGGACTTGGACTCCAAAGTCCAATCCTATTCCTACTAGGACTCTCCCTTTTTTCCTTCCCTAGCTGCGTGGGCTTTTGAGGACTTGGTGTGCCTGGCCCAATAAGGCCAGGGCGCCTCCCCTTAGCCCATGCCAGCCCTTGGGACGTGGTGGACCCACTTGTGGACTTCTGGACTCCTCCGGAATCCTCCGAAACCTTCTGGAAGCTTCCCAGTACAATACCGAAAAAACTGCACCTTTTTCCGGAACCCAAAATATGACTTCCCATATATAAATCTTTACCTCTCGACCATTCCGAGACTCCTCGTGACGTCCGGGATCTCATCCGGGACTCCGAACAATATTCGGTTACCAATTCACATAACTCATATAACACTATATCGTCAACGAACGTTAAGCGTGCGGACCCTACGGGTTCGGGAATGATGTAGACATGACTGAGACGCCTCTACGGTCAATAACCAATAGCGGAACCTGGATGCTCATATTGGTTCCTACATATTCCACGAAGATCTTATCGGTCGAACTGCAATGACAACATACGTAATTCCCTTTGTCCGTCGGTATGTTACTTGCCCGAGATTCGATCGTCGGTATCTCCATGCCTAGTTCAATCTCATTACCGGCAAGTCTCTTTACTCGTTTCGTAATACATCATCCCGTAACTAACTCCTTAGTCACTTTGCTTCAAGCTTCTTATGATGTGCATTACCGAGAGGGCCCAGAGATACCTCTCCGAAACACGGAGTGACAAATCCCAGTCTCGATCCATGCCAACTCAACGGACACCTTCGGAGATACCTGTAGAGCATCTTTATGATCACCCAGTTACGTTGTGACGTTTGATAGCACACAAGGTATTCCTCCGGTATCCGGGAGTTGCATGATCTCATGGTCTGAGGAACATGTATTTGACATTCAAGAAAGCAGTAGCAATAAACAGAACGATCATATGCTAAGCTAACGGATGGGTCTTGTCCATCACATCATTCTCCTAATGATGTGATCCCGTTATCAAATGACAACTCATGTCTATGGTTAGGAAACCTTAACCATCTTTGATCAATGAGCTAGTCTAGTAGAGGCTCACTAGGGACACGGTATTTGTTTATGTATTCACACATGTATTTAAGTTTCTGGTCAATACAATTCTAGCATGAATAATAAACCTTTATCATGAACAAGGAAATATAAAATAATAACAACTTTATTATTGCCTCTAGGGCATATTTCCATCAATCTCCCACTTGCACTAGAGTCAATAATCTAGATTACATAGTAATGAATCTAACACCCATGGAGTCTTGGTGCTGATCATGTTTTGCTCGTGGAAGAGGCTTAGTCAACGGGTCTGCCACATTCAGATCTGTGTGTACTTTGCAAATTTCTATGTCTCCATCCTTGACATATTCACGAATGGAGTTGAAGCGTCTCTTGATGTGTTTGGTCTTCTTGTGAAACCTGGGCTCCTTGGCTATGGCAATTGCTCCAGTGTTGTCACAAAAGATTGTCATTGGACCCGATGCACTAGGTATTACACCTAGATCGGATATGAACTCCTTCATCCAGACTCCTTCATGTGCTGCTTCTGAAGCAGCTATGTATTCCGCTTCACACGTAGATCCCGCCACGACGCTCTGCTTGGAACTGCACCAACTGACAGCTCCACCATTTAATATAAATACGTATCCGGTTTGTGACTTAGAGTCATCCGGATCAATGTCGAAGCTTGCATCGACGTAACCCTTTACGACGAGCTCTTCGTCACCTCCATAAACGAGAAACATGTCCTTGGTCCTTTTCAGGTACTTCAGGATATTCTTGACCGCTGTCCAGTGATCCACTCCTGGATTACTCTGGTACCTCCCTGCCAAACTTATGGCAAGACACACATCAGGCCTGATACACAGCATGGCATACATAATAGAACCTATGGCTGAGGCATAGGGAATGACTTTGATTTTCTTTATATCTTCTGCCGTGGTCGGGCATTGAGTCTGACTCAACTTCACACCTTGCAAGACAGGCCAGAACCCTTTCTTTGACTGATCCATTTTGAACTTCTTCAAAACTTTGTCAAGGTATGTGCTTTGTGAAAGTCCTATCAAGCGTCTTGATCTATCCCTATAGATCTTGATGCCCAATATATAAGCAGCTTCACCGAGGTATTTCATTGAAAAATTCTTATTCAAGTATCCCTTTATGCCATCCAGAAATTCTATATCATTTCCAATCAACAATATGTCATCCACATATAATATTAGAAATGCTACAGAGCTCCCACTCACTTTCTTGTAAATACAGGCTTCACCGTAAGTCTGTACAAAACCATATGCTTTGATCACCTCATCAAAGTGTATATTTCAACTCCGAGATGCTTGCACCAGTCCATAGATGGATCGCTGGAGCTTGCACACTTTGTTAGCACCCTTAGGATCGACAAAACCTTCTGGTTGCATCATATACAACTCTTCTTTGAGAAAACCATTAAGGAATGCAGTTTTGACATCCATTTGCCAGATTTCATAATCATAAAATGCGGCAATTGCTAACATGATTCGGACAGACTTAACCATCGCTACGGGTGAGAAAGTCTCATCGTAGTCAACCCCTTGAACTTGTCGAAAACCTTTCGCGACAAGTCGAGCTTTGTAGACAGTGATATTACCATTAGCATGTGTCTTCCTCTTAAAAATCCATTTATTCTCAATGGCTTGCCGATCATCGGGCAAGTCCACCAAAGTCCACACTTTGTTCTCATACATGGATCCTATCTAAGATTTCATGGCCTCAAGCCATTTGTCGGAATCCGGGCTTATCATAGCTTCTTCATAGTTCGTAGGTTAGCCGTTGTCTAACAACATAACTTCCAGAACAGGATTACCGTACCACTCTGGTGCGGAACGTACTCTGGTCGACCTAGGAAGTTCAGTAGTAACTTGATCTGAAGTTTCATGATCTTTATCATTATCTCCTCTCTTATTGGTGTAGGCATCACGGGAACGGTTTTCTCTGATGAGCTACTTTCAATTCGAGAGAAGGTACAATTACCTCATCAAGTTCTACTTTCCTCCCACTCACTTCTTTCGAGAGAAACTCCTTCTCTAGAAAGGACCCATTCTTGGCAACAAAGACCTTGCCTTCGGATCTGTGGTAGAAGGTGTACCCAATTGTTTCTTTAGGGTATCCTATGAAGACGCACTTCTCCGCTTTGGGTTCGAGCTTATCAGGTTGAAGCTTTTTCACATAAGCATCGCATCCCCAAACTTTAAGAAACGACAGCTTAGGTTTCTTGCCAAACCATAGTTCATATGGTGTCGTCTCAACGGATTTAGACGGTGCCCTATTTAACGTGAATGCAGCTGTCTCTAATGCATAACCCAAAACGATAGTGGCAAATCGGTAAGCGACATCATAGAACGCACCATATCCAATAAAGTACGGTTACGACGTTCGGACACACCATTACGCTGTGGTGTTCCAGGTGGCGTGAGTTGTGAAACAATTCCACATTTTCTTGAATGAAGGCCAAACTCATAACTCAAATATTCGCCTCCGCGATCAGATCGTAGAAACTTTATCTTCTTGTTACGATGATTCTCTACTTCACTCTGAAATTCTTTGAACTTTTCAAATGTTTCAGACTTGTGTTTCATCAAGTAGATATACCCATATCTACTCAAATCATCTGTGAAGGTTAGAAAATAACGATACCCGCCGCGTGCTTCAACATTCATCGGACCGCACACATTGGTATGTATTATTTCCAACAAATCAGTAGCTCGCTCCATTGTTCCGGAGAACAGAGTTTTAGTCATCTTGCCCATGAGAAATGGTTCGCAAGTATCAAATGATTCATAATCAAGAGATTCCAAAAGTCCATCCGCATGGAGTTTCTTCATGCGCTTTACACCAATATGACCTAAACAGTAGTGCCACAAGTATGTTGCACGATCATTATCAACTTTGCATCTTTTGGCATCAATATTATGAATATGTGTATCACTACGATCGAGATTCAACAAGAATAGACCATTCACAAAAGGTGCGTGACCATAAAAGATGTTACTCATATAAATAGAACAACCATTATTCTCTGACTTAAATGAATAACCGTCTCGCAATAAACAAGATCCAGATATAATGTTCATGCTCAACGCTGGCACCAAATAACAATTATTGAGGTCTAAAACTAATCCCGAAGGTAGATGTAGAGGTAGCGTGCCGACGGCGATCACATCAACCTTGGAACCATTCCCGACGCGCATCGTCACCTCTTCCTTAGCCAATCTTCGCTTATTCCGTAGCTCCTGTTTTGAGTTACAAATATGAGCAACCGAACCAGTATCAAATACCCAGGCGCTACTGCGAGCATTAGTGAGGAACACATCAATAACATGTATATCAAATATACCTTTGCTCACTTTGCCATCCTTCTTATCCGCCAAATACTTGGGGCAGTTCCACTTCCAGTGACCAGTCCCTTTGCAGTAGAAGCACTCTGTTTCAGGCCTGGGTCCAGCTTTGGGTTTCTTCGTGGGAGCGGCAACTTGCTTGCGGTTCTTCTTGAAGTTCCCCTTCTTTCCCTTGCCCTTTTTCTTGAAACTAGTGGTTTTGTTAACCATCAACACTTGATGCTCCTTCTTGATTTCTACCTCCGCTGATTTCAGCATCGCGAAGAGCTCGGGAATTGTCTTCTCCATCCCTTGCATATTATAGTTCATCACGAAGCCTTTATAGCTTGGTGGCAGTGACTGAAGAACTCTGTCAATAACACTCTCAACCGGAAGATCAATTCCCAGCTGAGTCAAGTGGTTGTGGTACCCAGACATTCTGAGTATGTGTTCACTGACAGAACTGTTCTCCTCCATCTTACAGCTAAAGAACTTGTTGGAGACTTCATATCTCTCAACCCGGGCATTAGCTTGAAATATCAATTTCAGCTCTTGGAACATCTCATATGCTCCGTGGCGTTCAAAACGCTTTTGCAGTCCCGGTTCTAAGCCGTAGAGCATGGCACACTGAACTATCGAGTAGTCATCAGATCGAGCCTGCCAGGCGTTCACAACGTCTGCAGCAGCTCCTGCAGCAGGTCCATCACCTAGCGGTGCATCAAGGACATAATTCTTTTGTGCAGCAATGAGGATAATCCTCAAGTTACGGACCCAGTCCGTGTAGTTGCTACCATCATCTTTCAACTTAGCTTTCTCTAGGAACGCATTAAAATTCAACGGAACAGTAGCACGGGCCATTTATCTACAACATAGATATGCAAAGAAACTATCAAGACTAAGTTCATGATAAATTAAGTTCAATTAATCAAATTACTAATGAACTCCCACTTAAATTAACATCCCTCAAGTTAACTAAGTGTTACATGATCCAAATCAATTAGCCCATGTCCGATCATCACGTGAGATGGGATAGTCATCAATGGTGAACATCTCCATGTTGAACATATCTACTATATGACTCATGTTTGACCTTTCGGTCTCCAGTGTTTCGAGACCATGTCTGTACATGCTAGGCTCGTCAAGTTTAACCCAAGTATTCTGCTTGTGTAAAACTGGCTTACACCCGTTGTATGTGAACGTAGAATCTATTACACCCGATCATCACGAGGTGCTTCGAAACGACGAACTTTAGCAACGGTGCATACTCGGGGAGAACACTTTTATCTTGAAATTTAGTGAAGGGGTCATCTTATAATGCTACCGCCGTTCTAAGCAAAATAAGATGCATAAAGGATAAACATCACATGCAATCAAAATATGTGACATGATATGGCCATCATCTTGTGCTTTTGATCTCCATCTCCAAAGCATCGTCATGATCTCCATCGTCACCGGCTCGACACCTTGATCTCCATCGTTGTGTCGTGGTCGTCTCGCCAACTATTGCTTCTACAACTAGTGCTAACGCATAGCGATAAAGTAAAGCAATTACATGGCGCTTGCATTTCATACAATAAAGAGACAACCATAAGGCTCCTGCCGGTTGCCGATAAATTACAAAACATGATCATCTCATACAATAACGTATATCACATCATGTCTTGACCATATCACATCACAGCATACCCTGCAAAAACAAGTTAGACGTCCTCTACTTTGTTGTTGCAAGTTTTACGTGGCTGCTACAGGCTTCTAGCAAGAACCGTTCTTACCTACGGCACAAAACCACAACGGTGATTTATCAAGTTTGCTGTTTTAACCTTCAACAAGGACCGGCCGCAGTCAAATTCGATTCAACTAAAGTAGGAGAAACAGACACCCGCCAGCCACCTTTATGCAAAACAAGTTGCATGTCTGTCGGTGGAACCGGTCTCATGTACGTGGACATGTAAGGCTGGTCCGGGCCGCTTCATCTTACAATACCGCCGAATCAAAATAAGACATTGGTGGTAAGCAGTATGACGATCACCGTCCACAACTCTTTGTGTTCTACTCGTGCAGATCATCTACGCATAAACCTGGCTCATGATGCCACTGTTGGGGAAAGTTGCATGGAAAACAAAAAATTCTACGCACACGCAAGATCTATCCATGGAGATGCATGGCTATGAGAGGGGGAGTGTGTCTACGTACCCTCGTAGACCGTAAGCGGAAGCGTTAGAACAACGCGGTTGATGTCGTCGAACAACTTCACGATCCAACCGACCGAGCACCGAACGTACGGCACCTCCGCGTTCAGCACACGTTCAGCTCGGTGACATCCTCGACTTCTTGATTCAGCAAGATGGCAAGGTAGTGGATGAGTTCCGGCAGCACGACGGCGTGGTGACGGTGATGGTGATGCTATCTCCGCAGGGCTTCGCCCAAGCATTGCGAAAATATGACCGAGGGACGGAACTGTGGAGGGGGGCGCCGCACACGGCTAAGACAATGTTGTATATCCTTTGGGGCGCCCCCTCTCCTCTATTTATATATGTGTAGGGGCTTGGACTAGAAGGAATAGTGTCACGTGAACAGTAACCGTGAATAGTACACTCGTGGACTTGGACTCCAAAGTCCAATCCTATTCCTACTAGGACTCTCCCTTTTTTCCTTCCCTAGCTGCGTGGGCTTTTGAGGACTTGGTGCGCCTGGCCCAATAAGGCCAGGGCACCTCCCCTTAGCCCATGCCAGCCCTTGGGACGTGGTGGACCCACTTGTGGACTTCCGGACTCCTCCGGAATCCTCCGGAACCTTCTGGAAGCTTCCCGGTACAATATCGAAAAAACTGCACCTTTTTCCGGAACCCAAAATATGACTTCCCATATATAAATCTTTACCTCTCGACCATTCCGAGACTCCTCGTGACGTCCGGGATCTCATCCGGGACTCCGAACAATATTCGGTTACCAATTCACATAACTCATCTAACACTATCATCAACGAATGTTAAGCGTGCGGACCCTACGGGTTCGGGAATGATGTAGACATGACTGAGACGCCTCTCCGGTCAATAACCAATAGCAGAACCTGGATGCTCATATTGGTTCCTACATATTCCACGAAGATCTTATCGGTCGAACCGCAATGACAACATATGTAATTCCCTTTGTCCGTCGGTATGTTACTTGCCCGAGATTCGATCGTCGGTATCTCCATACCTAGTTCAATCTCGTTACCGGCAAGTCTCTTTACTCGTTACGTAATACATCATCCGGTAACTAACTCCTTAGTCACTTTGCTTGCAAGCTTCTTATGATGTGCATTACCGAGAGGGCCCAGAGATACCTCTCCGAAACACGGAGTGACAAATCCCAGTCTCGATCCATGCCAACTCAACGGACACCTTCGGAGATACCTGTAGAGCATCTTTATGATCACCCAGTTACGTTGTGACGTTTGATAGCACACAAGGTATTCCTTCGGTATCCGGGAGTTGCATGATCTCATGGTCTGAGGAACATGTATTTGACATTCAAGAAAGCAGTAGCAATAAACAGAACGATCATATGCTAAGCTAACGGATGGGTCTTGTCCATCACATCATTCTCCTAATGATGTGATCCCGTTATCAAATGACAACTCATGTCTATGGTTAGGAAACCTTAACCATCTTTGATCAATGAGCTAGTCTAGTAGAGGCTCACTAGGGACACGGTATTTGTTTATGTATTCACACATGTATTTAAGTTTCCGGTCAATACAATTCTAGCATGAATAAAAAACCTTTATCATGAACAAGGAAATATAAAATAATAACAACTTTATTATTGCCTCTAGGGCATATTTCCATCAGAAAGAATCATCGCGTTTTACGATATGGAGCCGCCGCCACCTCCTGTTCTTCATCAGGAGGGCTGATCTGGAGTCCGTTCGGGGCTCCGGAGAGTGGGATTCGACGCCGTCGTCATCATCAACCATCCTCCATCACCAATTTCATGATGCTCACCGCCATGTGTGAGTAATTTCTTCGTAGGCTTGCTGGATGGTGATGGGTTGGATGAGATTTACCATGTAATCGAGTCAATTTGTTAGGGCTTTGATCCCTAGTATCCACTATGTTCTGAGATTGATGTTGCTATGACTTTGCTATGCTTAATGCTTGTCACTAGGGCCCGAGTGTCATGATTTCAGATCTGAACCTTTATGTTTTCATGAATATATTTGAGTTCTTGATCCTATCTTGCAAGTTATATGCACCTATTACGTGTTATGATCCGCATACCCCAAGGTGACAATAATTGGGATTCTTTTCGGTGATTACCGTAGTTTGAGGAGTTCATGTATTCACTATGTGTTAATGCTTTGTTCCGGTTCTCTATTAAAAGGAGGCCTTAATATCCCTTAGTTTCCTTAAGGACCCCGCTGCCACAGGAGGGTAGGACAAAAGATGTCATGCAAGTTATTACTATAAGCACGTATGACTATATACGGAATACATGCCTACATTACATTGATGAATTGGAGCTATTGTGTATCGCCCTAGGTTCTGACTGTTACATGATGAATGTCATCCAACATAATTATCCATCACTGATCCAATGCCTACGCTTTTCGCATATTGATCTTTGCTAAGTTACTTTCTTTGCTGCTGCTGTTACAATCACTATAAAACTGCTTCTGTTACTGTTGCTACTGTTACTACTACTATATAAACTATCATACTACTGTGCTACTAAACACTTTGCTGCAGATATTTAGTTGTCCAGGTGTGGTTGAATTGACAACTCAACTGCTAATACTCGCAAATATTATTTGGCTCCCCTTGTGTCGAATCAATAAATCTGGGTGAAATACTACCCGCGAAAACTATTGCGATCCCCTATACTTGTGGGTTATCAAGAGCTTTTTCTGGCGCCGTTGCCGGGGAGCATAGCTCTATCTGTTGAGTCACTTGGAATTTATATCTGTTGATCACTATGAAGAATCTGAAAGACGCTAAGACCAAGATCGTTCCCTCTAAGACGAGGGGAGGTAAGGAACTGCCATCTAGCTCCGCACTTGATTCACCTTCTGTTTTGAGTAGGCTTGCGACACCACCACCTGTTATTCATTCTGATATGTCACAAGTTATTGATGATACTACTTCTGCTATGAATGATACTTATGATGATGCTAGTACTATGCTTGATAATACTATGCCACTTGGTGAATTTCTTGATGAACAAATTGCTAAAGCTAAAGAAACTGAAAATGTTAAAACTCTTGAAAATTATGATTCACCTATTATGCCTAGCTCTCCTACCAGAGTTGAAATGCCTGAAACATTTGTTGGACATGTTTTTGATAGAGAGACAGCTAGGGCAATTCTTGCTTGTAATGATAGAGATGAGGTTATAAAATTGCTTGCTGAGTTGAAAGAAAAATCTATGAGGGAGAGAATGAAATATGATCCTAAGTTTGTTACCTCTCCCATATTTGTTACTGATAAGGATTATGAATTCTCTATCGATCCTGAGTTAATTACTTTGGTTGAATCTGATCCTTTTCATGGTTATGAAACTGAAACTGTTGTGGCACACCTTACTAAGTTGAATGATATTGCCACCCTATTTGCTCATGAGGAAAAGATACGTTATTACTATATTCTTAAGTTGTTTCCTTTCTCATTAAAGGGTGATGCTAAGAAATGGTTTAATACTCTTGCTCCTGGTTGTGTGCGTAGTCCCCAGGATATGATATATTATTTCTCTGAAAAATATTTTCCTGCTCATAAGAAACTAGCTGCCTTACAGGAAATATTTAACTTTGTGCAAATTGAAGAAGAGAATCTCCCTCAAGCTTGGGGGAGGCTTCTACAACTACTTAATGCTTTGCCAGATCATCCTCTTAAGAAGAATGAAATACTTGATATCTTTTATAATGGACTAACCGATGCTTCTAGGGACTACCTAGATAGTTGTGCTGGTTGTGTTTTCAGGGAACGAACTGTTGGACAGGCTGAAGTATTATTGAATAATATATTGAGAAATGTCGATGATTGGACACTTCCTGAACCACCACCTAAGCCAACTCCGAAGAAGAGAGGTATTCTATTCCTCAGTCCAGAAGATATGCAAGAAGCCAAGAAATCTATGAAGGAAAAAGGTATTAAAGCTGAAGATGTAAAGAATTTACCACCTATTGAAGAAATACATGGGCTCAACATCCCGACACAGGTAGTGGAGGTAAATTCTCTCACTAGATTTGATGAAGGTGATATTCCGTATAATAAATCTGCTAGTCAATGCCTGTATGAATTTGATAATTATATCATTAAACAGGAACACTTTAATATGTACGTTAGCAATCAACTAAAACGGAATGCCATCATGATTGAACGCTTGAGTGATTTGATGTTTAGAACTGCTAATGATGTTAAATGCTTGAGTAAACATGCTTCTATGGTCCAGACTCAGTTAAAATAAATTGCTAAGTCACAAAATGATTTGCTTGATGAAATGATTAATAAAAGGAATGATCATGCTGTTAGAGTTGTTACTAGAGGGGGTAGAATGACTCGGGATCCTCTATATCCTGAAGGTCATCCTAAAAGAATTGAACAAGATTCTCAAAGAAATACTATTGATGCACCTAGTCCATCTAATAAGAAAAAGAAAAAGAAAAATGATAGGACTTTGCCTGCTTCTAGTGAACCTGAGATAGAAAAACCTTCTGAGAATCATAATGATGCTTCTATTTCTGATGCCGAGACACAATCTGGTAATGAACATACACCTAGTGATAATGATAATGATAAGGATAATGATAATGATAATGATAATGATAATGACAATGATAATGATAATGATGACGTTCATGTTGATGCTCAACCAGATAATGATGTAGAAATAGAACCTGTTGTTGATCTTGATAACTCACCTCCTAAGAATAAAAGATATGATAAAAGAGACTTTGTTGCTAGAAAACATGGAAAGGAAAGAGAACCTTGGGTTCAAAAACCTATGCCTTTTCCTATAAACCATCCAAAAATAAGGATGATGAAGATTTTGAGCGCTTTGTTGAAATTCTTAGACCTGTCTTTTTGCGTACTCGCTTGATTGATATGTTGAAAATGTCTCCCTATGCTAAATACATGAAAGATATTGTCACAAATAAAAGAAAGATACCTGAAGCTGAAATTTCCACCATGCTTGCTAATTATTCTTTTAAGGGTGGAATACCTAAGAAACTAGGAGATCCGGGAATACCTACTATACCATGCTCCATTAAAAGAAGTTATGTTAAAACTGCTCTATATGATTTGGGAGCCGGTGTTAGTGTTATGCCCTTCTCTTTATATAGAAGACTTGATTGGAATAAGCTCACACCTACTGAAATATCTTTGCAAATGGTTGATAAATCAACTGCTATACCTATTCGAATTTGCGAGGATGTTCCCGGTGTAGTTGCAAATGTTACTATCTTGACAGACTTTGTTATACTTGATATGCCCGAGGACGACAACATGTCAATTATCCCTGGTAGACCCTTTTTGAATACTGCAGGGGCTGTTATTGATTGCAACAAAAGCAAGGTTACTTTTCATGTCAATGGTAATGAGCATACGGTTTATTTTCCGAAGAAACAAACTTCAGTGAATGGTATCAATTGTATTGAAAAAGTTTCGACAATCACTATTGGAGGTTTCAAATTCCCTCTTCCTACGGTCAAAAAGAAATATGAAATTCTTATTGTTGGGGAGATGCATATCCCCACTGAGGTAACTTAGTGTTATACGAAGATTCTTCGGTTTCATGCCATTTGGAAATAGTTTGTTAATAAGACTTGATCAACCTTATTAATGGATTCTTTTTGAGGGGCATGTGGTCAATGAATTTAGTGAGCACAACTTTCTGCACCCACCTTTTGCTCTCTGTTATTTGTAGTTTAATAAAATAAAATGCCATGATTATCCCGTTTTCTGAATTTTTCGTGCAATAAAAAATGGCCCAAAAATAAAAGTTCTCAGAATGACATAAAAATTTAGTATGATTTTTTCCAGAATATTTAAGAATTTTTGGCACTGAACACACCCCAGGGGGGTGCACCTGTGAGCCACAAGCCCACAGGGCGCGCCCACCCCCTGGGCGCGCCCAGCAGGCTTGTGGGTCCCACAGGGACCCACTCACTTATGAGCCACCCATCTCCTTCTTCTTTCTCCAGAAAAAATCAAACTTGCTCCCAAGCCCGTGTTCTTGCTCATTTTGCTGTGATTTTTGATCTCCTTGCTCGGAACTCCATTTCCAAAACTGTTTTGAGGAATTACTCCTTGATATGTGACTCCTCCAATGCTCCAATTAGTTTTTGCTCTAGTGCTTTATACTTTGCAAATTTTTGTTGCTGTGGTGACCATGTTTATGAGCTCGCATGTTGAATTTGTATGGTCCAAAGTAGTTTTGATGCATGATATAGCTTCTAGATACATGTGGGAGTAGTTGGTGTCAATTTTGTTGAGTTTCGTTCACTTTTGTTTTGAGTCAATAAAAATTTTAGAAATTTTCAGAGAAAAAGAAAATGTTTAGGAAGATGTTCCATGGTGGTTCCTCGAGCAAGAGTGCTCCTAGGCCCGCATTACGCGAGCAGGATACCGAACCGCCGCGAGAGGCCGCGGTGCTACCGTGCGAGTGGCCGTCGGATGCCTTCATGATTCGAGCCGGCATCAAGGAAGAGTTTGATATGTACGTGCGCAACGCTGAGCTCACGGAGTTCCTGGCAGACAGGTGCCCGCAATACTATGATCTCACTGACTCCTTTGTGCGAAGATTCAAGTATGTATATCAGCGCACTTCACATGATGTTATTTTCAACCTATATGAAAATCCTGTTCGCATGTCTGTTGAAGAATTTAGTGAAGTATACAAAATTCGATTTTGGGGGACTTGCATTGAACCTCGTAAATCTGATTGCAATAAGTTTCTCATGAGCATTACTAGGGGTGAAACTAGAGGCATCACACAAGCTACTATGGGGAGCATTCAATTTCCTGCCATACATTATTTTGCTTCGTTCATTGGTAGATGCATTAATGGTAAACATGATCATAGTCATCTTTGTGCCCCTGACTTGAGCATTCTTAAGAGTGCGGTGCTGGGAGATAGACAATTTAACATGGGGGCTATTGTTGCAAGTCATCTACATAATAATGCCTTAGTTGGTGATTTCTTTGGTGCAATTTATGCCACTCGCTTAGCCGCCTATCTTGGTGTGCCCATTAAACAAAATGACACCCTTTTGCCACCTACTTTTCTTGATTATGATGCTATGGAACGCCACCAGTTCCTTGAGAGGGGTCTCCCCCCGTTCAGATACAGGCTAATCTTTAACAGGCGTCGTGTTTTCCATATTGTTTTGCCTGCTCCAGCCTTCTTTGATTTTCAGGGAAAACATAGACATTTTATACTTGAGGAGGAGGCTGAGGAGTACGAGAGGGCGGCAGAGACCGAGCGCCTTAACGAGGCCGCTGATACGTCTCCAACGTATCTATAATTTTTTATTGTTCCATGCTATTATAGTATCAATCTTGGATGTTTTATATGCCATTATATATCATTTTTTGGGACAAACCTATTAACCCAGTGCCCAGTGCCAGTTGGTATTTTCTGCTTGTTTTTGCCTTTTCAGAAAATCATTATCAAAAAGTGTCCAAACAAGAAAAAAAATTGGATTAATTTTTTCTGGACCAGAAGAGACCCAGGAAGCTTCGGGAGAAGACCAGAAGAGTCACGAGGAGGCGACAAGCCTGGAGGGCGCGCCCCCCGAACTTGTGGGCCCCTCGTGGCACCTCCTGACCAAATTCCAATGCTATAAATTTTGAAATATTCCCAATATACCAGAGAGACAGAATAGAAAACCTTTCCGCCTCCGCAAGCCTCTGTTCTTCCGTGATCCCATCTGGAGGCCTTTTTCGGTACTCTGTCGGAGGGGGAATCGATCACGGAGGGCTTCTTCATCAACCTTGCTGCCCTTCCGATGATGTGTAAGCAGTTTACCACAGACCTATGGGTCCATAGCTAGTAGCTAGATGGCTTCTTCTATCTCTTTGATCTTCAATACCATGTTCTCCTCGATGTTCTTGGAGTTCTATCCGATGTAATCTTGTTTTGCGGTGTGTTTGTTGGGATCCGATGAATTGTGAGTTTATGATCAGATTATTCATGAGAAATATTTGAGTCTTCTCTGAACTCTTTTATGCATGATTATTATAGCTTTGTATTTCTCTCTGATCTATTGATTTAGTGTGGCCTACTAGATTGATTTGTCTTGCAATGGGAGAGGTGCTTTGTAATGGGTTCAATCTTGCGGTGCTCAATCCTAGTGACAGTAGGGGACATGACACATATTTGTATTTTTGCCATTAAGGATAAAAAGATGGAGTTTAATCATATTGCTTGAGTTTACTTTGTCTACATCATGTCATCTTGCTTAAGGCGTTACTCTGTTTCATACTGAATACCCTAGATGCATGCTGGATAACAGTCGATGGGTGGAGTAATAGTAGTAGATGCAGGCAGGAGTCGGTCTACTTGTCTTGGACGTGATGCCTATATACATGATCATTGCCATGAATCCGTCATAATTATTTGTTTTTCTATCAATTGCCCAACAGTAATTTGTCTACCCACCGTATGCTATGTGTTCGAGAGAGAAGCCTCTAGTGAAAACTATGGCCCCCGGGTCTACTTTATCATATATAAAAAACCTAAAAATAGCTTGCTGCAATTTATTTACTTTTATTTTAATTAGTATTTTAGTTTATCTATTTATCTCTATAAGATTTAATCCTTGCAATTAACCGCTAAGAAGATTGACAACCCTCTTATTTGCGTTGGGTGCAGGTGTTTGCTCTTGTGTGTGCAGGTGCACTTAACGGAATTTTGCTTGGTTCTCCTACTGGATTTTAGTATAACCCGAACTACCATCACGGGCATTATCCAGGCCAGGACTAGCCGTAGACCAACTTAGGCCAAAAGCCTAAGCTTGGGGGAGTACGTATTTCTCACCGACATTACATTCATGTTCACACATTCATTCCAGTTGTCGGTGTTCATCCTTTTTCATTGTATATCCATGTTAGTTTAATTTTTGCTTTCCTCTTGTGTGTTTGAAAAACTTTCGAAAATCCAAAAAAAATTAGTTGTAGTTTCCTTTGTGTCTAGTTAATTCGTAGTAGTAAAAGAAAACCCAAAAAGATTTCTCGTTTCTTCTTTTATTTGTCGGGAGCTTTCCCATGTAAATAGTTTCTCTCGTTTTTGTTTTTCCTTCGTTAATTCGCTTCCTTCAGAAAAACCAAAAACTCCAAAAATATTTCAGTGTGTTTCTCTGAATTTCTTTTCTTTTTGTTGAGTCGTCACAAGGAGAAGACCACGATGAAAATGTTGAGTGGCTCCCATATGCTTTATTGTTGATCTAACAAAGAGCCACTATAATTTTGTCTTCTCCTTTGAATTAATATTTGCAGATTCTAGCTTAGTCCACGGTACTCTCGCATTATTATTATTATCACATCATTCGTTCGTGCAAGTGAAAGGCAATAATGACGATATTTGATGAAGTGACTGTGGTGAAGAAAAGCTGGTATGAACTCTTCTTGTTTTTGTCTTTGTAAATATGTTTAGCTCAGTATTCATGATTCGGCATTATTATGAGTAAACATATTTGTGATGACAATTAGAGATTATAGTTGCTCATGCCATGCTTAAATAGCTAGGAGTGGATAATGATTTATCTTGAGTGTTAACATGCATTAAAATGGTTGTGATGTAGTATGTTAGCATGGTATCCTCCTCTGAGTAATTCGAGTGGCTTGACTTGGCACATGTTCATACATGTAGGTGAATCAAAACCAACATAGCCTCCATGATATTTATGTTCAGGGTGTTGATATCCTACTCATGCTCGTGTTCAATGTTAATTATTCGCAATGCATGTCTATGACCGTTTTGGCTCTCTAGCTGGTCGCTTCTCAATCTATTTGCTAGCCTTTGCCTGTACTAAGCGGGAATACTGCTTGTGCATCCAAATCCTTAAACCAAAGTTGTTCCAGATGAGTCCACTATATCTACCTACATGCGGTATTACTCTGCCGTTCCAAGTAAATTTGCATGTGCCACCTCCAAATATTCAAACGAACATCTGTTTTGTGTGCCCGTACCGCTCATGGAGCGACAGGGGGTGGTCAGTATCTTCCATGCTAAGCGGGTTACTCTCAGATGAGTGTTTATTCACTTGTCATTGCTCGAGAGAGGCTGGTAATCGGGATGCCCAGTCCTATGCTCAAATCGTTATATAATGCAAACAAACTCCCCCGAAAAGTTGTTGGTATGGAGGGCACCCGAGGATTCAGCTAGCCATGGCTTGTGTTGGTACGGTGGAGGGGGAGTAAACTTTACCTTTCCGCTTGGGAACCGCTTATAATTTGTTTAGCATGGAAGATATTGAAAACTCTCGGTCGTGACGTTGACAGGAAAAGCATACCTCCCAAAATTATTTTCATCTCTAATTTAAGCTTCGAGCTCTGACACCGCTGCAAATCCATGCTTCCCTCTGTGAAGGGCCTATCCATTTACTTTTATGTTATTTTACTTTTATTGTTGAGTCATCACCTTCTCATTTAAGCACCAGTTGGAGAGCACTATTGTCATTTTTATGCATTGAGTATAGTTAATGTTGGGTGTGACCATGACTGGATATCCTCTACCCTGAATTACAATGTTTAAGTCGTTGCTTGAATCTCAGAGGTGCTCTGCATTTATGTTTTGCGGTCTCAGAAAGGGCTAGCGAGATACCATGTTATCATATTATATCGTGATTGTTTTGACAAAGTGTTGGCATCCGAGATACTTTATTATTGCTCGCTAGTTGGTTATGTTATTGCCGTGAGTAAACGTGAGACCTAAGTGTTATCATCAATATGGTTAGTTCATAATCTTTGCTGAAAAATTGGATTGCTAGTTAAGTATATATACAGACAACAAGAACAAAAGAGTTTGTAAAAGTTTTTCTTTATCACTTTCAGTTTGTCAACTGAATTGCTTGAGGACAAGCAATGAGTTAAGCTTGGGGGAGTTGATACGTCCCAAACGTATCTACTTTTCCAAACACTTTTGCTCTAGTTTGGACTCTAATTTGCATGATTTTAGTGGAACTAATCTGGACTGACGCTGTTTTCAGCAGAATTTGCCATGGTGTTGTTTTTGTGCAGAAATAAAAGTTCTTGGTTGGACCTGAAAATTTACAGAGAATTATTTCAGAATATATAAAAAATACTGGCGCAAAGATCTACCAGAGGGGGGGCCACCAGGCGCCACAAGCCAGGGGGGCGCGTCTAGCAGGCTTGTGGGCCCCTGGTAGCTCCGTTTGACCTAGCTCCAACGCTATAAGTACCTATTCATGGAGAAAAAAATCAGGGAGAAAGAATCATCGCATTTTATGATACGGAGCCGCCGCCACCTCATGTTCTTCATCAGGAGGGTTGATCTGGAGTCCGTTCGGGGCTCCGGAGAGGGGGATTCGACGCCGTCGTCATCATCAACCATCCTCCATCACCAATTTCATGATGCTCACTACCATGCGTGAGTAATTTCTTTGTAGGCTTGCTGGACGGTGATGGGTTGGATGAGATTTACCATGTAATCGAGTCAATTTGTTAGGGCTTTGATCCCCTAGTATCCACTATGTTCTGAGATTGATGTTGCTATGACTTTGCTATGCTTAATGCTTGTCACTAGGGCTCGAGTGCCATGATTTCAGATCTGAACCTTTATGTTTTCATGAATATATTTGAGTTCTTGATCCTATCTTGCAAGTTATATGCACCTATTACGTGTTATGATCCGCATACCCCAAGGTGACAATAATTGGGATTCTTTCCGGTGATTACCGTAGTTTGAGGAGTTCATGTATTCACTATGTGTTAATGCTTTGTTCCGGTTCTCTATTAAAAGGAGGCCTTAATATCCCTTAGTTTCCTTAAGGACCCCGCTGCCACAGGAGGGTAGGACAAAAGATGTCATGCAAGTTCTTACTATAAGCACGTATGACTATATACGGAATACATGCCTACATTACATTGATGAATTGGAGCTATTGTGTATCGCCCTAGGTTGTGACTGTTACATGATGAATGTCATCCAACATAATTATCCATCACTAATCCAACGCCTACGCTTTTCGCATATTGATCTTTGCTAAGTTACTTCCGTTGTTGCTGTTGTTACAATCACTATAAAACTGCTTCTGTTACTGTTGCTACTATTGCTACTGTTACTATTGCTATTGAAACTATCATACTATTGTGCTACTAAACACTTTGCTGCAGATATTTAGTTCTCCACGTGTGGTTGAATTGACAACTCAACTACTAATACTCGCATATATTCTTTGGCTCCCCTTGTGTCGAATCAATAAATCTGGGTGAAATACTACCCGCGAAAACTGTTGTGATCCCCTATACTTGTGGGTTATCACCCGGCTCTTGCACCGAGTAATGCTGTTTCTCCGGATCGTACGTCCTCACCAGCTGACCCACAGACTTGATCTGTTGCGACTCTAGCCGCTCACTGACCTTTCGAGGCCACTGCCGGTCAGTGCGGTTTCCATCGCCATCCGTATGACCTGCGCTGATGGACCACCTAACAGCGGACCACCGTGCTATCCAGTACTCATTGCACTTGTCGAAGGTGAAGGTCAAGACAGCGGCCACTGGGAGCCGCCTTATTCCCTTGAAAACGGCATTGAAAATCTCGGCCTTGTTGCTCGTCATGTGGCCGTACCTAGCACCCCCTACGTCGAAGGCTCGGGCCCACTTCTTCTTCAAATAAAGGTGCGTGTCTATGAAATCATGACCCTCTTTGGGCACCGCCTTCATGAGATGTTTCAACCATTGCTCAAACATGTGGGGCTCAAATTCACAGCACAGAAGCTTGAATGCGTCAGTGCAGTCTTTGTTCTTTACCCTCGAGTAGAAGTTTTGAGCCATATGCCTCATGCACCATCTGTGAATCACATCCGGATAACCTTGTAACTGCACATGCACCATGTTAATGATACCAGGGTGCCTGTCCGATATGATGCATGGTGCCCTCTCAGAACCCAGGACATGCACCCGCAGAATAGTCACGAACCATTCCGAGTTAGAATTGTCTTCCCGTTCGACAAGATCGAAAGCAAGGGGGAGAAGCTGATTGTCGGCGTCACAGGTTATGGCCACCAGAAGCACGCCTCGGACCTTGTCAGCCAGAAACGTTCCGTCAACAGAAAGAACTGGCTTGTAATGACGGTACGCCTCTATGCACGCTCCGAATGCCCTCCTAAATACGGTGAATCTCCTGTCCCACCCCTCTAGGCTCTTGTCTGGGTATCCCTCCACCTCGTACACCATTCCTGGATTGCGGGCTTTCATCGCCTGAAGTTGTTTCGGGAGCACACCGTAGGACTCCTGCCAGTCACCGTACACCATCTTTAGAGCCAGCTGCTTAGCCCTCCACGCCTTTCTGTAGTTCACATTATACTCAAATATCATGCTTATGTAATCCTGCAGTTGTGACGCGGACTGCGTCGGCTGCTTGGCGATGGCATGTTTCAGGCGCTGACCGATGAAGGTGGACGTAAGCTGACGGTGATGACCTTCTATGCGGTTGCCAATGCATCGGTGCATTCCTACGCAGCTAACGATCTTCCATCGATCGTCTAGTCCGCGCCTCTGGGCGCAGACCTTCCAGGGACAGCCGTCCTCCCTCTTCTCACACCTCACCACGTATCTCTTTTTTTTGTTTGACTTGCGGACGATGTAAGGCCGATAGTGTTGCACTGCGTACTCCTGAAGCCATATCTTCATATCTAGCATTGAGCTGAAGACAAGCCCTGGATATATTAAAGGCTTGGACCTTGGATTTATCTTCTCTTCTTCGGCTGTCTGAGGCCTTGGCACCTCCAATGGCTCCATATCGTACATATCTTCCTCCGCTACTACCGCTAGGTCAGCGCCACTTAAATATCTAAACTCATGTGTGCTCATGTCTCTCTAGTATATAGTGCGGAAGACTATCTTTTCCAACAAGCTGAACTCGAATTCATCAGGCGGGCATCCGTCATCGGAGTCTTCTGCCTGTGTCGTAAGGTATTCCAACACGGCCTCCTCCTCCCCCTCTTCGTGAGCAGCATAACTTGCATCGTTAAGATTGTCTGACACAAAAGCTATTTCCTGTGCGTGTAACTCCGTTGATATTTCTATGAGAGGAAGCTCTGGGGCCATTGTTTCCAACACTGGCTCTTCCTCTTCATCGTCTTCATCCACATCGCCTTCCACACCATTTTCTTCCTTTTCTTCCTCCAACTGAGTCCTTTCTGGCGAACCTGCATCACTGTCGTCATCGCTGCCTTCAGTTTCTGCCGCACCGTTGTTCAGATCAATATCACAAACCACATCCTCTGCTAACTCTTGTGTTAGAGGGGTGCTAACTTCTGCCGTGGGCTGACTCCCTGTCATGGTATCGTAGATCTCTGGACTAGGCACACTATGGCTGCCTACTCCTGACCTATGGCCGTGGCCATCACAACCTGCCGGAATGTGATTCAGGTCTATGTCAGAGAGGTTACGACCTGGCTGGACAGCTGCATATATAACAAGGATCTTCATGCAAGATTCACCCACCATTTCCTTGTAGTTATCCCAAGCATAATCCTCGGCCAGGGGGATCATGGTGCAGAACGACCTAGGGCATGTACCAGCGTCATATCTTCCTTCCAACCTTACTACAGAACTTTCTTCCACATCCATCGCTTGCCTCACCTTATCAACAAGTTCACCAAGAGTTGGATCCTTAGGGAAACACAACGCAAGGCTTTGGGTGTTCACAAACTCAACACCGGTGCTGCCAGATTGGATGTTAAGAGCGCCGCCGTGATGTAAATGCACTACGTTACGATACGCCGTCTTACATAAAAAGGCAATATAGCCAACATTAACCCACTTCACGCGTGACAGGTTTGGCATACCGTCATATGTAAAAAGGACATGCACTGGTTGGCAACCTCCTATTACCTAATGTTATCATATACAACTGATATACATACTGTGAAGTTGATTCGTAAGAAGATTACCTGCTGGTTTCGCCGGATCTGGCTGCTGCTGCGTCGTCGCCACCCTTCGACTGTACGACGGCTGGGGATTTGAGTTTGGGGTGGAGGTTCGTAGGAGGAGGCTATGCGGTGAGGCACCGTAGGGGAAGAGAGGGCGGTCGTCGGTACCAATCCTTCCTGGATTGAGGCGTCGGGTCCGTTGGGAACACCAGGAGGAGCCGACGAGGTGAGGAGAGCTCTGCAGAAAGTGAGGAGAGGGAGAGGGAGGGGACGACTTGTTTCGACGGAAGGTGGGTGGGGGGTAAACTAGAAATGGACAAATTCCACCGCGCCCAATCCAAAAAACGAGAACCAACCCGCCTAATTTTTTAATAGACAGACATGACACGCCACACGCCTAGGCATTGACGACATGCCCCGCCTTGGCACAGGCGGCCGATGGCATGACACGCCGAATTGGCAGGCGGCACAATCGATGACCTGACACGCCAAGTTGAAAGGCGGGTGGATAAAAATTATAACACCTAACGGACCGACATGTTGCTAACTTGAAACGCCAAACGAAGCGGCATTATTATTTATTTGACACGCCAAACCATAAGGCGAGTTGTAAATTTAACACGCCAAACAGATGGTCGTGTCCAGTTTCAAGTACTGACGCCCGTCAGCTAGGCGTTTCAGGTGTACATCAGACCTTCCAACAAGGACAACGTATGTACTGATGCGAGAATGCTCGGCATTGCCAGAAGGCCAGATATTCTACCACGTATGGCGCCTTTGCATCCGGCGCGTCAGGGCGGTGCCACGCTGGCGGCGTGACCGACGACCGTGGACCCTGACCAGTCAAAGGCGCCTTCGCTGGCGGCGCGGCAGCGTACAAGTTAGGCGCCAATGTGTCCGGCGCGAATTGGGGGGGGGGTCAGGTGACGAAATAAGTTTTTTGGAGGGTCAGTGCGCGACATAAGGACCTCCAAGGGTCATTTAGTAAAAATAATATGCTGAAAGGAGTGACGCAATGAATCTGTAAGTAGGAAATAGGATTTTTCGCACAATGAATCCGCCTCCGCACTCCTACCCTGGTGCTCTCCGACGACCACTACTTCGGATGGCTCCGTGAGCTTCTTTGACAGGCTCTTCTCGGCTATGCTGGCTACACCGGCATCACGACGACGCGGCCTGGCTACCGTCGCCTCGCTCATGGCTTGGTCCCTTTGGCGGCATCGGAACGCCGTCATCTTCGACAAGATCGCACCATCTTCTTCAGCACTCATTGCGGCGATCAAAGATGAAGCTCGCTCCTGGGTCGCGGCGGGATCTAGAGGAATTAGCACATGTATCCCTGTAACCTGATTTCTAGTTTTGGGGCTGAGCAACCCCTTTGTCCTCTGCTCTAACTGGTGCCATGGCCTCGCCATTCGTGCGTACGCGGCTACGGCACCACCATGTACTCTTCTTTCCTCCCCTATCAATGCAATGATACGCTGCTAAGCGTATTCGAGAAAAAAAGGAAATAGGATTTTTCGCATAATGAAACGGAGCATGTGTATGTGCCTGCATGTTTACGGAACCTTTCTGGTTGTGGTGCATTAAGAAACGGAGAGGGATGTCCTCCTGTATCCCTAATTTCCCTGCCACAGGTATAGTCCTATCTCAAAGTGACAAGTTAACAATGCAGTGCAGGTATAGTCCTGATGGTATTATTTATATGACACTTAATTGACGGTTGAACTGGTTCATGTGTGGCTGATCTTGATTCGTCGGAAGAGCACATGCTCCATCACATCCATCGCAAAAGAGAGAAAATCCCCAAGAGCCTGGGGCCACCCGCCACTACCAACGAGACGCCGCCACCGAAACGCGCGAGGCACCCGTCGTTGCCACGCACGCGAGCCATCGTCCGGGACATGCGAGGGCCGAGGAGGAGCTGTGCCTTCTTCCGGGCACCAACGCGTCGTTGCCCACTGCGTCGCCCGACGCGCCACGAGTTTCGGCCTCATCTCGCCGCGCCTCACTCGCCGGACTTCACCTCCACCGAAGCCCACACTGTGGAGCTGGAGGAGACTCCGACCTTCTCGTGGGGGAGCTCCAGGACTTGCTCAACGAGGACTTGTACAAGGACCAGACGAGTTCTTTCTCCATTCCTTTCCCTTTGGTTTTCACCTACGTACATAGTACCCAACTAGGACAATCTGCTAATTAATCTAAATCTAGCTGCTGCGATATTCAGATGAAGAGAATCCTGGCGACTTTCACCTCAGTCAGGCGCATGGAACAGAGGCGCGATGGCGTCTGCGCCGCGCTGGAAGGCATTGGCCACGCGCGGGTGGCTCAGTTGGTCCAGATCAAGGTGTACCGTCCGTTCTCAGATCGGTCAGAATACACTGTCTGGTTTGAGCCAGCTACCTGGTCGTCAGTTTATGGTGACTCTTATTTCCCAAAGGACGGTGATGTGGTGTTGTTGACGCACCGGAGGCCGACATGCCTGTTGGACATGGAGCAGCAAGGCGCCATAGCCATCGTTAGGGGCGACGCGGTGACCAACGGTAGTCTCGGGGAGCCGGGGTCTGAGTGATTCCTTATATTCTTGCCTGTATAACTTCTGGTTTGTCCTTATCAACAAAAGAAATCTGCAAATTCTCTTGTATCTCCGCCTAGGTGTCTCAAATCCTAACCTCTTGGCATTATCCTATTTGTCATTACAGCAGAAACAAGATATTCAAACGCTCAGGTTCATGATGCATGCTTCTATGGTTGAGTTTTGAATTTTGTACAATTTGTTCCACAGCGTGGTGGCTGTGCGTGCTTGCAATGGCACGGTGATAGCAAGGAAGTCGTGTGTCACCTCTCTTTCTCTATTCAGGTGTGCTCACTTCAGTTTTCTGGTGTACTATTTTGTTCTACATGTTGGCCGATTGTTATCTCTGTAGTACTTCATCTGTGTGCATTTTGGTAGGACTATTGTGATTGCTACAAGTTCCACTGAAAATCAAAGGTCTCCTATATTATTGACACTTTAATGCCAGGGATTTAGATTATTTTCCGTGTACGTATTTGTGCTACAGATGTTAAAAAATAGTGATATTCCTGCTATTTTACAGGACTCATGGCACTGTGATGCATGAGTGTTGGCATTTGGCAACTATAATTCAGTCAGTGTTTAATATGAAAGAATGAACTACAAGATTTTTTTTTGTAGTCGTAGGACTTCTTGTGTTATGAGTGTAACTAGCAAGTGTTAGTTTTGATTTATGATGTCATGATATAGGAGCCATATGCAAGGGTCTTGAAGTCGACTCTGATATTTTCAGGTTTATAGTGGTAACAAGTGAGTTACCACTTTGGTGTTAAATAAATTAGCTGTCGAAATTCATAGTTGTAATTACTTCTGATTTGACTCAACGGTATAAACAAATTAACTTGGTTTACACAATCATTTTTAAGAGTATAGGCATGTTTTCTGCCTTGGCATGAATGTAAAAAAAATATGTGGTCGCCTAATATTAAGAGAAACATAGGCATATATAAGAAGTTTCATCGCCATGTGAATCTTTTGATCATGGGCATGCTATTCCAGAATAATCTGTGATTTTATGCTTTTGCTTCTTTACCAAAATATGGTAATGCCTTTTTGGTTTCCAGAATTTGGTTGTTTACTGTAAAAAAAGAAAATGAGTGCACTGTTGGCTACTATAGATGGTTTATATGTTTATAATTTGGAGGGGAGTTTGATTGTCAAGAGAAGAGTGGTATGGAATTATGATGATCTACTACCTCATATAGCTTATTGATGATATAATTGTTTTTCAGAAAAGTCATAAACGGTTTGTGTATATTTCTGAGTTTGCATCAAAAAACTGATATACAGACATGTTCCATGCTATGCTACCTGGTAAGCCAAAGTATATTTTGGTTGCACCACCGATGATGTCTTTTGCAGAGAAGAACTCACATTAATTCTCTAATACCTGGATATTGAGTACAGCCCTTTGATATCTTGAGTTATCGTTTTCACGCATGTTTGAGCTGGCAAGATCTTTCCTTGCATGCTTACACTATTTTTGAGTGGAAATGGTTGGCTCATTTAATCAGCTATCATGCACTCATTGTATGTGATTTGAATATACTGACAGAACAGTTCACCTATTTTTCAGGGATTAGGTACCCTTTTTGATGGTTGGTGTTAAGATGGCTGAATATGTACTTGGATTGCTTGTACAAGACACATCTTATTTCAATTGGTATCCATAGTTTCAGATTGTTAGCTAGCAAAACTAAGTTGCAAAGTATGGTACCATGTCATATTTGAGCATAATCTTGGCTGTTTTTTGTTATTTGCTTACACTGATTGTAAGTACTATAATTATATTGCAATATGAGACATGCTTGTGAAGTGTCTTTTCTTTTTTGTATTTTACTGCGAATGTATTATTGATCTCTCCCATGTTGTGTTTTGACGAATGAGCAACCTAAATGCCTTTTCAGTAATGAATCTGGATAAAGAGGTGCAGAGAATATAATCTTACTGAAGACATTTCAAAGGAGATAGGACAATGTTGTTCAAGTAAATTTATTGGACTAGAGCAATAGCCAATTTTATTGCTTCGTTTCTCCATTCCCTCCCCGATGTATTTTTACGCGTTATCAACTTGGAATAGATGATATCTCACACTCAAATTTGAAGTTACTCTTCCTTGCAATTTTTTTTGAAGCTACTCTACAAAATTCACAACATGGTTGGGCATTGTTGTCCAATACATTATGTTCCATTTTCTCCACCATTATATGCGCTTTATTTGTGGTCGTATTCCTTTTACCAATTATTTATTCATTTACATTATATTTATTTTCTGCTTGTAGTATCTTCTGTCAGCTGTATTGGACCGCATTCCCACCATTGATCTTCCTTTGAAAAACTTTTCATTGTTGCTCAACTTACATGAATATGGTGCCTAGCTTTATCTTCAAGCGCTGTGAGTGTCTTTAGTTGGATCTTCGAATTCACGTTTGTCGTGGTTTACTTATACGGGTGCGATTGTGGTAGGCGTATCTTTGGAAGGAGCATTGGTCGAGACGTGCATTGCACGTGCAAGCTTACTAGTATAAACTAAGAAAGACAGTTCATCCATTTATAAAGCTCAGAAAGAGAAATCTAAGTGTCGATCGGATATTGACATGTGGGGGGCGTGTGTGGAAGGCCAGGCCATCTCCACATAGTCTTTCCAGAGAAAGAGAAATATACACTACTAACAATATATGAGACCACGTGGCCCCGCTGCCTGCGCGATGCATCTCATGTTTTCCATCCGAGTAATGCTAGAGTTAGGGCATCTCCAACGGCGATCCGTAAATTTTCATCCGTATCTATCCGTGGACAGGGGGACCAGTCCGCGGACATGAATGCGGGAAGCCGTCATCCAACGCTAGCCGCATACATTTTAAACTCTTTTTCAACAAACCGAATGAAATTCATGCAAACACGGTCGGATTTCATACAAACATGACGGATTTCGTACAAACACGGCGGATTTTCATTAGATTTCGAACATTTAGAAAAAAAATACCCGACCCTAAACCTATCCTACATGGCGGCGGCGCCCGGCGTCCGAGCCCGTGTCGTCCTCCCTCCGCCGTCTTCATGACCACCGGCGATAAGACCAGTGAGGTGAAGGTGCGGTCTTCGGCGAGGAAGAGTAGAATACGGGAGACGGGCCGGCCTACATGGGACACCAGGCCCTGTCGCCTCCCGTGCCCTACTCATCCTCGGAGGAGTCCGCGACCTGTCTGTTGCCGGTGGACGTGAGGTCCACGATGGAAATGGTGGCGCCCGCGCTGTCGTCGTCCCACCGGGCCGCCGGATTATTCGTCGGCGACGCGTAGGAGGTTCAGCTGGCGTTGTTCTCCTCCACGATCTCCTGGAGCTGCGCCTCCACGGCGGCCGCTTCCTGGCGAGTGGCGGCTTGAGCGCGGAGGGCATCGTAGATGGCACACTGCTCCGCGACGATGTTGGGGTTCGCCGCGGCCATGGCCGCCACCACCTCCTCGCTCGCCGTAGATCTGGCCCTCTACCAGCCGGTGCTGCTCCAGGAGGAACAGGTTGTACCGCTGTTCCTCCTACGCCCACCGGAACGTCGACAAAGGCGCCGGCGCAGGCTACACCTCCGCCATGGCGGTGTTGTAGTGCGCCTGCGCCTGCTCCATGGTGAAGCCAGCGTGCACAGGCGCGGGAGCCGGGGCCGTTTCGTCGGAACCCGTCACCATCGTGGGGTCGTCGTCGTCGTCGGAGACCTCGGACGAGCTGGCCGGCAAGCCGGCCTCGATCCGCCTGGCACGGCGGCTCTGCCAGGCGGCGGCAAGGGCGGCCCCCGCGTGTTTCATCCTAGTGGAAAGGCTCTCCCACAGAGCTTCGCCGCCTGCATTCATGGCGGATATAATGCAAGGGGAAGAGGATGGGGAGAGGCTTGTGTTGTGGAGTTAGCCGGGTGTGGACGCATTTAAATAGTGGCTTCCGATGAGACCAGGTGTCCGACTGTGTCAATGCGCGGCGCCGGAGTGGGTTTCTTGGCCGGCGAGCCTGCTTAATGGCGGCATATGGACGGACGGGGCATTGAACGAGCGTGGTAGATATCCATCCCGTCCCGTCCAGTCACGCATCTCCGGCAGTGAACAGGCACGGACACCGGAGACGCGTCGCGGGCGGCGCCCTCGGCCGGCGCGCCGCTTCAATGGCAGAGACAGTGAGTGTTGGAAATATGCCCTAGAGGCAATAATAAAATGGTTATTATCATATTTCCCATTCATGATAAATGTTTATTATTCATGCTAGAATTGTATTGACCGGAAACTTAAATACATGTGTGAATACATAAACTATACCGTGTCCCTAGTAAGCCTCTACTAGACTAGCTCGTTGATCAAAGATGGTTATGGTTTCCTGACCATAGACATGAGTTGTCATTTGATAACGGGATCACATCATTAGGAGAATGATGTGATGGACAGACCCAACCGTAAGCTTAGCATCAGATCGTTTAGTTATTTGCTATAGCTTTCTTCATGTCAAGTATCAAGTCCTTAGACCATGAGATCGTGCCACTGCCGGATACTGGAGGAATACTTTGTGTGCTATCAAACGTCACTTCGTAACTGGGTGATCATAAAGGTGCTCTACAGGTATCTCTGAAGGTGTCTGTTGGGTTGCATGGATCGAGACTGGGATTTGTCACTCCCTGTGACGGAGAGATATCTCTGGGCCCTCTCTGTAATACAACATCACAAGAAGCTTCATGTGACTAATGAGTTTATTCATGGGATCTTGTATTACGGAACGAGTAAAGAGACTTGTCAGTAACGAGATTGAACTAGGTATGGAGATACCGACGATCGAATCTCGGGAAAGTAACATATCGCCAGACAAAGGGAATTGCATACGGGATTAACTGAATCCTCGACATCGGGGTTCAACTGATAAAGATCTTCGTGGAATATGTGGGAATCAATATGGGCATCCAGGTCCCGCTATTGATTATTGATCGGAGAGGAGTCTCGGTCATGTCTGCATGTTCCCGAACCCGTAGGATCGCACGCTTAACGTTCGGTAGCGCTAGGGTAGAAATGACATATTAATATGGTGAAGTACGAAGGTTGTTCGGAGTCCCAGATGGGATCCGGGACATCACGAGGAGCTCCGGAATGGTCCGGAGGTAAATATTTATATATGGGAAGTCATATTTTGAGTTCCGGAAAAAGTTTGGTTTTTTCCGGTATTGTACCGGGAAGGTTCTAGAAGGTTCTGGAGTGGGGCCCACCTGCATGGGGGGGGGGACCCACATGAACGTGGGTAGCGGGGAAAGGCCCCACACCCCTGGTCTAGGCGCAACAAGATCCCCCCTTACAAGGAATAGGATCATAACCTGAAGGGATAACATCAAGATCCCAAAAAAGGGAGGATAGCGATCGGTGGGGAAAGGAAAGGAGGGATTTCCTTCCTCCCCTCTTGACCAGCGACTGTAGGGGCTTGGAGGGTAAGCCACCAACCCCCTCCATGCCTATATAAAGATGGTGTGGCATTGGGGGCAGCCACCCTTCCACCCTTGCCCGTCTCCCTCCAGTTACACCTCCTCCACCTCACGCAGACGCTTGGCGAAGCCCTGCTGCAGTTCCGCTGCTGCCACCACCACCACGCCGTCGTGTTGGTTCAGATCTCATCTACCTCCTCTCCCTTGCTTGCTGGATCAAAAAGGAGAGGACGCCACCGAGCCGAACGTGTGCTAAACTTGGAGGTGCCGTCCGTTCGGCACTAGATCGGATTGGATCGTGAAGAGTACGACTACATCAACCGCGTTACGATGCTAATGCTTTCGGTCTACAAGGGTATGTAGACACACTCCCCTCTCATTGCTATGCATCTCCTAGATTCGATCTTGGGTGTTTCGTAGGAATTTTTTTGATTTTCGGGCTTCGTTCCCCATCAGTGAGAGGTCGCGTCCGCCCTGAGCCGTCTTCAATGTGCAGCGCCGCGCTCTACGGCGGCATGAATGCGGGCAGCTGGCACCAGGTGGGAACGCGCGCGCAGGAGGGAGGAGTGGGTTTGGGTGGGCCAGGCCAGTCAGAAGCGGGCGAAGTAGCGGTCCGGACTCCCGCAAAGCCCCCTCCCCCACGTTTGTCTCCGGTTTGCGGGAGAAATCACGTCCGGACCACGCCGCGGACTGATACAGGACCGCACTGGATGACTTTCACGATCCGGACGGTTGCGGGAGGTTTGTGGGTCGGTGTTGGAGATGCCCTTACAAAGGCCCTGATACGAATTCTACGGATCCTGGTTAGATGGCACCCTTTAGTTGGAGATTTTAAGGGCAGAGGAGAAGCCCATCCCATGAGATTCAGGATATAAGGGCATGTCCAACGCTGACCACAAATTTGCTCCCGCATTCGTCCATGAACAGTGACCAGTCCGCGGACACGAATTGGAAGTCGATCATCCAAAGCTAGCCGCATATGTCCGGTTACATTTTAAATGAAATTTAATGAAAACGAACAAATTTGATTCAAACTCAAACAAACCGAATAATATTCATTCACACTTGGATGATTTTACATAAAACCGAATGCTTTTCATCTAAACCGAAGCAAATTCATTACATTTACACATATTTTAACTAGATCGGACTCTAAACCTAGACTAAAATGACCGCCGACGCCTGTTTCCCAACTCCGGCCGGCCATGAGCCCCGGCCCCTCCACGGCCCTCCGCTGACAAGTCTTCCCCATGTCCTGCAGCCCGCTCCTCGGACTGCCGGATGCCATGGAGGGATATGCTTCAGCGAGAGGGGAAGAATAGCCTTCGCTTTCCCCGTATATTCCCTATGTCCGTCTGTGCCGCTCATCAGAGTGGCCTCCGCTTCCGTGAAACACGGATCAAGGTTGGTTTTTGGGGCGGGGGACGAAGGTAGCCTGCGAAGAGGTCAAGACACCGGTTGTGCATGCCGGCGATGCAACGGCGGTGGCCTTCGTGGGACCCAAGTGGTAGCGGCCTCCCATGGTCTAGTTTTCCTTGCTCTCGGTGGCGGTCGCGGACGTGCTGGCCGCCTCGTTGATCTCCGCGAAGCCGGTGGTACCTGCAGACCAAACAGGATAGTGTAGCACTTTCGTGGAAGTATCCCAATGAGTAATCGTCCCAACAAAGAGCGGAGGAGAGTATTTATGGAGGCGTTTCTGTCACACACAAGGTGTCACAGTTCTTGTGTGAAGTACTGCTTGAGCTTCTGCAAATACTATTACTGTCCTGGGTAAACGATAAAATAAAATATGCTAATACAAAGAGGATTTAAAGATGTTTACTAAATAACTTGTTGAAAGTAAATAACAAGTGCGGAAATGTAAATGGTGTTGCCTGCAATGAAGAAATTAGGCGCGGAGAGATTTCAGTTCATGGTAAGAATATATGAATTGTGCCAGTGGGACGGTAATACCAGTTACCTTGTATTGTACTCATAGTATTTGATATAAACTTTCTGTAGGCGGTTCTCCCTAGGGTAATGAAACTCCTCCACTAGGGGTTACATTTCATTCTATGGTCCTGCTTCTCCGTTGCCACAGAGTGGTCACTTCCATAATTAAGTTCATAAGACCGGAACCAAGCATTAAGTTCATTGGATCACCGCTATCTCATATTATCTTCGGTTCTCATAGATATCTCCACCTGTCACATCAGAGGTCACAGAGTTCCTAAACAATACGTGTTACCTGTGTAGGTCTTGAGATCATGTTACCTGGGCCCATTAAATTGGACAACATGCATAGAGTTCACCACAGTATAACAACATACTAAATAGATCATACTACTACGAATTCAAATGACGACATATAGGATAGGTGAGGGTGTCCCGGACTAAGGGGTCCTCGGGCTGCCGGCCTATCTCTGATGGGCCGGACTGATGGGCCGCTCTCAACTCATCGAAGGAAGGCCGGACTATAGGCAACCACGGCCTCTAGAAGGAAACCTCCGAAGATTTGGCGTCTCCTCCAAGGATAGTTAGCGTGACCGGCATGGTTATCTCCTGAGGGCTACCGACCATATGTAACCCTAGGTACCCCTGGTGTCTATATAAACCGGAGGGTTTAGACTGTAGAAAAAACAACCATGGTCATCATGCCCACCTAGGGTTTAGTCCATCCGATCTCGAGGTAGATCAACTCTGTAATCATCATACAAACACATCAATACAATCAAGCAGGACGCAGGGTTTTACCTCTTCGAGAGGGCCCGAACCTGGGTAATCGCTGTCTCTACGTTCCTTGTTATCCATTGACTCCAAGATCCACAGCTTAGACCCCCTACCCGAGATCTGCCGATTTTGGTACCAACATTGGTGCTTTCATTGAGAGCTTCTGCTGTGAGGTCATCAAGGATCAATGGCTTGCCTAGTCATCAACAACAGCGTCCGCTGCAGGGACGTTTTCGTTCCCGGCCAGCTATTCGCGTTCGGCAGCATCATGCTACACGCCAACTCAACCGGTCGACTCGACCGGGTTGATAGCTTTACCCCTGATCAGGAGATCAGGTTTGGAAACCTAGAGTTTGTCGCCGACTCCCGGGGAGACCTTATCCTCACAGGATTCTCGGCTTCGGGTACGGCTAGCCCCGCTATCGGGTCGGCCGCCACTGCGGATCCGTCCTTGAGCTCGGATCCAATCTCTACGCTTGACAGCCCAAGATCAACCTTGGCCGAGCATGACAACGGGGCAACTTCGAACGCTCCCAGCGCAGCAATACTGCGGGTTGACCCCGAGAACTGCCAGAACTTGGATCCAACGGATCTCTCACTATTAAACGGGATACTGGATCAGATCCAGGCCATGGGAATCACCGACGGCCAATCCTCGGTCTACGACCAAATCGGACTTAAAGCCGATGATAGGGAAATTTATGTCCCTCCTGCCATCCACTTAGTCGCCACTATCGAAGACTCGGCCGAGGGCTCACCCCTCCTCCCGCTAGAGCCAAGAGCGGATCGTGTACACCTTTTCGATCATCGAGCTCCATCCTCCAGCTCGGCCCCTAGCTCGGCAGCCGATCTCCACTCCAGAGAGAGATCGGAGCCGAGGTCTGACTCGGTGCACAGCCTCGAATCTACGCAACCGTGCCTGGCTGGGAATTCAAATCCAGAGCCCAGCACGCCGGACTCCATATCGGTCCAGGACAAAGCCGCCAAGACCCCGGGCTCGCATCCTGTTGGGATCAAAAAAATTATCACACCCACCCCCCATATCGAGTATTGTCCGAGTAATTCAGGACAGCCTGACATATGGGATTTAATGTACGTCAAACAACAGCCCGGAGAGACAGTTCGGCAGTTCTGGACTAAATTCCTTCTCGTCAAAAACAAAATAGCAAACTATTGCGGCACGGAAATCCTGGCGGCCTTCCGACATAACTACCGAGACGAAGGCATCTTAAACGCCCTCGCCCGCCGCCACATTCAAAACTTCTCCGAGTTATCGGACGTGGTGTTCAAATATTGCGCCATGGAGGATGTTTGGCAGGCTCAGCAAGAGCGAACGGATTCAATCCTCGCCAAGGAATCAAGACGAGCTCGGGCGAAACGCGCACACCCTCGCCGGCCAGCTCAGTGTGAGCCGTCCGGGAAAAGGAAGAAACTCCTGACAGGATCCAGAACGGTCCTCGACGAACTACTGGACAAACCGTGCCCTATACACTCTGTCCTGCTCAACACAAACCCAACTTACAGCCTTCGAGCTTGCTGGGTAGTCAGGCAAGTGGCCAAGAGCGGAGAAGCCATCCTTGGAGGCTCATATGCAGATAGATACTCCTCAACGCTCTCAGACGATGACACTGAAATCCTAACAATCTACGAGACATATTCCTCAAAGAATCAGAGGAAGAGAGCCCCTCGAGAGCTCGTTCAAATCCACCATGTAGCAGAGATCGACTCATGGGCCGACACACGAAGAAGACCAGCCGCGATCTCGTCCTACCCGAGCTGCCGCCGCCCTTGTCTTAAACCAGATAGTGGATGGATTTCGACTCCAGAAGGTGTTAATGGACAGCGGCGGTGGGTTAAACCTCATTTATGAGGACACCTTGGACAAAATGCAGTTCGACAGATCTCATATCGAACAAAGTCACACCACCTTTCGTGGGATCATCACCGGAAAGGAGGCAAGTTGTAGTGGTCGAGTCACCCTTGATGTAGTCTTCGGAACTCCCGAGAACTATCGATCCGAGGAGTTGCTCTTCCACGTCGTGCCCTTCCACAATGGCTACCACGCCTTGTTGGGGCGTGACGCATTCGCTTGATTCCATGCTATCCCACATTACGGATATATGAAGCTTAAGCTGCCAGGGCCAAACGGCGTGATCACAGTAACAAGTGATCTGGATAGAGCTCTTCGGGGCGAGAACAAAACAACGTCGCTCGCCCTCGAAGCATTATCCGAAGCCCTTGTGAAAGCACGTTTGCTCCCTTGGTGGTTTTGGTAATTTATACCAACATACATGTTGTTGGACTAATGCCTCTATCTAGTGAATTTCAGGCAAGTTCAACAATGGCGTGGCAGGGACAAAGAGATGTGGAACCCCTCAAAATGCTAAGGACATGGATTGGCAAAAAGCTCAAGACTCTACATTTTTTGTTAATTGATCCAAGATCACATTGAGTCCATAGGAAAGCCAATACTATTAAAAGGGGATGAGGTGTTGCTTAATGATATTTTTGCTCAATTGCTTAGTGACAGTGCTCCAGAACCCTCAACCACTTTCTCCATCCAAATATGTCCAAAACCTACATTCCAACTCGGCCCCACCAAAAAATTCCTATCCGGAGCCACCGAGTTCATCTGGACTTAGCCACTGCCAAAACCCTAACAAATCGGATCCACCGATATGGATCTCGGTCCCACTAAGATGGCCTTGCCAACTCTCTGTAATCGTTTGCACTTACTTCGGTCCCACCGAGTTTTGCAAATCGGTTTCACCGAGATGGCTTGCCAAAACTCTGTTGCCTTATTGCTTCACTTCGGTCCTACCAAGTTGAAGCAATCGGTGCCACCGAGACGAGGTTTGCCCTAACCATTGCACATCGGTCCATCCGAGTTGTTCCAGTCAGTCCCACCGAGATTCCTAACATTCATATCTTTTACACAGTTCGGTGCCACCGAAATTTCTGATCGATGGCACCGAGTTGGGTCAAAAGTGTGTAACGGTTGGATTTTGTGTGGAGGCTATATATACCCCTCCACCATCTCTTACTTAGTAAGGAGAGCCATCAGAACGTGCCTACACTTCCACCATACATTTTCTGAGAGAGAACCACCTACTCATGTGTTGAGATCAAGACATTCCAATCCAACCATTTGAACCTTGATTTCTAGCCTTTCCCAAGTTGCTTTCCACTCAAATCCTTCTTCCACCATCACCAAATCTGTGAGGAGTTGTTTGAGTGTTGGGGAGACTATCATTTGAAGCACAAGAGCAAGGAGTTCATCAACAACACACCATCTATTACCTTTTGGAGAGTGGTGTCTCCTAGATTGGTTAGGTGTCACTTGGGAGCCTCCGACATGATGTGGTGTTGAACCAAGGAGTTTGTAAGGGCAAGGAGATCGCCTACTTCGTGAAGATCTACCCGAGTGAGGCTAGTCCTTGATGGACGTAAGCCATGGTGGAATAGACAAGGTTGCTTCTTCGTGGACCCTTCGTGGGTGGAGCCTTCGTGGACTCGCGCAGCCGTTACCCTCTGTGGGTTGAAGTCTCCATCAACGTGGACGTACGATAGCACCACCTATCGGAACCACGTCAAAAATCACCGTGTCTTCATTATGTTTGATCTTCCATACTCTACCCCTTTATTTCCCGTACATTTACATGCTTTACTATTTCCGCTGCTCAATCTCTAGATATGCATGTGTAGGGAGTATTGGTTTTATCTTAACTTGTGCCAAAATCTGCCTAAGTTCCAAAAGAAACTAAAAACTGCAACTTTGGTTGGTTAAGTGTCTATTCACCCCCCCCTCTAGACCTATCTCCTCGATCCCACAATTGGTATCAGAGCCTTGGTCTCCATTGCTTTGGTTTTATCACCATTGGAGGGAGATGGATGTGTCTACTTTGGGGAGTCTTAGACGTAGAGTGCCTATTCTCGATGGGGAGTATTACAATGCTTGGAAACATGAGATGCTTGATATCTTTGATGAATTTAACTTGAGCAAGTATATTCATAATCCTTATGTGCCCCCTATTGATCCCTTGCATCCTACTCATGAAGAGGAAATTGACATGCTTCGTAATCTTAGAACCGTCAATCTTATCATTAGAGGATTACCTAAAGTTGTGCTTCGTTGTATGCAAAACTTTGAGTGTGCTTATACTCTATGGCATGACTTGGAAAAGCGATATCCTGATTACTCTTTGACTATTGCTTTTCACAAGATGAGTCCTAATGATCCTAACTTTGATGATTGCTTGTTTGAGCTTCGTGATCTTATGCGTGCTAATGGAGATGTTGGAACTATTAGTAACATTATCATGGAAGCTATTAGAATTCATAAACCCGGACATTGTCATGGTCATGAAACTAATGAACTCATTTCCCTAGGTGATGATCATATACATGATGATGATGTTGAGCATGGATATTATGATGAGGACGTAGAATTTGATATTGAATTTGAGAAGACCATGAGGAATCTTAGTCTTATGGCAAATCTTTGAGATTACATGGCCGGAGGAAAAGAGTGGATTCTTGATAGTGGATGCACCGATCACATGACTGGAGATAGAGACATGTTTCGTGAGCTTGCTAAAAATGATGGTCCACGCAAGTATGTAAATTTTGGAGACAACTCCAAGGGTAAGGTACTTGGCCTTGGTAAGGTGGCCATATCCAATGATAGCTCCATACAAAATGTTATGCTTGTTGAATCTCTTGGTTACAATCTTCTTTTCGTATCTAGACTAGCCGATTTTGGTTTCAATGTTCTATTTACCAAAGTAGATTGTCAAGTGTTTCGTTAAGATAATCATAATATGGTCTTTACTGGCATTCGTAGAGGCGATCTATACATTGTCGATTTCACTAAGAGAGCCCAACCTCGTACATGTTTAATTGCTAAATCTTCTAAAGGTTGGTTATGGCATAGGAGACTTGGACATGTTGGCATGCGTAATCTTGATAAACTTGTTAAAGGAGATCAAATTCTTGGAATGAAAGATGTTATATTTGACAAAGATCGACTTTGTAGTCCTTGCCAAGCAGGAAAACAAGTTGGAGGAAGCCATCCCGTGAAGAACATTATGACCGCGAGGAGACCACTCGAGCTACTTCATATGGATCTTTTTGGTCCCAACTCCTATAAGAGTCTTGGTGGTAACTCTTTCGGTTTGGTCATTATTGATGATTTTTCCAGATTTACGTGGGTGTTCTTTCTCGATGACAAATCGCAGGTACAATTTTTTTTCAAGAACTTCGCAAGAAAGGCCCAAAATCAATTTGAAGTGAAGATCAAGAAGGTTCGGAGTGACAACGGAACGGAGTTCAAGAACGCCAATGTGGATACCTTTCTTGATGAGGAGGGTATTTCACATGAGTTCTCGGCTACGTACACACCTCAACAAAATGGAGTTGTTGAGAGGAATAACCGTACTCTTATTGAGATGGCAAGAACAATGCTTGATGAATACAAGACGCCAAAACACTTCTGGGCGGAAGCAGTTGAAACAGCTTGTCATGCAACAAATCGACTCTACCTTCACAAGCTTCTTGGTAAAACGGCGACGAACTGCTCACCGGTAACAAACCACAAGTTGGATACTTTCGAATATTTGGCTCAAAATGTTACATTCTTGATAAGCATCATCATTCAAAATTTGCTCCTAAATCCCATGAAGGTTTCCTACTTGGTTATGGATCGAACTCTCACACTTACCGTGTCTACAACAACTTCACTCGAAAAGTTGAAGAGACGGTAGATGTGAAGTTTGATGAGACTAACGGCTCGCAAGTCGAGCAATTGCCAATTGATGTAGGAGAACAAGAACCATCGGAAGCAATCCAAGACTTGTCCATTGGCAAGATTCGCCCCATGGAAATAAAGCAGAGTACCTCGTCTACTCAAGTGGAAGCCCCAACTTCACATCAAGGTGAACAACAAGTTGATATGGAGGCATCCACATGTGGAACACGTCAAGACGATGGGAATGAGGAAGTGCAACAAGATGATCCACCTCAACCTCCTTCTCCACCTCCACAAGCGAACAACGACAACATCAACGAAGAAGAAGAAGATGATGATGAGGAAGCCTCACTACAACCCAAGCAAAAGCTACCTCGAGTTAGAGTAAGAATCGACAAGAATCATCCCGTCGAACAAGTACTTGGAGATATCCAATCCGGGAGAATCACTCGCTCTAAATCTCGTTTAGCTAACTTTTGTGAGCATTACTCATTCATCTCTAGTGTTGAACCTATGAAGGTGGAAGATGCTCTCAAGGACCCCGATTGGGTGAATGCAATGCACGAGGAGCTACACAAGTTTGAGAGGAACCAAGTTTGGACATTGGTTGAGAAGCCTAAATATGAGCAAAACATCATTGGAACCAAATGGGTGTTTCGAAATAAGCAAGATAAAGATGGACAAGTTGTACGCAACAAGGCTCGTCTTGTAGCACAAGGTTACACACAAGTAGAAGGTATGGACTATGGTGAGACCTATGCCCCCGTTGCAAGACTTGAGTCCATTCGCATTTTACTTGCTTATGCAAATCACCATGATATCACTCTTTACCAAATGGATATTAAAAGTGCCTTCTTAAATGGTGAAATTGAGGAGGAAGTGTATGTTAAACAACCTCCCGGCTTTGAGAATCCCAAGAAACCTAATCATGTTTACAAACTTCGTAAAGCTTTTTATGGTCTTAAACAAGCCCCTAGAGCTTGGTACAAATGCTTGACAAAGTTTCTTCTTGAAAAATGTTTTGAAATTGGGAAAATTGATTCAACTTTGTTCACTAAGAGGGTTAATGGAGAATTATTTGTATGCCAAATTTATGTTGATGATATTATCTTTGGATCTACTAACCCCTCTTTTAGTGAAAAGTTTGGAAGGTTGATGTCGGAAAAGTACGAGATGTCTATGATGTGTGAACTCAAATTCTTTCTTGGTTTGCAAATCAAGCAAACTAAGGAGGGTACCTTTGTCTCTCAAACAAAGTATACCAAGGACTTATTCAAGAAGTTCAACATGTAAGAAAGTAAAGGTATGAAAACTCCAATGCCCACGAGTGGACATCTTGACTTGACCAAGGATGGCAAACCGGTTGATTAAAAGGTTTGTAGATCTATGATTGGTTCATTGCTATATCTATGTGCCTCCCGTCCCGACATTATGCTAAGTGTGTGCATATGTGCATGATACCAAGCGGCACCAAAAGAGTGTCGCCTTAAGGCCGTGAAAAGAATTGTGAGATATTTGTTACATACACCAAACTTTGGCATATGGTATCCCAAAGGATCTTCTTTCAATCTTGTTGGCTATTCCGATTCGGACTATGCCGGAGACAAGGTTGACAGAAAATCCACCTCGGGTACATGTCAATTTCTTGGTAGATCTCTTGTGTCTTGGTCCTCCAAGAAACAAAACTCGGTATCTCTATCTACTGCCGAAGCGGAATACATTGCCGCGGGATCATGTTGTGCTCAATTACTATGGATGACACAAACTCTTAAAGACTATGGTGTGCATGTGAGACATGTACCATTACTATGTGACAATGAGAGTGATATTAAGATTGCACACAATCCCGTGCAACATTCTCGATATAAGCATATTGAGGTTCGTCACCATTTCATTCGAGATCATGTTGAGAAAGGTGACATTGACCTTAAACATGTTCGTACCGACAAACAATTGGCGGACATCTTTACCAAACCCCTTGATGAGAAAGTGTTTTGTCACTTGAGAAGTGAGTTGAACATCATTGATGCTTCAAACGTGAACTAGATGTTCATGTGGATGCATACATGGGCATAAGCATTCTTGACTAATCCATGATACTTTCATGATAATCTTATATCTTGGACATTTTGCTCCCTTGTATTGTATCTAACCTTTTGTAGGTACTTGGACAAGCTTCATGTCACAAGATTGCATCTCACTCTTATCTTGAACAATCTTGTATAACTCAAGTATCAACAATTGATGGTGGAACAAGGAACAAGACACCTAAACATATCCTTTGACAACTTTTGAGTTATGCTTCATTCATGTCATTTTGGATATACATGTTGTTCCTTGCAAATCTAACCCATGTAGGAAGATGAACTACAAATGATAGGATAGCTCCAAACTTCAACTCATGAGCATCCACTTCAAGTTCAACTACATGATGGACATCACCACCAAATCCCAATGTAAGTGCTCACATCTTAGAGAAGCTTTACTCAAAGGCATGAGCCAAAGCAACTCAACAAGATTTGAATACATTGAAATGCTTAAAGGAAAAATGGCAACCCCATTTTGAGCTTAACGATGAGTATGACCTATGATCAAGTGTTCTCACTTGACTCCTAAGTCAATATACTCTAACAGAGGTGACCTAGTCGCCGACCCATCTAGATGAAGTTCTCTAGTGTTTCTTTTATTTGTTCTCTTCTTGCTAGAGTGTTTCTTTCAAAAAAACTTCATCTAGACTTTTCTTTGCTTCTTTTCTGAGTTTCTTTACTTTTAGCTAGTTTCGCAGCTAATTCTTTGCAAATCCTTGTGAAAATTCCTTTGCCTAGTGAGCTGAGTTGACAAAAAGTTTCTATGCACCAAACTTGGTTCCACCGAATTGATTCAACTCGGAATCACCGATTTTGCTGCTCTAAGGAGTTTTCTGTCAAATATTTTCTGAGATTTTGTGCTCCAGCTCCACTCAATGATTCTTATCCTCTACTTGCATCTAGAGCCACTCAATGGCTAGATGTGTTTCTCAAGGACCAAACCCACGTGACCAACAACCTTGAAGCCCCTTCTTGGAAATTGATGTCAAAGGGGGAGAGAGGAATACATCAAAGCTTATCACTACAAAAGAGATGCACCTTACAAGAGGAGAGTATGTTACATGTTTCTAAGAAGGGAGAAACATGATTCCAGTTGCTTTAGTGTTTTTGATTGCTTTAGTTTTCTCACCCTACCTACTCCCAATATCCAATGTCAGATTCAGGGGGAGAGGAAGTTCTTTAAGGGGAGACAACTATTTCTTTCTTTTGGGGACATGTCTGCTTCAAATAAGTAATCACCTAGTGATACTCTCTTCTACATGTCATCCCAATCTTGGTTTCTTGTTGATCTTGTGTCTTTTCTTGAAGAAGTTATCTTGTGTTATCTAATCTTGTTTTCTCAAGTGTATTTCTTGAGGTACTTGATCAAGAACTTCAAGGTAAGTATATGCATCACACTCATGTACATGATTGACCTCTTGCTAGTATATATTGTTTGCAAGGAGACAATCATGGACATGTGGACACCTATATGCCATATGTATTGCTTTGATGCATATAGCCAAGATGCATGTTGCATGTATATTTCCCGTGTGATATCATCATTCTGTATGCATATCTTTAGGAGGGGGCTCATATATGTTACATGTTTTTCTTCAAAGCTTTCATACAAACTTCTGCTAAATCTTTATTTGAAGCTTTGATGTATGTTGTCATCAATTACCAAAAAGGGGGAGATTGAAAGCACATTTGCTCCCTTGGTGGTTTGGGTAATTTATGCCAACATACATGTTGTTGGACTAATGCCTCTATCTAGTGAATTTCAAACAAGTTCAACAATGGCGTGGCAGGGACAAGGAGATGTGGAACCCCTCAAAATGCTAAGGACACGGATTGGCAAAAAGCTCAAGACTCTACATTTTTTGTTAAGTGATCCAAGATCACATTGAGTCCATAGGAAAGCCAATACTATTAAAAGGGGATGAGGTGTTGCTTAATGATCTTTTTGCTCAAGTGCTTAGTGCCAGTGCTCCAAAACCCTCAACCACTTTCTCCATCCAAATATGACCAAAATCTACATTCCAACTCGGCCCCACCAAAAAATTCCTATCCGGAGCCACCGAGTTCATCTGGACTTAGCCACTGCCAAAACCCTAACAAATCGGATCCACCGATATGGATCTCGGTCCCACCGAGATGGCCTTGCCAACTCTCTGTAATCATTTGCACTTACTTCGGTCCAACCGAGTTTTGCAAATCGGTTTCACCGAGATGGCTTGCCAACTCTCTGTTGCCTTATTGCTTCACTTCGGTCCTACCGAGTTGATGCAATCGGTGCCACCGAGACGAGGTTTGCCCTAATCATTACACATCGGTCCATCCGAGCTGTTCCAGTCGGTCCCACCGAGATTCCTAATGTTCATATCTTTTACACAGTTTGGTGCCACCGAAATTTCTGATCGGTGCCACAGAGTTGGGTCAAAAGTGTGTAACAGTTGGATTTTGTGTGGAGGCTATATATACCCCTCCACCACCTCTTACTCCGTAAGGAAAGCCATCAAAACGTGCCTACCCTTCCACCATACATTTTCTAAGAGAGAACCACCTACTCATGTGTTGAGATCAAGACACACTACAGGAATCAGGTTCTTTGCCGTCTGCCATAGCAGACGGCAAAGGCCCAGGCCACGGACGGCAAACAGCTTTGCCATCTGCTGGCTGATGGCCCCACTTTCAGCACAGAAAGTCACGATAAACAACTTCTTTGCCGTCTGTATAACGGCAATGGACGGCAAAGACGTTTACCGTCCGCCTTGCTGGCTAAGCTGACGGCAAAGGATCTGGACGGCAAAGTATAGCTGTTAGCCCCGTTAGGTGGCTAACGGCAGACTTTGTCGTCTGCCTGCGGACGGCAAACAAACAATCGCCTTTGTCGTCTGCCGAGTGATGTCAGCAGGCCTGTGTCTGCACGTCAGTCCTGCTTAGTCTTTGCCGTCTGCGTGCTTTATCTTTGCCGTCTACCAGCTGACGGCAGAATGACCAAATGGGTCAGACATGGTGCTCCCAGGTTGCACAGGTTGCTGCCATGTGGCACCTTTGCCGTCCGCCTACTGATGGCAAAGTGCCTGTACTCCCTCTTTTTTGTCTGTTTTCTATTATTTCCCTGCATTTTCACAACACATATATGATATATATAGTTTCAAGCTAAAGCATAGGCCATTGTAAGGTTACGCAGCAGAAAACAAAAAATTTCCGACCTACGTACCAGCCCAGGATCACTATGGAGACTGCATACAAGGTTTGATCTGTTTCGTTACCGACTCGTAGCGCAGCGGAAGTAGAGTCGATGACGAACGGCGGTGCAGATCCCCGCAGCTAGGATTTTACAACCTCCCAACCGCGAGGATGTATACCCTCATCTGCCCCGCGGACAGCCCTCCGGGAGGCGGTCGCACAGTCCCCCGGACGGTGTCGCGGACAGCCCTTCGGGAGGACCTCCGAAACTCGGACTGTCACTCGGACAGCCCTTCGGGAGGACCTCCAAAACTCGGACGGTCACACGGACAGCCCTTCGGGAGGCACTCTCAAACTAAGACCGAAACTACGATCTCTCTATAGAGTTGCACACATACGGTGTCATCTATCCGGCAGGGCTTCGCCGTCCAGAACTAGTTCCCACCGGAACCCAGACAGCCTTTCGGCTCTACGAAACTATTTCGCTGGGAGGGAGAGAGAATGCCAGATCATGCATGGCTTGTGTATGAGAGTAAGGATGTAGAGATGGCAGCCCTCTCCACCTCTATTTATAGGAAAACCAAGGGCTAGGATGGGCATTTCAAAAATACCAAAACTTGCCCATGAAGGAAACACTTTCCAAGGGCAAAATGGGAAAGCAAGTGGGCAAGTGGGGCTCCAAGGTGGAGCCCACTTCTTGGCCGGCCACAACCCTTGTGGGGGCCCCCCAAGGTGGTCCCCATCCATCCATCCCTTCTAGAAGCCTTTTGGGAAAATATCCCAAAAGGTACTTTTCCAAAAATATCCCAAAAAGCACTTTCACTATTCACGACGACATATTTCAGCGTCTGATCGAACTGAAAATATTCATGTGGGCTTAGAACATTTCCAGTACCCACCAAAATAATTTTCAACGCGAGCCGGAACAATTCCGGTTTAGTGATTTTCATCTGCGAAAAGCATCTGAAGCGGTTTCGGCAGCTCCGGAACATTTCCGGTTTTCATTCCGGAAAATTCCAGAAAGTTTCCAGAATGATTCTAGCACCCTCCAAGAATTATCAGGCATGTGCCGAAACCAATTTGACTTATTGGTATCCCCTGAAACAACTTTTCAGTTTTACCGAAACTGTTCCGGTGTTCTCTCTGCGGAACTTTTCCGCTGTCCGAAACATTTCCGGTGTCCGAAACTTTTTCGGTGATTTTCATCTCAGACTCCCTGTCTAGTATTCAGCAGATAGATGACCCTTAAGTGTGTGACCCTATAGGTTCGGTGAAGCATAGACATGACCCGGAACCCCTTCCGATCAATGATCAACATCGGAGCCGTGGACACCCATATTGACCCCTATACCCACACGAATGAATATTCGAGTGAACCTCCAGTTGCCGTGTGCTATTCCTGTTGCTTCGCGATATGTTACAATTACCCGAGGTGAGACATGTTGGCATTCCCGTGGATCAACAACTTGTCCACTATGCCAGTTACCTCGTTACCGGTATTGTTCTCTTTTCTCGTTCCCGTGTTCCGGCATCCCCGTGATCAAATCACAAAGTGTCTGGCCAGACGATGATGGATACCGTAACACCGAGAGGGCCCAGAGATATCTCTCCATCGTCGGAGGAGCAAATCCCAATCTTGAGCTATCAAGTTACTTGACATACTTTTCCATGAACCCGTAAGCCGCCGTAATAGCCACCCATTTACGGATGACGTTTAACAAAACCCAAAGTTCATGAAGCAAGCATGAAGAAACTCGATACTCTCATGGTCTAAGGAATCATGCAAACGTTAACCATCTCTGTGTTATAAACCATTAACTAATGACGAATGTATCTCATAGCATAACATCAATTCGGGTCGATTCAACACAAATGTTCTTCTAATATTGTGCCCTCAAAATTGCCGGCATAGCCATGCCCATGATCAGGAAAACAGGATCATCATGCAATACTTGGTCCAGTCATAGAGGCTTGACCAGGAATACATTTTACCGTTTATTATCCCACACGTGCACATGAGTTTCCCTCCAAGCCTCGTTTTATTTGTAGACTCGAGAATCATTGCAGTTATAGCATGGAACATAAACTTAATTATGAACAGGGAGATAATCAATAACATTTATTATTGCCTCTAGGGCATATCTCCTACAGACTCCCACTTGCACTAGAGTCAATAATCTAGTCAATGCTAATGCACTTTACACCTATGGCATACTGGTGTAAAATATGATTCGCTTGTGGTATAGCCTGATGTCCAACGGATCTGACAACTTCAGCTCCGTGTGTAACTTTGCATATCCTCGCATTTTCACGCTTTCACAAAATTCATATTTTGTGTGGACTTGGCTTTGCATATGTGTGAATCATTGGTCGAAACCTGATTCCTCAGACTGAGCTATGTAGCAACTATCTGCAATAGTGTCCCATAGACCAAAGCCATCTTGGAATCATACTAAGTTCATGAATGAACTATATGATTCAACAACTTCTTTGTCGCTTCTCAAGCGTCAACATACTTAGCCTTTGTTATAGAATTCGCCACAGTATCTTGTTTGGAACAATTTCCAACTACCGTGCCACCATGTTCTGTTTTACACAAAACCCTTAACTTAAATCGAAAATCGCATGGAGCATTGGTGAAGACTGTATCGATGTAATTACTTACAACGAGCACTTCATAATCTCTGCTTGCGAGAAAACATGTCATCAGTACTACTCTAGTACTCAGTGACATCTTTCACTGTTGTCCTATGATCAGTACTTTGATCACTTTGGTATCTATACTCGCAACAACTTTGGAGTATTGGACATATCTGGTTGTTTTACATACCATGGAATACATGATTAATCCAAACGTGTGTGGAATCTCCATCATGTATTTTACTCATCCGTGTTTTGGGACACCGAGTCTTGCAAAAACACTTTCCATGTGACTTCGGCAAGAATCACTCCTTGGCTTTTTAAATGCCAAAAAGTTTTTAGCATCTTGTCAATATGTATTCATAGCTTAGCCCCATTAGGTAAATCTATCTCCATAGATCATCATGCCTAATATTGAGGCTATTTAGCCTAAGCACTTCATCAAAAAACTATTTTCAAATGAAGTCCTAATTCGTGTCAAGAAATTTATTTCCAATTAACAATGTGTCAAGTACACATGGTTTTTAGAAATATTATTATGCTCCCACTTACTTTCTTGAATCACAAGCATCTTCGATACCCATTTGATGAAGTCAAACCCCTTTGACCATTCCATCAAAACCGAAGATTCCAACTCCACTTTGCTCTCTTCTGTCCATCGCTGGAACTCTGAAGTTTGCATACTTACTAGCATCCTCTGGATCGACAAATTACTTTGGACTGTATCACATACAAGTCCTAGGTTTCATTTCCATCAGATGGAAATCCTTTCGTCATCCATGTTTCATATCTCATGATTGAAATATGTATTAATTGCTAGTTCAACCCGAACCGACTTTAAGCATCGCTACGGTGAGACAATCTCATCGTAGTCAACTCCTTGAACTTGTTATTGCAACAAGTCGAGCTTTATGGATAAAACATTTTTATCCGTATCAGTTTTTAGTTCCATAAATATTCGTTAGACTCTAAGTCTTTCGAAAGGTGTATCAAGATCTTAATCTTGAATCATTTATATGGAAACTATCTCGGATTGTATTGGCTTTTAGCCAATTCCGGAGTCAGGTCCCATCAATGCTTCCTTGTGTATTGTAGGTATACTGTTGTCCAACAACAATATCTCGTTTGCGCACCTGATAGGTTTGCACGAGCTTTGCCTACGTGGTTCAGCTGCAAGATCGACCGAAGTTCATACATCTCATGTATAGGCTTCCGTATCAGTCGCAGTAGGAAACTCCGGAATCACTTCCAAGGTTCCTTTCCTTTGACCTGATGACGAAGATACTGGTTATCTCGTCGAGTTGCACTGTCCTCCCACTCACCTTTTGTAAGAACTATTCTCTTTAAAAGCATACCGTTTTGTGGCAAAATCGTTTGCCTCGGTATAGTGGTGGGGGAATACCCAATGACTTGGGATAACCTACAAAATAGCACTTGTCTGATTTGGAATAGGTTTGTAACCTTTTACACAAGCCCCATATTCCAAATGTTAAGAAAAGATATAACATGGTTGGGCGTACCATACCATGGCATCATTTCAACAGACCTGATGGATCTCTTTTCAGTGTAAAATCCGCAGTCTCTAAAGCATCACTCTTTAAAAGGGATAATGGCAAATTTATTTATGTCATCTTTGATCTTACCATGTCATAAATGGTTCGATTACATCTTCACGGACTTTCCACTTGCAGTGGTGTTCCGGGAAGTGCAAGTTATGAAACCCCTTTCATAACTCATCAGACATTCGCTAAACTTGTAACTCAAAAATTCCCTTCTGCAATCGAATTGTAGAAACATATTTTTTTCTTGTTACAGCAACTTCTACTTCATTTTGAAAACCTTATGAATGAATTCAAAAGATCCAGACTTATGTCTCAACAAGTAAATATCCACATATCTACTTGAGTCATTTCTGAAGATAGATAAATCCACTACTTGCAATAACATTTATTGGACTACACACATCATAATGTATGATCACCAATATGTTCTATGCTCGTTCCTTATGGCCTGTGAACGGTATTTCAGTCACTTCACTTTTCAGAGGAAAGTTGCAAGTGTCAGATGATTCAAAATCAAACGACTTCAAAATCCATCATAATGGAATTTTCCATGCGGGTTTCTCCAATGTGACCAAATGCAGTGCCACACTTGTGTGGTATTCTTTTAGTCTTGCGACATTTAGCGTCAGTGTTATGGATGTATCATATTACCATCAATATTCATAGCATACATCCCATCCTGTATGGAAGCATGGCCCTTTATGTTATTCATAACACCGAACATCAAAAGTTCTCTTATGAACAACCTTCTTGCAAGATACCTTATGCAAAGGGCTAGAGTGTATGAAACTCTAAATGAATTATGAAAGTAAATACAGAGGCAATGTATTAATATCAATATTCATAACATACGTCTCATTCATAATGAAAGTATGGCCCTTATGTTATTCATAACACCGAACATCAAAAGTTCTCTTATGAACAACCTTCTTGCAAGATACCTTATGCAAAGGGCTAGAGTGTGAAACTCTAAAATGAATTATGAAAGTAAATACATAGGGAATACACCGATGGAAGGCATAGTAACTTTTACTATGTTCCCTATGTGTATCTTAACCTCATTCCTGGCTAGTCTTTCAGGCCATAGTAGTTCTTACATCGAGTTGCAACAGAATGCAATCGAGCGGGTATCTTTGTGATTAACTCACAATACCCAAGAATTAGTGATTAACATGTTTAACCATAATTCCCAAGAACTATATCTTTGACCAGCCTTCTATACATCAAAAACTTGTATGACATTCATACATTAGCTGGATATTCCAGTCTTCTTTCCTTTTGCCATTATACTTCTAACAGTTTAACTTTCAGTATTTCTCCTACTCTCAGAAGAAGCACCCAACTTAAGAGTGGCGATAGCCCCGGACTTCCTAGGCGTGAAAGTTTCACTAACACCCTTCGGATACTTCATTTCTCTTTAAGTTGTTGTTTTATTCACCATCATCATATGACAGGCGTTCTTCTGGATCCCTCTCTTTATCAGTCTAATGCACAGTAAACTCCTTTACTAATAGTTTGCAAACAAACATTGCTTTGGATATCTCATATCTTTTAGCCTTTGTCTATCTCTGAAAATGATTTTCAGATTCCATGAATATCACATAACTATCCAAACTTTCGAAGTTCGGGTCTCATGGAAGCAAACATATTGCACTTTGACTGAAAAGGAATTCTAGCTTTTGGATCGAACGACGAGAGTCACATGATCCATAGCTTTAGCGGGAGAATACCGAAAGCATGCGATAGGACAAAGTCCTTCTCGGCACTCTTGAGGACAATCCTCACATTACGTTACCAACCGTAAAGTTTTAACGAGATATTTAACAGCTTATTCAATTTTAATTGGGAAGGTGGAAACGCGAGCCATTATTCTACAACTATTATGCAAATAACACTTAGACAGTGTTCAAAATTAATTGCACTGAGAATTAAACAAGTTAATTCTATAGTGCGCTCCCACTCAAATCAATATCTCTCATAATTGATTGTGAGTGATACAAGATCCGCATATCCATTCAACGCCATTGAACGAGATGAACACTGATGGCGCGAACTTCAATCGGTAGGCAAACTTGCCAATCACATCTCTATGTGACTCTTGTTCATCTTTCGATGGGCGTGTTCCGAGCTCAGGGAGATCCTTCCAGAACGTCAAGACAACCAAGTGATCTCGCTGCGAGGTCTCAACTCACCCGCCTCACACATCCCTAATCGTTCGTACCCAGGGAGATCATGTGATACCCCGAAAAGTTAGGTGCCGTGACGGTGCTACACTTGGGAGAACACTAACTACTTGATATTTTGTGAGAGATCGCCCTAATAAAAGCGACTACCGCGCAATCAAAAGGGTGCAACATAAGGGATAAACATCTCAGGCAATTCATAATTAGCATGATATGGTATAGCCCTTTCTGACGAAGAAGTCTCGTATTTCTTCGTCTCCGGCATTCGCGTCGGTGTTCACCTTTGCGAAGATTGCCACCACCTTGTCGATGCACCAGATAATATTGCTATCTCTATAGCTAATAAAATAACTGCATTACATAAGGTTGACACGCCGGTCATTAAAGTGCAATCATATGGCTCCAGCCATCATGCCGAATCATGACACACAGGTCATGTTAATATTACATCATATAGTCATCTCATACATAATCAAATTAATATGAGCACTGCTATACCACATCATATGCACATGCAAACAATCCTGCAAAACCAAGTTAGACGCCTCTAATCGGTTCATGCAAAATTTTATTTTACGTGGCTTGTAAGGTTTCGAAACAAACCGAAGCTACCAACGTCCATCATCAAGCATGATAATCCAAGTCGCTAGATTAACATTGCGGGGTGTATGAAACACGAGATAATAAAATCTCGAGCCCCATACTGAACTTCGTCATACGCGTGACCCCCGTGCAGATCATATCTGTATTGCCCTTTCGTCTGCGAAATTTCATCTTTCTTTTTAACTACGGTGGAATTCAAAGAACTGTTAGCACTTCGTTGATCAATCAGGATCGCGGATTGCCAGAACTTTGAAACTCCACCATACCGTTATCAAGATCAGAAATATGCAAATTCCAGGGAAGCAACAAGAACATCGGGTAACAGATTTCATCTGCTACCCGCACAAATAATTTTCAGCAATAGAACTCATCTACTACCTAATTATATTGTGCAACACCCATACATCTCATGTATTCTAGATCGCAACCTACATCTACGCATAGCACGGCTCATGATGCCACTGTAAGGTTACGCAGCAGAAAACAAAAAAATTCTGACCTACGTACCAGCCCAGGATCACTATGGAGACTGCATACAAGGTTTGATTTGTTTCGTTACCGACTCGTAGCGCAGCGGAAGTAGAGTCGATGACGAACGGCGGTGCAGATTCCCGCAGCTAGGATTTTACAACCTCCCAACTGCGAGGATGTATACCCTCATCTGCCCCGCGGACAGCCCTCCGGGAGGCGGTCGCACAGTCCCCCGGACGGTGTCTCGGACAGCCCTTCGGGAGGACCTCCGAAACTCGGATTGTCACTCGGACAGCCCTTCGGGAGGACCTCCAAAACTCGGACGGTCACACGGACAGCCCTTCGGGAGGCACTCTCAAACTAAGACCGAAACTACGATCTCTCTACAGAGTTGCACACATACGGTGTCATCTATCCGGCAGGGCTTCGCCGTCCCGAACTAGTTCCCACCGGAACCCAGACAGCCTTTCGGCTCTACGAAACTATTTCGCTGGGAGGGAGAGAGAATGCCAGATCATGCATGGCTTGTGTATGAGAGTAAGGATGTAGAGATGGCAGCCCTCTCCACCTCTATTTATAGGAAACCCAAGGGCTAGGATGGGCATTTCAAAAATACCAAAACTTGCCCATGAAGGAAACACTTTCCAAGGGCAAAATGGGAAAGCAAGTGGGCAAGTGGGGCTCCAAGGTGGAGCCCACTTCTTGGCCGGCCACAACCCTTGTGGGAGCCCCCCAAGGTGGTCCCCATCCATCCATCCCTTCTAGAAGCCTTCTGGGAAAATATCCCAAAAGGTACTTTTCCAAAAATATCCCAAAAAGCACTTTCACTATTCACGACGACATATTTCAGCGTCTGATCGAACTGAAAATATTCATGTGGGCTTAGAACATTTCCAGTACCCACCAAAATAATTTTCAACGCGAGCCGGAACAATTCCGGTTTAGTGATTTTCATCTGCGAAAAGCATCTGAAGCGGTTTCGGCAGCTCCGGAACATTTCCGGTTTTCATTCCGGAAAATTCCAGAAAGTTTCCAGAATGATTCTGGCACCCTCCAAGAATTATCAGGCATGTGCCGAAACCAATTTGACTTAATGGTATCCCCTGAAACAACTTTCAGTTTTACCGAAACTGTTCCGGTGTTCTCTCTGCGGAACTTTTCCGCTGTCCGAAACTTTTCCGGTGTCCGAAACTTTTTCGGTGATTTTCATCTCAGACTCCCTGTCTAGTATTCAGCAGATAGATGACCCTTAAGCGTGTGACCCTATAGGTTCGGTGAAGCATAGACATGACCCGGAACCCCTTCCAATCAATGATCAACATCGGAGCCGTGGACACCCATATTGACCCCTATACCCACACGAATGAATATTCGAGTGAACCTCCAGTTGCCGTGTGCTATTCCTGTTGCTTCGCGATATGTTACAAATACCCGAGGTGAGACATGTTGGCATCCCCGTGGATCAACAACTTGTCCACTATGCCAGTTACCTCGTTACCGGTATTGTTCTCTTTTCTCGTTCCCGTGTTCCGGCATCCCCGTGATCAAATCACAAAGTGTCTGGCCAGACGATGATGGATACCGTAACACCGAGAGGGCCCAGAGATATCTCTCCATCGTCGAAGGAGCAAATCCCAATCTTGAGCTATCAAGTTACTTGACATACTTTTCCATGAACCCGTAAGCCGCCGTAATAGCCACCCATTTACGGATGACGTTTAACAAACCCCAAAGTTCATGAAGCAAGCATGAAGAAACTCGATACTCTCATGGTCTAAGGAATCATGCAAACGTTAACCATCTCTGTGTTATAAACCATTAACTAATGACGAATGTATCTCATAGCATAACATCAATTCGGGTCGATTCAACACAAATGTTCTTCTAATATTGTGCCCTCAAAATTGCCGGCATAGCCATGCCCATGATCAGGAAAACAGGATCATCATGCAATACTTGAGCCAGTCATAGAGGCTTGACCAGGAATACATTTTACCGTTTATTATCCCACACGTGCACATGAGTTTCCCTCCAAGCCTCGTTTTATTTGTAGACTCGAGAATCATTGCAGTTATAGCATGGAACATAAACTTAATTATGAACAGGGAGATAATCAATAACATTTATTATTGCCTCTAGGGCATATCTCCTACAGCCATGTATTCCTACAATCCAACATCATCGTGAAATATTGAACAAGAGAACACATAGGCTATTAAAAGAAGCAATACATACATAGTTTCACACTGTTCATCCATATATAGATACATAGTTTCACATTGTTCATCAATACAAATCAAAACAAAAACTAAACACTAGCAGTCCATCAATGCCAGCTTCCATGAAGTCAATCAAATCTGCAAAATGGGAATAAGAAAGTTAGAGAAGAAGAAGACTAGAAGAAGAAGACTAGAAGAAGAAGAAAAAGAAGAAGAAGAAGAAGAAGAAGAAAGAGAAGAAAAATAATAAGAAGAAAGAAAGAAGAAGAATAAGAATAAGGAGTAGAAGATGGAGAAAAAGAAAGAAGAGAAAAAGGAAGAAAGAGAATATATTTTCTTCTTCTTCTCTCTTTTTCTCATCTTTAATTTCTTCTTCTCTTCTATCTTTTTATCGTTTTCCTTCTCATTCTTCTTCTTTTATTCTTTCTTTTCCTTCTCATTCTTCTTCTTTTATTCTTTCTTTTTCTTCTCTTTCTTCTTCTATTTTTGTGCTAACTTAGGTAATTATGTCATTTTGAGCTAACTTAGGTAAGTATAGGTCATTATTGAGCTAACTTAGCTTATTATGTCATTTTGGAGGAAAATAAGGTAAGTATATGACATTTATGAGCTAACCAAGGTTATTATTATGCCATTTTTTACCTAACTAAGCTAATTATGTCATAAATGAACTAAATAAGCTAATTATGTCATTTTGGAGGATAATTAGCTAAGTACGTCTTTTTTGGGGAAAATAAGCTAAATATGTGGCATATTAGGGCTAACTAGCATGTACGAAGCTAAGTATGCATTTGTTAAGCAAAACATTAGAGAAAACTTACCATCGTCGTCATCACAGAGGTCAAGCACCGGGATTGCTCTGGCAGTCGCGATCACCTGGAGAAGGTTGCCCTGGAGAAGGGGTGTGCGATGCGGCTCGGGAGTTATGCTGCACCAAAGATCATTTGCAATGTCTCGTTAGCATGATGACACTCAAATGTTAAGACTAGTAACTAATGACCATTCAAATGAAACTCACCGTTCCTGTCTGAGCAATGACTGGCATCGGCGGAGGGGTCTGACCGGTCTTCTCGCACATAGACTGCACATTTGGTTTTGACGAGTCATTCATATTAGTTAGTATGAAACAAACATTACGTGCATGATTTGGCTAATATGCAGAAGAAACTTACCACGAGGAGCTCGTACATGGCCCGGTGAGCCGCCTCATTCCGATTCCTCTCCTCCTCCAACAACCTAGCCGTCTTCTCCTCCTCCAGCAGTTCCTTCTTCGCCGCCACCCGGTCCCTCTCCTCCAGAAGCGCCTGGGTTGTTGCTCTCTCTTTCTGAAGAGCAGCCTGCAACACCACTCCTCGTTAGCATTGTAATCATCGATGGCCGCACACACAATGTAATGGAGGAAAGATATCTGAGTCCGTATAACTACCCTCGATGGCGAGATCGACTGGCCGTGGATGAGTCCTTATCTCAGGACAGGAGCTCGTTTGGCGCGCCTTGATCTGCGGGAGAGTGAGAGGACAATGTATCAGTCCATCTCCAATGGCTATCGAGCCATGGGGCCTCCCGCCACCAGATATCATCAGCAGCTCTGGATCAATAGGATGTTGGCTCAGGTTATAGTCCTCCCCTTTCCTTGCCTTCGCCTCCGTGTTGTACCTCACGAGCTTGTGGTGGGAGGAGATGTTGGTGAACTTTTCTGGATGATTGAGGTCAGACTCAGAGAATGCCTTGGCCTTCTTGTACGAGGCAGTATGGGCCATGGCATAGAGGTCGTACACCTCTGGCACCTCCGTGTTATTGTGTCGCGCCTAAAAGAGAGGAACAAAGTATTAGTAAAGGGCTCAAGCTAGCATGAAGAATGAATTGCATGAATCATGAAGCAAACCACATACCCAGTTCCGCCCGAACTGATATAAGTTGGCGCTGCCTTGATGGTGTGGCACACCAACCATTTGGGCACGCCGGTCCTTGGCATTGTTGTGGACGGCTCGCCAGTGGTTTGTGCACCACTCATCCACCAACGCCTCCCAACAATCCATCTTATCTGCACACCATCTCGGGGGCACCTAAGTTAGTAAAGAGAAATTTGAGCGCTACGCCTACGAATCAAATCAAGGAAACTAAGTACAAGGCCTTAAGAATAGGTAATTACCTTCATGTACTGATGCTTCTTCAGAAACTTTTCGCGGCACGACGGCTTGTCCTTCTTAATACCACGCGTGGTGTAGTAGTCTCGAACAGCCTGCGGCCGAGCCTCGTGCCGTAAGTTTTGTAATAGGCGCTTGCACTCGGTATCGATAACCTTTGCCGCGTCCTCCTCGTATCCCTCCTCACACCTGTAGAAGGTCTGCAATGAAATGAGACAACACTGATTAGTACAATAACTAGCTATTGTTAATTTTTAATTGTGTAAAGGAGAAATTACCCAAAAGCTTCTGATCACCATCTCGGCCCTCGTGTGGCACAAGACACCGTCGATCATCTCCTCCGGCGGGGCCTGGGCATCCAAGAAGTGCTCCCAGCTCAATCCTAGCTGTGGAAGCTGACCCTCACCGGGCAACGTGACAAACCCCGGGAAATTTTGCCGGCAAAGCACACCAAGGACGTTGTTGGGCCTGCAGACTCCACTGGCGTGTAGCCAACCCCTGTAGTATGACAAGGCCAACGCATTAGATATTTGAAGAAACGTGAAGGCAAAAGGTACAAAAAGAGTAAATACACTTACTTCTCCCCATCAGGCCTAATCACCGGCCTCTGCTCGCGGGTCGCCGGCAGGGGCGGGAGCCGTGTACCACCACGTTGGTACACGGTGACCCCCTCAACCACCTCGCCCTCACTATCAGTAAACCGATCCCCGCCACCATCAGCATGGCCACTCGGCCCCTCAGGCGGATCCGGACAGGTACCCCATCCGGACGTCTCCTGGGACGTAGCCCGATCCCCGTCCTGGTCCGGAGTCTCGTGGGCCGAAGCCTCTGGGACCGGAGTCTCGTGGGCCGAAGGCCCGTCGACCCGAGGCTCGTGGTCCGGAGTCCCCGTAGCCTCCACCTCAGATGGGTCCACCCTAGCAGTCCTGTGCTCGGGTGAATGAGCTGCGGGTGGCAGCGAGGAAGGCGTAGCAGTCTGCCTACCTCTCCCGCGGCCACGTCCTCCACCTCTCTTCTTCTCTCCCCGACCTCCTCTCCCGGTGGACAGCGACGCCGACGAAGAAGCGCCCGCCGGTGTCCCCATACTCTCTATCAACGCTCTCCGAAGAGGTAGGGGTGGAATGGAAGTAGCCCTCCGGCGGGCCGCCGCCGAAGAAGTACCCGCGGAGCGCTCTGGACCCGCGCCCACCATCTTTCAACACCTGCCATGACAAAGAGTAAACGAAATTAGTACAATATAATCATGATCCACCGAGTGTCAATTTTTTTTCTTCACTTTTTTTGTAGCATGATCATCATGATCCAAATTTTAACATCCATCTATCTATCTATATATCTACAAAAACCTACCAAAATTTGTTCTCTTCCATCCATCTATTTATCTACAAAACTACCCAATACTACACAAACAAAATATTCCAATGCATCTATCCATCTATTCATTCAAATGCATCTATCCATCTATCTACAAAAACTACACAATTCCATCCAAATGCATCAAGAAGGTTCTATCTAGGTCAAGGGGATTTCAAAACCATCAAGAAGGAATTTGCTGATTTTGCTCTTTTCATGAATGCCTTCGAAAACCCAGATTCTATTGAAGATAGAGCTGTTTTTGAACCTAAACAATGGTGGTGCACTCATGGAGTCAGCACAAAGCTATTGAAAAATTTAGCATTGAAGGTACTTGGGCAGCCTGCATCTTCCTCTTGTTGTGAAAGGAATTGGAGCACATATGATTTCATCCATAGTGCTGCAAGAAACAAGCTAACACCTGCTCGAGCTACTGATTTGGTGTACACACACAACAACCATCGCCTTCTTTCAAGGAATTCTCAAGCATATCAAACTGGGCCAAGCCGAATGTGGGATGTTGGTGGAGATGGAGTTGAGACTTTTGCAGGTGTTGGCATGCTAGAATCTGCAGATCTTTCACTTGATGAACCAGAATTGGAGGAGGAAATCATTGATTCTCTCCCTTGATTTTCAATTTTAGTCTATTGCCATTCACTCCATGAGAGAATGAGACCATCAGTCATTCTCTCCATTTATGTTTTACTGTCATGTAATGTACTTATGAGCTGCCTATTTCCCATTTGAACCGTTTGAGACTATGTGGCCATCTGCCCATCTGAGCCTTGTTATGCTCCTATTTATCATGTTCTTAGTGGACTGCTAAAAGTTGGACTATGTGTCTATGTGTATGTGAGCTTGTCAATTTGTTATTGTTTGTATTTGTAATACGGTGTTGAGATTGTTAAACCATTCTGCAATTGGGAGCTGAAATGGCATTGCAAATTGGGTAAGCAAAGCAAACATCTTTACTGTTTTCATGTGCTTGTATTGTCTTCCGGTTATGTCTTCTACTCTTCTAATCGGCTTTATTGTTTGATGTGTTTTGCAAGATGCAAGTTGCAATGACATGGGGGACAAGGATCAATCAAGCAGTTCATTCATCCATCAAACCACGGCCTAACCCTAGCACTTTCTAACAAAAAAATTCTAGTCTAACATTTTCTCTAACATTGCCCTCTAACAAATTCTAGTCTAACATTTTCTAACACATTGTTCTCTAACCTTTTCTAGTTTAAAATTCATCTAACAAGAATTATAAAAAAAACTCACCGGAGGCGGGTCCGGGCCGGGGCAGCTGGAGACAGGGTCGGCCTGCTCCTCCCCACGCGCGGCAGAGGGAGGCCGGGGCGGCCGTGGCGGCTGCAGGGTGGGGCGGGAGGAGGAGGCCGGGGCGGCGGGGTGGCGGCCGCGGACGGTGGGGCGGCCGCGCGGTGGATCTGCACCAGGGCGCGGTGGGGCGGCGGGTCGTCGGCAGCGACGGGCGCGCTGGGGCGGTGGGTCAGCGGCGGCGACGGGCGCGGCGGGGCGGTGGGTCGTCGGCGGCGACGGGCGCGGCGGCGAGAGAGAGAGATAGAGATAGGGGAGTGGAGGGGCGCGGCGAGAGAGAGAGAGAGAGAGGGGCGCGGCGAGAGAGAGAGAGAGAGAGAGGGGGGGGGGCGCGGCGAGAGAGAGAGAGAGGGGCACGACGGCCGTTTCAAAGTGTTAGTGAAATTTTTCTTTGCCGTCCGCTAGCAGACGGCATATAGGCCGTCCGTTTGACCTAACCAGCCACGCGCTCCAGTGGGGCCCAAATTGGCTCTTTGCCGTCTGCTTTCTTGCTAGTTGCCGTCCGCCTGCCTTTGCCGTCCACTTTTTAGGCTCTTTGCCGTCCGCTAGCAGACTGCAAAGAGAGGACTGACGGCAAAATCCATCTTCTCCATGAGGCCTTTCTTTGCCGTCTGCTTTCTGGAAGCGGACGGTAAAGACAATCTGTGTCGTCCGCTAGCAGACGGCAAAGAGAGGACTGATGGCAAATTCTCTGATTCCTGTAGTGACATTCCAATCCAACCATTTGAACCTTGATTTCTAGCCTTTCCCAAGTTGCTTTCCACTCAAATCCTTCTTCCACCATAGCCAAATCTGTGAGGAGTTGTTTGAGTGTTGGGGAGACTATCATTTGAAGCACAAGAGCAAGGAGTTCATCAACAACACACCGTCTATTACCTTTTGGAGAGTGGTGTCTCCTAGATTGGTTAGGTGTCACTTGGGAGCCTCCGACATGATGTGGAGTTGAACCAAGGAGTTTGTAAGGGCAAGGAGATCGCCTACTTCGTGAAGATCTACCCGAGTGAGGCTAGTCCTTCGTGGACGTAAGCCATGGTGGAATAGACAAGGTTGCTTCTTCGTGGACCCTTCGTGGGTGGAGCCCTTCGTGGACTCACGCAGCCGTTACCCTCCGTGGGTTGAAGTCTCCATCAACGTGGACGTACGATAGCACCACCTATCGGAACCATGCCAAAAATCATCGTGTCTTCATTGCGTTTGATCTTCCATACTCTACCCCTTTATTTCCCGTACATTTGCATGCTTTACTATTTCCGCTGCTCAATCTCTAGATATGTATGTGTAGGGAGTATTGGTGTTATCTTAACTTGTGCCAAAATCTGCCTAAGTTCCAAGAGAAACTAAAAACTGCAACTTTGGTTGGTTAAGTGTCTATTCACCCCCCTCTCTAGACCTATCTCCTCGATCCCACACCTTACAGCCGAAGAATAAAACGCGCTCCATTCAACGGTGAACAAGGACGATGTAATCCTCGACAAAAGGCCCAAATCAACATCTTTCAAACCAGCAGATGAAATCGTCAAATTCCAAGTGCATCCAACAGATCCTAACAAGACGGCATCCATTGGAGCTCAGCTGGACCCCGCGGTCGATGAAGAACTGCGCAATTTTCTGCGCGAAAACTGGGACATCTTCGCCTGGCACCCTTCGGACATGCCAGGGATCCCACGAAGTTTAGCCGAGCATAGCTTGAACATAATTAAAGGTTTCAAGCCAGTCAAACAGGCTTTACGCCGATTTTCTGAACCCAAGCGTCAAGCTATGGGCAAAGAATTGGCGAAATTGCTCGAAGCCGGATTCATCCGGGATATCAAACACCCTGAGTGGTTGGCTAATCTGGTCATGGTACCTAAGAAGGATAAATCCTGGCGGATGTGAGTCGATTTCAAAGACCTAAATAAGGCCTGCCCCAAGCATCCTTTCCCTTTGCCCCGCATAGACCAGATTATAGACGCCACCGCCGGACATGACACGCCGTGTTTTCTCGACGCCTACTCTGGATACCATCAAATTAAAATGAAGGAGTCCGATCAAGCGGCCACAGCATTCATCACCCCCTATGGGTCATTCTGTTTCAACACAATGCCCTTCGGATTAAAAAACGCAGGGGCTACATACCAGCGCATGATCCAAACGTGCTTGGAAAAACAGATCGGCAAAACGGTCGAGGCACATGTGGACGGCGTGGTTATCAAAACCAAACACGTCGGTCAGCTGGTGGACGACCTCCGTCAAACCTTCAACAGTGTGCGAACTTTCGATATACGGCTCAATCCGGACAAATGTGTCTTCGGAGTGCCCGCAGGCAAGCTGCTCGGATTTATTGTTTCCCATAGAGGAATAGAGGCTAACCCAGCGAAAATCCGGGCACTGTCCCAGCTAGCGGTTCCTACCGAGCTAAAGCACGTCCAAAAACTGGCAGGCTGCGTGGCGGCCTTGAGCCGCTTCATCTCACACCTCGGCGAAAAGGCCCTACCACCTTACAGGCTGCTTAAACGGACCAAGAACTTCGAATGGACTAGCAAGGTAGCGGCCGCACTAGAGGAAATTAAAATGCTACTGGCTAGCAACCCCATCCTGACAGCACCCAGCTTAGGTGAGCCAATGCTGCTATACATTTCGGCCACAAACCAGGTGGTCAGTGCAGTCCTCGTCATTGAACGAGAGGCAGAGGGTCACAAGCTCCTGGCGCAGAAGCCAGTGTACTATGTATCCGAAGTGCTTACCCCGTGTAAAACAAGGTACCCGCATTACCAAAAAATAGCCTACGCAGTTTTCATGGCATCCCGAAAGCTCCGACACTATTTTCAAGAGTGTTCGGTCACGGTGGCATCCGAAGTACCCCTGAATGATATAATCAATAATAGAGACGCCACTGGCCATACAGCCAAATGGGCCATCGAGCTCCTCACCTTCGAAATCATATACCGACCACGCCGAGCTATTAAATCCCAGGTGCTGGTGGATTTCGTGGCAGAATGGACGGAAGCCGAGCTCCCTAGAGAGTACAGTACGTATTCGCATTGGACGATGTACTTCGATGGCTCCAAAATGCTCGCCAGACTGGGGGCTGGAGTAGTTCTCACATCTCCCACCGGCGACAATATCCAGTACGTACTGCAGATCATGTACACCGACTCTAACAATGCGCTGAATACGAGGCTCTGTTACACGGACTTCGGATGGCAGTGTCAATGGGTGTACAGCGGCTCGAGGTACGGGGAGATTCTAATCTCGCCATCTCTCAGGTCAACGGCGAATTCGACACAAAAGACCCCAAAATGACAGCATATTGTAATGCCGTCCTAAAAATATCCGCCCATTTTGAAGGACTGGAGTTCCACCATGTTTCTAGAGACAGCAATCAAGCTGCCGACGTTCTTGCTCAAATGGGCACTAAACGTGATCGCGTCCCTGAGAACACCTTTTTGGAACGACTCTTCAAGCCGTCCGTGGCATGGCAGGAGGATGGCAAGGATGTTGAAACCAAGGCCTCGGGAGAGCTCGTCCCTCCAACCATCGAACCAGACGAAGGAATTATCGGGGGCTCGGCCATCGAAGAAGCATCTTCGGCCCATGAAGTCATGGCGATAATCGCGCCATGGACCGAGCCCTTCCTTGCCTATCTTCTCCACCAAGAGCTACCCGATGACCAGACTGAGGCAAGGCGCATAATTCGGTGATCTAAAGCCTACAAGGTCCATGAGGGCGAACTATACAAGAAAAGCACTACCGGCGTCCTACAAAGATGTATATCCGAAGAGGAGGGCAGACAGCTCTTGGCCGAAATGCACGCTGGCATGGGCGGTCACCACGCGGCAGCTCGGGCCCTGTTCAGCAAGGCCTTCCGAGCCGGGTTCTTCTGGCCCACCGCCCGCGCAGACGCCCAAACATTGGTCCAACATTGCGTTGGATGCCAGCTCTTTGCAAATCAAAGTCACATGCCCCCCACGGCTCTTCGGACGACACCGATTACTTGGCCTTTCGCGGTCTGGGAGTTGGACATGGTCGGACCACTTAAAGGGGGGACCAAGAATAAGAAATATCTACTCGTCATGGTAGACAAATTCACTAAATGGATTGAGGCAAAACCAGTAACCTCAGCCAAGTCCAAGCCGGTCATTGATTTTATATCCGGCGTGGTTCACCATTACGGTGTCCCCCATAGCATAATAACAGACAATGGATCCAATTTTACCGCCCAAGAAGTAAAAGACTGGTGTGCTAATTTAGGCATTAAGCTTGACTATGCCTTTGTATACCACCCACAGTCCAATGGACAAGTCGAGCGAGCTAATGGACTAATTTTGAGCGGCATTGAGCCCCGTTTGGTCCGATCTTTAAAAGAATCCGACTGCCACTGGGTTGAGGAGCTCGACTCCGTATTGTGGGGCCTGCGCACCACTCCCAATCGATCCATGGGCTACACACCGTTCTTTAGGGTATATGGGGCAGAAGCTATTCTCCCCAGCGATCTTATTCACGACGCACCTCGAGTACGTATGTATGAAGAAAAGGAGGCCGAGCTGGATCGGCAAGATGACCTGGACGCCTTGGAAGGCGAGCGCGATGTAGCTCGGGCTCGTTCTGCCTTTTATCGGCAGCAGGCCAGATGCTATCAGAGCAGGGAAGTACGGGCACAGGCCTATAACGTGGGCGACCTCGTCCTACGCCTCCTGGAGAAGCAGAAGCATAAGCTGTCGCCCAAATGGGAGGGGCCCTTCGTCATTGATCAGGTACTCGCAGGCAGAGCGTATCGTCTCCGCGACCCAAAGGAAAACTGCCTCGAACCAAACCTGGAACGCGGTTTGGCTTCGACGCTTCTACGGCTAAACCAGCATCATCACCCTCTTCGGTTTATCCTTCTCGGATTTATATTTTGTCTTTCTCACGTGGCTAGTCTTTCCCGGGTTGTGTTCGGTTAAGCCGAACTATGTTAAGTTTTTTTCGGCAAAGCATCTTCGAATGTACCACATGTTTTTACCTGGGGGCTTCTTTTACGATGCCGGTCATATATTATTTGTGCAACCATAAATTTTACCATGTTTGCCACCTTCCAGTATCGTTCTAAAGCCATCATATGCATCAATTTGACTTAAGATTTGGCCAAGCTGGGTTGCCTCGCTCCTATGCTTACTCCCTACGTTCCCGATTGTTCGGCTAGGGAGTAAAGGGAGCACCTCTGCGATTGTTACGTCCGGTTTACCCGAGTGCATACCTCAGACGGGTGAAGCCAAAAGCTAGCGTTCTTAAGAATACAATTGGTCGGCCACGAGGGAAGTGAAAATAATTGGTAGTTATTACTAGATTCCGGGGTTATTTTCCCAAAGTAACCATTACCCGTCTATTTCAGGTGTTCGGTTATACGTCCATGGTCAACATGACAACCCGAAGAAAGGAACCCATAGAGGAACTATTTTCGTCGGAAGATGTTTCTTACATTAACCAGTAATATAACATAACTTCCCGAGCGCGTTTTGTCTGTTTGCACCAAATGGCCGGATTGCCTGGTTCTCCGAAGTGTTTTCCCGATGTTCTCGGATCACATAGTAGGAAACACTCCTCGGCCCCTGGCTGAGGGGGCAGAAGCCGATGGCCGGTTAAGGCAACGTTTCAAGCACGGTTTGGAGAATATTTGATATAAAGTACATAGATACATAGAATCATACCGTTACTCTTGATTGAGACAATCTATTATGGTCTCCAGAGCACAATCTGCTTGGGACAACCGAGCTGCGGGCATAACCTGGTCATATACCAAATGTACGGGCACTTCCTGCCCATCTGGCCCTAGCGGCCCAACCCTAGCTAAATGCTCCGGTTCAAGCTTGGTGAAGCGGGTCTTAATCATTGCCCAAGCTTCCCGTGCTCCCTCTTGACAAGCTGACGTCTTCCATAACTCAAAGCGGCACCGAGCTCCTTTGAATCGATTAGCAAGTTCGGCCATCCCGTCCGGAGCCACCTCGCCAGGCCACAGTTCCTTGAACATGCTCTTCATGGCTTTCCGGGCCCGCTCATGAATAGTGGATAGATCCTTCAGCAGGTCCTGTCCGAAAGAACTGGCCTCCTCTTCGGGGCGTCCAGTCAGAAGAACTAAAAGAGACACGGCACTGTTCATATTACTGTCTAATACGCACACACTATGTATTGAACAATTAGGTTGCACTCACCGAACATGCCAGCTTTCAGTCTCCGGTTCTCCTCCTGGGATAAAGCCAGTTGAGCTTTCAAGCTCTTAATCTCTTGGGCCTGTTATCGATTTTCCGCCTTGAGCTTACCCCTTTCCTCATGACTTCGGGTCAGCACGCGGTAGCCAGCCTCTTGCTGCGACTCCGCATACCTTTGAGTCTCTCTGGCTGCGTCCAGATCCTTCTGCAGTTGATTTATCGACTCGGCTGCTATGGATCAATCTTTCATTAGCAAAAGTGTCCCATATAATTATTTACGACACACATTTAAGTCTGTCACTTACCGGGTGCCTCTCTGGTCCATTTCTTGACCTCATTCAGCTCGGCCTCCACAGATTTCAACTGTGTTTGTGTCAGCCCGAGGTCTTCGGTCAGCTTTTTGTTCTGCTCCCGAACAGTCTGCACCACAGTACGACATTGCAACATCAGACCCTTAACTCGGCCGTCCCGCCCAAATTAAGGCTCGGGGGCTACTGGGTTAGACAATCGGTTATCAAAACCAATGGCATACCTGCAGACTAGTAGACATAAGTTTAGCTACCCCCTCGAGTCCCGTTCAGGCATCTCCGAGGTATGCATCTACCGAACTAAGAGCATTAAACTCTTGATTGGAAAACGCAGAATGCCGTAGCGATGCCTTACGCCACCAGTGATTCATCACACTTTCAACTTCGGAGTTGGTGACCGAGACGCCCCCTGAATCTTCCGGGTGTGTGTCCTCGGCAGGGAGCCCGGAAGTAGCACCGGCCATGGCAGGGGACCTCGGTCTTGGGTTACCCCCCGGCGCCTCTTCAATGCCCTCGGGTGAATGTGGTTCTACATGTCACCTGCGGGCCACAACCGAGAACATTGACATTCTCGGCTGTTATCCAAAATAAAGACTCTAAAAGTACAACGGATACGATACCTCTTTGGGGGAGGCGCGGATGATGTAACTCCCATCGGCACTACACGTTTGGACGCCCTGTGGCCACTCGCCGCTGGAGCCACCGGCGCCGCTCTCGCGGATGTCCGGCGCGTTGTGCGGCGACCCTTGGGAGTGGAAGTCAGTGTATTCGGAGCCGCAGAAGTTGAGCGTCTTTTTTGAGAAGAGGCTCGTTGGTCACTTACAGCGGAGGAGGGAAGTGCCCCGGGGTGATCGGCCAAGAGGTCCACTTTAGAACCATCGAGACCCTCCTGATAGAAAACTCCCTCCTCGAAATCGAGCGATGTCTCGGGATCGTCGTGAAACCCTGGGTCGTCCTCGCGAGAATGGCTCTCCGGTTGAGGAACGGGGCAGCTCACTGTCTCGATCCAGCGCCTCCAGCTCTGTTCAGACAAATTAAAAATCCGATTAAGAAAAATTTGTGTATCATCCGAACTATGAAGTATAATTGGACTCACCGCTTCGATGGGTTTATAGCTCGAAAAGTCGTCCTTGGGCCTTAGTCGAGCAAACTCTTGCTCTTCCCCCTTGAAGAGATCGGCCAATACGGCCACCATTGCCGCCTGATCGGCGGGTCCTTTTCGTATGTATCGGGTTGAGTAATTCACCCCGTTGTAGCACCATAGGGGGTGCACCCGTTGTTGGAGAGGTTGAACGCACCGAGTAATGGCTGCTGCCATCACATCAATGATGGTTAACCCGTTGTGGGCTAGCCACCTCACTTGAGCGGCTAGGCGCGTTACTTCGGCACTTTCCCCTTGGGAAGGGCCCTTCGGGCGCCAGTTGAACCGCTTCTTCGGAGGAGCGAGTGAGAATTCGGGCAACCCCCTCCGAGCTGGATCGAATAGGGGGACGTCTTCAATATAAAACCACTCCGAGGTCCACTCCTCGGTATCCTTCTTAGGAGTCCCTATCGGATATCCCGTTCCGGCAATGCGCCATACCTCGGCCCCGCCAACCTCGTAAATTACCCCTCCTCGGGTGCGAGGGACAAGGCAGAAATATTTCCTCCATAACTCAAAATGAGCCTCGCAACCCAGGAACATCTCACAAAGGGCGACGTAGCCCGAGATATGCAGAATGGATCCTGGGGTAAGGTGGTGGAGCTGGATCCCGTAAAACTCCAGGAGTCCCCTCAGGAAGGGATGAATGGGGAAGCCTAAGCCCCGCAAGAGGAAGGGTACGAAGCATACCCTTTCCTCCCCGTGGGGAGCGGGGAAGTTCTCCGCAAGGGCCTCGCCGTTCGCAGACGTCAATCCGGGGCGGGTGGACGCGAGATCTGAAACGGGTAAATACCCCTGCGTCTCGAGGCTACCCAGTCGCATGCGGGAGACTGAGCAGCTCGCCCAATCACCTTGAAGGGGGCCATGAGGACGTGAGGAAGAGCCTGGGATGCTTGCCATTGTTTGCTGGTTATGGCCTCTCGGGGGCATGGGGAGAAATGACAAGGGGTGGGATGCGTTAACCTTCGCCCCCTTGGCTTGTTAAAAGGCGTTTTCTCCCCCACGAAGGGCATTCCTGTAAAAGACTATTGGTCCACTTGCCTTCCCCGGGCGCGTAGAAATCGAGGGGTGTCATTAATTCTAAACAAAGAAATGGCGGGCCCTGCAATACCTCGCTAATCGAAGGATTGTGAGTGGCCGAACTATTACCCAGCCGAACACAGGTGTTGGAAGGAACTCGCCCCCCAAGCCGAAGACCCTCGGAGCATGGAGTTGATGAAGACTGTCGACCTCAGCATTGGAGGCTAGTTCAGGGGCTACTGAGGGTGTCCCGGACTAAGGAGTCCTCGGGCTGCCGGCCTATCTCTGATGGGCCGGACTGATGGGCCGCTCTCAACCCATCGAAGGAAGGCCGGACTACAGGCAACCACGGGCTCTAGAAGGAAACCTCCGAAGATTTAGCGTCTCCTCCAAGGATAGTTAGCGTGACCGGCATGGTTATCTCCTGAGGGCTACCGACCATATGTAACCCTAGGTACCCCTGGTGTCTATATAAACCGGAGGGTTTAGACCGTAGAAAAAACAACCATGGTCATCATACCCACCTAGGGTTTAGTCCATCCGATCTCGAGGTAGATCAACTCTGTAATCATCATACAAACACATCAATACAATCAAGCTGTACGTAGGGTTTTACCTCTTCGAGAGGGCCTGAACCTGGGTAATCGTTGTCTCTACGTTCCTTGTTATCCATTGACTCCAAGATCTACAGCTCGGACCCCCTACCCGAGATCTACCGGTTTTGGTACCGACAATAGGCACATATCAATCTTACCACTTACCTACATCTCCCACACCTAGGGGAATTACTCGCACATCAAAAGAGGGGAATCAATCACATCAAAGAGAAAAACCATGAAAACCATATCGATAATATTGAGGGGATCCACAATGAGATGAAATGGTGCCCAAATAGACTTCATCTCAGATGAGATGGAGTTGAGATGATGATGATGATGATGATGATGGAGATGAAAGGACCAAAAACTACGATGATTCTCCGGAGTTCTTCGGATCCTCACTTCTCCTCCTCTGGATGGTGTGGCGGCGGCTAGGGTTCTTCTCCCCCTTGGGTCCCTTCACGAAAGTTGCTTGTATAGACGAGGAGGAGTTGTGGGCACTCCAAACGACCGCTCAAACAAGTGCGTGCGGTCGTTTGGAACGCCGTCTTTTACTCTGACGCGCCTGTTGGCAATGCTCTCTTCGGGAAAGTTGCTCCAATTGGCTTGATTTGTAGCAATCTCCCTTGGTTTCCTTCCATATATGATATTTCCTGCCATCCATAGGACAAAGTAGCTTTTCCTCTCTTTTTGTTGGATTAGCGTTAGAAATATCCGAAGAATAACAAAAATTCGATGAAACCAAATGGAAATCACTATGAAAAACATCGCAAATTCTCGAGCCATCAGCCGGCTTCTTTCTCCGCCGGCAGGGCGTGGTTCCGCGAATGTTGACGGCGGATGGTGTGGGAGAAGCAGTACGACATGGCCTCGTCCACGGCAGCCATGATGCCCGCGCCACCGTGCTCCCTCGCGAGTCGGCCTAGAGCAACTCGCCACTCCTCCGCGAGCTGGCTTGGAGTAGCGTGTTGTTGAACCACGCGTCGACTTGTAGCGGCCACTTGCTCCTCCGCGCGCCAGCCTGCAGGCTCGCACATGGTAATGACGGCCCGGAGCGGCGATGGAGGTGGAGCAGCGAGTTGCCTGGCTCGTATCCGGCGGGCTCGCGGGCCACCAAGCCGGCTTTTTGCTGGAGAACTCCTCTTCCTGCTCGCCGGATGCCATGGAGAGTGTGGAGAATATGGTGCAAGAAGGGGATGGGGAGCGGAGGTGTGATGCGGTTTTTACCTGGCATCTGGCCTCGATTAAATAGCGTACGGACGCGAGGAGCCAACCGGCGTTATGTTTAATGCAGGACGGCTCGCGAACGGACATGTGGTCCGAGTAGGTTTCTCGGCACACGCGCGGATTTAATGGAGGTAGGCAGACATTATGTAGCAGTTTGAATGCGGCGAGGAGGCGTGTTCAGTCAGGCATGCAGCGGGCGGCGCTCTCTCGGCCGGCGCGCCGCTTCAATGTCGGCAGTGAGAGGTCGCGTCCGCTCTAAGCCGGCGTCAGTGCAAGCAGCTTGCCTCGGGCGGGAAAACAAACGGGCGAGGGAGGAGGGTTTTGGGTGGGCCCTAGTTGCCAGACGCGAGAGTGGCAGCGGTCCGGACGCCCGCAAACCACCCCCACTTTGTCTCTGGTTTACGGGAACGTCCGGACTGCTCAGCGTACCGATACAGGCACGCATTGGATGGCAAAACACGTTCGGATCGCGCGGTCCGGATGGTTGCGGACGGTTTGAAGGTAGGCATTGAGATGCCCTAAGAGATTATAGTTGAAATATTCCTTAAAACTCTTGTAAATAGTCCGTGGATGTAGGATTATTGTTTACATTCCTTCCATAGTTTTTTTTCCGGCAAATTACTTCACAGTTCGTCATCAACTCCGTATTTTTTTAAGCACACCGCCAAAAGGCCTGAAATAAATGCAGAATAATGCGACCATCGATACCAAATCTAGAACTTGCACCCTGGTGAATTGGTTCCACCACAGAAAACCTAACCATCAGAGTTGCTCTCTTTGATCGTTACATTCGTATGGTTTAGGGCAGTTAACCCAAGTAGTCATGAGAGCAACCACCCGGAGTGCCGCTGGGTTGATTCAGTTTTCCAGTACCACCTGACTGCTCCCGATTATACCTGGCCATGGGCAGCCCGGCCCGGCCCGAAAAAGCCCGACCCGACCCGGCCCGGTTTGCCCGTGGGCCGGGCCCGGGCCCACCATATTTGCTATTTAACAAAGAGGCCCGGCCTGAGGCCCGAGGCCTGGCGGGCTTTTGTGTTGGAAATATGCCCTAGAGGCAATAATAAATTGGTTATTATTATATTTCCTTGTTCATGATAATCGTTTATTATCCATGCTATAATTGTATTGATTGGAAACTCAAATACATGTGTGGGTACATAGACAACACTGTGTCCCTAGTAAGCCTCTAGTTAACTAGCTCGTTGATCAAAAGATGGTGAAGGTTTCCTAGCCATGGACATGAGATGTCATTTGATAACGAGATCACATTATTAGGAGAATGATGTGATGGACAAGACCCAAACTATAAACGTAGCATATGATCGTGTCAGTTTATTGCTATTGTTTTCTGCATGTCAAGTATCTGTTCCTATGACCATGAGATCATGCAACTCACTGACACCGGAGGAATACCTTGTGTGTATCAAACGTCGCAACGTTACTGGGTGACTATAAAGATGCTCTACAGGTATCTCCAAGGGTGTCTGTTGGGTTGGCATGGATCAAGACTGGGATTTGTTACTCCGTGTGACGGAGAGGTATCTCAGGGCCCACTCGGTAATACAACATCACAATGAGCCTTGCAAGCAATGTGACTAAAGTGTTAGCCACGAGATCTTGTATTGCGGACCGAGTAAAGAGACTTGCCGATAACGAGATTGAACTAGGTATAGAGATACCGACGATCGAATCTCGGGCAAGTAACATACCGAAGAACAAAGGGAACAGCATACGGGATTAACTGAATCCTTGACATAGAGGTTCGACCGATATAGATCTTCGTAGAATATGTAGGAACCAATATGGGCATCCAGGTCCCGCTATTGGTTATTGACCGTAGAGGTGTCTCGGTCATGTCTACATAGTTCTCGAACCCGCAGGGTCTACACACTTAACGTTTGGTGACGATTAGTATAGTTGAGTTATTGTGATGGTGACCGAAGGTTGTTCGGAGTCCCGGATAAAATCCCGGACATGACGAGGATCTCCGGAAGAGTCCGGAGGTAAAGTTTGATATATGTGATAATAGTGTTTTGATCTCCGGAAGGGTTCCGGAATTCACCGGAAGGGGTTCCGGATGTTTACCGAAGTGTTCGGGTGCAGCAACACTTTATATGGGCCAAAGGGGTAAAGCCCACGAGGTATTGGAAAGTGCAAAAGGAAGTTTTGTTGCTGCCTTAAGCGGTACTACCGCTTGTAACGCAGTACTACCGCGTAAGCGGTACTACCGCTTGTGTGAAGCGGTACTACCGCTCAAGAGGTACTACCGCTCGTGAGCGGTACTACCGCTTGTACGCGGTACTGCTGGAATCCGAGTGGGACTCTTTCCGTGCGGGCAAAACCGACCTTGTGCGGGCAAAACCGACCTTGTGGAGGCGTTCTCTCCAAGTTTAGACCCCAGGGCTCAACATATAAATAGAGGGGCAGGGCTAGCACACGGGAGAGATCAAGATTTCCCAAGCCGTGTGCCGGCAACCCTAACCCTCTAGTTCCTCCCGTCACAATCTCCGTAGTGCTTGGCGAAGCCCTGCAGAGATTGTCCCTCACCACCATCACCACGCCGTCGTGCTGCCGGAACTCATCCATTACTTCACCATCGCTCGCTGGATCGAGGAGGTGAAGGCGTCATCAATCCTTACGTGTGTTGAATGCGGAGGTGCCGTCCGTTCGGCGCTAGATCGTGTTTGGATCGAGGGACGACTTGCGATTTGGATCGCGAAGACGTTCGACTACATCAACCGCGTTTCTTAACGCTTCCGCTTAGCGATCTACAAGGGTATGTAGATTCACTCTCCCTCTCGTAGATGCTCATCACCATGGATAGATCTTGCGTGTGCGTAGGAAATTTTTTGTTTCCCATGCGACGTTACCCAACAGTGGCATCTAAGCTAGGTCTATGTGTAGATGAGATCTCGAGTAGAACACAAAGGAGTTTGTGGGCGTTGATATTCAGATTGCTTCCTCCCTTGGTCTTTTCTTGTTTCGGCGGTATTGTGGGATGAAGCGGCTCGGACCAACATTACTCGTACGCTTACGAGAGACCGGTTCCATCAACTGACATGTAACTTCGTTGCATAAAGATGGCTGGCGGGTGTCTGTCTCTCCTACTTTAGTCGGATCGGATTTGACAAAGGCGGTCCTTGAGAAGGTTGAAAAGCAATTTTTGTATCACCGTTGTGGTTTTTGCGTAGGTAAGAATTGATCTTGCTAGATACCCGTAGCAGCCACGTAAAACTTGCAACAACAATTAGAGGACGTCTAACTTGTTTTTGCAGGGTATGTTGTGATGTGATATGGCCAATTACATGATGAGATATATGTGATGTATGAGATGATCATGTGTTGTATAGAATATCACGACTTGCATGTCGATGAGTACGGCAACTGGCAGGAACCATAGAGTTGTCTTTAATTATTTTCGTCGTTTCGCTTTACTTTATCGCTATGAGTTAGCAATAGTCGTGGAAGCAACAGTCGGCGCGACAACCTCATGGCGACACGTTGATGGAGATCAAGATGATGGAGATCATGGTGTCATGCCGGTGACGATGGAGATCATGCCGGTGCTTTGGAGATGGAGATCAAAAGCACAAGTTCATGGCCATATCATGTCACTTATGATTTGCATGTGATGTTAATGCTTTTATGCATCTTATTTTGCTTAGGACGACGGTAGCATTATAAGGTGATCCCTCACTTAAATTTCAAGATAAAATTGTGTTCTCCCCGAGTGTGCACCGTTGCGAAAGTTCGTCGTTTCGAGACACCACGTGATGATCGGGTGTGATAGACTCTACGTTCGCATACAACGGGTGCAAGCCAGTGTTGCACGTGCGGAACACTCGGGTTAAACTTGACGAGCCTAGCATGTACAGACATGGCCTCGGAACACAAGAGACCGAAAGGTCAAACATGAGTCATATAGTAGATATGATCAACATGAAGATGTTCACCATTGAAACCACCTCAACTCACGTGATGATCGGACTTGAGTTGGTGGATTTGGATCATGTGACACTCGAATGACCGGAGGGATGTCAATTTGAGTGGGAGTTTTTTTAAGTAATATGATTAACTAAACTCATTATCTTGAACAATAGTCTAAGTTGTCTTTGCTATATTTATGTTGTAGATCATGGCTCGCGCAGTAGCACCCCTGAATTTTAATGCGTTCCTAGAGAAAGCTAAGTTGAAAGATGATGGAATTAACTTTGTGGACTGGGCCCGTAATCTAAGGATTATCCTTACGGCTTCCCATAAGGCTTATGTCCTTGATGCACCGCTTGGTGATCCGCCCGCTCCAGTTGAATCTCTAGACGTTGTGAACGCCTGGCAGGCTCGCTCTGATGATTACTCAATAGTTCAATGTGCAATTTTGTATGGCTTAGAACCGGGACTTCAAAGACGTTTTGAACGTCATGGAGCATATGAGATGTTCCAGGAGTTGAGGTTTATCTTTCAGAAGAATGCCCGGATCGAGAGGTATGAGACCTCCGATAAGTTCTATGCTTGCAAGATGGAGGAGAACGGGTATGTTAGTGATCACATACTCAGAATGTCTGGGTACTCCACCCGTTTGGCTGAATTGGGGATGCCCCTTCCGCCAGAGGCTATCACTGACAGAGTTCTTCAATCATTGCCACCTAGCTACAAGAGCTTCGTGTTGAACTACAATATGCACGGGATGAACAAGTCAGTCACCGAGCTGTTTGCGATGCTGAAAGCCGCTGAGTCTGAAATTCAGAAGGAGCATCAAGTGTTGATGGTCAATAAAACCACTAGTTTCAAGAAAAATGGCAAGGGTAAGAAGGGTAACTCCAAGAAGAGTGGCAAAGCAGTTGCTCCTCCCGTGAAGAAACCCAAGGCTGGACCCAAACCAGAAACTGTGTGCTTTCATTGCAAGGGAACTGGACACTGGAAGCGGAACTGCCCCAAGTATTTGGCTGACAAGAAGGCGGCCAACAACAAACAAGGTATATATGATATACATGTTATTGATGTGTACCTTACCAACTCTCGTTGTAGTGCCTGGGTATTTGATACCGGTGCGGTTGCTCACATTTGCAACTCTAAACAGGAACTGCGGAATAGACGGAGGCTGGCAAAGGATGAAGTGACGATGCGCATGGGAAATGGTTCCAAGGTTGATGTGATCGCCGTCGGCACGCTCGCTCTTCAATTACCGTCGGGATTAGTGATGAACCTGAATAATTGTTATTTAGTGCCTGCGTTAAGCATGAACATTATATCTGGATCTTGTTTATTGCAAGACGGTTACTCATTTAAATCAGAGAATAATGGTTGTTCTATTTATATGAGTAATATCTTTTATGGTCATGCACCCGAAGTGAGGGGTTTATTCTTATTGAATCTCGATAGTAATGATACACATGTTCATAACATTGATGCCAAAAGATGTAGAATTGATAATGATAATACCACTTTCTTGTGGCACTGCCGTTTAGGTCATATTGGTGTAAAACGCATGAGGAAGCTCCATGCTGATGGACTTTTGGAGTCACTTGATTTTGAATCACTTAACACATGCGAGCCATGCCTCATGGGCAAGATGACTAAAACGCCGTTCTCTGGAACAATGGAACGGGCAAGTGACTTGTTGGAAATCATACATACTGATGTGTGCGGTCCGATGAGTATTGAGGCGCGCGGTGGTTATCGTTACTTTCTCACCTTCACTGATGACTTAAGTAGATATGGGTATATTTACTTAATGAAACACAAGTCTGAAACGTTTGAAAAGTTCAAACAATTTCAGAGTGAAGTTGAGAATCATCGTAACAAGAAGATTAAATTCCTACGATCTGATCGAGGAGGAGAATATCTGAGTTATGAGTTTGGCAGTCACTTAAGACAATGTGGAATTGTTTCACAACTGACACCGCCTGGAACACCACAGCGTAATGGTGTGTCCGAACGTCGTAATCGAACCTTATTGGATATGGTGCGATCTATGATGTCTCTTGCCGATTTGCCACTATCGTTTTGGGGTTATGCATTAGAGACAGCTGCATTCACTTTAAATAGGGCACCATCGAAATCCGTTAAGACGATGCCATATGAACTTTGGTTTGGCAAGAAGCCAAAGCTGTCGTTTCTTAAAGTTTGGGGATGTGATGCTTATGTCAAAAAGCTTCAGCCTGAAAAGCTGGAACCCAAAGCGGAGAAATGCGTCTTCATAGGATACCCAAAAGAGACAGTTGGGTATACCTTCTACCTCAGATCCGAAGGCAAAGTGTTTGTCGCTAAAAACGGAACATTTCTTGAGAAAGAGTTTCTCTCGAAAGAATTGAGTGGGAGGAAGATAGAACTTGATGAGGTTGTTGAACATTTACTTCAACCTGAGAGTAGGGCAGCGCAGAAAGATGTTTCTGTAGAGCCTGCATCAGCTGAAGAGGAAGTTGATGATGATCATAAAGCTTCGGATCAAGTTGCTATCGAACCTCGTAGGTCGACAAGGACGCGTACTGCTCCTGAGTGGTACGGCAACCCTGTCTTAGAGGTCATGTTGTTGGACAACGATGAACCTACGAGCTATGGAGAAGTGATGATGGGCCCGGATTCCGAGAAGTGGTTAGAGGCCATGAAATCCGAGATGGGATCCATGTATGAAAACAAAGTGTGGACTTTGGAAGTATTACCTGAAGGGCGTAAGGCCATTCAGAACAAATGGATCTTTAAGAGGAAGACGGACGCGGACGGTAATGTCACCGTCTATAAAGCTCGACTTGTGGCAAAGGGTTTTTCACAAGTTCAAGGAGTTGACTACGATGAGACCTTCTCACCCGTAGCGATGCTTAAGTCCGTCAGAATCATGTTAGCAATAGCTACCTTTTTCGATTATGAAATTTGGCAGATGGATGTCAAAACAGCGTTCCTTAACGGTTTCCTTAAGGAAGAGTTGTATATGATGCAACCAGAAGGTTTTGTCGATCCAGAGAATGCTGACAAAGTTTGCAAACTCCAGCGATCCATTTATGGACTGGTGCAAGCATCTCGGAGTTGGAATCTTCGCTTTGATGAGGTGATCAAAGCGTTCGAGTTTATACAAGTTTACGGAGAAGCTTGTATTTACAAGAAAGTGAGTGGGAGCTCTATAGCGTTTCTAATATTATATGTGGATGACATATTACTGATTGGAAACAATATAGAAATGTTGGAAAGCGTGAAGGAATATTTGAACAAGAGTTTTTCAATGAAGGACCTAGGAGAAGCTGATTTCATATTAGGCATCAAGATCTATAGAGATAGATCAAGACGTTTAATAGGACTTTCACAAAGCACATACCTTGATAAGATTTTGAAGAAGTTCAAAATGGATCAGTCCAAGAAGGGGTTCTTGCCTGTTTTGCAAGGTGTGAAGTTGAGTAAGACTCAATGCCCAGTGACTGCAGAAGATAGAGAAAGATGAGTGTCATCCCCTATGCTTCAGCCATAGGCTCTATGATGTATGCAATGCTGTGCACAAGACCCGATGTCAGCCTTGCCATAAGTATGGTCGGAAGGTTACAAAGTGATCCAGGAATGGAACACTGGACGGCGGTCAAGAATATCCTGAAGTACCTGAAAAGGACTAAGGACATGTTTCTCGTTTATGGAGGTGATCAAGAGCTCGTCGTAAAGGGTTACGTCGATGCAAGCTTTGACACTGATCCGGATGACTCTAAGTCGCAAACCGGATACGTATTTATTCTTAATGGGGGTGCGGTTAGCTGGTGCAGTTCCAAGCAAAGCGTGGTAGCTGATTCTATATGCGAAGCGGAGTACATCGCTGCCTCGGAGGCGGCGAAGGAAGGTGTCTGGATGAAGGAGTTCATGACAGATCTTGGAGTAGTGCCTAGTGCGCTTAACCCAATGACTCTGTTTTGTGATAATACTGGTGCTATTGCTCTAGCCAAGGAACCAAGATTTCACAAGAGGACTAGACACATAAAGCGACGTTTCAATTCCATCCGCGATTACATCAAGGAGGACGACATAAATATTTGCAAAGTACACACGGATCTGAATGTTGCAGATCCGATGACTAAACCTCTTCCAAGGGCTAAACATGAACAACACCAGAACTGCATGGGTGTTCCATTCATTACAATGTAAATCACATAGTGATGTGAACTAGATTATTGACTCTAGTGCAAGTGGGAGACTGTTGGAAATATGCCCTAGAGGCAATAATAAATTGGTTATTATTATATTTCCTTGTTCATGATAATCGTTTATTATCCATGCTATAATTGTATTGATTGGAAACTCAAATACATGTGTGGGTACATAGACAACACTGTGTCCCTAGTAAGCCTCTAGTTAACTAGCTCGTTGATCAAAAGATGGTGAAGATTTCCTAGCCTTGGACATGAGATGTCATTTGATAACGGGATCACATCATTAGGAGAATGATGTGATGGACAAGACCCAAACTATAAACGTAGCATATGATCGTGTCAGTTTATTGCTATTGTTTTCTGCATATCAAGTATCTGTTCCTATGACCATGAGATCATGCAACTCACTGACACCGGAGGAATACCTTGTGTGTATCAAACGTCGCAACGTTACTGGGTGACTATAAAGATGCTCTACAGGTATCTCCGAGGGTGTCTGTTGGGTTGGCATGGATCAAGACTGGGATTTGTTACTCCGTGTGACGGAGAGGTATCTCAGGGCCCACTCGGTAATACAACATCACAATGAGCCTTGCAAGCAATGTGACTAAAGTGTTAGCCACGAGATCTTGTATTGCGGACCGAGTAAAGAGACTTGCCGATAACGAGATTGAACTAGGTATAGAGATACCGACGATCGAATCTCGGGCAAGTAACATACCGAAGAACAAAGGGAACAGCATACGGGATTAACTGAATCCTTGACATAGAGGTTCGACCGATATAGATCTTCGTAGAATATGTAGGAACCAATATGGGCATCCAGGTCCCGCTATTGGTTATTGACCGTAGAGGTGTCTCGGTCATGTCTACATAGTTCTCGAACCCGCAGGGTCTACACACTTAACGTTTGGTGACGATTAGTATAGTTGAGTTATTGTGATGGTGACCGAAGGTTGTTCGGAGTCCCGGATAAAATCCCGGACATGACGAGGATCTCCGGAAGAGTCCGGAGGTAAAGTTTGATATATGTGATAATAGTGTTTTGATCTCCGGAAGGGTTCCGGAATTCACCGGAAGGGGTTCCGGATGTTTACCGAAGTGTTCGGGTGCAGCAACACTTTATATGGGCCAAAGGGGTAAAGCCCACGAGGTATTGGAAAGTGCAAAAGAAAGTTTTGCTGCTGCCTTAAGCGGTACTACCGCTTGTAACGCAGTACTACCGCGTAAGCGGTACTACCGCTTGTGTGAAGCGGTACTACCGCTCAAGAGGTACTACCGCTCGTGAGCGGTACTACCGCTTGTACGCGGTACTGCTGGAATCCGAGTGGGACTCTTTCCGTGCGGGCAAAACCGACCTTGTGCGGGCAAAACCGACCTTGTGGAGGCGTTCTCTCCAAGTTTAGACCCCAGGGCTCAACATATAAATAGAGGGGCAGGGCTAGCACACGGGAGAGATCAAGATTTCCCAAGCCGTGTGCCGGCAACCCTAACCCTCTAGTTCCTCCCGTCACAATCTCCGTAGTGCTTGGCGAAGCCCTGCAGAGATTGTTCCTCACCACCATCACCACGCCGTCGTGCTGCCGGAACTCATCCACTACTTCACCATCGCTCGCTGGATCGAGGAGGTGAAGGCGTCATCAAGCCGTACGTGTGTTGAACGCGGAGGTGCCGTCCGTTCGGCGCTAGATCGTGTTTGGATCGAGGGACGACTTGCGATTTGGATCGCGAAGACGTTAGACTACATCAACCGCGTTTCTTAACGCTTCCGCTTAGCGATCTACAAGGGTATGTAGATTCACTCTCCCTCTCGTAGATGCTCATCACCATGGATAGATCTTGCGTGTGCGTAGGAAAAAATGTGTTTCCCATGCGACGTTCCCCAACATTTTGCAGTGATGGGCCGGGCTTGGGCCTGATTTTTAGGCCCGACGTCCGGCCCGGGCCTGGGTTTTTTCCTTCAGGCTTGGTTAGGCCCGGCCCGAAGCCCGACCCGGCCTGAGGGATGGCCAGGTATACTCCCGATCAACCGCCAACTAATGTACTATGCGGTGGCCTGGCCAATCACTCAGTCCATCGGATAAGTATCCGTCACCCATGTGATCGGCAGGTCCGTTCCAAATCGCTGCTGATGTAAACCTCGTCCTGTTTCGTTTTGAAGGGCTCCGCAGCATAAACTTGGGCCCCGGCCGCGAAATCATCATTCTTGCTACATTTACGGGCTCAATTCTACGGACTGCACCTACGCGCTAACTCCATCCCTTGATTTCAACATGACTCCTCCTCGTGATTTTAATCTCCTCACGTTGATCTGTCCACGCTAGTCCGTAAGGGAATTCCGTAGCAGGAATTCCGTAAGTGTAGCATTGTTCATTGAGAAACGACAGCAAAACGATGGACGCGGAGCATAATTGGTTTGGTGCCAAAAATTGGCATGACAGTGTTTGACACTGTGTCAAATATTGGTTACTACTTGGTTGGTTACCGAATTGTCTTGCCTATCTCACATAATGTTGCCAATAGTTGGCAAGTCTTGGTATTGCCAATATTTGACAATGTCAACATTTGGCTAGTCAAATATTGACAGCAAACCATGCTCGCGGTGCACCTTCGTACGCTCACGCTACATGGCCCCGAGCGCTGCTTATGCGCGTGGGTCAGGGTGCCCCGGGTTCCAGTTACTATAGCACGCAGCCGCTCTAGGGGGGCGGGTAACTGCAGACCGATCGGCGGTCGCTACACAGTCTGACTAGCCTGACGCGCGCTGGCCGATCGGGCTCGTGTTAATTGCAGTATGGCACGCGGGGTACAGGTCCCGGAGAGGGCGCTGGGAGCCGGCCAGGCGTCAAACACCCGAACGCTGCGAACAGAAAGGACGAGGCTCCAAGTCTGAATCGTAACCTGTTTGTCTGGGAACTGCGAAGGTCCACCGCTATGAGCCAGATTGCAGCCATGCATGCGGCTACTCTGCCATGCGTTGCGAGGAACGTGGTCACCGTGGCGCGCGCGCGCGGGCGGCTCCAGATTCCCGTGCATTCGCTTCCACAACCCTCCGGAGAGCACCACGCGTGTGTCGGTGTAGGTGCAGGCGTGCAGCCACCAGCCAAGGCGGTGTCTCCGAATCTCGGGGTTTAATTAGCGGACTGCCGGGCCGTTGTGGACACATGGAGAGTTGGAAGTCAGTCATGTCACGTCCACCTAAACCTGACAATCAAGCAGACGCGACACGGCCAACGCTACCAACGGCACGCATCTATTCCGCGTACGTGAAGGAACAGGGGTGTGAATTCAGGAATGCGAAGTGAGGTGAGCGCATCATCTTCCTCCTCCGTGCTTGTTTTCTTCTGCATAAGAAGTACAGTATCGAATATCTTGGCCGGGGTCATGAAGATATCGGATGAGATTCCCGTTCATGCATCAGCTAGTGCAGCAGCTTGCGCGTGGCGGCACGCGAGACCAAGTTGCATGGGCGAGCAGTACGTGATCAGAGCATGCGACTGCACATTCGCGTGTGGAGACGGGAATGTTCGGTGGTGGAATAGGCCATGCCCTTGAAGAGCGCACGGACAAAAATTCAATGAAGCTGTAAATTGGACGGTCAATGTGCTACTACAGTACATGGGCACCGGCTTCTTTAAGCGGAGAAAGTCGAATTTGATTCCCATCATGCGCGCTGCTGCACTGCATTTCTCTGCGGTGTGGACTGTGGAGCGACCTAACGAGAACTACAGACCAGCACGCACATGTACGTACAGTAACATTGTTTGGAGCATGGCCATGTACGTACACTTAGCTAGCCATAAACTTATCCAAAGCTTGGCGCAACTGTGCATTCAAATTAAATTCGACCTTGTAGCAGGGGAGCTCATACACCCATGCTTCCGTTCAGCACCTCCACAACATGTAATCTACAAAACGAAAAGATAATCCCAAAAAAGGGAAGAACAAAAGGTTTTTTTTAGTTTGCAGATGCTGGATCAAGGAGAAGGAAGCATTCCAACATTGGCGTCCTCCAACAGAAATTAGCAGACGCATGTGCGTGTGTCAGCTTCGATGAAATGGAAGGGAACGTGTCGATGCTGGAGCCTGGATCGGAACTGGCGCTCTTCAACATTTTCTCCATCTTGAATCATCTCCATACATTCCAAACCTGCCTTCACTTTGCACATCATGGAACCGGTGGGCCGAAAATATGAAACGTGCCCAGGAGAAGCCCAAGACATGGAAAACTGGGCCAAAAAGCCCGCGCCGAATCACGATCAAGGAGAGAGATCTCAGTCAGTCAGCTCGGGGCTATCGTCATCTCACTCGAGGAGACGGGTGGCCACTCCGGGCGCCGTCCGACCCGGACCTCGGCCGCGGCGACTGCTGCTGGTGCCTGTGCCCGTGGTGCGCGCTCCGCCCTGCTGCGCTCCGAGACGACGCGCTGCTGTCCCTGTCCTCCTCCGGCGACGCGCGCCGGTGCCGCGGCCGCATCCGCTCGATCTCCTCCAGGGCCGTAACGACCTCGGCCATGGAGGGCCGGTTCTTGGGCTCGCCGGCGAGGCAGCTGAGCGTGAGCTGCGCGGCCCGTAGCGCGGCCTTGGACGGGTACTGCCCCTCCAGCCGCGGGTCCACGAGGCGGGGAAGCTTCCGCCGGTCCGCCAGGTACGGCTTGGCCCAGTCCACCAGGTTCAGCTGCTGCGCGGGCCGGGCCGTGTCGAGCGCCCGCAGGCCCGTCAGCATCTCCAGCAGCACCACGCCGAACCCGTACACGTCGCTCTTCACATACAGGTGGCCCGTGGCGACGTACTCCGGCGCCGCATAGCCGTAGGTGCCCATGATGCGGGTAGTGATGTGGCTGTCACCGCCGGTGGGGCCGTTCCTCGCCAGACCAAAGTCGGAGAGCTTGGCGTTGTAGTTCTGCATGATGAGGGGAGCGCGATACAGATTAGATTTCTCGCGTGAACTTCGCCGTTTCTTGGTTTGTTGTTTGGGAGAGGCGTTACGCGCACCGTGTCAAGGAGGATGTTTGAAGCCTTGAAGTCTCGATAGATGACGTGCTTCTCCGACGAGTGCAGGAATGCGAGCCCGCGCGCAGCGTCGATGGCGATCCGGAGTCGCAGGCCCCACGGGATGGGTTGCACAGATCCTCCTTCTGCAAGCAAGAAATGCATGTTAGTATCATCTTCTTGGTTTACCGTGTTTCAACTATGAAAAGCGCAATTAGACCCATTTTCAAGAAGTGGATTTTTTTTTCTTTGCGAATCTAGGGCGTGCATTTTTGGAACTTCACGTGCCCAATGTAATAGGTGGGCCTAAAAAACAAATTTATAAGGGAAAAAAGTATACATGGGCCTGCATTGTCCGCTGGGGCTTTGAAATCCGGCAAGGTGCTGACCGCCCTTGATGGGCCTGACCGGTTTTACTTTTCCAATGGAGAAGAAAAAATAATTTTAGAATTCTTGGAGATTATAATTTTGTTCTTGAATTTACCAATATTTTGTCACTAGCATCCTTGTAATTCATAGAAAATATTACAATAGCTCCTATGAAGCTTGTAATTTCTTTTTCCTTTTCGTGGGAGGATGCTTGTCAATTCATAGCAATGGTCCATCATCTACTGCAAATATTGCAATAAGTCATGGAAAATATTCTGTGAAGTCATACACTCCCTAGTCAATATTACACTATTTTTTTCCGCAAAAAAATCACACTAATCAAGGAAAATGGACATTTAAGATAAGCATGAAAACAGTATAGTTTGTACACACAATTGCAGAGACATTGAAAAAAGTTGTTAGCATGATATGTCCAACTTTAATCCTATTTTAAAGTTCCGAAGAAGATTAAATTGGTAGTTCAAATTCTTCCACTTCTCTTTATTTAGGGGGTAAACTCTTTCAAGTTTCTTAGAGCAGAATAAATTAATGATGTCAACAATCTTATTTATTTTCCCCTAAAATGAACAGTCTTATTTGTTTTTCTAGACAAGTGGGCTCTGGGCGTACGATACAAACCGGACGGCCCTTTTTGTCTATGGCCCGGGGGTCCTAATCGCCGTCCGGGTACCGTACCGGGACCGGGTCTTGCATGCCCAGGTCCCAGGTTTTGTCATGTCGTTATTTATACTATCAGTTGGCACTGCTACTAGCACTTCGGTGATGACAACCACATCACCTTATAGGTAGTTTATTTGGCTTTTGCGAGTAGACCATCCCATCACACTTAGTTAGCGTAGACAATCCAAGATCGTTGTCAGAAGAGGTCAACCCAATCAACATCAAACCAGACGGGTGAAGTTGCAAAGAAACGGACAGGAAAAATAATGCCAAGATCAGACGAACAAGTGTAGTAATTGCAGCGATAGGAGCACTCACTTCTGAAGAGGTGGTTCTCCAGGCTCCCCTTGGCCATGAACTCGTAGACAAGCAGCAGCTCCCTGTCCTCCAGGCAGTAACCCAGCAGCCTCACCAGGTTCGGGTGCGATATCCTCCCCAGAAAGTTCACCTCACACTGCAAAAAATTACCACCGCGCGCCACGGGTTAGATCCATTGTTTTAAATAAATAATGGGCTATGCCAAACAGCGGCACCCTGCTCAAACAGCTATAGCGCCGCAAACAGGCTCAGCCTAACAACAGACGATGATATGCGCTCACATTTCTGGGGATTTCAGCGAGGAATGGGAGCAGGAGGCAGGCCGGGACGGCACCAACCTGTACAGCAGTAGTTGTACAACTAATTTATGTGTCACGTGAGGTGTGGTCGGTACTGTCCAGCGAATTAACAACTTCGTATAGTGTATACAAATAGAGAGGGGCGTTTTGGCTTATGCTCCTGTTTTTTAAAATGTGTTTCAAACGTATTTTGAAATGTCACAAAATTCCGACAAAATATTTCGCGCGTACATGTCGACATTTTACGTACTCACAAAGTCGTTTCGTGAAAATTTGACAATTTTTGTGTCGCGTGTGAAAAAGACAAAATTCGGTGGTAAAAAGGGCTTTTCACGAGGCATTTCTTTATCTTTTCTACACAAGCCGCAGAAAAATGCCGGTTTTCCATAAAACTTGGTGTGCGCACATAGAATATTGAGTTGTACGTGTCAAATTTTTGTTCGAAATTTTTTAACATTTCAAAATGTTTTTCCGATGGCAGGAGCATATGCTCCTATGCTCCTAGGAGCCAAAGCCAATTTCCGATACAAATGTATGAACATCTGAAAGAGATGGTCTGACCGTCTGGCCATGTGAACGCGCCGTGTGGGACTGGCTCAAGCTCAGCCACGGCCGCAATTATTGGTGCCAGTAACCAATTTTGTAAGCTCATGCTAGTTAGCAGCATATCCTCTCGGCATTTCTGGGGCGGATTGTCAAAAAAATGGACAGCTGAATCGCGTGCGCGCCTTTCTTTCAGTTCTCTATGAGCTAACTAACGACTCGGCTTCAATGGCGATGGATGTAACCGAGGAGCTGGTGGTGGGTGGGGTAGTAGTGCGCGTACCTGCCATTCTTCCAGGCCCTGCAGGCTCTCCTGGTTGAGCTTCTTGACGGCGATGACCATGCCGGTGCCGCTGCGCGCCGGGTTCATGGTCTTCTCGTCGACCCACCCCTTGTACACCTGCCCGAACCCGCCCTCGCCCAACAGGGTGTCCGGCTTGAAGTTCCTCGTCGCCGCCCTCAGCTCCGCGAACGTGAAGATGCGCAGGTTGGGCGCCTCCAGGATCGTGCCCTCCGGCTCTGGGCACGCTCCCTCGTGCACGAAGCTGGCGCCGCCGCCCGCCGAGGTGCTGGCGCTGGTGCTTCTGGTGGTGACGCTGCTCATGGACGACGAGCCCGGGGACCTCCTGGCGTGCCCCACGCCCACGGCGACGTGGGCCTTGGGCGCTGCCATGGGAGGAGGACCGCGGCTTGCAATCGCTGATGACGCGAACAGGAAATTAGCGAGGGAGCCACGCGGAATTGAATGAGCAAAGCAAATCAGAAGGTCGAAAGCCAATGGCTTCCATGAACTCTGATAAGATTTCAGGACTCAAGGACAAACGCCTGCAAAATGGCACCGGGAAGAAGTGGTGTTTACCTTGGGGGCGTCCATGTCCATGTCCGTGCTCGTGGTGGCCCGGCGCCTGCTTGACGGCCTCCACTTCGGCCTCCTCGGAGCCGAAGCAGTTCCCCATGGAAGCTCAAGCTCAACCGCAGAAAGCTCGCCGGATCGACGGTTTACTCTCGGCTCCGCACGATCGTATCTTGTCTAGCTCGAGAGAGTCTGCTAGCTACGGCAAGAGAGGCTGCTTCACTTCAGACACATATATAAAGGCCTCGCGCGCGTCTGCTCTGCTCTGCTAGTGCGGGAGCCGAGGCTTACGCGTTATGGAAGACCCGACCTTCCCGACGGGAGGCTGGCTGGTGGCGCTGTCGCCTTGGGGATCTTGTTTGTGCCCAAGATGGCAGTGTTAAAAGGTGCAGTGCAGGGCAGACATACGCGTGCCCCGTGTCAGCTATGTGTGTGGGCTTTGATTCGATTCTGTGGCCAGATAAAGCGCGCGGCTGAAATAGCCTATGCTATGCGTTTACTTTGGGCAGGTCAAGCCGGATGCTCCCCGTTAACCATCAAGGACCGGCCCGTCGATCGGTGTCTGCTCGACGTGCTTCCTGGCAAGTTGCAAGGGGGGGAGGAAAGTGATCTTGGGGAAGGTGACAAATGACATGTCCGGTCACTGTCGCAGGCGGGAGAAAACTCGCCTGCTGGACGTGCGAGCAATGGCGGCCAGGCCGGGTTTTCACCGGACATGCTGCCGTGACAGAGATCGACCCGGAGTGCAGACAGGCTGAGAATTCGCCGCCGCGAAGTGAACGTGAGCGGGTCAGCCCGGAAACGGGTGCCGTGCGGCGCTTTGCTCCGGTCTGTTAGGCGACATGTACACAAGGCAAGGCTGGGCTGGAAACTCCAGAGCACCATGTCGCTGGATTAGGTATACGTATACGTGGAAACCATGCCACATGGGAACCGGCACGATGCGATCCTCTGTCGCGGATGCGAATGCGACCTGCACATGTTTTTCAGTTCTATTACCCGTGCTTGGCCGCCGGCGCCGGGCCTAACCTGAACAAGATCCGTTTGAAGAACCATCAAGGAGATCGCAAACTGCTGCTGATCTTGGACCGGATCGACGACTATCGTCGGATACGGATTGTGGGAGCCTACCCCCACTAGGCCACTAGTGAACGGTCAGAAACGACAGCAAGGTCAGACCTGTTATTAATTGTTCTTTGGGTTAACTGAGGGGCCCGGCTTTGGACATTTCAAGTTGATTGGATTTCATGCGAGCCTGTAGCTGATTAAAGTGCAAGCCTTTGACAAAGCGAGGATAAAAAAGGCACCGTTTTATACTAGTACTGTATTTGACAAAGCAGAGCAGTTTGGTTAAAAGGCCGGATCAGGGTCGTGTCGGATGGGATTGTGCCGTCTTCTCTCTGGTCGATCTGTGCCCAGATTGTAAGTAATAAATTACTAGTACTGCTAGTATAAAGCATTGACCGCGCTGGTTTGACTTGTTACGTGTCTCGTTCACATCATCTGAAGACGGCTGCGCTTCCAAGTCGCAAGTCTGTCACTAATATATATACTTTATACTATTATTGTGGGAGGGGATCGTATGCTGACAGTGTCGGGCGTGCCTTTACTCCCGGCACGCGGCGGGTGAGATCCCTACGCGGTATGATTTGCATCAGACCAAATACTACACGGTTTCGTGCTGGCACTTTGCGACACGGGGAGTGATAAGTGTAGTGAAGATTGTTGCGTCTCGTTGCAAATTATAGATTGTTGTTCAATTCAGATCGCAGCTTAGTCTGTCCTAGTCTTTTTCACGTTTCGGTACGTACTTTCTGAGTACTTTGCTTAGGAGAACAGTGTCAGCGAACTAGTACTGCTGTACTCTTGGGTGGACGTATTAATCATCACTCCGTTCTCCCGAGCAGGGCGCACTGGTATATATGATGGGTCTGAATGGGACATTCAGCATCCGGAAAAGGTTAATCAGGTGATGTTTGGCTGTGCAAAAGCGCAAAAGTGCAAGTAAATTTGGCTTTTTAGGCGCACCTGTCTGAAGCTTGTCGCACAAACGCTGTCGCGTCGTCTCACCAATTCAGTGCCGCTACATCATATCACCTGACTCATCTTCGGTTGTCCGTGTGATAAAAAAAGTGGCACAATTGTTTCTAATTTAAGAAAACAATTTGCTCCATACATTCTGGATGTCTTTTTTTTTTAGAAAGCTTTCTGGATGTCTTGGTATGTTTCTGATAATAAAAAGAAGATGTATTGCAGAAAGTCCTCTTCTGCTCCCGAGCTCAAATGAGCTCCGGATGAACATTAAATTTAGAAAAAATAATTAAAAAAATCTGATTTTTTTATCGCAAACTTTGACAAATGTTTTGAGTGCTAGAAACTTTCATCATGAAATGACATTCGTGAAAATCATGGCAAAAAAAAATACTTTTTTTGCCATGACTTCCACGAATGTCATGTCATCCTTTTTTCTTTTGCAAGAATACAAAATGAGGACTCTGTGAAAGATGGCATAATCTATCGTACGACAATAAAGATCTCTAACATTGAAAGGGAGTTGGTTGCGTCGCCTCCCCGTTTTCCCTCCCCATGCCCCCTTTCTTCTATGGTTTTCTGTTGTTTCTTTTTTAGAATCTCAACTGATGGCGCACAAAAAAAAACAATGCAAAATAGGTAATCTGAATAATCTATATCAAATTGGTTCTTTCCCAAAATCACGTCATGCATTAATTCAATCAAATCAAATCTTTCCAAAATCTCAACTAAATCCAAACTTTCCTTGCCTTTCACTACTCATACCCAAATCAAATCTTACCAAAAGCTCAACTAAATCAAAACTTTCCTTGCATTGTCCTATCCATACTAAATCAAATTAAATCTTACCAAAATCTAAAATATGGTGGATGTCTTTATTATTAAATCTTTATTATCCCTATTATTTCCTACTATTAAAGGAAGTCCATACGTTCGTTTCACTTTGCTTCGTAACACCACAGATCGATCCAAGGAAAAAAATCCACCCTCTTGCTCGACCCCGCCCACGTGCAAAAAGAAAACGAGTTAAAAAAAAACGGTGGAAACACACACATGCATGTCGACTCCGCCCTCGATTTCTTGAGCAGCCTCTCCCCAATCGACACCTTCCACTCTTCCATCCCCACGCCCCCACCCCACGCAGGCCGCCGCGCCATATGAATCCCCTCCTCACCCACGTCGCCGCCAGCCCTGCCTTGGGCGCTGCCGGCCCTTCCCTATTCCACCACTGCCACTAGCCCCGCCCTCCATCACATACCTCCTCCCATTCAAGCGTCGGTGGGCGGTCGATCAGGGCAGGGTCAAAAGTCGAGTGGTCGAGCATCAGGGCGGTGGCGCAGTGACGGCGGATAGCTGGCTGCGGCCGCCGCGTAGTTGTGGAGCAAGTCACGAGAGAGGCCATCGATGAGCGCGGGCTGGATGGGAAAGTGATACCAGCCATGATGACCATGTCGACGGGCAGGGCAGGGTCGACGGTGTCCGTCACGGTGTTTCCGAGGAAGCGCGAGGCATCCGCCATCGCGCAGCCGAAGAAATCGTAGCCCGGGCCAAGGTTGGCGACCGTAGTCAGCATGAAAGCTAACGGACCTGAAGGCTGGTGATGGGTCCGCCGACGCACCACCTCTGAACTTGGTGGAGGCACGGAAGGAGTAGCAATGGCGACGTGAATACCTCGACGCCTGCTGCCACGACCATGACCTATGCATCGGTAATAAAGATACTAACTATATACATATCCCCTAGCTTCAGAAACATTGGCATCTTTTCTGTCAACCCAGACAACCATGAACAACCATACTTCACACTAAATTGTTTGGAGATGTGATTCATAAGATAGTAACGAATTATAAGACGAGCCAGATGTGAGTGCAGTGGCTAGATAGTTTTAGAATTCAAACCTTCAATTCCTGCAAGCTCGACTCTGCTTCGTTATTTTGTAATTGAAATGCAGCAGCAGTTTGGTGCAATCCATGTCTTCATTGAACTGGTGTTTTTTGCCCATATGTTGCTTGGTGATAATTTGTACTATGTGGTTAATTTACTAGATAAACTGCACACCAAAACACAGCACTTGTGCAAAGATCCATCGCCTCGGCTGCTCACGGCGGGGCGTGTGGCTGGTGCTCGTTGCAGCGGCGGAGCGGCGTGTGCGAGTGCGGTGCAGCCAGCGGCCAAAGCCTCATCGTCCGCTGCGAGTACGCCGTTGGCATAGCCTGTATATAACCAATTGGACTGCTATATGCATAAAGAATACCATCGAGGTTGGCATCCTTTGTTTGGATGATGTTTCTTCATGAATATTGACAATAGATTCCATCATATGCATTAATTTATTTTCTAGAACGTCTTATTACGCAGTTTGACCGTGCGCCTCCTCACGCCATTGATCTCCTAATTGTACATAGACAAACGGACACGGTCCTAGAGCGGGCAATGTGAATTGTTGCACTGGCGACAAGCGTGTACGGCGAGCAAAGTGTCGAGGCAAGCGGGTGATGAGCTGCATGTGGCATTTTCCGCGCTACTACGGGTCATCCCCGCATAGCAAAATATTAGGATGATTAGGTTTATCCTGATGCATTCATGCTCAACAATGTTGATGAAACGCTCATATGTGCAGATTTTGGTGATAAGATGGATGCAAAACTAGTTACATCTCTTCTGGAAGATCTTAAGAGCAATAAAAGCAGAACGTGTGAGCTCTTTGAAATTGCTGGCCATGTCGTCGAGTTCACATTGTGCTCACTGAATTCTTTCTTTACATGGCGACCTACTAAATTGAATTATTTCATGTTTCTCCTAGGAATCATGTGCAATGATCTATTGTCTAATAATTTAGGTAATTGGTCTGACTTCACTATTGAACTCCATCCAGTGCAGATCAATACACTTCTTGTACGACAAGTTTTCAAAGACGGAAACTTAGGTTGATTCTTTCTGTATGGCAAGTCTTGGAGCCGTAAACTTAAAAGTTAAAGGGGAATATGATAGAAAATGAAAGAAAGGAAAGTTTAGTAGAACGTAACTTAATAAAACAAGATCTAATAGCTTAGCACTAAGAAAAAGATCAAATGGAAAAAGAACAAGTGCGCGTGGAACGATGTAATTGCAGTGGTATATGTAACTAATGAACTCAGAAAAGAACAAGGATTATGTTCAGGATGGCATACTCTGTCGTACCGCAACAAAGACATGGAATCAAGAGTTGATGAATTTACAATCGAAAAAAGCATGGCGATCCAACAGAACAGGAAGAAAATAATAGTTGGACGAATGTAAAATCGACTTGAGAATGAAGATGATGAAAGGAGACGAAGGAAGCATATGACAAGAGACAAGAGTATTGCATCGTGACAGTGCACCAGATGGACCAAGGAAGAAGAAGGTGAACTGGAAGCATGGATAAAAAAACTGAACAAACAGAAGGACCGGCTGAGAACAAAGGGGAAGGATAGATAGAACATGAATATGATGAAACGAGTGGAAGGAAGGAAGCATATTACAGGAAAGGCAAGAGTATTGCATCCAGACAGTCCATCACTCCTTCACATCGACCAAGGAAGAAGAAGGTGAACAGGAACAATGGATAAGAATCCAAAAGAACAAAAGAACTCAATGAAAACGCAACGGAAGACAGAAAGTCATATTCACATGATAACCAATTTCATCTATTTTTCATTCAATATAAGTGGCAACAAGTTTTTGGATCACGACGCAAATCGATGGCTGCAAAGGTTTTCGCAGGTGTGTGCCCCTGCAAATTTCCAAGTAGTACTTTAAAAGAACAACCAAGACCAAGTCAATGTGTTGATTCTAGTTCTGAGGATGGATCGGCGGAAGACAGTGGCGGCGGCCTCTGAAGCGTGCGCATGCGGTGCCCACTGGACCGGTTTGTGCCCCCGACTCGCCGCATGGCGGATTGGTTGAGGCCTCTGGTTTTAGATGTTAGGCGTTGGTGTGAGGTCTGGGCAGGCGGCCCGATCATGTGCACTTCCTTCATCATGTTGGTAGGAGTGGCGACAATTGTTGCCAAGAGGGTGGCTTCAGACTCATTGATGTATTACTTTGTAAGGTTTTGTTGAATAATTAATAAAGAATGGATGCGTGCATCGCTTTGATGCAGAGGCTGGGGGTTATCCTCCTTTTCGAGAAAAAAACTAGAGTAAGTCAAGCGGTGTCTCTGTCTCGTTCGGCATATTTGCCAATTTATGAACAAAAAATGGCTCCAACCCAATCTTTTTATCTAGCTCAACAAATTCCAACCTGCACTTACCAAACTTATGGAGTCACTCTCTTTTGTAACTGCTAAACCATTGCCCTAATATCGTCTCTTTGGCGTCGCTCTCTACCAAGTATACAAGGGAGAATGGTGGTAGAGGATTAGAGGGAACATGACCAATTTTTTGAAAGGGCCCACAACCATATATTAAGTATTACAGATCCTTACAAACATACACATGGAGAAAGATAAAATGACATTCAAATCCACTGGCGGCGCGCCATGAGCATAGCTCGATGCCTCCTCTGGGCCTCCGTCTCGGTGGAGCAAACTTTTTAAAACCCAGGAGCTTCAAGAAACATCGGCCACGAAGTCGTTGATGCAGACCAGGAGACGCCAGTGGTTGCAATCTACAAAGCAAATCGCCGCCTCTGGGAAGAAAACGCCGCTTAGGGTCTGTAGTAACTTTGAAGACCACGTGCGCTGATACGTCTCCAACGTATCTATAATTTTTGATTGTTCCATGCTATTATAGTATCAATCTTGGATGTTTTATATACATTTACAAGCAATTATATATCATTTTGGGGGACTAACCTATTAACTTAGTGTCCAGTGCCAGTTGCTGTTTTTTGCCTGTTTTTGGTTTTCCAGAATATCAGTATCAAACGAAGTCCAAATGCCACTAAATTTTTTGAAGATTTTTTTTGGACATAAGAGACACTAGAAGCTTCAGGAGAGGGCCAGAAGACAGAGGAGGTGGCCACGAGGGCGCGCCCTGGTGCCTCGTGGGCCCACCTCTGCTCTGTTTGACCTAGTTCCACCTCTATAAATTCTCTAAAATCGGGAAACCAACAGAGGAGTCCATGAAATACTTTTTCCGCCGCCGCAAGCTTCTGTTCTTGAGAGATCCCATCTGGTGGCCTTTTCCAGTACTCCGCCGGAGGGGGAATCGATCACGGAGGGGCTCTACATCATCCTTGCTGCCCTTCCGATGATGCGTGAGTAGTTTACCACAGACCTTCGGGTCTATAGTTAGTAGCTAGATGGCTTCTTCTCTTTTTTTGATCTTCAATACAATGTTCTCCTCGATGTTCTTAAAGTTCTATCCGATGTAATCACTTTTTGCGGTGTGTTTGTTGGGATCCGATGGATTGTGAGTTTATGATCAGATTATCCATGAATATTATTTGAGTTTTCTCTGAACTCTTTTATGCATGATTATTATAGTTTCGTATTTTTCTCTGATCTATTGATTTGGTTTGGCCAACTAGATTGATTTATCTTGCAATGGAAGAGGTGCTTTGTAATGGGTTCGATCTTGCGGTGCTCAATTCCAGTGACAGAAAGGGACATGACACGTATGTATCGTTGCTATTAAGGGTAAAAAGATGGGGCTTATTAATGCGTGAGTTTACTTTGTCTACATCATGTCATCTTGCTTAAGGCGTTACTCCGTTCTTTATGGACTTAATACACTAGATGCATGCTAGATAGCGGTCGATGTGTGGAGTAATAGTAGTAGATGCAGGCAGGAGTCGGTCTACTTGTCTCGGACGTGATGCCTATATACATGATCATTGCCTTGCATATCGTCATGATTATTTGCTTTTCTATCAATTGCCCAACAGTAATTTGTTCACCCACCATATGCTATCTTCATGAGAGAAGCCTCTAGTGAAAACTATGGCCCCCGGGTCTATCCAAATCATATATTAAAAATCATAAATATACCTTGCTGCACTTTTATTTTATTTATTTTATTTTGTATTTTTGTTCGATCTATTTATCTATCATCATACAATTTAATCTTGCAATTGACCGCCAAAGGGATTGACAACCTCTTGTTTGCGTTGGCTGCAAGGATTTGTTGTTTTGTGTGCAGGTACTGCTAACGAGTTGTTGCGTGATTCTCCTACTAGATTGACAACCTTGGCTTCATAACTGAGGGAAATATTTATCTCTACTGTACTGCATCATCCCCTCCTCTTCGGGGAAATCCCAACGCAGCTCACAAGTAGCTTGGGGATGCCCCGGAAGGCATCCCCTCTTTCTTCTACCAACTATCGGTAATTTTACTTGGAGCTATATTTTTATTCATCACATGATATGTGTTTTACTTGGAGCGTCGTGTATTATATGAGTCTTTGCTTTGTTTGCTTTTTAGTTTGTCACAATCATCTTTGCTGGACACACCTATTTGAGAGAGTCACACGTTAATCATGATTTGTTAGAATACTCTATGTGCTTCACTTAAATCTTTTGATCTAGGCAATTGCTCTAGTACTTCACTTAGATCTTTTTGAGCATGGTGGTGGCTATATTTTGAAGAAATATTTGAACTCTCATGCTTCACTTATATTATTTTGAGAGTTGATAAGATTAAAATTTTGGAGAAATATTTGCCCTCTCATACTTCACTTATACCTTTTTGAGAGTTGATAATAGTAATGCTAATTTGCACAAGATATGAATTTGGTCCCAAAGTGATGAATATTCAAGAGGGATATAATAAAAACTTTCATGAAAGATCATTGGATATAATAAGTTTGATTCCTTGCAATAGTTTTGCGATATGGAAATGATAATATGTGAGTCATGTTAGTGAGTAATTGTGATTTAGTAAGAATATTGGTGTTAAGGTTTGTGATTCCCTATGCATGCACATAAAGTCAATAGTTATGCAACGAAATTATATCCTACTTATGGTGCATTATTCGGTGTTAGTTATGTTCAATGCATGTTTATGACCGTTTTCGCTTTTTGGTTGGTCGCTTCTCAATCTATTTGCTAATCTTCATTTGTACTAAGCGGGAATACTGCTTGTGCATCCAACTCCTTAAACCCAAGTTGTGCCAAATGAGTCCACTATACCTACCTATATGCGGTATTTCCATGCCGTTCTAATTAAATTTGCATGTGCCAACTCTAAATTTTCAAATTAATTTTCCATTTTGTGTGTCCGTACCACTCATGAAGCGGCAGGGGGTGGCCAATATTTTCCATGCTAGGTGTGTTATTCTCACGATGAGTGTTTATTCACTTGTCATTGCACGAGAGAGTGGCAGGTAATAGGGATGTCCAGTCCCGAAATGAAAAAAAAAGTTAATATGATGATAATAATAAATTCCTTGAAAGTGTTGATATGGAGGGCACCCGTTGATACGACTAGCCATGGATTGTGAAAGAATGGTGGAAAGGAAATAAACTTTATTTTCTATTTGGGAACCGCCAATAATGTGTCTAGCATGGAAGATATTGAGAATTCTCGGTCGTTTTCGTTCACAGGAAAAGCATGCCTCTCAAAATAATTTTATCTCTCTAATTTAAGCTTTGAGCTCTAACACATCTGCAAATCTCTGCTTCCCTCTGCGAAGGGCCTATCTATTTACTTTTATGCAATTTTTATTTTTATTTTGAGTCTCCATCTTTTCTTACAAAGCACCAACTAGAGAGCACTATTGTCATAATTGTGCATTGTGTGTAGCTAATATTGAGTGTGTTTCATGAATGGATCAATGATTGAGCATTATGGGCTAGGGATAACTTTTTTAGCGTTGATATTTTGAAAGACATGGTTGCTTGTTAGTATGCTTGAGTATTTATGCCTTCATGTCAAACTATAGATTATTGCTTTGAATCATTCAAGTCCAAATGTCCATGCTACAAAGAGAAGAGTGTATGATGAATATGATAGGTAGCATTCCACATCAAAAATTCTGTTTTTATCATTTACCTACTCGAGGACGAGCAGGAATTAAGCTTGGGGATGCTTGATACGTCTCCAACGTATCTATAATTTTTGATTGTTCCATGCTATTATAGTATCAATCTTGGATGTTTTATATACATTTACAAGCAATTATATATCATTTTTTGGGACTAACCTATTAACTTAGTGCCCAGTGCCAGTTGCTGTTTTTTGCCTGTTTTTGGTTTTCCAGAATATCAGTATCAAACGAAGTCCAAATGCCACTAAATTTTTTGAAGATTTTTTTGGACATAAGAGACACTAGAAGCTTCAGGAGAGGGCCAGAAGACAGAGGAGGTGGCCACGAGGGCGCGCCCTGGTGCCTCGTGGGCCCACCTCTGCTCTGTTTGACCTAGTTCCACCTCTATAAATTCTCTAAAATCGGGAAACCAACAGAGGAGTCCATGAAATACTTTTTCCGCCGCCGCAAGCTTCTGTTCTTGAGAGATCCCATCTGGTGGCCTTTTCCAGTACTCCGCCGGAGGGGGAATCGATCACGGAGGGGCTCTACATCATCCTTGCTGCCCTTCCGATGATGCGTGAGTAGTTTACCACAGACCTTCGGGTCCATAGTTAGTAGATAGATGGCTTCTTCTCTCTTTTTGATTTTCAATACAATGTTCTCCTCGTTGTTCTTGGAGTTCTATCCGATGTAATCACTTTTTGCGAGTTTATGATCAGATTATCCATGAATATTATTTGATTTTTCTCTGAACTCTTTTATGCATGATTATTATAGCTTCGTATTTTTCTCTGATCTATTGATTTGGTTTGGCCAACTAGATTGATTTATCTTGCAATGGGAGAGGTGCTTTTGTAATGGGTTCGATCTTGCGGTGCTCAATCGCAGTGACAGAAAGGGACATGACACGTATATATCGTTGCTATTAAGGGTAAAAAGATGGGGTTTATTAATGCGTGAGCTTACTTTGTCTACATCATGTCATCTTGCTTAAGGCGTTACTCCGTTCTTTATGGACTTAATACACTAGATGCATGCTGGATAGCGGTTGATGTGTGGAGTAATAGTAGTAGATGCAGGCAGGAGTCGGTCTACTTGTCTCGGACGTGAGGCCTATATACATGATCATTGCCTTGGATATCGTCATGATTATTTGCTTTTCTATCAATTGCCCAACAGTAATTTGTTCACCCACCGTATGCTATCTTCACGAGAGAAGCCTCTAGTGAAAACTATGGCCCCCGGGTCTATCCAAATCATATATTAAAAATCATAAAAATACCTTGCTGCACTTTTAATTTATTTATTTTATTTTGTATTTTTGTTCGATCTATTTATCTATCACCATACAATTTAATCTTGCAATTGACCACCAAGGGATTGACAACCCCTTATTTGTGTTGGGTGAAAGGATTTGTTGTTTTGTGTGCAGGTACTGCTAACGAGTTGTTGCGTGATTCTTCTACTGGATTGATAACCTTGGTTTCATATCTGAGGGAAATACTTATCTCTACTGTACTGCATCATCCCCTCCTCTTCGGGGAAATCCCAACGCAGCTCACAAGTAGCATGCGCCGGCCGAATCCAGACAGATCCACCGTAAACTTAAACCGGCCAGATCTCGGAAGACCCGCTGAAGACACAGCTCCATATGTGCCCTACCCCGGTGATAAACACACCAAAGGACCAGGGAAAAGCGGGGGGGGGGGGGGGAGACATTATTCCTAGACAGGGACAACGCCGCCGCGTCGCCGCCCCAAACCAAACTCGAAGACTCGCAAAAGAAAACTTGGAAAAAAATCATCCATGCCATTGCATGATAGGTCTGGGTCTGATGTTGTGATGCCCCCGGCCCGACCGTGCACTAATAATACACGCAAATGCGCACGATCAAGCCCAGAGACTCACGGGAAGATATCACAACACAACTCTAGACACACACAAAAATAATACAAGCTTTATAATACAAGCCAGGGGCCTCGAGGGCTCGAATACAAAAGCTCGCAAACAAGCGTTAGCGGAAGCAACAACAGTATCTGAGTACAGACACAAAGTTAACAAGCTGCCTTAAGAAGGCGAAAACAAACAACGACTCTGATCGAAAAGGCGCAGGCCTCCTGCCTGGGAGCCTCCGAAACTACTCCTGGTCGTCGGTCTCCACGTAGTAGTAGGCTCCACCGGAAGTGTAGTAACAGTCGTCGGCGGTAGCAGCTGACTCCTGGGTTCCGTCATCTGGTCGCAGTAAACGGGTTTGGGGGAAAAGAGGGAGCAAAGCAACCATGAGTACTCATCCAAAGTACTCGCAAGACTGACATCAGAACTATACTAAGTATGCATCGGTATCAAAGGAATGGGGCTATATCTTTGGACTAAACTGCAGAAATGCTAGAATAGAGGGGAAGGCCTAGCCTATCGAAGACTAGCATCTTCAGCGTCTTGCAGCATTAGAAGAGTGTGGATTAGCATAATATAAAGTAACAAGCATGTAATAGCAAAGCCTAGAGATCCTTCCTCGACTCCCTGCGAGAAAGCGATCCCGGAGCTTACAATTAAAGTAACATGTTTTCAGTTCAAGTTGTAGTAGATCGGGATACAACACTGAGTGTCCTGTTACCGTGGAAACGGCTATTCGAATAGATAACTTCCCTGCAGGGGTGCACTACTGTTACCCAACACGCTCGATTAACTCTGGCCGGACATACTTTTCCGGGTAATGCCCGGCCTTGGCTGATCGACACTACGTAGTCCTACCTAGGCTCAGCAGAGAGGTCCCCGCCGGTCTACATCCTAAGTGCTCAGGGGTCTTGGGCCCATCGCCCTTTGCACTCCGGGTCGTTGCGAGCAGGGCGAATCTCGGCACCACCTCTCTCCTGGATGGCGCCGGCCCAGCCGTGCCGCAATGCTGAACTGGACGTCTGACAGAGCTTTCGGCTGATACATACGGCGTAGAGGGCCCCATTAAACCATTATCCCACGTGGTGGTAGTGTGTATAGGCCAGTGGCCAACTCAGATCAAATACCCAAATCCGTTAAGTGTGTTGGGAGCTCGCGGTGATGATCAATGCTCCTGTCGCCCCGTCTCGAGGAAGTGCATCAACGGTCAGGCACATCCCTCTCTAGGGCGGTCTCTGCCTACCCGGCCGCGCCTTGTAATTATCTCGCGGGTACCCTCCAGGTCAACCCGACTAATCCAGAGACTGTCGGGAACTCAGGTCCACCTCTACCGGGGTGGCACCGCCTCTCCCTTCAGTCCCGCAGTAACAGTTTAAAGGGGCAAAAGTTAAAGGTAACCGTGTGTCCGTAACATCAAGAGGGTAATCCGAGGAATCACCCTCGATGGATTCCCACTCGATGTAACGTTCAAGGTGAACTCGGAGGAATCACCCTCGATGGATTCACACTTGAAGGGTTGCACGACAAAGGCGTCATCGGAGGTGGTGAAAGAGGAATAACCCTCGGTAACCCACAACCGACTAGCTACGCTACAGAGATATCATCAGGAGTGAGGTAGGAGTGTTGGGGAACGGAGCATGAATTTCAAAAATTTCCTACGCTCACGCAAGATCTATCCATGGAGATGCATCGCTACGAGAGGGGAGAGTGTGTCTACGTACCCCCGTAGACCGTTTAGCGGAAGCGTCTCACAACGCGGTTGATGTAGTCGAACAATCCTTCGAGCTCCACCGATCGAGTACCGAACGTACGGCACCTCCGAGTTCTACACACGTGCAGCTCGGTGACGTTCCTCGCCTTCTTGATCCAGCAAGACGTCGAGGTAGTAGATGAGTTCCGTCAGCACGACGGTGTGGCGACGGTGACGGTGAAGTGATTCCGGCAGGGCTTCGCCTAAGCTCTCCGAAAATATGACCGAGGTGGAAAACGGAGATCGGGGCACCGCACACGGCTATGGGACCATTGTTGTCCTTTGGGGTGCCCCCTTGCCCCCGTATATAAAGGATGAGAGGGAGGAGGCCGGCCCCCTAGGGGTGCGCCAAGTGTGGGGAGTCCTACTAGGACTCCTTAGTCCTAGTAGGATTCCACCTCCCATACGGAGTAGGAAAGGGGGAAGGGAGAGGGAAAGGAAAGAGGGGGCTGCGCTCCCCCCCCTAGTCCAATTCGGTTTGGGCAAGGGGGGGCGTGCGCCTCCTCACGTGGCCTGCCTCTCCTTTTCCCGTATGGCCCAATAAGGCCCATTACTTCTCCCGGTGAATTCCTGTAACTCCCCGGTACTCCGAAAAATACCCGAATCACTCGGAACCTTTCCGACGTCCGAATATAGCCTTCCAATATATGAATCTTTACCTCTCGACCATTTCGAGACTCCTCGTCATGTCCGTGATCTCATCCGGGACTCCGAACAAACTTCGGCCACCAATCACATAACTCATATAATACTAAATCGTCATCGAACCTTAAGTGTGCGGATCCTACGGGTTCGGGAATGATGTAGACATGATCGAGACGACTCTCCGGTCAATAACCAACAGCAGAACCTGGATGCTCATATTGGTTCCTACATATTCCACGAAGATCTTTATCGGTGAACCTCATATGTCAACATACGTTGTTCCCTTTGTCTGGCGGTATGTTACTTGCCCGAGATTCGATCGTCGGTATCCAATACCTAGTTCAATCTCGTTACCGGCAAGTCTCTTTACTCGTTCCGTAATACATCATCTTGCAACTAACTTTTTAGTCACGGTGCTTGCAAGGCTTCTGTGATGCTGTATTACCGAGAGGGCCCAGAGATACCTCTCCGATAGTCGGAGTGACAAATCCCAATCTCGATCCATGCCAACTCAACAAACACTTTCGGAGATACCTGTAGTGCACCTTTATAATCACCCAGTAACGTTGTGACGTTTGATACACCCAAAGTATTCCTACGGTATCCGGGAGTTGCATGATCTCATGGTCAGAGGAACGTGTATTTGACATAGTGAAAGCAATAGCAATAAACTGAACGATCATTTGCTATGCTAACGGTTGGGTCATGTCCATCACATCATTCTCCTAATGATGTGATCCCGTTATCAAATGACAACTCATGTCCATGGTCAGGAAACCTTGACCATCTTTTGATCAACGAGCTAGTCTAGTAGAGGCATACTAGGGACATAGTATTTGTCTATTATCCACACATGTATTTAGTTTCCGGTCAATACAATTCTAGCATGAATAATAAACCATTATCATGAACGGAGAAATATGATAATAATAAACACTTTATTAATTGCCTCTAGGGCATATTTCCAACAGTCTCCCACTTGCACTAGAGTCAATTACATTGTAATGAATCTAACACCCATCGCATTCTGGTGCTGATCATGTTTTGCTCGTGGAAGAGGTTTAGTCAACGGGTCTGCCACATTCAGATCCGTGTGTACTTTGCAAATCTCTATGTCTCCATCCTTAATCAAATTCCGAATGGAGTTGAAGTGACGCTTTATATGCTTGGTTCTCTTGTGAAACCTGGGCTCCTTTGCTATAGCAATTGCTCCAGTGTTGTCACATAAGATAGTCATTGGACCCGATGCACTAGGTATGACACCTAGATCGGATATGAACTCCTTCATCCAGACTCCTTCATGTGCTGCTTCGGAAGCAGCTATGTATTCCGCCTCACATGTAGATCCTGCCACGACGCTCTGCTTGGAACTGCACCAACTGACCGCTCCACCATTAAGAATAAATACGTATCCAGATTGTTACTTAGAGTCATCTAGATCTGTGTCAAAGCTAGCATCGACGTAACCCTTTACGACGAGCTCTTTGTCACCTCCATAAACGAGAAACATGTCCTTGGTCCTTTTCAGGTACTTCAGGATATTCTTGACCGCTGTCCAGTGATCTACTCCTGGATCACTTTGGTACCTTCCCACCAAGCTAATAGGGAGGCACACATCAGGTCTGGTACACAGCATGGCATACATAATAGAGCCTATGGCTGAGGCATAGGGGATGACACTCATCTTCTCTTTGTCTTCTGCCGTGGTCGGGCTTTGAGTCTTACTCAATCTCACACCTTGCAATACAGGCAAGAACCCTTTCTTTGACTGATGCATTTTGAACTTCTTCAAAAATTTGTCAAGGTATGTGTTTTGTGAAAGTCCAATGAGGCGTCTTGATCTATCTCTATAGATCTTGATGCCTAATATGTAAGCAGCTTCTCCGAGATCCTTCATTGAAAAACTTTTGTTCAAATAACCCTTTATGCTTTCCAGAAATTCTATGTCATTTCCCATCAATAATATGTCATCCACATATAATATGAGAAATGCCACAGAGCTCCCACTCACTTTCTTGTAAATACAAGCTTCTCCATAAGTTTGTATAAACCCAAACGCTTTGATCACTTCATCAAAGCGACTATTCCAGCTCCGAGATGCTTGCACCAGTCCATAGATGGATCGCTGGAGCTTGCATACTTTGTTAGCACCTTTAGGATCGAAAAACCTTCCGGTTGCATCATATACAATTCTTCCTTAAGGAATCCATTAAGGAATGCCGTTTTGACGTCCATTTGCCAGATTTCATAATCATAAAACGCGGCAATTGCTAACATAATTCTGACGGACTTTAGCATCGCTACAGGTGAGAAAGTCTCATCGTAGTCAACTCATTGAACTTGTCGATAACCTTTAGCAACAAGTCGTGCTTTATAGACGGTGACATTACCATCAGCGTCCGTCTTCTTCTTAAAGATCCATTTATTTTCAATAGCTCGCCGTTCATCGGGCAAGTCTACCAAAGTCCATACTTTGTTCTCATACATGGATCCAATCTCGGATTTCATGGCCTCAAGCCATTTGTCAGAATCCGGGCTTGCCATCGCTTCTTCATAGTTCGAAGGTTCATCGTTGTTTAGCAACATGACCTCCAAGACTGGATTTCCGTACCACTCTGGTGCGGAACGTGTCCTGGTTGACCTTCGAAGTTCAGTAACAACTTGATCCGAAGTTTCATGATCATCATCATCAACTTCTTCTCTGGTCTGTGTCGATGTCACAGAAATTTCTTTCTGTGGCGTACTACTATCCAGAGGAGGTACAATTACCTCATCAAGTTCTACTTTCCTCCCACTCACTTCTTTCGAGAGAAACTCCTTCTCTAGAAAGGATCCATTCTTAGCAACGAATACTTTGCCTTCGGATCTGTGGTAGAAGGTGTACCCAACGGTATCCTTTGGGTATCCTATGAAGACACACTTATCCGCTTTGGGTTCGAGCTTATCTGGCTGAAGCCTTTTGACATAAGCATCGCATCCCCAAACTTTCAGAAACGACAGCTTAGGTTTCTTACCAAACCATAGTTCATACGGTGTCGTCTTAACGGATTTAGACGGTGCCCTGTTTAAAGTGAATGCAGCTGTCTCTAATGCATAACCCCAAAATGATAGTGGCAAATCGGTAAGAGACATCATAGAACGCACCATATCTAATAGAGTACGATTACGACGTTCGGACACACCATTACGCTGTGGTGTTCCAGGTGGCGTGAGCTGTGAAACAATTCCACATTGTTTTAAGTGATTGCCAAACTCGTAACTCAAATATTCTCCTCCACGATCAGATCGTAAGAACTTTATTTTCTTGTTACGATGGTTCTCTACTTCACTCTGAAATTCTTTGAACTTTTCAAATGTTTCAGATTTATGCTTCATCAAGTAGACATAGCCATATCTACTCAAATCATCTGTGAACGTGAGAACATAACGATATCCACCACGCGCCTCAACACTCATCGGACCGCATACATCGGTATGTATTATTTCCAACAAGTCTGTTGCTCGCTCCATTGTTCCGGAGAACGGAGTCTTAGTCATCTTGCCCATGAGGCATGGTTCGCACGTCTCAAATGATTCCAAAAGTCCATCTGTATGGAGTTTCTTCATGCGTTTTACACCAATATGACCTAAGCGACAGTGCCACAAATATGTGGTACTATCATTATCAATTTTGCGTCTTTTGGCATCAATATTATGGATGTGTGTATCACCACGATCGAGATTCAACAAGAATAAACCATTCACAAGCGGTGCATGACCATAAAAGATATTATTCATCAAAATAGAACAACTTTTATTCTCTGATTTAAATGAATAACCGTCTCGCAATAAACAAGATCCAGATATAATGTTCATGCTCAACGCAGGCACCAAATAACAATTATTTAGGTTCATCACTAATCCCGAGGGTAGATGTAGAGGTAGCGTGCCGACGGCGATAACTTCAACTCTTGAACCATTCCCGACGCGCATCGTCACCTCGTCCTTAGCCAATCTTCGTTTATTCCGTAGCTCCTGTTTCGAGTTACAAATATGAGCAACCGAACCAGTATCAAATACCCAGGTGCTACTACGAGTATTGGTAAGGTACACATCAATAACATGTATATCAAATATACCTTTGTTGATGTTGCCAGCCTTCTTATCTGCCAGGTACTTGGGGCAGTTCCGCTTCCAGTGACCAGTCCCCTTGCAGTAGAAACACTCAGTCTCGGGTTTGGGTACAGACTTGGGTTTCTTCGTGGGAGCAGCAACTGATTTGCCGTTCTTCTTGAAGTTCCCCTTCTTTCCCTTGCCCTTCTTGAAACTAGTGCTCTTCTTTACCATCAACACTTGATGCTCCTTCTTGACTTCTACCTCCGCAGCTTTGAGCATAGCGAAGAGCTCGGAAATAGACTTTTCCATTCCTTGCATATTATAGTTCATCACAAAGCCCTTATAGCTTGGTGGCAGTGATTGGAGAATTCTGTCAATAACCGAATCATCTGGAAGATTAACTCCCAACTGAGTCAAGCGGTTATGCAACCCAGACATCTTGAGTATATGCTCACTGACAGAACTATTCTCCTCCATCTTACAGCTAAAGAACTTGTCGGAGACATCATATCTCTCGACCCGGGCATGAGCTTGAAATACAAGTTTCAGCTCTTGGAACATCTCATATGCTCCGTGATGCTCAAAACGTCTTTGGAGCCCCGGTTCTAAGCCGTAAAGCATGGCACACTGAACTATCGAGTAGTCATCAACACGTGTCTGCTAGGCGTTCATAACGTCGACAGACGAGGGAGGGGGTGCGACACCTAGCGGTGCATCAAGGACATAAGCCTTCTGTGCAGCAATGAGGATGATCCTCAGATTACGGACCCAGTCCGCATAGTTGCTTCCATCATCTTTCAACTTAGCTTTCTCTAGGAACGCATTAAAATTCAGTGAAACTACAGCGCGGGCCATTGATCTACAACATACAATTGCAAAGATTATTTAGACTATGTTCATGATAATTGAAGTTCAATTAATCAAATTATTTAAGAACTCCCACTTAGATTAACATCCCTCAAGTTGTCTAAGTGTAACATGATCCACATCAACTAAGCCACGTCCGATCATCACGTGAGGTGGATTAGTTATCAATGGTGAACATCTTTCATGTTGATCATATCTACTATATGACTCATGTTCGACCTTTCGGTCTCTTGTGTTCCGAGGCCATATCTGTATATGCTAGGCTCGTCAAGTTTAACCCAAGTATTCTGCGTGTGTAAAACTGGCTTACACCCGTTGTATGCGAACGAAAGAATCCATCACACCCGATCATCACGTGGTGCTTAGAAGCGTCGAACCTTCGCAACGGTGCATACTAGGGGAGAACACTTATCTTGAAATTTAGTGAAGGGATCATCTTATAATGCTACCGTCGTCCTAAGCAAAATAAGATGCATAAAAGGATTAACATCACATGCAATTCAATATATGTGACATGATATGGCCATCATCGTCTTGTGCTTTTGATCTCCATCAGCAAAGCACCGTCATGATCTCCATCGTCACCGGGTTGACACCTTGATCTCCATCGTAGCGTCGTGACACCTTGATCTCCATCGTAGCGTCGTGACACCTTGATCTCCATCATAGCGTCGTGGTCGTCTCGCCAATTATTGCTATTACTACTACTACTGCTAACTCATAGCGGTAAAGTAAAGCAATTACATAGCGTTGGCATTGCATACAATAAAGAGACAACCATAAGGCTCCTGCCGGTTGCCTGATAATTTACAAAACATGATCATCTCATACAACAACTTATATCACATCATGTCTTGGCCATATCACATCACCAGCATACCCTGCAAAAACAAGTTAGACGTCCTCTACTTTGTAGTTGCAAGTTTTACGTGGCTGCTACGGGTTTGCAAGAACCGTTCTTACCTACGCAAAAACACAACGTGGTGTAGTGATTGCTTTTTGATCTTCTAAAAGAACCCTCTTCATTGAAACCGATTCAACTAAAGTGAGAGAGACAGACACCCGCCAGTCACCTTTATGCAACGAGTGCACGTAGCGGTGAAACCTGTCTCGCGTAAGCGTACGCGTAATGTCGGTCCGGGCCGCTTCATCTCACAATACCGCCGAATCAAGTATCAACTAGTAACGGCAAGCAATATGTATACACCAACGCCCACAACTCGTTTGTGTTCTACTCGTGCAAATCACATCTACGCATAGACCTGGCTCGGATGCCACTGTTGGGGAACGGAGCATGAATTTCAAAAATTTCTTACGCTCACGCAAGATCTATCCATGGAGATGCATCGCTATGAGAGGGGAGAGTGTGTCTACGTACCCTCGTAGACCGTTTAGCGGAAGCGTCTCACAATGCGGTTGATGTAGTCGAACAATCCTTCGAGCTCCACCGATCGAGTACCGAACGTACGGCACCTCCGAGTTCTACACACGTGCAGCTCGGTGACGTTCCTCGCCTTCTTGATCCAGCAAGACGTCAAGGTAGTAGATGAGTTCCGTCAGCACGACGGCGTGGCGACGGTGACGGTGAAGTGATTCCGGCAGGGCTTCGCCTAAGCTCTCCGAAAATATGACCGAGGTGGAAAACGGAGATCGGGGCACCGCACACGGCTATGGGACCATTGTTGTCCTTTGGGGTGCCCCCTTGCCCCCGTATATAAAGGATGAGAGGGAGGAGGCCGGCCCCCTAGGGGTGCGCCAAGTGTGGGGAGTCCTACTAGGACTCCTTAGTCCTAGTAGGATTCCACCTCCCATACGGAGTAGGAAAGAGGGAAGGAAGAGGGAAAGGAAAGAGGGGGCTGCGCCCCCTCCCCTAGTCCAATTCGGTTTGGGCAAGGGGGGGGGGGGGGGTGTGCGCCTCCTCACGTGGCCTGCCTCTCCTTTTCCCGTATGGCCCAATAAGGCCCATTACTTCTCCCGGTGAATTCCCGTAACTCCCCGGTACTCCGAAAAATACCCGAATCACTCGGAACCTTTCCGACGTCCGAATATAGCCTTCCAATATATGAATCTTTACCTCTCGACCATTTCGAGACTCCTCGTCATGTCCGTGATCTCATCCGGGACTCCGAACAAACTTCGGCCACCAATCACATAACTCATATAATACTAAATCGTCATCGAACCTTAAGTGTGCGGACCCTACGGGTTCGGGAATGATGTAGACATGATCGAGACGACTCTCCGGTCAATAACCAACAGCAGAACCTGGATGCTCATATTAGTTCCTACATATTCCACGAAGATCTTTATCGGTGAACCTCATATGTCAACATACATTGTTCCCTTTGTCTGGCGGTATGTTACTTGCCCGAGATTCGATCGTCGGTATCCAATACCTAGTTCAATCTCGTTACCGGCAAGTCTCTTTACTCGTTCCGTAATACATCATCTTGCAACTAACTTTTTAGTCACGGTGCTTGCAAGGCTTCTGTGATGCTGTATTACCGAGAGGGCCCAGAGATACCTCTCCGATAGTCGGAGTGACAAATCCCAATCTTGATCCATGCCAACTCAACAAACACTTTCGGAGATACCTGTAGTGCACCTTTATAATCACCCAGTAACGGTGTGACGTTTGATACACCCAAAGTATTCCTACGGTATCCGGGAGTTGCATGATCTCATGGTCAGAGGAACGTGTATTTGACATAGTGAAAGCAATAGCAATAAACTGAATGATCATTTGCTATGCTAACGGTTGGGTCATGTCCATCACATCATTCTCCTAATGATGTGATCCCGTTATCAAATGACAACTCATGTCCATGGTCAGGAAACCTTGACCATCTTTTGATCAACGAGCTAGTCTAGTAGAGGCATACTAGGGACATAGTATTTGTCTATTATCCACACATGTATTTAGTTTCCGGTCAATACAATTCTAGCATGAATAATAAACCATTATCATGAACGGAGAAATATGATAATAATAAACACTTTATTAATTGCCTCTAGGGCATATTTCCAACAAGGAGGTATCACCGTCGGCACTCGATAGTATCCCTGCAGAGTCATACAACTAAGGTGGTGTGCGGTGCGGTGTCGGTCTCAGCACATCGATCACATTGATCGAGTCATCAGTAGTAAAGCATGGCAACACAGACAAGGGTGTGGGGCCATTGATGGATCACTAACCAGCTTATACTAAGCATTTAGGACAACAGGTAAAGTATCAACAGCAGGTTACAACATCAGGCCATGCATCAGAATAGGAGCAATCAATTACAGTAGCAAAATCTAATGCAAGCACGGGGAAGAAAGAATGGGCGATATAGGAATGATCAAGGGGGTTTGCTTGCCTGGAAGCTTTGCTGAAAAGGAAGAAGGGTCATCGGTGACGTAGTCGATCACAGGGGCATCGTCGGTCTCAGAGTCTACCAGAGAGAAGAGGGGGAACAAACAATAAATAAAAAGCAAACAATGCAACACAAATGCATGTCATGGCAGTATGCTATTCGAGGGGTGCCCTATTGCAGTACTGCGCAAGTTAGTCGGAGCGGGAAACATCTGGAGGTGTTTTACCAACTCCGGGCAATTATCGGACAGATAAATCGAAGGGGAAAGTTCCATGTTCATCATGCTAGAGGGGTGTGGCAGGTACGTGGGTGGCATAATCGGATTCTTCATATTTTTCTAATCATTTTTCATATATAAATTATTTTCATCCGAGTTACGGTTTATTTTATATGATTTTTCAAAGTTTTAAACATTTTCTGGATTTTCTGGAATTATTTAATTCGAATTATCCAAAACAGTGTTCTGTGACGTCAGCATGATGTCAGGGGGACGTCAGCGGTGAAACCTGGCTGACCAGAGTCAAACCTGACCAGTGGGTCCCACTGGTCAGTGACTGATTAATTAAACAGGGGTTTATTTTATCTAATTAAGTTAATTAACAGGTGGGACCCAGTAGTCTGACTGATTAAGTTAACTAATTAACTAACAGATTAATTAACGGTTTAATTAACATTTTATTTATTTTAAAAACGCCTTAAACGGGTGGGGTCCACATGTCAGTGGCCCACGCTGCCCAGTCAGCGGGGTTGACCCAGTCAACCCTGACAGCAGGACCCACAGGGCCCACGGGCAGTGTCACTGGGGGTGGGCCCCAGGTGGCCACGTCAGCGCCGGCCACCGGAATCGCGCCGGCGAGCTCTCCCGCGGCGGCCGAACTCCGGCGAGCTCGGGCTTGCGCTACGATCGGTCATTTCGCGCGCGGCTGGGCTCTCTGGAACGGGCGCTTCGCGCCACGTCCGTTGGTGGCGGTCTCGCGAGCGGGGGCGGCCGGAATCGGCCGGAGCTACTACGGCGGGCGGGCGGCAGCTACGGGTGCGAACGGGGACGGCGACACGGCGCGCTTGCGAACGAAACAAAGGGCTAGGGAGGATCTACGCGACGCGGCGAGCACAACGGGCACGGGCGCAGGGCCATTTGGTCGCCGGAATGACGCCGGCGACGAGCTCCGCGGCGGAGAGCTCGGGCACGACGAGGGCGGCAGCTACGGCTAGCAAACGACGGCGAACGAGGAGGAGGAAGAACATGGGGCTCACAGTGGTCCCGTAGGCGTGCAAAGGTGGGCTCGGGGAAGCGCGACGGCAGCGAATCGAGACGGCGATCACCGGCGCCCGTAGGTTGAAGACGACGACGCCGGCGATGTTGTGGCGGCTCCGAGCTCCAACGAGTCGGGGCGGGGGGGCGTAGTCGAGGCCAGGGAAGACGCTGGACACGGCGGGGCGGCGAGAGGGAGACGGTGGCCGCGAGGTTTACGACGGGGAGGCCATGGCGGCGCTCGGGTGAGGGTGGAGAGAGCGAGGGAGAGGGGAATATGGCGTTAGGGTTTGTCCCAGGGGTCGCGAGCGTCCTTATCCAGTGCGGGGCACCGCTGGATGATCGACAGCGGCCGCATCCGCGCGTGGACGGCTGCGCGCGCGCGTCGCCAGCGCCATGGCTTCTGCCCAACGAGAGGAAGGAGAAGGCCTCGCCGGGCCGGGCCGATTTGCACTGTGCACTCGAGGCCCAGGGCGCCAGTGAGTCCTCTTCTTTTTCCTTTTTCTTTTCTGCTTTTATTTCTTTTCTCTCTTTGCAAAAATGTTTGGCCACCATTGCAATTTTGTAAAATATGAGACTTGTCCAAATAAATACTAGGCAATATTTATCACTGCCAGAAAAAGGTTTGGAGGTAATTTGATTTCATTTGAATTTTGGATTAAATAAATTGGATTAAACATTATTGTTTCGGTACTATTTCATGATGTTAGAGTCATTTAAATAATTCAATTAATGTTGATTTTATTTTTATAATTGCTTTGAGAATTTTTGCAATATTATGAACTATTTTGTTCTACTGTTTGGATAACTTGTAATTTTGACTTTATTTTAAATTTGAATTTGAAGTTGGATTATTCTCTAAATGCAATTTATTTAGGATGATCATGATGACATGGCTAATTAATTAGCTTAATGACAGGGTTAAGATCTGGGGATGTTATAAATCTCCCCCACTACAAGAAATCTCGTCCCGAGATTTAAGAGGTGGAGTAAGGGGAATCTTCGGGATCAAGGATATAGAGGAGAGTCAGGTTTTGATCCTGTGGAACTGTGGTGAGTGTCGATTAGGAGTGGGAAGGCAGTGACATCTTGCAAGGTCACGACATCAAGGCAAGTCAGAGTACAACCATTTGGGAGTGTTGGCTTAAGCAGGGAATTATCACTCGTCAGATAAAAGCTAGACTACAAGAAAGGTTAAACAGACCAATGGAAAGGAAAATGTGATGATTAGATTAAACAGACCAATGGAAAGGAATAATTGCAGACAATCCAGCTCTCCATGTGGATGTGAACACGAGAACCTAATGTTAGTGTTAGCAAAATCTTTAACCCGAATAGGAGAGAGAGTAGAATCCCAGAGTAAGGAAGAGGAATAAAAGATCCTAATACCACCCATTGGCGACGTGGGCCCGTAAGCCACACAGCCATGTTAGTAAAATCATTTTTTCAAAGACTAGACTCAACTTCGGCCAAGGAGTTGGAAAGGGGCTTCCTACAGGCAGTCGGCTCTGATACCAGCTTGTGACGCCCCCCGGCCCGACCGTTTACTAATCATACACGCAAATGCGCACGATCAAGCCCAGAGACTCACGGGAAGATATCACAACACAACTCTAGACACAAAATAAAATAATACAAGCTTTATATTACAAGCCAGGGGCCTCGAGGGCTCGAATACAAAAGCTCGCAAAACAACGTTAGCGGAAGCAACAACAGTATCTGAGTACAGACACAAAGTTAACAAGCTGCCTTAAGAAGGTGAAAACAAACAACGACTCTGATCGAAAAGGCTGTAGGGGAACGTTGCATGGGAAACAAAAATTTTCCTACGCACACACAAGATCTATCCATGGTGTTGAGCATCTACGAGAGGGAGAGTGAATCTACATACCCTTGTAGATCGCTAAGTGGAAGCGTTTAAGAAACGCGGTTGATGTAGTCGAACGTCTCCGCGATCCAAATCGCAAGTCGTCCCTCAATCCGATCACGAACTAGTGCCGAACGGACGGCACCTCCGCGTTCAACACACGTACGGCTTGATGACGCCTTCACCTCCTCGATCCAGCGAGCGATGGTGAAGTAGTAGATGAGTTCCAGCAGCACGACGGCGTGGTGATGGTGGTGAGGAACAATCTCTGCAGGGCTTCGCCAAGTACTACGGAGATTATGACGGGAGAACTAGAGGGTTAGGGTTGCCGACACATGGCTTGGGAAATCTTAATGTGTCCCGTGTGCTAGCCCTGCCCCTCTATTTATATGTTGAGCCTTGGGGTCTAAACTTGGAGTAAAAGCCTCCTCCAGGTCGGTTTTGCCCGCACAAGGTCGGTTTGGCCCGCAGGGAAAGAGTCCAACTCGGATCCCTGCAGTACCGCGCACAAGCGGTAGTACCGCTCACGAGCGGTAGTACCGCTTGAGCGGTAGTACCGCTTCACACAAGCGGTAGTACCGCTTCACACAAGCGGTAGTACCGCTTACGCGGTAGTACTGCCTTACCAGCGGTAGTACCGCTTAAGGCAGGAGCAAAACTTCCTTTTGCACTTTCCAATACCTCGTGGGCTTTACCCCTTTGGCTCATATAAAGTGTTGCTGCACCCGAACACTTCGGTAAACATCCGGAACCCCTTCCGGTGAATTCCGGAACCCTTCCGGAGATCAAAACACTATTATCACATATATCAATCTTTACCTCCGGACTATTCCGGAGATCCTCGTCATGTCCGGGATCTTATCCGGGATTCCGAACAACCTTCGGTCACCAACAAAATAACTCAACTATACTAATCGTCACCAAACGTTAAGTGTGTAGACCCTGCGGGTTCGAGAACTATGTAGACATGACCGAGACACCTCTACGGCCAATAACCAATAGCGGGACCTGGATGCCCATATTGGCTCCTACATATTCTACGAAGATCTTTATCGGTCGAACCTCTATGTCAAGGATTCAGTTAATCCCGTATGCTGTTCCCTTTGTTCTTCGGTATGTTACTTGCCCGAGATTCGATCGTCGGTATCTCTATACCTAGTTCAATCTCGTTACCGGCAAGTCTCTTTACTCGTTCCGTAATACAAGATCTCGTGGCTAACACTTTAGTCACATTGCTTGCAAGGCTCATTGTGATGTTGTATTACCGAGTGGGCCCTGAGATACCTCTCCGTCACACGGAGTAACAAATCCCAGTCTTGATCCATGCCAACCCAACAGACACCCTCGGAGATACCTGTAGAGCACCTTTATAGCCACCCAGTTACGTTGCGACGTTTGATACACACAAGGTACTCCTCCGATGTCAGGGAGTTGCATGATCTCATGGTCATAGGAACAGATACTTGACATGCAGAAAACAATAGCAATAAACTGACACGATCATATGCTATGTTTATAGTTTGGGTCTTGTCCATCACATCATTCTCCTAATGATGTGATCCCGTTATCAAATGACATCTTATGTCCATGGCTAGGAAACCTTCACCATCTTTTGATCAACGAGCTAGTCAACTAGAGGCTTACTAGGGACACAGTGTTGTCTATGTACCCACACATGTATTTGAGTTTCCAATCAATACAATTATAGCATGGATAATAAACGATTATCATGAACAAGGAAATATAATAATAACTAATTTATTATTGCCTCTAGGGCATATTTCCAACAAAGGCGCAGGCCTGCTGCCTGGGAGCCTCCGAAACTACTCCTGGTCGTCGGTCTCCACGTAGTAGTAGGCTCCACCGGAAGTGTAGTAACAGTCATCGGTGGTAGCAGCTGACTCCTGGGTTCTGTCATCTGGTCGCAGTAAACGGGTATGGGGGAAAAAGGGAGCAAAGCAACCGTGAGTACTCATCCAAAGTAATCGCAAGACTGACATCAGAACTATACTAAGTATGCTTCGGTATCAAAGGAATGGGGCTATATCTTTGGACTAAACTACAGAAATGCCAGAATAGAGGGGAAGGCCTAGCCTATCGAAGACTAGCATCTTCAGCGTATTGCAGCATTAGAAGAGTGCGGATTAGCATAATATAAAGTAACAAGCATGTAATAGCAAAGACCAGAAATCCTTCCTCGACTCCCTGCGAGAAAGCGATCCCGGAGCTTACAATTAAAGTAACTTGTTTTCAGTTCAAGTTGTAGTAGATCGGGATACAACACTGAGCGTCCTGTTACCGTGGACACGGCTATTCGAATAGATAACTTCCCTGCAGGGGTGCACTACTATTACCCAACACGCTCGATTAACTCTGGCCGGACACACTTTTCCGGGTAATGCCCGGCCTCGGCTGATCGACACGACGTAGTCCTACCTAGGCTCAGCAGAGAGGTCCTCGCAGGTCTACATCCTAAGTGCTCAGGGATCTTGGGCCATCGCCCTTTGCACTCCGGGTCGTTGCGAGCAGGGCGAATCTTGGCACCACCTCTCTCCTGGATGGCGCCGGCCCAGCCGTGCCGCAATGCTGAAATGGACGTCTGATAGAGCTTTCGGCTGATACATACGGCGTAGAGGGCCCCATTAAACCATTATCCCACGTGGTGGTAGTGCGTATAGGCCAGTGGCCAACTCAGATCAAATACCCAAATCCGTTAAGTGTGTTGGGAGCTCGCAGTGACGATCAGTGCTCCTGTCGCCCCGTCTCGAGGAAGTGCAACAAGGGTCAGGCCCATCCCTCTCTAGGGCGGTCTCTGCCTACCCGGCCGTGCCTCGTAATTATCTCGCGGGTACCCACCAGGTCAACCCGACTAATCCAGAGACTGTCGGGAACTCAGGTCCACCTCTACCGGGGTGGCACCGCCTCTCCCTTCAGTCCCGCGGTAACAGTTTAAAGGGGCAACAGTTAAAGGTAGCCGTGTGTCCGTAACATCAAGAGGGTAATCCGAGGAATCACCCTCGATGGATTCCCACTCGATGTAACCGTCAAGGTGAACTCGGAGGAATCACCCTCGATGGATTCACACTTGAAGGGTTGCTCGACAAAGGCGTCATCGGATGTGGTGAAAGAGGAATCACCCTCGGTAACCCACAACCGACTAGCTACGCTACAGAGATATCATCAGGAGTGAGGTAGGAGGTATCACCCTCGGCACTCGATAGTATCCCTGCAGAGTCGTACAACTAAGGGGGTGTGAGGTGCGGTGTCGGTCTCGGCACATCGATCACATTGATCGAGTCATCGGTAGTAAAGCATGGCAACACGGACAAGGGTGTGGGGCCATTGATGGATCACTAACCAGCTTATACTAAGCATTTAGGACAACAGGTAAAGTATCAACAGCAGGTTAAAACATCAGGCCATGCATCAGAATAGGAGCAATCAATTACAGTAGCAAAATCTAATGCAAGCACGGGGAAGAAAGAATGGGCGATATAGGAATGATCAAGGGGGTTTGCTTGCCTGGAAGCTTTGCTGAAAAGGAAGAAGGGTCGTCGGTGACGTAGTCGATCACAAGGGCAGCGTCGGTCTCGGAGTCTACCGGAGAGAAGATGGGGAAGAAACAATAAATAAAAAGCAAACAATGCAACACAAATGCATGTCATGGCAGTATGCTATTCGAGGGGTGCCCTATTGCAGTACTACGCAAGTTAGTCGGAGCGGAAAACATCTGGAGATGTTTTACCAGCTCCGGGTAATTATCGGACAGATGAATCGGAGGGGAAAGTTCCATGTTCATCATGCTAGAGGGGCGTGGCAGGTACGTGGGTGGCATAATCGGATTCTTCATATTTTTCTGATCATTTTTCATATATAAATTATTTTCATCAGAGTTACGGTTTATTTTATATGATTTTTCAAAGTTTTAAACTTTTTCTGGATTTTCTGGAATTATTTAATTCGAATTATCCAAAATAGTGTTCTGTGATGTCAGCATGATGTCAAGGGGACGTCAGCGGTCAAACCTGGCTGACCAGAGTCAAACCTGACCAGTGGGTCCCACTCGTCAGTGACTGATTAATTAAACAGGGGTTTATTTTATCTAATTAAGTTAATTAACAGGTGGGACCCAGTAGTCAGTGACTGATTAAGTTAACTAATTAACTAACAGATTAATTAACGGTTTAATTAACATTTTATTTATTTTAAAAACGCCTTAAACGGGTGGGGTCCACATGTCAGTGGCCCACGCTGCCCAGTCAGTGGGGTTGACCCAGTCAACCCTGACAGCGGGACCCATAGGGCCTACGGGCTGTGTCACTGGGGTGGGCCCCAGGTGGCCACGTCGGCACCGGCCACCGGAATCGCGCCGGCGAGCTCTCCCGCGGCGGCTGAACTCCGGCGAGCTCGGGCTTGCGCTACGATGGGTCATTTCGCGCGCGGCCGGGCTCTCTGGAACGGGCGCTTCGCGCCGCGTCCGTTGGTGGCGGTCTCGCGAGCGGGGGCGGCCGAAATCGGCCGGAGCTACGACGGCGGGCGGCGGCGGCTACGGATGCAAACAGGGACGGCGACACGGCGCGCTTGCGAACGAAACAAAGGGCTAGGGAGGATCTACGCGACGCGGCGAGCACAACGGGCACGGGCGCAGGGCCATTTGGTCACCGGAATGACGCCGGCGACGAGCTCCGCGGCGGAGAGCTCGGGCACGACGAGGGCGGCAGCTACGGCTAGCAAACGGCGGCGAGCGAGGAGGGGGAAGAACGCGGGGCTCACAGTGGTCCCGTAGGCGTGCAAAGGTGGGCTCGGGGAAGCGCGACGGCGGCGAATCGAGACGGCGATCACCGGCGCCCGTAGGTTGAAGATGACGACGCCGGCGACGTTGTGGCGGCTCCGAGCTCCAACGAGTCGGGGCAGGGGGCGTAGTCAAGGCCGGGGAAGACGCTGGACACGGCGGGGCGGCGAGAGGGAGACGGTGGCCGCGAGGTTTACGACGGGGAGGCCATGGCGGTGCTCGGGTGAGGGTGGAGAGAGCGAGGGAGAGGGGGATATGGCGTTAGGGTTTGTCCCAGGGGTCGTGGGCGTCCTTATCCAGTGCGGGGCACCGCTGGATGATCGACAGCGGCCGCATCCGCGCGTGGACGGCTGCGCGCGCGCATCGCCAGCGCCATGGCTTCTGCCCAACGAGAGGAAGGAGAAGGCCTCGCCGGGCCGGGCCGATTTGCACTGTGCACTCGAGGCCCAGGGCGCCAGTGAGTCCTCTTCTTTTTCCTTTTTCTTTTCTGCTTTTATTTCTTTTCTCTCTTTGCAAAAATGTTTGGCCACCATTGCAAGTTTGTAAAATATGAGACTTGTCCAAATAAATACTAGGCAATATTTATCACTGCCAGAAAAAGGTTTGGAGGTAATTTGATTTCATTTGAATTTTGGATTAAATAAATTGGATTAAACATTGTTGTTTTGGTACTGCTTCATGATGTTAGAGTCACTTAAATAATTCAATTAATGTTGATTTTATTTTTACAATTGCTTTGAAATTTTTTGCAATATTATGAACTATTTTGTTCTACTGTTTGGATAACTTTTAATTTTGACTTTATTTTAAATTTGAATTTGAAGTTGGATTATTCTCTAAATGCAATTTATTTAGGATGATCATGATGACATGGCTAATTAATTAGCTTAATGACAGGGTTAAGATCTGGGGATGTTACAGATGTCAACCATGCACCAAATCTTTCTTCTCTGGTAACCTAGCCAGGTCGTGCCGCCACTGAAGATAGTCGCGCTGGATAACCAACGCCGTCGTCGAGCATCGCCTCCCGACGGCAGCAGCCCAACCACACATCACCGCCGCCGTCCTGCAGCAGCCCACCATCTCCTTCATACCGGACTCCCGATAAGCAGCAGCCTCCCCGCCAGCGCCGGCGCCGCGTGGGCTTTGCCCAGCGGCTAACCTTGACGGCGACGAGAAGGATCGGATCACAAGGTGGTGGCTAGGGTTAGTCTCCCGTGCCTTCCTCACGAAGAGGTTTGGGGTTGAATTAATTCATGTACAGAATGGAAGAGGAACATGACTATTGGTTGGAAGTTTCCTCTCTTTCCTTTTCCATTTTTTGTGTGCATACAAGGAAGCAATTACCCACTGACCACACTTGAGTAGATCGACGGGTGAGATATGTACTGCCGTGATGCATGCGCTTGCGTCGTCCTCGCTGACCCGAGCAGCAGTATGCGTATCGCACCGGCACCTACCGTGGGCGAGTCGATCTGAACGGGTGGACTCGCGGTGCCTCGTGTGGTGTCGTGCTTCCCCGGCATTAAAACACGCCAGCTTTTCTTTAGAGGGGAAATTAACGCGCCAGCTGGTCCATGGACGAGGACGCGTCCAAGACTGGGAAACCACGGGAATGTATCCGGTGCACACGTGCTACCGATGCACCGAATGCCGTACAACATCTCAAAAAATTAAAAACAATCTAGCACCTTTTTTTTTTTACATAGTACAGATCGCAAGCCTCATATATATATACCTAGTTTTTTTTATAAACGATGGATTTTCTTGACTCAAAATGAAGCATCAAGAAGATACAAACACAAAGAGCACACACCCAGCCTCTGCATAGTTAGAATGCACACAGCCAACATCAACACACTCACACTAAAAAAAATACGTCGGCAAAAGACAAAGTCATAGAAGACCAAAGCTATGCCTAAGCGAGTAAAAAAAAACCTATGATCAAAACATCGCTCGACAAACTACATCAACCACCATATCCGCACCAATCGTTTCTTGACACCACAAGGACAACGAAAAAGTTCTTCAACAGCAACGCCTTCAATAAGGGAACGATACTCAAGCGTCGCCGTCACCGGATACAACCACCAATGATCAGAATCTAGATAACGACGCAAAAACATCGCCATTGCCAGGTAAAACCAACTTGGGTTAGACCTAGGATTTTCATCCCAGAGCTCGAGACCGGGTACTCAAGAAGCACCACCAAATCGAAGTCAATCATGTGTTATCGTCACCACTTTCCACGATCCCAACAGCTACATGCACTGGACTAGAAATCCCACCACAATGATGCGCAACCATACCCTCCGCGTCAAGTCACCATCTGTAGCCACCCAACCATCCACAAGCGCTGGCATGCCTTTCGAAGGCCGTCGAGCGGATCAGAGCTGCACTCAGCCAACCACCGTCGTATCGACAACCACCGAAAGTCCGAAGATCTGCCATCAAGCATCAGATCAGTCCTGATCCGTGCCATCATCATGCGCGTCTGCAGCGGTATCAAACAGGCCAGATCTAATTGCGTGTGCACCACCGCAACCGCCTCAACAATCCATACGCCGAGAGTCCCATGCCAGGCCCTCAACCGAGCCGCTAGGAGCAGGCCCGCCTCATGCCGCTGCACACTGGACGCCATACGTGCGCCGTCAGGTGGGACGGGACGCACGCAGCCGCCGAACACGAGCACGTAGCTGACCTCCGTGGTGACGAACCGCCGTACACCCCTATGAGCACCTCTGAGGGACTGAGCCGGCATATCATCTTGAGTTTTAACGAAGTCATCGTAGGCGCCTCGTAGTCGACGGAAACGTCTCCTCCCACTGAACGTGCATCGCCGGAAATTTTACAACAATCCAACCACAGGTTGGTTTGCAACAATCTAGCACATTGACAGAACATCAATGTATGTTGTCACAAAATTTTAGAACAAAATTTGAAACATTTCTTGAAGTAAAAAAATGGCAAATTTGACATCAATGTGATAATGGGCAAAATCTAAAGACCAACTTACGTTATGTACTATTCAGTGTTGAATTTGTCATTTTTGTTTTCTAAGCTATGTTTCGAATTTTAACTTGAAATTTTGTGACAGCCTACATTTATGCTGTGTGAATGTGCTAATTTTTTTTCAGAATATTTAAACATTCTAAATGTGCAACATGAGTTAGGTGCACCGGTAGCATCACAAGCACCGATGCACCGGATATTCTTCCCGGAAATCACCGCTTCAAGCTGTTGTTTAATGGGCCCATCCCTCGGCCAGATGCGTCCGCGGGTTAAAACGGCAGCCCGTAAGTTAGACTGGCCTTTTTTTACGCTCAAAGAAAAAAAGTAAGAGCTCCTCTGATACAAAGAAATTTCATCGGATTTTTGGAGGATTTGAATCCTTAGAATATTTTCGTATGATGATCGTTTGATTCGTAAGATTGAAATCCTTAGGAATATGGAGGAAAATTTTCATTCACACAAACCTTCTTATTGGATTTCTTTGATTTCATGTGCTATCAAACACTCTCCCAAATCTTGTAGGGTATGAAAGTACATGATACTCTATTCCTATGATATACGTCCATTTTGAGAATTCTGCAAATCAAAAAGGCCCTAATACTGGAAACTGCTGCAGCATTGGAGCGTGTCCTGCAGTTTCTGTCTTTCAGTTTCAATCATGTTCTAATGCTCCGGAGAACACGCTTGAAACTGGAATCGATATAGTAGATACTAGAGTACTCCATACTTAGATCACGATGAACAAATGTACTTCTGTTTCTTAGGAAATCAACAGGTGAGCAGATTACTCCCTCAGTTTCGATCCATCACTAAAAGCAGCGAATGGTGAATCTTCTCAAAGCCTTGTGGCGTTAAACTTGTACTACCTCTGTAACAAATGTAAGACGTTTTAGGTCACTGCATTAGTACCAGTTGGGTTTCGAGCCATCAGGAGACACAGGAGGCACACAAGCACCAGTGATCATCCAGTATCACAAATCATCGAAACAATAGCAAGCAACGCCAAGCATAGTTGGAGACACTGGCGGTAGATAGCCTTGGCCATCTTTGGTACTAATATGTTACTACTATGTACTCCCTCCGTCCCAAAATGTAAGATCATTTTTTACACTATCATATGATAGTGTAAAAAATGATCTTACATTTTGGGACGGAGGGATTATTAAAGAATGAGCTCCCTGCTGTCCAAAGAATGAGCACTAGTTTAGTTACACTTACACATGACATGAGAGTTCAACGTCAAGTCTCGGAAAGGAGAGGAAAAACTATCATTGACCGGGCAATCTTTTAGCTCTGTATCTCCTCTTGAAAACGTCCTCCCTGAACAGCTTGGTTTCAGCCATCAGGTCCAGGGCAGGCTTCTGCTGGATGATCTCCTTCTCGCTCTCCAGCAACCGCTTCCGCTTAGCAAGCGCTTGGATCGCGACCTGCTTCTCCTTCTCCTTCTCCTTCTCCCTCTCCCTCTGCTTGCGATTCTCCTTCTGCACAGCATCTCCATCTGTGTCGTCCATCACAAACTGTAACAATTGAAAAAAAAAAGTATGTGTTGTGTTGGTGTCAACAGGTCGGCACCACATGATTAACTGCTGGACAAATGTTGCCAGGCTATGTTTACGAACAGAAATGAATCATCAGGTGGAGAGGGACAAAGGGTGCTGCCAGATTTACCTCCAGATCACTAATCAGTGAATCAAGGGACTTGATCTTCCTGTGAGGCCAGCGGGGTATCCCATATTGCCTGCATTTCCTCTTCAGTATGCTGACTCCGATCTTCAGAGCCCTGGATGCTTCTCTGATTGGAAGATGGAAGTACGGGGCTATGTCAGCTAGAGTGATGCTAGCTATGTGTTGCTTCTTGGCTCTCCGGCGTCTCTCAACATGTGCTGTAAGTTCTGTATCCGACATATGTAGATTGGGGTCAGCATACTGAAGACGAAATGAAACGACACAGGCAGAATACAACTTCAGATTTCAGAAGGTACGATACTTTTAAAATTACTGAAATTTTCATACTTTTAAGTTCGTAGCAGGGAATGTACGAAGTAAGCAACAGAGAACAGACACACGAGAAGTAACATGAGAAGCAGCTGTAAGTCATTCCCTTGAATCATTTTTAATTACAGTCATTCAGATGCCCTGAGTCCATCTAATTGCACAAATATGATTCCAAATTCTGCATGAGATCAACCATTGCCATAAAATGCAACATCGCAAACAAAAGTTTCATTTTTTCGGTACCAGCAGGATATTTAGACTAAGTTGCAAACAAGGTATTTGTGGTTTGAAAAAACTTCTGGCAACAAGTAGGGTTTCATAGTTGATGCAAAATAGTTGTGTGAAGTTTGAAATACATGTTCCCAGTTACATAAACTTAGTTTAATGTTATATGACAACATAAGTAAAATTAGTGCTTAAAAGATCCCATATATATAAAATAATCGATTTGTATATTGTATTATCATGAAATTGCTAAGGTTAGTTATAACCATCTTATCAAATTTATCTGTCCTGAAGAACTGTTATGCTGATGGCTTATGAAACTGGTTTTTTCTCTCCTTTTTTCTCAGTTAGCAGACGCCCGATTGCTATTTATTTTTATTTAGGAAGGGAGGTGGGTAGCTAGCCATTGTCATGCTATGTGTGGATACTAGGATGCATTGGTCTTAAACAATATTCATTTTCCTGACTCCCACACCCAAACCCCTGTTTCGACCAACTCATTCTCCTTGTCACTATGTAATGACCAGCCTCTCAGTTTGCCTTACCACACACCCAAACCCCTGATTCAACATCCACCTCACACTAACGAGTAACGACAGTGTCTGTATCAGAATGGAAGAGGCGTAATCACCTTCACCAGATTGGGGATCCTCATCAGAATCAGACCCTGACTCTTCTTTAACTTCATCAGAAGTTTTATCCTCTGCATCCAAACGGGTCAATTGCTCATCCGAATCACGTTTGACGAGCTCCGGGACCTGTTGAAATTTCTGAAGCTGAAACACCATGTACAGGTCGTTGTACAGCGAAGGCACGCACACCAGCCCCGGGTTCCTGATGACAAGACAGAAAAGAAACGACGCTGTCAGCCCTCAATTCGCAATCAGCCAGCGAGTTGTCACGGGAAGAATCGGATGTACCGGAAGGGGCAGAGCATCGGGGGAGGGGTGGGCGGCAGCGCGACGGGGGCGACGGAATCGAAGGCGAGGACGCAGCGCCAGGCGCCCAGCACCTGGCCCTCGCGGTACGCCGGCCGGCCGCGCCACTCCACGGGGAGTATCCGCGGCGCGGCGGCGGGGAGCGGGACCTCGCGGCAGGAGGAGGGGGAGAAGACGAACTCCCGCTCCACCCACCGGTCCCACGCGCACCCCCCTCCTATCCCGACGACCCTGTACCCGTGCACGCTCCTCAGGGCCCCTGCGCGGGCGCACGCAACAAAGAAAACGTACGTCAGACACAAAAACGCAGTGCGACGCGAAGAGGAGGAGCGGATGGAAAACGATCGAGGGAGCGACCTTGGTGGAGCGTGCTGGCGAAGACGGCGAGCGCGGAGAGGGTGGTGACGGCGGCGGCGGCGGCGTCCATGGAAGCAATCTGGCTTCTTGGGGGAAAGAACCGAGATTGGTTGGCTGGGAAATTGGAGGGGGGCGGCGCGCACCGGCGGGATGAATGAAGCAGGCGGCGACAAGGAGGAAGGTGGGCTGCCTTGCCGCCGCGTGATGCCGCGATTCAAACAACGATTGTAGTTGGGCGTGCGTCTGGCTCGATCGATTTCATTTTTGGAAGCTTGCAGCGCGCGCTCCAGTCCAGATGCAGCCAGCCACAGCGCATAAAAGCCTTCCGTTTCTGGAGCTGCGGCGTCGTGGACTCCAGCGTTATCTCTGTTGTCATGCCTGCTCCTTCCCGTGCATCGCCGTTTCCAGTAGAATTCACGGTGCCGGCGGGGGCGGGCACCACCGAGGCCTTCCTTCCTTCACGTTGATCAGCTCTCCATGTTCTTGCTGCCACGCCACAACCAAGTCCAGGGTTGCCGGTGCGAAAAGAGGGTCAGCTCCCTCCGGATTAAGGGGAAAAGGGGACCCGGGCAGTCGGGCAGAAGTATCGCGCTACAGTGCGAGCCGTTCCTAACCGACATCTCCGTGTAAGTTTCAGCATCAGTTTCTTCTTGGGTGGTGAAATCTAGAAAGAAAAAATTGCTTACCAGTACAACTTGCACCATTTTTTTTTACTCGTGGGACTGTGTCAGCGTCCCTGACAAACGCGGCCCACCAGCCAGTGACCGCCAACCACCGACCCCACGGCCAAATCAGTCGTCACCAACAAAATCCAAAATACCAAAGGGCCCAAACGGGGGTGCGTCGCCAGCTCTCTTGCCGTTGTCACTTATACCCTGCCAGAAGGAAAGGAGAGCATACAACGGATCACGGCTTTGGCACCTACGGCTTATGTTCATCCATTTCCCTTGTTCTTCCTTGAGATTGAGACCTTGTTCCCCAACCTGTATTTGTGAGTGAGAGCGTTCTATCGAGAAACTACATCTATATCTTAACATTTAGTATCATAGACCACACACCCCCCTCCATTGGATCACTTCGTCGAGGCTCACCGTCTTCGCCAAGTCCACAACCTGATCAAAGCCAAGTCCACAACCAGATCAAAGCCATGGAACCCTCGTTAAGGAGTACCTCAAGAAGCTCAACACATCCCTCGACGAGATGTGCATCAATCAGTGTTCCAACACGAATGTCGTCAAGAGTCGGTCCTCCAAGATCATTGACTTGGTGGCCTGACGCCTCAATCTCGAGAAGCGTGTGGCGAAGATCACCATGGAGGACGACATGCTACAACAAGGGTGCTCGACTTCGACCACAACTTCATCAGGTGAGGAGGTGAGGGTTGATGTCGTCACGACCCCACCGTCGAGACTCCCGGGTCCTCTTCAGCACCGACAATGACGTACCCATAGCTCCCCACGGGTCTACGGACCACGATGTTGCACATCTACCAGGGGTGGTATTGGTGTCCTCGCTTACGTCGATGCTGCTCCCAGCCAAAGGTTAGTTTGTTCCCTGATCCTCTGCTCATATTCTTTCGCCCTTCACGCATGCGAATCGGTTACTTGCCGGAATTAGGCAGGCCCGTCCCTCCATTGGTTTTTCTCAATTCACGGGGAAAGTCTTCGTCTCTGGCAGACTCTTTGCGAGTAGTAATTTCAAATGTTTGATATTCAGGAAGCATTTTGGGTGCATATGGCTTCCATGAGATTTTCTGGCTCTGCTTCTATTTGGTTGCAATCTATGCGGAAAAAATGGCTGGATTTGATTGGAAATCATTTTACTCTTCTTATGTGCACCCAATTTCGGCATCAATTGTGCACGGGCATCCGAGCGGTCATGATAGTGCAGCGCCTTCAGACTTGGATACGGTGTGCTCTCTTGCATTACTCCGGGAAGAACTGGCGGATCACGCCTTCGCCGACCTGCCTCATTAGGCAGGCACACACACCACCGGGACTTAGTGGACATGCCGCTCCCACTGCCTCCGCCATAGGCTTGCCTGCATCCCCCACAGCGACTGTCAATCGTCATGGTCTGGACGCGCCCCTCGCCGAATCCTCCAAACTCAAGGTGCTCTAGGAATATCACCATGTGTAGCGAGCGAAGGGGCCACTACCACATCTGCCCCACATTTGTCCAACTACACGGCGTAGAAGAGCTAGGCTAACTCTTCGACATCAACGCGGTTTTTGAACTGTAGGTTCCCCCACCGTTAGAAGGCATGTTCGACACGGTCATGGGGATTTCTTGCGAGGTGCTCATCGGTGGCTTCCTGCCAAAGGCCATTCAGTTGCATGCATGGATGCCCTGATGTACTGATGTTGGTTGACCCAGAAGCTCAACATAAGTTGTAAGCCAATGTGTGGTATTCTCTCAAGGGCATTCGACCTCTTCCGCGACCATGCCATCTTTGCGGGGCTGACGGTGCCGAATTGTGTTGCTACTCTTCTGTCCTTGAATGCGTTTGGGTTCACAACAATATGAATTCATAACATAAATGAAAGTTCTTGCTCTAGGCACTTACGACACCATTTTAAGGATGGATTGGCTTGAGAACGCAGACGACCAATTGGAAGAGCAAGTGCTTCTCTATCACTAGTGGCGGATCTGGCAGGGTGTATGGTGGGATGGACCCGCCCCGGCCCATGATCTTAGCCCAACCATATACCAACAAAAAATAAAATAATTCAAAAAGCCATCTAAACTCACATTTGTCCCACCCTATCCAATTGGTATAGATCTGCCTATGTGTATCACCACACCTTCTTGCCCGCCATACTTGTTGGGTCATGATTCTTCATCAATATCTTGGCAAGATATTAAGTGCAACTTCACTGTTTGTGGTGGCAGGGGTCTTTGCCTCATCTCATTTAGATCGGTGTTGTTTCCCCAGAGGATGAAACCAAATGCTCCTTCGCTATGATCAACATGATGTAGCCCCTCCTTCGCTAATGCGTCTTTGGTCAGTAGCCCATATCCTATTTGGGCCACGTTATAGTGTACATGGAGTAGCAGCTGAACCCAGCAAGATATGGGTTGTGGCTGGATGGCCTACCCCTTCAAATATAAATGACGTGCACATTTTTTTGCCCTCATTAGCTATTACCACCAATTAGTGTGCCTTTTCTTTTTCGACTGACACATTGATGATTGTTTGCGGCCATGGGATTTGAGCTTGTTGTTGTTGATTGTAATGTGGAGGAGGGGGATGTTGCAAGCTTCATGTCTCAATTGCATCTGTCACACATCCAAGGCCTCCACAATCTCGATTACGATAGTGCTAGGTATGCTCAAGAAAAAAATACCAAGGAGAACAATGATCATGATGTAGAGGAGGTTGAAGATCTTGTGGATACTCAAGCAAGCACCAAGAGATCAAGGACACAGAACTACTCCCAAGACGAAGACATTGCTTTGTGCCATGTTTGGATGAACGTTTCACTTGATGCATTAGGCGCACAGATCAAACCAAGGAGAGATTTTGGAGTAGGATTGAAGACTACTATTGCAACACCATGACCGTCTCATCCAACCCACTCAAGGCTCTCTTGGACACTGTTGGGTTACCATCCAAGAGCAATGCAACTGGAGGTCCGATTGTATTGATCAAGTCAACCATGCATCCCTGAGTGGGGTGCAAATCACGGAGTATGGGACTATCATCCAAGACCTCTACAAGCAACACAACAAGAGGAACTGCAGCAAGGCCTTCACATTGCGCCCTTGCTAGAAGGAACTAGTTGGCAATGAGAAGTGGATCCCGAGGAACTTTGAGACCAGACCGAAGAGAACACGGATTAGCATACCCGTTGAAGCCGATGACGAGGAGGATGAAAATCCATACAAGAGGCCGGATGGGCAAAAGCTTGCAAAAGAGAGGAAGAACCGTGGAGGCGTCGGCGCCTACAAGGAGGAGCTTTGTGCTATGATTGAGACCAAGAAAACATTGGCGACCAAACGCAAAGAAGAAAAGGCGGCAAGGTGAAACAAGCTCAAGTGCTTGGAGGACGAGAAGTGGAGATTAAAGTTGGCGGCCGAAGAGAGGAAGGTAAAGGCAGAGGAGTGTAGGATTGCTCTCAAGAAAGAGAGACTTGCAAAAGAGAAGAAGGTCGAAGAGCGGGCTATCATGTTCATGAACCCATGCATAATGGATGCAACGGCAAGGAAGTATTAGGAGCTCACTCGTTTAGAGATCATAGCCCAATTGGAGGTCTCTCGTGGTGGTGATGGTGGTGGCCGTGGGGGTGGTGATGGTTTCCTTGGGAGGTGATGGTGCTGGTGATGAGCATGAAAGTGCTTGAGTTCGTGTTGCATGCCTTTCATAGGGCTCGATCCACGACATAAAACATGCTATGTTGTGGTGATTTCAGATCAAATTTGATCAATATGGTGCCTTTTCGATGAACTCTATGCATTCTTTAATTTGAATTGCTCGATTAGATGAACTATATGCATGTTTATGGTTGATTTGTTGTGTATACTGAATTTGAACCATTCAAATATTGATGACATACCGTGCAATTGTTTAAAATGTATGTGACAAAGACTAGAAGAATTGGTAAATAAAAATTTAGGGAGTTAAATATAGGGGTTCGGCCACCGTTTAACTCTTCAAATTACAAGGAGTTAACTGTGTAAAGGAGTTTAGATATATCGGCTAGAGATGCCCCTTAGGTGGTGCTGGGAGCGTCTCCAAGGAACTCAGTCTCGTTCTCTGTAGTTTGGAGAGTCTCTCCAAAATATGCCGTCTCAATATCAAAATATCAACCGTAAATTCGGTGGCTGGCATTTTTTCATTTGTATGATGGTCTATTTTATTTTTCAATCTGTTACGATCTAACACGAATAGCAGCAAATGTGGATCTACAGACAACCTGATGCTAAAAACGGGCTTAGAAGATCCCATACCTTTTGCTGTTTACTCTGACAAACGGGCTTAGAAGATCTCATACCTTTTGGTGTTTACTCTGAACTTGGCAGTGAAGCTCCAACGACAGCTTCTTCTCATGCTCAAAACTTAATTTCAGATCAGTTTGCCAGAGCAGCCAGAAAGCAAACCATCAGGAAAACACAGGAGGACCAGCACCACCACATTATATAACAACAGGGTCTGCGAAGAGGAGCTTAAGCATAGTTCAAGATACTGGTGGCACAACATGCCTCAGTTACCGTCTGTTGACACCAGGCTAAGTTAACCGGATAGCTTTGGCCATCGTTTGGTATCTGTCCAAGGAGTTCTCTACTAGTTACAAATGGCACGACAGCTGATTGTCTAGTCTAAAACATGGCATAAAATCTATTCGCACACTAGGGTTTTTGCCCTGTATTTCCTCTTGAAAACGTACTGCCTGAACTGCTTGGTTTCGGCCATCAGGTCCAGGGTCGGTTTTTGCTGGATGGTCGCCTTCTCAGTCTCCAGCATCCTCTTCCGCTTAGCGAGCGCCTCGATTGCATCTTGATTCTCCTTTTCATTCTCTCCGTGATCCTCCTGCTTCACGCCGTCTCTTTCTGTCTCGTCGTCAATCACAAACTGTACAAGTGGCAAAGCATGTGTCGTGTTGGTGTCAGCAGGTCAGCACTACATCACACCGCTGCAGACTACAGCTAATACTGCCTGATTAAGTCAAGAGGAACAGAACAGAGGGTGCTGCTGTAAGATTTACCTCAAGATCATGAATCAGCGAATCAAGGGACTTGAGTTTCCGGTGAGGCCAGCGAGGTATCCCATATTGCCGGCATTTCTTCTTCAGAATGCTGAGTCCAATCTTCAGAGTCCTGGATGCTTCTCTGATTGGAAGATGGAAGTACTGAGCTATGTCATCTAGAGTAATGCTAGCTATATACTCCCGGTGGGCTCGCCTCTGCTTCTCAGCTGGTGCTAGAAGATCTGCATCGGTCAGATTGAGATCAGAGTCAGCATACTGAAGAAAAAAACAGATAAGCAACAGTTAAATTAAGACATGAAACTGCACAAAAAAGATATAACTTCAGAAGGTACAGTACTTTTAAAATTATTCAAACTATTTAAGTTCCTAGCAGGGAAGTACGAAGTAAGCAACGGAGTACAGATAGGCAAGAAGTTCAGTAAAAAGAAACAGTAAGTTTCTTGGGTTACTGAAGAGTATTTTCACACCATTGTTCCCTTTTTAATTAGAATAATTAAAATGTCACGAGAAAGAATTACAAGTCAACGAGTCAGCGAGTCAAGCCGAGGTTGAGACTCATAGACCAACCGTGACTACTCTAGACTACTGCCGGACTAGTCACCATGGTACTGTAGTACTCAACCGACAGTACTCAGTTACTACTACATAGTATGTACTCCACAATATAAGATCGTTTTTCAAAAATTATCAGGAAAATTCAAAAAAACCTAGAATTTGGGGATATCAAACCTGGGTGCCCAATCTACTCCCGTGTGAAGTTTCGTGAAAGAATACCAGAAAACCTAGTACTCAGTTTTTTCCTACACATAGGAATCTTTTCTCTTTTTTTACTGAGAATACGTTTCCTGGTATTTTTCAACCAAACTTCACACGGGAGTAGATTGGGCATTCAGGTTTGATATCCCAAAATTTCAGATTTTTTTGAATTTTTCTGGTTTATTTTTTGAATTTAATACTCATATAGGGGGTTGGAGCACCTGAGTGCTACAAATCCTCTTCCGTAGTATATACTACTATATAGTACCGTACAATATACAATAAAAATTTGATGCATGGGAAGTGAATGAAGAACCTGAGGCTGGGCCAATTGTAATATCCAATGGCCAGGGCCACAGGGGAGAAATCAAACCCAAGAAGGGAAGGAGAGAAGGGAGAAATTACTTGCTACAACAGCAGAGGAGTGCTTGCTTGCCATCGCCTTCGGATCCAGGAGGAGCACAGCAGCAGAGGGGCGGATCTAGGGGAGGAGCACAACAGCAGAGGAGGACAGCAAGGGAGGAGCACAACAGCAGAGGGGCGGATCCAGTGGAGGAAGAGGAGCGGAATGCTCCTGGCCACCGCCGCCGCCGGCGGTGGGGGGTCAGTGGGTGGCGGCGGCGGCCTGGTCCCAGGTGAGGCGGGCAGGCGGCTCGTTGTGGAGGAGATTGAAAAGCTAGGGTTCCATTTTCCCCTTCCGCGGGCTTCTTACTTATCCCTTCAAATTGAGTCGATTGACTCAAACACGCCGACTAGTCTGGACTAGTCCACGACTAGTCGCTCCACCCCTCGACTCACAGAGCTAGTCTACACGAAGAACCTAGTCGACAATCAAATTGAGACTACTAAATTAGTCGCATGACTAGTCAAGGCTAGTCGTTAGACTCATAAAGTCAATTTTTATAGCTCAAATGTGATTCCAAGTTCAACATAACATGTACAATTGCCACAAACAACTAATCGCACAAACAAAAATTTGCACATTTTTGTGCTCAATGCAAACCTTTTGTTTTTTTCCGAGAAAACAAAGGGATTACGCCTCGATGCATTGATAGAAACAAAGGGCTTACGCCTCGATGCATTTATAGAAAGAAAAAGAAAACCAACAGGGCCTAGCCACTGTGGCTTTTTAGATGGAACGGCCAAGACACACACACTACCACGCACAGGGCCCAAACGTGGCTGGCGGGCTGGGCGCGCACCACTAAGCCAACTGGTCGACGCCCACTTCCTGCATTTATAGATAGAAGATTTGTACATGCCTCAGGGAGGCAATTACAACCAACCCACATGACCCACAGAAACTAAGGAGGCTCATGTGGAAACAGGGTAAGCCCAGTTGGACAAGCCATTGACCAAAGAAACGCCTCAGCCTTGATCGTGTCAATCACGTGCGACTTAACCCAAACCTTCACTTCACTTGTAACTTCCTAATCAGTAACCAGAAGGATACTTACACTAAAATGCAAAAAGGTATCTGTGATTTGAGACTTCTACAAACAAGTAGGGTTTCAAAGTCGACGCAAAATATTATACGAGGTTTGAAATTGTTAAGTCCACCATATACCGAAGCACCTTTTTCCATGTTGAGACTTACTATCACAGCATAATCTATTATCTGTTGGGGATCGGGTTGAGATGTCCTACTGTAGTCTATTTTCACGCTTTATTTTTCTAAAATAACAAAGATAAGGCTTCAAATCAGTTGTGAGAAGTTTGAACTACATGCTCTCATTTAAATAAACTTAGTTTCCCTGGAGGTTACAGATGGCCCAACGAATATGTATATGTATATGACAACGGAAGTAAAATCAGTGTTAAAAAACCCATATAAAATATTCTTAATGGTACATTGTAAACCATGGACTTACTAAGCATAGCTACAACCATCTTATTAAATTTAAATGTCCTACATAATTGTTATGCTAATGGTCTATCAACCTGTTTACCTTTTCATTTTCTCAGAACAAGTTGCCTATCCACATAATATTAACTAGTGTGGTGTCCCCAGTATTGTGCGGTTGATCCATGTACGGTTCACATGTCCGACATTGTCTTTTATTCATATCAACAGATTAATCTTTTCTCTTTCTCTTCCCCTTTCATGTGACTGTATTTGACATCCAGACATTCTAAATAAGCTAATTGTATTGAATCACATTTTGAGAAAACTTGATTGAAGTTTTTTATGATTCTGACACTGATATACTGTTTCTTAGGTTATCAAAATTTATTACTCAAATGCTCTTTAGTTATTAAGGATTTCTTTAACTAAGAGAACACACATTTACCAAGCTCCCATTTTATCTGATTTTGTTTGTACTATAAGCCAGCTCCAACTGGATGCTACCAATGAAGGGGACCCTTCACGTGGCTCGTATTGATCTTGTCACGAGTCATTCGTTATTTCTATGATTTAGCTTGCAATATGGCGACCCTCTGCCTTCATTTTCTTCCTTTTGGAAATTTTATTGACGTCTCCCAATTTATCTCCCTCTTCATTTACAAGCACCGGAAGCCCTTCTTACTCTAGTTCTGCGATCGATTTGCTGAGCTCTGCGATTGGATAATTTTATTCTCTTTGTTGGTTTACTTGTTCCACGATGATTTCCTATTCCAATTCAAGCAGGACTCTTATTTTGGGCGGTAACCAAAGCTCTTCAATCATGGCTTCTCAAGTTTCTATAAACCTCAGCCATACTTCTTTAATTAATAAATGTAAGGCGTTGTTCCACTATCGTTTTATAAGAACATGCAAATAAATAGATTAAGTAGGAGATAGCCCAATGTATTGCTCTTTCAGGGAAGGGGTAGCTAGCTAGTCCCCCCATTGTCATGCTAGGAGGATAGGATGCATAGGTTTTAAACAAAAATCATATGTCATATTCCTAACTCTGCTCTACCAGTCTGACTCATTCACTAAATAAAGATCTACCTCTCAATTTGGCATTGGCCATACCCCTAAACCCCTGATGGAACATCCACTTCACACTAACGGCAACATTAATTAAAAACTCTTGCACGAGTACCAGATTCTGGTTTACATTTGTTAGATTTCGAAACCACAGTGGAAGAGACGCAGTCACCTTCACCAAATTGGGGATGCTCATCGGTATCAGACCCTGCCTCTTGCTTAACAGAAACTCTGTCCTTTGCATCCGAACTGGCCAATTTCTCATCTGAATCACATTGAACGAGCCCTGGAACCTTTTCTTCTACTTTCTGAAACTGGAACACCTTTGCCAGGTCGTTGTACAGGGAAGGCACACACATAAGCCTCGGGTTCCTGAAAAGGAAAATAAACGAAGCTTTCAGCATTCAGTGGCAATGGCGCATAAGGTTGGGGGAAGAAGCGGAAACTTCTGGGTATCGAGGAATCGCGCATCGGCGTCGCATTGAGCTCTGCGTGATCGTACCTGAAGGGGCAGAGCACGGGCGGCGGCACGGGCGGCGGGGCGACGAAATCGAATGCCAGGATGCAGCGCCAGGGCCCGACAATCTGGCCCTCGCGGTACACGGGGCGGCCGCGCCAATCCGCCGGGAGCAGCCGCTGCGCGTCGGTGGGGAGCGGGACCTCGCGGCCCGAGGTGGGGGTGAAGGCGAACTCCCGCTCCACCCACCTCTCCCAGCCGCAGCCTCCTCCCTTGCCGGCGACCCTGTAGCCGTGCGCGCTCCTCACGGCACCTGCATGGTCAGAGGAATGTCACACACACTGACACACACACACACACACAAACGTCGTGCGCCGCCACAGCCCACAAGGAGGCGGAGAAGAAGAGGAAGAAAAAACGATTGAGAGAGAGAGAGAGAGTGGGGGCGTGGGCCGACCGCGGTCAACGGTGCTGACGAAGACGGCAAGCGCGGAGAGGGTGGAGACGGCGGCGGCAGCGGCGGCGGGGCCTTCCATGGGGATGGGAGGATCTGGGGGAGAGCTCGGGGTCGGCTGGCTGGGGGTTGGGGGTCTGGGAGAAGGGAAACTGAAGGGGTTTTGTTTGTTGTTATTTCCAAACCTGGGCGGAACGGAGGGACGGGAGGATCCCCCGGCGAAATGCGCTGATGCTACGGTTTTTGGATGCATTTTTCGGGTGCCGCGGATATATTTTCTTGAGTAGAAAAAAAGAGAGAGAAAGTCTCAGTGTGGGGTTTAACCCTCCCCAACCCCCATGTGCTGTCACAGCCCATAAACCCTCCTGTCTATTCCTGGGCACTGTGGAGTGGGGTTCCTCTCAACAAGGAACAAACAAAAAACGAAGAAGCCAGTCTGTAGTTCTTTCATTTGCTACCAAAAACTACATGTTTTTTTTGCCGCATGAGTGAATGAATGAGTGAAAAAGTCCAGCTGCACGGTCTGGCAAATTCGTCAAAGCGAAAGATCTGATCCAACGGAAATCCCGCATATTGAGCCTCCGGTGACGCTGGCCCTCGCAACGGCCTCTGGGCGTTTGGACTTTTTGGGCGGATGCTCGGCCGGTCTCACGCGGAAAGTAGAGTGGGTCTAGTGTGACCGTGTGGTCATGTCATCTCTTCTCAGCGGGTCATCGGGGGAAGCGGGGGGAGAGAGAGAGAGGCGACGGCATAAAGCGCACGCGACATGCAGGAGGGAACCCGGGCGCGGGCGGGACCGTCCGTCCGTTACAGATGGCTGGCGCACAAACACCCACCGGCGGGGCGGCCACGTTTGCCAAACAGCGTCAAGAGAGATACTACAGAGGGGGCCTTTCACGAGAGGGGGAGGGGCACACCGGAGGGAACCGGATCCTCTAACGTGAAGAAGAGAAGTCAGGTAAGCTACAGTAACCCTGACTTCCCTCCTTGACATCCATATGATTAAGGCTAAAATGATTTTAATTAATTTGCAAATTACAAATCTACTGTATGCATTTTAATTAATTAATTTGCAAATTACAAATCTACTGTAGTAAGCACTGTAGAATCAGGTGCGCTGTGGGACCACCGGCGGAGGACTCCAATGGGCAAGGCGTGGTGGCCGCCATACCTTGAATCGGCGGTAAATTTTTCTTATACCTATGCATATGCATCTCTCGGCTGGCATGAGTTTTTAGTTCACGAGTCGCCGTGAGTTTTTCGTTGAGATCGAGTCGATCCGATCAGTTACGAGCTAGTCTCTACCAGGTCGCATAATGGTTCTGGCTAGCCGTGCGTGCATTATTCCATGGAAGATCAATCAAGCTAGCAATCAAGCTGCTAGGTTGCTTGCTTGCTTCTAGCTTTGCACCTACACGTACGTGTACAACTTCCCGTGGATTTGTTCTAGCGTTCTAAAAGCCAACACTCAACTTCGCATCCTTCACGACCAGCAGAACGCAGTGCGGCGTAGTGTCGCCCCCAACTGAAAATGGAGAGGGAAGGGGCTAGCAAAGCTAGAGGGAAGGGGTATATATCTCTAAATTTTAGTAGCATTTTTTAATAGCTTGTAATATGCAATTGTAATGATTTTTTATTTTTAGAGACAATTTAGTGCCGTGAACTGCAGATTTGGAAAAAATATTTTGAAGTACTTGATAGTGGCAGTAGCTCCAAGGATAGGGCCTTGATAAAATTGAGGAAGAATTCCAGAACAAGGGTAGGGCATTGCCATTGCCTGGGTCTTCTAGGCCATTGAAAGCTTCATTATCGGTATGTTTTAGATTTTTTTTCTATTTAAACATTTTTACATTTTCATTGTCCTTGGTTACTCAATTGAGGATCACATCAAAATATTAATGTGCATTGTTAGTGTGTATTGACTATTACGATTTTGCATCAAAAAATTTACTGAAGGTCCTGCTTTTCCATGTCGTCTTCTTGTGATACGGCGGAGGCTGTGGATGCTCAGTCTGGGGAAGGTCCTTGGATTTTCGTAGGACGAAAGGGTCGTCCCCGTGGCCACATGAGCTGCGGCCATGCTTCCCAATCCGTGAAGCTAGAGCAAGCTGCGGCCTTCAGACGGAGAACTCATGGTCAATGTTTCCGCTGCTTGGCTCCGGACCACAAGGCCGCCTTCTGCCGGGACCCGATTCGATGCCTCACATGTCTCCGCTCTGGGCACCGTGAGAGGGATTGTTGTCTTCGCCTCTTCTCCGTTAGAGCACCTCGTTGCCGTGTACGTGCCTCTCCAGCTCCGCCATGTCCGTCCGCTGATAGCCGCTCTTGGGCTTCCGTTGTTGCTCCCGCAGTGCATGCTGAAGTTCCCGACTCTACGAGGTTTTCTAAAGCTTCTAGTGGAGGTAGTTCTGATCATGAGGTTGTGGCAAAATCTTCTGAATCCTTGCTTGCATCGAGTGGTTCTGATCCTCAGGTCATGATGGAGTTGGCGCTCCGTCCATTGCATAAGCTTGAGGACTCTTTGTGCTTGTGGTTGGCACGTGCGACCAGCTTATTGGAGCGGGTGGAGGCATCCGTTGGTTTACAGGGGTCGTTGCTGACGGCGAAGGCAGCGCTGGTGGCAAACCACAAGGACCAAGGTGCTGAGGACATTGGCAACACCGTGCAGCCGCTGACCTTGGGGTTAGTTGCTCCGGTGGTGGCCACTGAGTTCAGCCTACCTAGTTCTATCTCTGACGAAGTACAGGCTGTTGAAAAGGGCTGCGCTTTCGCGATTGAGGAAGGTGACACTTTGCATGATTTAACCGTGCTGATCAAATACCTCATTGCCATGCCTGCGATCACCCAGGGATTGATTCACCTTGTCAAAGCGGAGAACATCAAGAATGCCAAACAGGTAGTATGTGCCGCTGTGAGGGACAACTCTGCAAGATGTTAGTCGCCTCTGTGTTTCTCCTTCTACAATGTTTTTTTATTTTGGGAGTAGTTCGCATGAGGTTTCGCGGGTTGGCTTGTTGGGAGGCGCCATCCGCGATGTCGTATGTTAGGTCCTTGAGTTCTAGTATGGGCTTGGCCCTCGATGTATCGGTTTTCGCTCAGTTTTCCAACAATTAACTGGGCAACTATCTTCTTCTTAATTAATGAAAAAGGCAAAGCTTTTGCCTCTGTTTCAAAAAAAAAATTACTGAAGAGTTCACCCTATCTTAATTTTTTTTCGTCCTCCGCCTCTGTGTGGGACGGGACAAGCCCAAACCCTATTTTCTGCCCCAACATTGCCAAAAGGAGAAGAGGTCGTAGGTGCATCGTACCAGGAACTGTAGCGGCATTTTACCTTTTGGTTGCCTAATTATACCTGACGTGATTTGTATTCAAGCCTGTTTACATTTACCAAATGCATTTTGATTCCTAGTTTTTGTATGTTTATTTATACATTAACATTTATTATGTTCACCAGAGGTTATGAAATATACTTTTATTTAATACATTGTTCCTAAGAGTGGAACCCGACAAAATATTGACCGTACAAAAAAATGTGCTCCCTCCATCCCATAATATAGTGTGCATTAGTTTTAACGGACGTCAATTTATAAACTTTGATAATTTAGCATGAAAAATTATATACATCTAGAATACCAAATGTATACCATATGAAAATATACTTAGTGACGAATCCTAATTTTTTCGAAAATGGGCGCTTTATTACTTAAATTGTTTAAGTATTACACCCGGCATCTGCTTAACTAAGATGCACACAGCCAACAAGGTCCTCACGACAAGCCAAAATAAAAAAAGAAGACGACATACAAAGAAAATGTATATCTGTATAACGCCTAAACCGTCGGTGGCCCAATCCTAAGATCATGCTGCCACCCATGTTGGGTAAAAGTATCCCTCGCCGTAGCCTCCAATCGTGTACACACCTCCGTAAACAGGTCTCGATTCTCCACTCGTTGTAGAGAGGACCATAAACGAAGCGTCCCGGTACATCTGTAGATAACCTGCATAAGAGAAGTACTTTTATCGTTAAAAACCTTATCATTTCTACATAGCCAAAGCGACCAAATCACGGTAAGCGCTCCCACCCTGAGAAGAATTCTAAACCTGTGATCAATCCCATATAACCAGTTGCCAAATATATTAGCAACACTACAAGGAGGATACAAGGCAGAAGCTATTTGGATGACTGACCATATAGAACGAGCCAATTTACATTGGAAGAACAAATGTTTTATTGTCTCATCACGCGGACAAAATACACATTGCGTACTTCCATGTCAATTCCTCTTAATAAGGTTATCTTTAGTCAGAATGACACCGCGACGAAGATACCATGCAAAGATTTTATTCTTAAGAGGTATCTTCATCTTCCAGATCATCTTATTATTATCAACTGGCACGTCAGACTGGATCAAAACTCTATACATAGACTCCACTGAGAATTGCCCACTCCCATGTAGGTTCCAACGAAAGACATCGGACCCTTGTGACAACTGTACCGTGGTTAACCGTTGGAGTAGTATGTTCCACAATTGGAGTCTAGGTCCAATTAAATCCCTTCTGAACGTCACATTTGGCGGAAATGATTCCAAAACCTTGGCAATAGTATCACCCTTGTGACGCACAATATTGTATAGAGCTAGATATTGTTCCCGGAGAGTAGCATTACCTAGCCACTTATCCTCCCAGAATCTAATTTCCGAGCCATCCTTAATTGAGAAGGAACCATAGCGGAAGAAATATTTCTTCGTTGCCATTAGTCCCGCCCAAAAATGAGAGTCCCCAGGCTTCCAGTATACCTGGGATACCGCCTTTGAACCCACATATTTTCTCCTTAGGAGGGTTTGCCATACACCATCTTCCGTCAACAACTTAAACAACCATTTGCCGAGGAGGACCCTATTCTTAACCTCAAGGTCATGAATGCCCAACCCGCCTTGGTCCTTGGGACGGCAAACCACACTCCATTTAGCCAGCCGATATTTCTTTCTCTCGCTATCTCCTTGCCAAAAGAATCTCGATCGGAAGTAATCCAATCTATGTAAAACTCCTTTCGGCAATTGGAAGAAGGAAATCATATATAGTACCATGTTACTTAGTACTGAATTTATGAGGATCAGCCTTCCACCTAGAGATAGCAGTTTACCTTTCCAACTACTAAGTCTTTTTTGTAGTCTTTCCTCGACGTGCTTCCATTCAGCATTTGTGAGTCTCCGATAATGTATCGGTATCCCCAAATAAGTGATCGGAAACTGGTCCAACCCGCATCCGAACAGGTCAGCATACAGATGGGCCTCGTCTTGAGCCTCGCCAAAACAAAACAATTCACTTTTATGAAAATTGATCTTAAGCCCTGAGAGTTGCTCGAATGCTGATAAAATTAATTTCAGATTTCTTGCTTTCTCGAGGTCATGATCCATAAAGAGAATCGTATCGTCGGCATATTGAAGGATAGAGAGGCCACCATCCTAATGGTATTAGATTGAGTTTAGCCTACAAAAACATCTTATATTTTGAGACGGAAGTAGTATCTTATATGTTGATATTTTTTTTCTATAATCTTGATCAAAGTTTTACATGGTTTGACTTGGAAAAAACCCTAAGACAAAAGCGGAAGGAGTATATTATTGCTTGAAGTTATGTACAAGTGGTGCATCAGGGTGACTTTGAGAATCTACAACCACAATTAGCTAATTTGAGTCCCTATACGCCCGCGGACGCGTCCGGACGCGCCCGTAGGCAGTGACCGGGCAGTCCCTATTTTCCACTGTCTACAACTGCAGTCCCCATATCCGAATACCTAATTCCATACAATAGATCAAGATCGAACGACAAATATAGATACCATGTTTCATCGGACATAGTTCGAGACAAAAGACATTGTTCGCCGAAATCTACTACATACAAAATATTCATATAGATAGCTAACGTTGTCGGCGAGGCGGAGATCAACATTTCGGGCCCTTGCCCTTGCTGTCGGCAGCACGGCGGTCCATCTCCTCTATGTATGCGTCCGCGGCGGGATGGTCGTTGGCGTCCATGCTGGTGGTGCCCTCTCCGACACCGACGAAATGTAGTCGGAGAGGCGGCGAAGGAGGCGCTACTACTCCTTCGCGTGGCAGGCGGCCTTGGCGGCGGCGGTCTCCTTCTCCTGCGTGAGGCACTCGGACGCCTCGAGCCTGAGGCAGAGCGCCTTCGCAGTCTTGCGCCGGAGACGCCGCACGTCAGACTCCGCCGTGGTCAGTGATCTACGCATGACCTCGTGGAGGGGCGCCTCCTCTGGGTCGATGGGGACAGAGCGTGCCCGCTGACGGGAAGAGCCGGGCTCCGCCGCGATCGACGCCCGCTGCCGCTCGCGGTGAGCCGCCTTTACCTCCGACTCCGGTGTGCGCATCCGCACGGGAGCCGCGGGCACGAGCACCCAACGCTGCTCGGGCGGTGCTGGTGCTGGAGGAGAAGGGTTGGCACCCGCCCTGCTCCGCATCTGGAGCGGCGCAGAGCGAGACGGGCGCATGCGGCCCGCATTCCGCCGGCGGGACCCAGAGGAGCTGGCGGCGGACGAGATGGAGCTCGAGCTCCCGCCGGTGTCCACCCGCGAGCGTTGTATGGCGATGCGGAGCACGAGCTCCTCGTCGTCCGGTGCGTCACTGCCGGAGCCGGTGTCCTCCTCCTTCATGAGGTCGTCGCAATACCATGGGATCGGGCTCGTTGCCGGAGTCCTGGCCGAACTTGGCCATGGCAGAGGGGAGGGGATGGATTTGAAAGGAAGCGAAGGGACGAGCGAAGCGGAGAAGACGAGTGGACTGAGAAAGTGAGGGTTTGGCCATGGCATCGGTGGCGCGGCGCGGGCCCTAACGGGCCGATCCGACGTGGCGCCCGCGTCCGGGCGCGGGCATCCCCATATCCGCCCGAAATGTGGGTCGAGTATGGGAGTACCTGTCAGTCCGGTTGTTTGGGTCGGATATGGGGCGTCCAGTTGGGTGGCATTTTTCCGTCCGGGCATTGAGGGTATCTCCAATAGACGATGCAAATTTGGAGATGTAAAAGTGGGTGTTGTATAATTTACATCACAAAAAAAAAGCTTTTTTACATCTCCAAAAAAGTCCCAACTCCAACAGATGATGTATATTTGGTGATGTAAAAGTAGTGCTCCAATAGATGATGTATTTGAAGATGTAAACTAGTTCAGCTACTACATCATTTCAAACATAGCAAGATCATTTGAATCAAACATAGTTCTAAATTAAACATAGTTCTAATTAAAACATAATTAAACGTAGTTCAAACTACTACATCCATCAAACTACTACCACTCCAACTACTACTACTACTACTAGTTCAAACAACTACTTCAACTACATTGAACATAAAACCACTACTCATCGAAGCTCTTGAACTACTGCCAGAACTCGTCCTTCTTGGGGTCGTCGCACCTCTCGTCCTCCTCCTCCTCCGAGTCACCCTTGTCTCACGAGTCAGACTCGACGGGGATCACCGTGGAGGGGCCGGCCTCATCCTCCTTCTTCACCGCCTTCTTCAGCTCGGCCTCGTGCTTCCAATAGAACTTGCGCTCGGCATGGGCGTACTTCAGATGCTCTCGCGCAAACCTTGTCATCGCCGCCTTGTCACTATCGCCAGGAGCAACGAGAATCGCCGGCTTCTTCTTCCTCTTCTTTTCCCCCTTCTTCTCGCCCATCCGCCGAGTGTTGATATTCTTCGGCCCGATTAGCTCCGCGTCGGCCTGAGTCTCGATATCGGGAAGTTCATCTCGTGCCTCGGCTGGCTGAAATGCTACGCGGCAATGTCGTATGCACGCGCGGCCATGTCAACGGAGTCGAACGTGCCGACCCAGTAGTGATAGCCATCGCACTGGAACTCCATGCCGAAGTTCCCGGACAGCTTCTTCCGCACCCCGAAGAAACCGGTCTTGCTCTTCGAGATCTTCTTCGGCGGCATGGTGGTTGTGCAGCTGCGGACCGAGCGGCGGCGGGGTGGCGCGATTCGGCCGATTTGGTGGTAGGCGGCGGCGAAGCAGCGATGGAACCGGCAGCGAGGGCGGTGGAGCGGCCGGATCTGGCGGAGGGGCAGCGGCGGGGGCAGTCGGTGGGTCGGGCGCGCGTGGCGGCGGCGAGAAAGCGGCCGATTCGGCCGATATGGTGGAGGGTGGCGGCGGCGAAACTAGCGACGAGGGCGATGGAGCGGTCGGATCTGGCGGCGAAACGGCAGCGGCGCACGGACAGGCGTCTGGCGGCGGGCGGGCGGGTGGAAACGAAATGAACTGGCGGTTGGCTGCTCGCGCGCTGCTGGCCGTTTTACATCACCAGGAAGGTGAAGATGCAAATCTGCATCTCCAAGTGTTGTATTTTACATCACTTGAAGGAGGCGATGTAATTTTTTTTATATCTACATCATCGGTTGGAGCGACGTTTTTAGGACCAATGACTAACGAGACGGTGGATCTTTTAAAAAAATCCGCCGATCGACCCTAGTGCTTCCCTCTTTTGTATCTGCGTCTTTTATTGTAGATGCTCTGAGGTCTAAACGGGCAGCCCGACCAGGCGTCTGGGGTGGGTCCGGTTGTAGATGCCCCGTCTTCCTACCAGGGACATATATTCGCGCTTCTGTAGGGACCTTTCCGTAATTACACCATCTCGCCGGTCACCGTCGGCCGTCCTCGTCGTGCTCTACCCAACGACGGGTGCCGCGATCAGCGAGCACGCGAGCACACACGTGTTCCGACTACCTCCCAAACCCTTCGCCTTCTCTACCGAACCGAGCCCCCGACGCCGACGGCCATGTGCATCGCGGCGTGGACATGGCAGGCTCACCCGGCGTACGGCCTGCTCCTCCTCTTCAACCGCGACGAGTACCACTCCAGGTGCGCCGCCCCCCCTCGTAGCCCAGATCCGCCCCCACTTCGTGTTCCAATCTCTCTATCCTTCTGACCGTGCGCGCGCGAATTATGTGAAGGCCGACGCGGCCAGCGCAGTGGTGGGCCGCCGCGGGGGAGGAGGGCGAGGAGATCCTCGGCGGTAAGGACGATCTAGGCGGGGGCACGTGGCTGGGGTGCACGAAGGGAGGGAAATTGGCCTTTCTGACCAACGTCCGGGAGCCCAGCCCTCGGGTTGGGGCGCGGTCCAGAGGGGAGCTTCCCGTCAGGTTTCTCCAGGTGCGACCTTGTCAAATTTGCTCTGTTTTCTCCAGTACCTTCGGTGGTTCAACTCAAAACAGCTTCTTGCATGATGTATCCTAAGATGTGTGATCCTGCTCTGCATATGCTCCAATGGAATAAGCTCATCTTGTGTCGTGTGTCTTCAACTCCAAAGGCAAAGTTAGTACTACCATAATTTGCATGTGTATACAAAGATAATTCCATTAGATAGCATGCCATGGTTGTGTCGAATGTTATCCTGGCATATGATGCTGATTCAACATTTCATCTTTCAAATTCAAAATAGGAGGTTTGTCTTGTTGACTGGCCTCTTCAATTTGCAAGTGACCAGCCCATTTGACTTTGCTTACATATGGGAGGTCACTGCATTTTCTGCAGTCTCCTTCCTCCATCATACCTTTCAACCTCATTGACTATTGTTTATATGTTTTGTTGTTGACTATGTTTGTTTTACTGTGATATTTTTGATATAGGGCAGGCAGGGTCCATTGGAGTATGCAACTGAAATTGCAAAGGAAGCAGATCAGTACAATGGTTTTAATCTTGTGTTGGCCGATGTGCATTCAGGAACCATGGTGTACATCTCTAATAAACCAGGTGACGCTCCTGTGGTTCAAACAGTTTCTCCTGGGTGTCATGTCCTTTCTAATGCTGCTATTGACTCCCCTTGGCCAAAGGTACATGCAACAACTGTACTCATGATTAAGAGTGTGATTTTGTATGTTTTTCTGGATAGTTCTTCTTTGCTGCTACTAAGTTATTGTTCTGCAAAAAAAAAAAAAAAAGATGGAAGTCAAGATGCTTGAGATTCAGGCACATAGGTGGAAGTTCATGTGACCAAACTTGTCTGGCTTAAAACTTAAAGTTGCCATAGCCCAGTTTAATCCTCCATCTGTCGTTTATGTGAATCTGCATTTATTTTTCAATTTGTGATGACATGCTTTCTGGGCCAGATTAGTTGTTCTACTGCTAAACTAGTAAAGTTGAACAAAATAAATCCACTAATTTTTTGTTACTTTGTCCATGAATACTACTCCCTCCGTTCCATAATTCTTGTCGTGGTTTTAGTTCAAATTTGACAAGGTGGTCTGGTATGTTAAGAGTTCATAAATTTGCATGTTAATTTGAATTATGATAATCCAGAAAACTACTATTAGAAACGAACTTATTTTTTGTGTGTGCAATTGACCTTCACATATTCCAAGCCCTTCTATTCTGTACAATCTGAAATTCTTGTGCAGTTGGACAACTGGTCTATATATCTATCTTTGCTTCCACTGAAGCTAATTTAGTTTTTTTTAGAGAACACGCAAACAAGAATTTGCTTTTATCTTGAAGAGGAACTGAATCTAATTGAGCGCATACTGTGGTCAATGAAAATTCACAGCTGTATTTAGTGTGTTCTCTTTTATAGCTTTAGAATGTGTATACATGTTTCTAAACACTACAAGTGCACTGTCTTGTGATAACCAGGTTTTATGCACCATTTCACATATGCTGATAAATGAACAAATGGACAAATCTGAGGAAACCCAGAGAGTCTTATCTTCTGATTGCTTCAAGTCTAATTTTTTCCGAGCTAGAGTTTTGTACCAGTTTTAGGCATCGTCTTCTTTTCTCATCCTACAGGTATTGCGCTTGGGACAGAGCTTCAACAAATTTCTTGCAGCACATGATGGCACAGAAGTCTCTTTAAAGCAGATGGTTGAAGAACTGATGACGGATACCGTCAAGGCTGACAGATCTTCAGTGCCTGACACCGGCGTGGATCCTGACTGGGAGTTCCAGTTGAGCTCTATATTCATCGACACGGAAAAGGGACAGGTAAACCTATGAGATTCAGTAATCACTCGATGCTGTTCCGTGCGAATAGCACTTTTACATGCACATGGCGCAGATTGCTGGCAGAAATGTCTGCCCTGTAACAGATTGATTTTCCCGTTTTGTCAACTGTATTGTGCAAGAAGATACTGAAATATCTACTGTTTTTTCAGGCAAGATATGGGACACGAAGCATGGCTGCAATGGCGGTGAAACTGGACGGTGAGGTAACTTTCTACGAGAGGTCCTTGGCAAGTAGCTTGTGGAGTGAAAATTTGGTCCAATTTCATATGGAGATGGCACAATAGCAAGACTCGCCAGGAACATCAGGTGTGAGTGTGTTTGCACATGGAAAGTGAGGGCGGTAGACACGATTGTATGGTACCGGTGGTTGCTTTATTGCATAGTATGTTTTTGTGATTGAGAAGGCAGAAATCGATGCATCGCAATCTCAAAGTCTTTGAAGTCCACTGTGCCCCCATGTTTTGTTCTCCTGCGACGAGGAATCACTGTTGTGCGGGATTCCAGGTTATCCAGCAACATCCCAATCCAGTCAAACCTGGTTTGGCGTGGTTGGTCATTGTTTTGAGATGAAGATCGTTACGAATCTACTCCCTCCGTATCAAAATATAAGATGTTATTGTAGTTCAAATTGAACTGCAAAAACGTCTTATATTTTGGTACAGAGGTAGTACGATGCTGGGGTATATTGGTATGAAAACCGAAATCCTTCTTGCTTTCCTTTCTCGTTATTTTTGAAGAGGTTGGTTGCCAAATTATTTAGCTGTCCGGGTGAAGCTTCCTATGGCTGGCCATGAAGAACATATGTTTATATAATCTAGGCTTTCGACCATGCCACTCTGTCGGTGACAAAGGCGCTAGCGACTATTTGCGAGGAAGATAGGACTTGGATATTGGTTGGCCTCCTGTGTAGGGACCTCAACGCCTTCTTTCTGATGTTAGATATGTGGATAGACCATGAGTAGTGGGTGAGTTGTATCCTGTGGACTTGTTGCACCAATGGCAACGTTGTTGGGTGTCTATTATGGGGCAAACCGCAAGTGACCCGATCTTCAAGAATTGGAGTTGGATTGAGAGGAAAACACATTGGAGTTGGATTGAGAGGAAAACACAAAGAACGAGTACAAATCAAGGAGAAAACAAAAGAAAAACATTCAATAGGACAAAATTCACACCAACTACCCTCAGATCCAAGGTCAATACAGGTCCATCTTATATCCAAGAACAACAAGGAGAATAAAGGAAACAAAGGTAGTTCTTCCCCAATATTTAGGAGACATGGAGGGCTTGAGATATATTCTTACCCAAATCTCAAAGAGAGATGGAGGCCTTGATATCCAAGAGGATAATTCTCCAAATAGGAGGTCTTGATCCTCTAGGAGGAGATAGATTGAGCAAAACTCTCTCAAGTTCTTAGTTTATGCTTTGCTAACCCTAAAAAGTGATAGAGGTACGATTTATATAATCTAGGTACGAAAGGGGTAGGTGAGGGAGAGAGATACATGGCCTTTCGGGTCAGATTTGCACGCGTGCAGTTGGCCGGAAAGTCCGGCTAAATCGAGCTGGACAGTCTAGTGGCTGATGCTAGCTCGGCTTCGGGTTGGCGTAGGCGTTGGTCGGTGGACGTACTTCAAGGGCCAGATAGTTTGGAAGGTTGGTCGGACAGTCCGACAATGTTGCCTGTGACACCCTGGGTTTTCCCAACTTTTCTTTTCAAAACCCCATTTGAATTTTAATTGGAGTTTGGTTTGGATTTTAATTTGAATGGCTCTATGGACTTAAAACTTGGGAATATTCTTACTTTCCTTTCCCAAGTGACTCAAGCTTCCAAAAACTTTCCCCAAGTCATGTAATTTCCATTCTTGCTCAATCTCAATTTTTGTTTCAATTTAATATTCCTTTTTCTATTAAAGGAATAGCTCTTTTGCTCTAGGTTGTGAAGCAACTTATATTTCTGTCTTCCCCAAAATTCTAAGAAAGTTCTCATAAATTCTTTGGACCATATGAACCTTGGATATGTGAAAATATTCAAGATTTCATTCTTATGGTGAGCACACCATCCAATCTTTGTTTCTGGTCACAATTTTAGTTTGTGAAGCAACTATATTTTATATTGTTCCAAAAATTCTGAAATTAATCCAGGACTCAGATATCACTATATCCTTGGAACATGCCAAAATTCATACCATTTTGTCAAGCCATTTCCTCCACAAAATTCTCCCAAGTTTCTGTCCAGAGAGGAGCATTGTGAAGGAAGTACCATTTATACTTATCCAAATGGTATGAAATTTTTATAGCATCTTGCCACCACCAAATGACCCACAAATACCAAGTTTCATCTCAAGGAGCCCATCCATGTGAGTGCATCATCTTCAAGAAGTTTCTGGACCAGAAAAGCAGTTGTGAAGCAACTACATCCAAAACCTGTCCATTTGGTCTGGAATTTTTCCAGCATAGGCACCTTCCTACTACACTTCAGTGTGAAAAACTTTCCCTCTCAAAGCCCTAGCCATTTTTCCCCAGCATCTTGCTCAAGTTTCTGTTCAGAAACTTGTCTGGAAGCTAGCCAGCTGTCCAAGCCATCTCTTGTCAAACCAAATGCACAGGGAGGCCACTGGGTGAGAAGACTACCGCGTAGACATGACCGGGCAAGCCAGAGTGCACCGTGTGTACCAGTGCACGTGGTGACCACGCGTCTGGCTGGGCAAACCCGCGCTCTGCGCGCCGAACTCTCTCGGGCCTCGCTGACGCCGCGCGCCCGCGTCACCGTACCTTGTCCAAGCATGCCGACAGCGTCGCCGCCGTCCACCTGGCCCGTCTGGAACCCTGTCCCTCTCCGGCGAAGCTCGCTGGCAGACACGGCCAAGCCCCGCCGCTGTGCGCCGTACGGGCACTGTGGCCGCGCTGGCTGGCTTCTTCCCCGCCGCTCCGCGCCATCGCCTTAACTCCTCTGCTCGCTCCTGTCACCTCCCCACGCGGTCTGGCTGCCAGCGCGACGCCCAGCTCAACGCGGACGCCGGCATTTTCCCCTCGGCGACATCTGGCTCGGGCACCTCTCGCTCTGCTATAAAAGCCAGCCCGAGCCCCCCCTCTCTTCACCACTAGCCTCCTGCACCTCCCAATCGACCCCCAGCAGCACCAGAGCAAGCAGGGAAGCCCTCCTTCCCCATCTCCGGCGAGGAGCTCCGCCGCTCTGCCCCTGCTTCTCTAGCTCGCTCCGGTACCCCTTTGCCCCAACCAAGCCCACCCCCGAGCTCCTGGTACTCCACTGATCCTCCCCAACTCCTCCTCTGCCTGGGTGCTCGCCGGAATCGCCAACTCCGTCGACCACCGAAGCTCGCCGCCGCCTGAGAGGAAGGGGCCGACACCGTCCGGCCGTCTCCCGTCGAGCTACTGGTACGGGAGTGCTCGTCGTCGTCCGCCCGATCCATCCCGACCATCCCCCAGCTCTGCCGTGGCCTGTACGCCGGTGAACGTCGCCGGTGAGCTCTGTCGTCCTCTGTTCCCTCTCTCTCTCTATTTAAAACTGACAGGGGGCCCCACCTGTCAGCGACTCCGCGCGCGCCCGAAGCGGTACGTAAGTGGAGGCGTATTCCCACTTTACGCCTTCGACGTGGCCGGCTGAGGGTTTTTCTGAATTCTGTTTTAATTCAATTTAATCCAGAAATTTGACTCAACTTTGACCAGCAATATATTTTAAACCATAAGTCCAAATGAGTTCATTCTTTTTGCATTATTTTTCTTATGAGCTCCTCTATTTTCTGAAATTTTTTGGTATTTTTCTCTGCTGTCTAGAATTTCTGGACAGAGAAAAATGCTTTATGTGACATTTACAAATGTTTTCAAAAATGTTTTTCAGAGTGTTTTGAACAGTAGGTGAAGGCTAGGAGTACTCCCACACTCTCTTGGTGCAAGGCAAGCCACAACTCTCATTTGCATAATTGCATTGCAATGCCATGGTTTAAATAATGAATTAGGCTAAAATTTGAATTATTCATAATTGGTTTATTCATGCACACTTGGAGAAATTCTTGGATATGTTGCTGTCATGTTGATGATTGGATTGTTAGTGACTAGTAGTCTACAAGTTTGATGATATCATGATGCTGTTAGATTACGAGATTACCGTCTATGATTACTTTGTGATTTCCGTCCAAGAGTTTGATTATGGAATCAGTAGCAGTGGTTTGATCATGTTGCTCATTGGATTACTAGCTAGTTATTGCTATAACATGGATCACTGTAATACCGGAATATCAGTTATGACAAAGTAGTTACTTGGGGTAACTTACTTCATTCGTTGATCAAGTGCCACTGAACCGAGCTCTCCAGTGCAGCCACATCTGCCGGAATGGGACGGCCTTGACTTGGTCTAACCTTGTGCTCTTTTATCAGTACCACCAAAGAGGGAAGATTATGCGTGCGTGCTACCCTGATCAAGTAGGCGGCGATAATCTTGTGAGCCCTGTTTGGTTATTGAGCTCAGGTCCCCGTTTGGGACAGTTTGGTTTGGCCACGACGGTGGCAGGTGTCAAGAGTGACACAGGGGCCACCCAGGGCATGACCTCAGAGAGGACGTGTCGGTGGTACGGTAGAAGGGTCACGGGTTAGGCAAGTTTCGTTGGACGAATGTCCATGGTGTGGGTAAAGTGCGCAACCTCTGCAGAGTGTAAGAATCTATTCGAATAGTCGCGTCCACGGTATTGGACACAGCTCGTACTAAGTCACACTGTCTGATCAACACAAATGATGGAATGACTTGATAATGATGGAAGAACTCGTCTTGCTATGGTAAGGTAACCGCTTGGCAGAAGGCCGTTGGTGATCTTGGGGATAATCTCGAGGAGGATCGTCAAGTGATTTTGAGGTGACCGTGAGTTGGTCACGAGAGTAGTTGGTTACTAATAGTTCAGAGATAACATGTTTATTTTCTTCCACTCTTTTAGTAACAAATTGACCCTGATATAATCCTGATTGCTGTGATGTTGCTTTGCCTTGATGCTTTTGCTTGTTCTGAGCTTGCGAGTACATTCAAAGTACTCACCTGGCGTGTTATGCCAGTTTGCAGGTGCTGCCATGTTTGCATAGCCCGAGGATTCCGAGTTGCGAGCTAAGACGTGTCCCAGCCAGAGTCCCTGCGGAGTGGATTCCATCGCCGTCAGCATTGTTCCGTTGCTACGAGTTGTCCCGTTGCTAGCATAGAGCTACCTTAGCAGGCGTAGTATCGCCGTGCCGATGTAATCTTTTGTAATACCCCAAACCCTTGTACTCCAATTAGTTATAATAAAGAGCTGGTTTGTTCTATGCCAAGTAGTGCCGTATTCCAGAAGACTTGATCTCTGGGCTGGAATACGGCGTGTTCCGGTTCCTCTGAGCCGGGGTGCCACATTGCCAGACGGAATTCCAGACGTCCGGGGCTTTGTACGGCTTGGGTTTTTTGCTCGGGTGTTCGGACAGAGAGTATATCGACCAGAGAGGGGGTGAATGGGAGATTCAAAATTTCTTTCGAAACTCGAATCAAAACCAAACACAACAGCGGAATAAACTAAGAAGATCATGCACTAAAGGTAAATACACTGAGCTGGAAGTAAAGATAAAGCTTCAGAGGTGACTAAACAAATCTTTCGAGGAAAGATGAGATAATCGTTCGAGAAACTTTCGCTATAACGATGGTAGCAGGATGAGTAGCATGTGTAACTGCATAGTATCGAGGATATGAAATGAAACGCTGACTATCAAAGGGAAACGAATGAGACAACAAAACACATAATGGAAATAAACAATCGAAAGGAAACATGCTAGAGTTGAGGATACATGATCATGAAGACTATCAGTACACGGAGCACAGAAGGTAAACTACTGAAGGTATTGCAGTAGAGTAGAATGAACCGGTGGTGCTCGATGGTGACAGAAGGATTTGGTAGACCGGTTCGCCCTTCTGCAAAAGGTCTATGTCTGGTCGGAGGGACTTGTGATTGAACACAGGAGCAAACCTCTCTTCGTCTTATTCTCCTTCAACCTGAAGCTTATCAGACTTCGGTTGATTTCACTCGTGGTAGATACTTGTCGGCGATCTCCAAACCTTCGACAGACTTCTTCGCGAACCACAATTACTCTTGGTTGCTGAAGACTTTGCTTGGTGAAGACAATTACTCTTTGACACTCAAGCCGACACCTATCCGTCTAGAGAGTGTGCAACTCTCAAGAGTAATAGGTACAAGAACTCTAACTCAGATCTACTGTGATGCTCAACCACTGTCTAAGTTTCAGCTCTTGATTTTCTCTCAGTGAATCTTAAACTCAAATCTCTCGAGAGGGGTGCTCAATCAATCTTCTTAGAATCTCAAGCGGAGCAGCCAACGATCAACGTTGGAGTTGGGTGGCTATTTATAGCCACAGCCTTCCCTGAAGGGAAAAGACCAAATTGGACACGCGGTCTAGCCAATGGTCGAACGACACGTTTCCAACGGTCGGATTTTGAGCACAACGGTAACATTCCTTGCGGAGCAAGTAATGTTAACTCCTCGATCCAAAAGATATCTCTTGCAGCATCAAAGAACATCGTCTTCTCCTGACAGGTAATCATTTGGAGCACAAAAAGATTTCTCTCATTCTTTCATAGGTTTTGGCTAAGCATCACAGCGGACCTAAGCTTCGAGAACCTATACTCCTCTTAATAGTATAGTGGTCCTATGACTCAAATGAAAAAAAAGACCAATGAAGTGAATGCTACATCTTCGCTTCGCCTTCAATCTTCTCAACTGCAGTCATTCTTCCTCGGACATACCGAACAAAAATTGCTTTGCGTCAGCAATAATTTTAATGGGTCAATTCCTTCAATACAATCTTCTTGTTATCATTTCTGCTCGAAATGTAGCTCTTCCTTCTCTGCAACGCAGATAATCTTCGGTGAAGTTCTTCGAACTTCAAGACCGAATATAGCATTCTCCTTGTACTTGCATGGACTATTTCTCTTTGTGTGCACTAGCAAATAAATCAGTCCATGCTTGTTTTTGGCAACAATCTCCAAAACACATGGGGGCAAGATATTGCACCAACATCGGGTGTCCGGAATAATGACCCCAGACGAACCGTCGGACAGTGGAAGGACTGTCCGGGTAGCCGGGCAGTGGCCTGAGAGTCCGACAAACTATCAACAGTTGCCTTTCCTCCTACTATTCTTCTTCTTCTTTCTCCTCTTCCAAGCCCTAGTGACAGTGTCCTGGACTGGGGGGTGCTAATGAATACGGCCCGCAGTCCATGGGTCGGGCTCTCAAGCCTGGCCGATCACTAAAATGAAGGATAGCCGAAGCCATGAGCCCTGGCGTAATCAAGATGGAGACCTCCGAAGACTTGGCGTGTATTTCAAGGATTGCCCTGCAACCGACGTATCGATAACCAACCATGTGTAATCTAGGGACCCCCGGTGTATATATAAGCCGAGGAGTTTAGTCTGTAGAGACACAATTTTACCAGCCTTAGGGTTTAGAACACAATCATACGATCTCGAGGTAGATCATCTTGTACTCTGTACCCCATCATATCAATACAATCAAAGCAGGACGTAGGGTTTTGCCTCTTCGAGAGGGCCCGAACCTGGGTAAATATCGTCTCCCTTCGTCTACTGCTACCATCGTTCTTAGACCCATAGCTCAGACCCCCTACCCGAGATCTGCCAGTTTTAGCACCGACATTGGTGGCCCATACAGGTCCTGGCGTGTGGTCAAACAGGATTGATTGCTCGTCTTCAGATCAGCAGTGACATCGGCTGCGGAGACATCTTCGTCCCCGGCCAGCTTTTTGCGTTCGGCAGTATCGTCCTTCATGCTGATTCAACCGCCCACCTCGTCCTTGTCGAGAACTTTGCACCAGATCAGACCATCAGATTTTGGAGCCTGGAGTACACTGATGATTCACGCAGCGATCTCGCCCTCTCTGGCTGGAGGTCAGATCGGCTCGAGAATCCCGCAAACACCATGGCTTTAACCCCGGACCCGACCTCAGATACAAACCTCGGATCAGGTCCCACCTCAGAACCAATCTTGAGTTCAGATCCAATCACTCCATCGTCGGATCAGGCCTTGACCCTAGCCGATCAAAGCTCCGAGGTTGTGTCAAACGCCCCGTCGAGCATATTACAGGTTAGCCCCGTCTACTCTCAAGCGATGAGCTCGGCGGACCTCTCGAGCTTGAACGAGATGCTAGACCGAATTCAGAACCTTGCGATCTCATCTTTGGTCTATGACTAGATCGGATGTAAGGCCGATGATAGGGAAATTTACGTCCCACCCACCACCCACCTAGTCGCTACTGTCGAGGATTTATCCGACGTACCGGACTATGCCTCCGAGGAGGCAACCGACATAGATGAAGATGTCGGCGATCTGCCCGGTGTTATACCACCCATGACCGGCAGCTGGACTGCAACCTCCACCTATGACATCTACATGGTGGACACCCCTGAGGGCGATGACGAGGAGGAGAAGCAGGATCCTCCCAAGCGCCGACGAAGCAAGAAGCGCTCTAAACGCGCCAGGGATGGGAACACCAGCAACAACAACACTAACAATGACACCTCCGGTGACAACAACACCCCGGACGGCGCCGAGGACCAGGACAACGGTAATGACGCCGCACCTGATCAGGTCGACAGTGCCGCGGGGATGGAGGACCTTGTAACGCCCCGGACACACCCGCCGGTTGTCATTACTCCTGGCGAGATCTAGACTGGCCCCACAGATCAATACTAGTCTTTCCTGCGCACTTTGTCCTCACTCGTGCGCACCCGGGACCAACTTCCCGGTCGGTCACCCATCCTGAAATTACTCCAAGCTGAGCACGCTTAACTTTGGAGTTCTTTTCGAATGGGCTCCCGAAAAAGAAGGAATTCCTTATTGATATGAGTAGTCTATCATCCCTATTAAGCCAAGCCATCACATACACCCCCACTCAAAAGAACCGACGTCCTCGTCGGGCCACAGGAACGTTCCCTCTTGGCACATATGTTTGTGCGTCCAGTCCGGCACATGTGCCATGCCGTGTGCCACGACGGGTCATAAACGTCATGCACAACATGACCACGCACCTAGCCCGCAAACATCCGTGTAACCGCGAGGGTCGGCTCTGATACCAACTTGTAACGCCCCGGACTCACCAGCCTGTGGTCGTTGATAACCCACAAGTATAGGGGATCGCAACAGTTTTTGCGGGTAGTATTTCACCCAGATTTATTGATTCGACACAAGGGGAGCCAAAGAATATTTGCGAGTATTAGCAGTTGAGTTGTCAATTCAACCACACCTGGAGAACTAAATATCTGCAGCAAAGTGTTTAGTAGCACAGTAGTATGATAGTTTTGATAACAGTAGTAACAATAGCAATAGTAATAGTAACAGTAATGGAAGCAGTTTTGTAGTGATTGTAACAGCTGCATCAACGAAAGTAACTTAGCAAAGATCAATATGCGGTAAGCGTAGGCATTGGATCAGTGATGGATAATTATGTTGGATGACATTCATCATGTAACAGTCACAACCTAGGGCAATACACAATAGCTCCAATTCATCAATGTAATGTAGGCATGTATTCCGTATATAGTCATACGTGCTTATAGTAAGAACTTGCATGACATCTTTTGTCCTACCCTCCCGTGGTAGCGGGGTCCATAAGGAAATCTAAGGGATATTAAGGCCTCCTTTTAATAGAGAACCGGAATAAAGCATTAACACATAGTGAATGCATGAACTCCTCAAACTACAGTAATCACCGGAAAGAATCCCAATTATTGTCACCTTGGGGTATGCGGATCATAACACGTAATAGGTGCATATAACTTGCAAGATAGGATCAAGAACACAAATATATTCATGAAAACATAAAGGGTTCAGATCTGAAATCATGGCACTCGGACCCTAGTGACAAGCATTAAGCATAGCAAAGTCATAGCAACATCAATCTCAGAACATAGCGGATACTAGGGATCAAAGCCCTAACAAATTGACTCGATTACATGGTAAATCTCATCCAACCCATCACCGTCCAGCAAGCCTATGAAGAAATTACTCACACACGGCAGTGAGCATCATGAAATTGGTGATGGAGGATGGTTGATGATGACGACGACGTCGAATCCCCCACTCCGGAGCCCCGAACGGACTCCAGGTCAGGCCTCCCGATGAAGAACAGGAGGTGGCGGCGGCTCCGTATCATAAAACGCGATGATTCTTTCTCTTTGATTTTTTTCTAGACGAATAGGTACTCATATCATTGGAGTTAGGGTTGCCGGAGCTGCCAGGGGCCCACAAGCCTGGTAGGCGTGCCTTGGGGGGGTGGGCGTGCCCCTGGGCTTGTGGCGCCTGCGTGGCCCCCCTCTGGTAATTCTCTTCGCCAGTATTTTTTATATATTCTGAAATAATTCGCCATAAATTTTCAGGTTCATCTGAGAACTTTTATTTCTGCACAAAAATAAAACCATGGCAATTCTGCTGAAAACAGCGTCAGTTCGGGTTAGTTCCATTCAAATCATGCAAATTAGAGTCCAAAACCAGAGCAAAAGTGTTTGGAAAAGTAGATATGTTTGGGACGTATCAACTCCCCCAAGCTTAACTCATTGCTTGTCCTCAAGCAATTCAGTTGACAAACTGAAAGTGACGAAGAAAAACTTTTACAAACTCTTTTGTTCTTGTTGTCTGTATATATACTTAACTAGCATCCAAGTTTTCAGCAAAGATTATGAACTAACCATATGAATGATAACACTTAGGTCTCACATTTACTCATGGCAATAACATAACCAACTAGCGAGCAATAATAAGATATCTCGGATGCCAACACTTTGTCAAAACAATCACGATATAATATGATAACATGGTATCTCGCTAGCCCTTTCTGAGACCGCAAAACATAAATGCAGAGCACCTCTGAGGTTCAAGCAACGACTAAACATTCTAATTTAGGGTAGAGGATATCCAGTCATGGTCACACCCAACATTAACTATACTCAATGCATAAAAATGACAATAGTGCTCTCCAACTGGTGCTTAAATGAGAGGGTGATGACTCAACAATAAAATTAAAATAACATAAAAGTAAATGGATAGGCCCTTCGCAGAGGGAAGCATGGATTTGCAGCGGTGCCAGAGCTCGAAGCTTAAATCAGAGATTAAAATAATTTTGAGAGGTATGCTTTTCGTGTCAACGTTACGACCGAGAATTTTCAATATCTTCCATGCTAAACACATTATAGGCGGTTCCCAAGCGGAAAGGTAAAGTTTACTCCCCCTCCACCATACCAACACAAGCCATGGCTAGCCGAATCCACGGGTGCCCTCCGTACCAACAACTTTCCGGGGGAGTTTGTTTGCATTATATAATTCGATTTTGAGCATAGGACTGGGCATCCCAATTACCAGGCTCTCTCGTGCAATGACAAGTGAATAAACACTCATCTGAGAGTAACCCGCTTAGCATGGAAGATACTAACCACCCCTTGTCGCTCCATGAGCGGTACGGGCACACAAAACAGATGTTCGTTTGAATGTTTAGAGGTGGCACATGCAAATTTACTTGGAACGGCAGAGTAATACCGCATTTAGGTAGATATAGTGGACTCATATGGAACAACTTTGGTTTAAGGATTTGGATGCACAAGCAGTATTCCCGCTTAGTTTAGGTGAAGGCTTGCAAATAGATTGAGAAGCGACCAACTAGAGAGCAAAAACGGTCATAGACATGCATTGCGAATAATTAATATTGAACATGAGCATGAGTAGGATATCAACACCCTGAACATAAATAGCATGGAGGCTATGTTGGTTTTGATTCAACTACATGTGTGAACATGTGTCAAGTCAAGCCACTTGAATTACTCAGAGGAGGATACCATGCTAACATACTACATCACAATCATTTTAATGCATGTTGACACTCAAGATAAATCATTATCCACTCCTAGCTATTTAAGCATGGCATGAGCAACTATAATCTCTAATTGTCATCACAAACATGTTTACTCATAATAATGATGAATCATGAATACTGAGCTAAACATATTTACAAAGACAAAAACAAGAAGAGTTCATACCAGCTTTTCTTCACCGCAATCATTTCATCAAATATCATCATTATTGCCTTTCACTTGGATGACCAAATGATATGAAAATAATAATAGTGCAAGAGTGCCGTGGCCTAAGCTGGAATCTACAAACATTTATTCAAAGGAGAAGACAAGGTAATAGTGGCATTTTTGTTAGTTCAACAATAAAGCATGTGAGAGCCACTCAACGTGTTCATTGTGGTCTTCTCCTTGAGATGACTCAACGAAAAGAAAAGAAATTCAGAGAAACACACAGAAATATTTTTGGAGTTTTTGAGTTTTTCTGAAGAAAGCAAATTAACGAAGGAAAAGAAAAAGATGAGAAAAACTATTTACACGGGAGAACTCCCAACAAGCAAAAGAAGAAACGAGAAATCTTTTTGGGTTTTCTTTTAATACTACGATTTAACTAAACAAGAAAGAAACTACAACTATTTTTTTTGGATTTTCAAAATTTATCAAACACACAAGAAGAAAGAAAAAATGAGACTAACATGGATAATACAAAGAAAAAGGATGAACACCGACAACTGGAATGAAGGTGTGGTACATGAATGTAATGTCGGTGAGAAATACGTACTCCCCCAAGCTTAGGCTTTTGGCCTAAGTTGGTCTATGGCCACTCCTGGCCTGGATAATGCACGTGATGGTAGCTCGGGTTGTACCGAAGTGCAGCTGCCACAGCTTGGCGAGCTGTCTCATTGAGGCGCTCGGTCTCTGCCGCCCTCTCGTACTCCTCAGCCTCCTCCTCAAGTATGAAATGTCTATGTTTTCCCTGGAAATCAAAGAAGGCAGGAGCAGACAAAACAATATGGAAAACACGACGCCTGTTAAAGATTAGCCTGTATCTGAATGGGGGGTCACCCCTCTCAAGGAACTGGTGGCGTTCCATAGCATCATAATCAAGAAAACTCGGTGGCAACAGGGTATCATTTTGTTTAATGGGCACACCAAGATAAGTGGCTAAGCGAGTAGCATAAATTCCACCAAAGAAGTCACCAACTAAGGCATTATTATGTAAACGACGTGCAACAATAGCCCCCATGTTAAATTGTCTATCTCTCAGCACCGCACTCTTAAGAATGCTCAGGTCAGGGGCGCAAAGATGACTATGGTCATGTTTACCATTAATGCATCTACCAATCACTACAAAAAATACACTTCCGTGATGATACGTCTTTGTCACAGTAGGTTAAGTTTTCTGTCATGCATGTACATCCGTGACAATTTTATGATAGAATCAAGATAGTCATACCTATGCTATCGTAGAAGTGTTCCATGACAATACTGAAATGATCGTCACGGAAGTGTCCACTTCCATGACGATAAATGTCGTGTCATGGAAGTGTTTTCGTCAAGGGTGACCGACACGTGGCATCCACCGTAACGGGTCGCCGTTAAGCTATCGGGTGCGGGTTTGGATCCGATAACCCGTTAGCAGCCCTGACCAATGGCGATTTTCCACGTGTAAATTTCTCATTCGCCGACGGATCCACGTGTCAGCTCGGCGTTGCGACAGATGTCATCCATTCATTGGACGGGAGACGCCTATGATACGTCGACATGTGGCATAGTCCAACAGTGCCCCATTTAGGTTAGAAAAGGCCGGCCCAGTCAAAATAAGCGGGTTGGCCCATTTACGGCCTAACTTCGTCTAGCCCATTTAAAAAACGGCCCATACGAGATCTACCAATTCGGCCCGTCAATGCCCGTTAACGATTTGACACCGTTGCGGCCCATCGTCAGTTCCAGCCCGTTAACAGCCCGCTATGTCTTTGGGCTCATTTGTCGGTCGAGGTTCTTTCGGCCTGTTAGAGGCCCATTATAGAGATGGGCCAATTTCCAGGCTGTACGTCTTTCGGCCCGTTTGAGGCCCATTATAGGCATGGGCTAAATTCCTGGCGGTACGTATTTCGGCCTTTTAGCAGTTCATTAGCGATTTGGGCCAGCTTCCAGCCAGGTGTATCTTTCGGCCTGGTAATGGCCCACACCATAGTGGTGCCATTTACATTCCGACCTGACTTTCGGCCTCTTAGCGGCCCATGTTCTCCATGGCCCAATTCCAGCCCGACATGACTTTCGGCCTATTAAAGTCCCGTTCTGTATATGGGCCAAGAGATGGCACGATTGGCTTTCGGCCTGTTAACGGACTGTCAAGGAAATGGGCCAAGACTCAACACACGATCATTTCGGCCTGCTAGTGGCCCGTGGGCTCATTTCCATTATAGCAGGCCTATCTAGCGTTCAGCCTACTAACGGCCTGGTAAGAGCCCACCACATTACGATGGGCCCACATTCGAGCCCCAAATCCATTTCTCCCACGCGACGGCCCATGATTGTAACGGGCCTCGTAGATGGGAACATCCGAGCAATTATGGGGCCACATAGATTGGGCCTGTTGGACGCCGTTTCTACGATAGCATATATAACAACATAGAACTATCCTACTCTATAATCCCCTAAAAAACCTACACTATACAATAAAGAGATTTAAGGCATAGAAACGAAGAATAATCCTACACTATACAATAAAGAAATTACAGCAGATTACATCCACTGGGAATCATAGTTCGCCAATAGTGATAATAAAGCGTAAACAAATAGCAAATTACATACACAGGGCACATACAACTCATACATCAGGACACGCATCAACACAACTTACCATTTGAACTATAATCTCTTCAGAATATAGAATTGGCCGGATTTAGATAGCACAAATTTCAATCTGCAAAATCTCCACTTTCTTTGTGGTTTCCTCAGTCTCTTGTTTCATTTTTTTGACTGTTGCATCTTTTGTCTGCACCTCCAATCTCAACATGTTGATTAAATCTTGAGACTCATATGCACGTTGTCTTGCCGCCTCTAGTTGACGCTCTAGAACATCAACACATTCCAATTCCAATCCATAATCATTTGGTAACGGCAATGCCACACTGCTCTGAGAGCTTTGTGTTGATGTCAGTTTATCCTGAAATGTTTCTGTAAGTACACATGACTACAACAAAAATATAGTTACAACAGTGAAGCGAGCAAGACAGACTATCTTGTACATGGCAAAGCAGGACTAACAATAATGCACACATCATGAAGCATAAGCAGGTGATATTTTAAAAAGTATAAAGATGGCAGTCTGTGCAGGCCGCATACAGAAATCTCTCTTAGCTCACCAAAGGAGCATGATGTTGGGGCCAAATCCAAAACACAGACAGGTTACAAATTTAAACCACGCGCATCTACTAAACATTAGATATATCTTGCGTATAAGTAAGCAAGCAGTTAGCCATTGTGTAGCTCGTATTAACTAGCCGGAACATTGTGTGCCATGTTTCAAAAGGGTCTTAGGGAACATAATGAACTGCATAGGGATTCATACACACCTACTATAGCAAGCAAAACTATGCAATCATTAGCCTCGTATAAACTAGATTGTGAGCCTCATGCAGTAATAGTTGGTTAATGGACTTCAAAGCTTTAGGCACACTTCGCCAGAGTAATGAAATGGTAAGGCATTTAATTATGTTAACTAATAGTTATACAAGTACCCTACATGAGGCAGCATTGTTTGGGCATCTAATTAACTGAGGACAAATAAAGCAATTGAAAAGAGCAATTTTGCCTGAAGCAAACAAGCAATTGAACTGTTGTGTTGGCAGCATGCATACATGCACGCCTCAATAACATCCTTGGCCTGGCTACATTTGAATCAACTGATGTATCTTCTATATAATGGAACAAGTAATGTAACATAGTTTGCCCCCTATTAAGTATCTCGATAGTATGTACTCAAGATCCTAGTAATGATAGGGAGGCTAATGATGTGAACATGCATTTGGTTATGACATTTATGACATCGAGAACTCTACCATAGCAGGAAGGAGTTTCTCACTCTGTTCACTAATATAAGATGTTTTAGATATTTAAATGTAGACTACATCCGTACTGAAATGAGTGAACAGACACATTAAAATGTGTTTACATACATCTGATTTAGGAAAAAGTTAGAACATCTTATCTTATAATAGTGAGCGGAGGGAGTATTAATCAATGGCCCAATGACTGCGTTACATGTGAAGAACCCTACGCAAGTACAATGTGAGACAAATAGGATGTCCTGGTAATTGTAATACAGTGACTTACCATAACTGGTTGTACAGGCTCAGTGCTGCTCCTCCTTCTCTTGAAAGGCTCCTTCCTAACATCTTGTACTTGGAAATCCTGAATCTTTGCTTCGTTGCACCCCCTTTGCAAGGTGACACAAACTAGTTACAGTTCTCCTTACATGGAAGATAAATATGCATACTTTCCAGTCTCTGGGCAACACCAAATCATGAGTTTATATAACAAAATGACACCACATAATGAAACATGCCACATCTCTAGCACACACTCAAATGAGCATTTAGTATGTGTGCGCTATGTATAAACTAGGTGTACCTTCGTGAACAGGACCTCCATGTACTCTTGGGGAGCCTAGTTTAGTGTACAGGCAAACTTTTATGTCACCTATGAGTTATACAAGCCCCCACTACAGCAGCCATTAGTGTTTAAATCATTGACAAGCTCCGTTAGGTCATGAACAACAAGTAATGAAAGCAAACAGTTCTAGTATGGCTGGCTGATACAAACAAGTAATTGAACACATGTGTGAGCAAATCTTGCACAACACTAAATTACATACCAAGAAAACAAGCATAGAAGGAGGCTTAAAGACCATCACTTAACTGACCAGATTTAGGAGGCATTTAAACATCTTGTGCAACGTACGAACTAGAATAAACATTTCATATTTCAGATTCTATAATGAGATGCACACGTATTAGGTTATGCCATGTATGATGCCTAAATCTACTCTATAGTAGGCATGAGTGATTCATCATCGCACGCACAATTGAATTGCAGGTTAAGGACCAGTTCTTTTCCACCTTTTGAGAGCTTATTGTCAAAATAAGCCATAAAAGCTCTAAACAACTCGTTTTTGAGTTATGGGCTTGGCCTGAACTTATTTCCACCACCCATTAATGAGCCCGTATAAGCTCACTTAAAATTGAAGGGGTATAGCCAATGTTTTTAAGGCAGTAAGGCGAGGCAAGGCGTTAGGGGGCGCCTCACTGCCTAAGCGATAAGGCATAAGGCAAGGCGGACGCCTTAAAGAGTTCTAAGTAGCAGAATAGAGTAGAATTTGGTTGGTAGGCAACTAGGCATACTGGCATACACACCTTGTAGTTGCTACTGGTTGTAGAGCCCATATAGCATCCATCCTCTTTGCGCTTTCTCTGGGAGGAGGAGCTGCTGGACAGGAGGAGAATGAGGAGCTGCTGGAGAGGAGGAGCCGTTGGAGAGGAGGGGGAGGAGCTGCCGGAAGGGATCTGCTGCAGAGGGGGAAGCATATCTGCTGGAGAGGAGCCATTGGAGAGAAGGAGGGGGAAGAAGGGGGAGGAGTGTGTGGATTGGGGGCTGTTTCTCTCTCTCTCTCCCCCCTCTTACCTGTTGGTGCCAACAACCTTTCTGTTTCCTGCCAAAACTTTGTTTCCAGCCTAAAACAGCCCCCTGCCTGCCTGGCAAGCTAAGGCGTCCAAAATGGACTAAGGCAGCAACCTGGACGCCTAAGCAGATGCCTTAGACGCTCTAAAGCTTAAAGCGGACGCCTTACGCAGCTACATAAGGCAAGCTGGACGCTTCAAGCTCGCAGGGCGCCCTGACGCCTAAGCGTCGCCTAGGCGACGCCTTAGGGACGCCTTAAAAACAATGGGTATAGCTAAATGACTCTGTTGTTTACCCATATTACGCTGAAAATGCCACTGCTCAGGCCCGCGTCACACCCGACCCCCAAGTAAAAATTAACACGCAAGCGGTCGTTCCCCTGCCCGCCCGCATCTGCTGCTGCTGCTGCTATATGATGCTTTCAGGTGGTGCTGCTATATGATAAAAACCAGCCATGTGGACCATGGAATTTTGATAGATAATGATTAATCATATAAATTTAGGCAATTATCCTCTGTTTGGAAGACATTGACCAAAGTAGATTGTGCCAAGTAGAATGTATCTTTGTATTTGCATTTTGAACAAATAATGATGGTCTGTTTTCCTATCATATTAATTACTGCAATGGGTTCAATTCGTGATGTTTGCAAGTCAAATTTATTTTCATATGGGCAGCAAAATGACAAAATATAATGCAATAGACTTTTCACTGATCATACAACAGATAAGCTGAAAAAGCAGGCAATGAAAAGAACTGGTTGGCTTATTATCTCGAGGTTACATTCACAGGAGCTTATTTTCATAGGATAACTCCAAATAACTGGCCCTAAGAACCCTGGCCAACAACAATGCCAAACAAATAACATCACAATGATTGCAATGGAGTGACTTACCATACCACGCTGTATAGGCTCACCGCTGCCCCTCATTTTTTTGCGATGTTCCATGAAAATGCACCATACATTTTGTACTAAGAAATCTTGTACTTTTTCATTGCTGCGCCCCATCTGCAAGTTGACACAGCTAATTTGAGACATCTCTACATGATAATACATTGCATATCCCTTGCACATAATTAAACCACCAATTAACAATTGTGTGTGTCGCATAAACTACCCATGACTATGTGTACTGGACTTGCAGGCACTCTAAGGGAGCCTAATTTAGTGCACTGGCATTCCTTCGTGCCACCTACGACATTGTGTAATGTATGACGTCTATATCTCTAATTTAGTAGCCAGTAGTGGTAATCATTGGCTACACAAAGGGATTACTGGCAGAAAATCCTAGCAAAGCACGCTGGCAGGCACACAACAATACAAGAGAGAGACGCACTTACAAGATCATAGCAATGCTTCAGTCCAAGAGTTTGGTTGACCAAGGTGTTAGATCCAGAAGAAACATCGTCCTTGTGGCTCTTGACAGCTCCATAACATGTAACAGCGACCTGTTAGTATATTTGAAGTACATCTGGCAGGTGATGCTGGACGGGTTTAAAGGTGACAAGTACCTAGGTCACGGCGGCTGCTTGGCATCTTGCCAGACGGTGGGAACCATGTTAGAAACGTCAAGGGTGACGACGCTGTGGTGGCTGTCGGGGTCCAGTAAGGAGATCTAGAACCGTGGACGAGGGCGTCGGTGAAGCTGCTCCGGTGGTAGGGTTGAGGATGGTGTCAACGATGCGGATCTGCGGCCGTGGACAAGGGCGTCGGTGAAGCTGCTCCAGTGGTAGGGTTGAGGATGGTGTCGAGGATGCGGATCTGTGGCCGTGGACGAGGGCGTCGGGAAGCTGCTCCGGTAGGGTGGACGATCGTGTGGACGGTGCGGATCTGAGGCCGTGGATTTGGGCGTCGGCGAAGCGGCTCCGGTTGGGTTGAGGATGGTGTCGGTGAAGCGGCTCCGGTAGGGTTGAGGACGGTGTCGACGAAGTGGATCTGAGGCCGTCGACGGGGGCGTCAGTGAGGCGGCTCCGGGGGTGTGGACGAAGCGGCTCCGGTGCGGTGTAGGAAGGAACCGCTGCAGATGCGCTGCGGTTGACGAGAGCACCGGCGAAGCAGATCCGGCACGGTGGACAAGGCCGGCACTAAATGGGCTATGGTATAGTGGTGGATGAGCAGTCTATGGTTTCTAGGGGAGGTGGGAGGGGTAGATGCGGCCTCAGAAGCAGATCCGGCGAGGTGGACGACGCTGACAGTGAATAGGCTCTGGTACGCCGGTGGATGAGCAGTCTAGGGTTTCGAGAGGGAAGGGGGTAAAATCGCCGATGAAGTATGGACGGCGTGCTGTAAGTGTTGGGGAACGTTGCATGGGAAACAAAAAATTTCCTACGCACACACAAGATCTATCCAAGGTGATGAGCATCTACGAGAGGGAGAGTGAATCTACATACCCTTGTAGATCGCTAAGCGGAAGCGTTAAGAAACGCGGTTGATGTAGTCGAACGTCTCCGCGATCCAAATCGCAAGTCGTCCCTCGATCCGATCACGAACTAGTGCCGAACGGACAGCACCTCCGCGTTCAACACACGTACGGCTTGATGACGCCTTCACCTCCTCGATCCAGCGAGCGATGATGAAGTAGTAGATGAGTTCCGGCAGCACGACGGCGTGGTGATGGTGGTGAGGAACAATCTCTGCAGGGCTTCGCCAAGCACTACGGAGATTATGACGGGAGAACTAGAGGGTTAGGGTTGCCGACACACGGCTTGGGAAATCTTAATGTGTCCCGTGTGCTAGCCCTGCCCCTCTATTTATATGTTGAGCCTTGGGGTCTAAACTTGGAGTAAAAGCCTCCTCCAGGTCGGTTTTGCCCGCACAAGGTCGGTTTGGCCCGCAGGGAAAGAGTCCAACTCGGATCCCTGCAGTATCGCGCACAAGCGGTAGTACCGCTCACGAGCGGTAGTACCACTTGAGCGGTAGTACCGCTTCACACAAGCGGTAGTACCGCTTCACACAAGCGGTAGTACCGCTTACGCGGTAGTACTGCCTTACCAGCGGTAGTACCGCTTAAGGCAGCAGCAAAACTTCCTTTTGCACTTTCCAATACCTCGTGGGCTTTACCCCTTTGGCTCATATAAAGTGTTGCTGCACCCGAACCCCAAAACACTATTATCACATATATCAATCTTTACCTTCGGACTATTCCGGAGACCCTCGTCATGTCCGGGATCTTATCCGGGACTCCGAACAACCTTCGGTCACCAACACAATAACTCAACTATACTAATCGTCACCAAACGTTAAGTGTGTAGACCCTGCGGGTTCGAGAACTATGCAGACATGACCGAGACACCTCTACGATCAATAACCAATAGCGGGACCTGGATGCCCATATTGGCTCCTACATATTCTACGAAGATCTTTATCGGTTGAACCTCTATGTCAAGGATTCAGTTAATCCCGTATGCTGTTCCCTTTGTTCTTCGGTATGTTACTTGCCCGAGATTCGATCGTCGGTATCTCTATACCTAGTTCAATCTCGTTACCGGCAAGTCTCTTTACTCGTTCCGTAATACAAGATCTCGTGGCTAACACTTTAGTCACATTGCTTGCAAGGCTCATTGTGATGTTGTATTACCGAGTGGGCCCTGAGATACCTCTCCGTCACATGGAGTAACAAATCCCAGTCTTGATCCATGCCAACCCAACAGACACCCTCGGAGATACCTGTAGAGCACCTTTATAGTCACCCAGTTACGTTGCGACGTTTGATACACACAAGGTACTCCTCCGATGTCAGGGAGTTGCATGATCTCATGGTCATAGGAACAGATACTTGACATGCAGAAAACAATAGCAATAAACTGACATGATCATATGCTACGTTTATAGTTTGGGTCTTGTCCATCACATCATTCTCCTAATGATGTGATCCTGTTATCAAATGACATCTCATGTCAATGGCTAGGAAACCTTAACCATCTTTTGATCAACGAGCTAGTCAACTAGAGGCTTACTAGGGACACAGTGTTGTCTATGTACCCACACATGTATTTGAGTTTCCAATCAATACAATTATAGCATGGATAATAAACGATTATCATGAACAAGGAAATATAATAATAACTAATTTATTATTGCCTCTAGGGCATATTTCCAACAGTCTCCCACTTGCACTAGAGTCAATAATCTAGTTCACATCACTATGTGATTTACATTGTAATGAATCGAACACCCATGCAGTTCTGGTGTTGTTCATGTTTAGCCCTTGGACGAGGTTTAGTCATCGGATCTGCAACATTCCGATCCGTGTGTACTTTGCAAATATTTATGTCGTCCTCCTTGATGTAATCGCGGATGGAATTGAAACGTCGCTTTATGTGTCTGGTCCTCTTGTGAAATCGTGGTTCCTTGGCTAGAGCAATGGCACCAGTATTATCACAAAACAGAGTCATTGGGTTAAGCGCACTAGGCACTACTCCAAGATCTGTCATGAACTCCTTCATCCAGACACCTTCCTTCGCTGCCTCCGAGGCAGCGATGTACTCCGCTTCGCATGTAGAATCAGCTACCACGCTTTGCTTGGAACTGCATCAGCTAACCGCACCCCCATTAAGAATAAATACGTATCCGGTTTGTGACTTAGAGTCATCCGGATCAGTGTCAAAGCTTGCATCGACGTAACCCTTTACGACGAGCTCTTGATCACCTCCATAAACAAGAAACATGTCCTTAGTCCTTTTCAGGTACTTCAGGATATTCTTGACCGCCGTCCAGTGTTCCATTCCTGGATCACTTTGAAACCTTCCGACCATACTTATGGCAAGGCTGACATCGGGTCTTGTGCACAGCATTGCATACATGATAGAGCCTATGGCTGAAGCATAGGGGATGACACTCATCTTTTCTCTATCTTCTGCAGTCACTGGGCATTGAGTCTTACTCAACTTCACACCTTGCAATACAGGCAAGAACCCCTTCTTGGACTGATCCATTTTGAACTTCTTCAAAACTTTGTCAAGGTATGTGCTTTGTGAAAGTCCTATTAAGCGTCTCGATCTATCTCTATAGATCCTGATGCCTAATATGAAAGCAGCTTCTCCTAGGTCCTTCATTGAAAAACTCTTGTTCAAATATTCCTTCACGCCTTCCAACATTTCTATATTGTTTCCAATCAGTAATATGTCATCCACATATAATATTAGAAACGCTATAGAGCTCCCACAAACTTTCTTGTAAATACAAGCTTCTCCGTAAACTTGTATAAACTCGAACGCTTTGATCACCTCATCAAAGCGAAGATTCCAACTCCGAGATGCTTGCACCAGTCCATAAATGGATCGCTGGAGTTTGCATACTTTGTCAGCATTCTCTGGATCGACAAAACCTTCTGGTTGCATCATATACAACTCTTCCTTAAGGAAACCGTTAAGGAACGCTGTTTTGACATCCATCTGCCAAATTTCATAATCGAAAAAGGCAGCTATTGCTAACATGATTCTGACGGACTTAAGCATCGCTACGGGTGAGAAGGTCTCATCATAGTCAACTCCTTGAACTTGTAAAAAACCCTTTGCCACAAGTCAAGCTTTATAGATGGTGACATTACCGTCCGCGTCCGTCTTCCTCTTAAAGATCCATTTGTTCTGAATGGCCTTATGCCCTTCAGGTAATACTTCCAAAGTCCACACTTTGTTTTCATACATGGATCCCATCTCGGATTTCATGGCCTCTAACCACTTCTCGGAATCCGGGCCCATCATCGCTTCTCCATAGCTCGTAGGTTCATCGTTGTCTAACAACATGACTTCTAAGACAGGGTTGCCGTACCACTCAGGAGCAGTACGCGTCCTTGTCGACCTACGAGGTTCGATAGAAACTTGATCCAAAGCTTCATGATCATCATCATTAACTTCCTCTTCAGCTGTTGTAGGCTCTACAGAAACATCTTTCTGCGCTGCGCTACTTTCAGGTTGAAGTAAAGGTTCAACAACCTCATCAAGTTCTATCTTCCTCCCACTCAATTCTTTCGAGAGAAACTCTTTCTCAAGAAATGTTCCGTTTTTAGCGACAAACACTTTGCCTTCGGATCTGAGGTAGAAGGTATACCCAACTGTCTCTTTTGGGTATCCTATGAAGACGCATTTCTCCGCTTTGGGTTCCAGCTTTTCAGGCTGAAGCTTTTTGACATAAGCATCACATCCCCAAACTGTAAGAAACGACAGCTTTGGCTTCTTGCCAAACCAAAGTTCATATGGTGTCGTCTCAACGGATTTCGATGGTGCCCTATTTAAAGTGAATGCAGCTGTCTCTAATGCATAACCCCAAAACGATAGTGGCAAATCGGCAAGAGACATCATAGATCGCACCATATCCAATAAGGTTCGATTACGACGTTCGGACACACCATTACGCTGTGGTGTTCCAGGCGGTGTCAATTGTGAAACAATTCCACATTGTCTTAAGTGACTGCCAAACTCATAACTCAGATATTCTCCTCCTCGATCAGATCGTAGGAATTTAATCTTCTTGTTACGATGATTCTCAACTTCACTTTGAAATTGTTTGAACTTTTCAAACGTTTCAGACTTGTGTTTCATTAAGTAAATATACCCATATCTACTTAAGTCATCAGTGAAGGTGAGAAAGTAACGATAACCACCGCGCGCCTCAATGCTCATCGGACCGCATACATCAGTATGTATGATTTCCAATAAGTCACTTGCCCGTTCCATTGTTCCAGAGAACGGCGTTTTAGTCATCTTGCCCATGAGGCATGGCTCGCATGTGTCAAGTGATTCAAAATCAAGTGACTCCAAAAGTCCATCAGCATGGAGCTTCCTCATGCGTTTTACGCCAATATGACCTAAACGGTAGTGCCACAAGAAAGTGGTATTATCATTATCAATTCTACATCTTTTGGCATCAATGTTATGAACATGTGTATCATTACTATCGAGATTCAATAAGAATAAACCCCTCACATCGGGTGCATGACCATAAAAGATATTACTCATATAAATAGAACAACCATTATTCTCTGATTTAAATGAGTAACCGTCTCGCAATAAACAAGATCCAGATATAATGTTCATGCTTAACGCAGGCACTAAATAACAATTATTCAGGTTCATCACTAATCCCGATGGTAATCGAAGAGCGAGCGTGCCGACGGCGATCACATCAACCTTGGAACCATTTCCCACGTGCATCGTCACTTCGTCCTTTACCAGCCTCCGTCTATTCCGCAGTTCCTGTTTTGAGTTGCAAATATGAGCAACCGCACCGGTATCAAATACCCAGGCACTACAACGAGAGTTGGTAAGGTACACATCAATAACATGTATATCATATATACCTTGTTTGTTGTTGGCCGCCTTCTTGTCAGCCAAATACTTGGGGCAGTTCCGCTTCCAGTGTCCAGTTCCCTTGCAATGAAAGCACACAGTTTCTGGTTTGCGTCCAGCCTTGGGTTTCTTCACGAGAGGAGCAACTGCTTTGCCACTCTTCTTGGAGTTACCCTTCTTACCCTTGCCATTTTTCTTGAAACTAGTGGTTTTATTGACCATCAACACTTGATGCTCCTTCTGAATTTCAGACTCAGCGGCTTTTAGCATCGCAAACAGCTCGGCGACTGACTTGTTCATCCCGTGCATGTTATAGTTCAACACGAAGCTCTTGTAGCTAGGTGGCAATGATTGAAGAACTCTGTCAGTGATAGCCTCTGGCGGAAGGGGCATCCCCAATTCAGCCAGACGGGTGGAGTACCCAGACATTCTGAGTACGTGATCACTGATAGACCCGTTCTCCTCCATATTGCAAGCATAGAACTTATCGGAGATCTCATATCTCTCGATCCGGGCATTCTTCTGAAAGATAAACTTCAACTCCTGGAACATCTCATATGCTCCATGATTCAAAACGTCTTTGAAGTCCCGGTTCTAAGCCATACAATATTGCACATTGAATTATTGAGTAATCTTCAGAACGAGCCTGCCAGGCATTCACAACGTCTAGAGACTCAACTGGAGCGGGTGGATCACCAAGCGGTGCATCAAGGACATAAGCCTTCTGGGAAGCCGTAAGGATAATCCTTAGATTACGGGCCCAGTCCACAAAGTTACTTCCATCATCTTTCAACTTAGCTTTCTCTAGGAACGCATTAAAATTCAGGGGTGCTACTGCGCGAGCCATGATCTACGACATAAATATAGCAAAGACAACTTAGACTATTGTTCTAAATAGTGAGTTTAGTTAATCATATTACTTAAAACTCCCACTCAAATTGACATCCCTCCGGTCATTCGAGTGTAACATGATCCAAATCCACCAACTCAAGTCCAATCATCACGTGAGTTGAGGTGGTTTCAATGGTGAACATCTTCATGTTGATCATATCTACTATATGACTCATGTTCGACCTTTCGGTCTCTTGTGTTCCAAGGCCATGTCTGTACATGCTAGGCTCGTCAAGTTTAACCCGAGTGTTCCGCACGTGCAACATGGCTTACACCCGTTGTATGTGAACGTAGAGTCTATCACACCCGATCATCACGGCGTGTCTCGAAACGACAAACTTTCGCAACGGTGCACACTCAGGGAGAACACAATTTTATCTTGAAATTTAAGTGAGGGATCACCTTATAATGCTACCATCGTCCTAAGCAAAATAAGATGCATAAAAGGATTAACATCACATGCAATTCATAAGTGACATGATATGGCCATGAACTTGTGCTTTTGATCTCCATCTCCAAAGCACCGGCATGATCTCCATCGTCACCGGCATGACACCATGATCTCCATCATCTTGATCTCCATCAACGTGTCGCCATGAGGTTATCGCGCCGACTGTTGCTTCCACGACTATTGCTAACTCATAGCGATAAAGTAAAGCAAAAACGGCGAAAATAATTAAAGACAACTCTATGGCTCCTGCCAGTTGCCGTACTCATCGACATGCAAGTCGTGATATTCTATACAACAAATGATCATCTCATACATCACATATATCTCATCATGTAATTGGCCATATCACATCACAACATACCCTGCAAAAACAAGTTAGACGTCCTCTAATTGTTGTTGCAAATTTTACGTGGCTGCTACGGGTTTGCAAGAACCGTTCTTACCTACGCAAAACCACAACGTGGTGTAGTGATTGCTTTTTGATCTTCTAAAAGAACCCTCTTCATTGAAATTGATTCAACTAAAGTGAGAGAGACAGACACCCGCTAGCCATCTTTATGCAACGAAGTTACATGTCAGTTGAAGGAACCTGTCTCGCGTAAGCGTACGCGTAATGTCGGTCCGGGCCGCATCATCTCACAATACCGCCGAATCAAGTATCAACTAGTAACGGCAAGCAATATGTATACACCCACGCCCACAACTCGTTTGTGTTCTACTCGAGATCTCATCTACGCATAGACCTAGCTCAGATGCCACTGTTGGGGAACGTTGCATGGGAAACAAAATTTTTCCTACGCACACACAAGATCTATCCAAGGTGATGAGCATCTACGAGAGGGAGAGTGAATCTACATACCCTTGTAGATCGCTAAGCGGAAGCGTTAAGAAACGCGGTTGATGTAGTCGAATGTCTCCGCGATCCAAATCGCAAGTCGTCCCTCGATCCGATCACGAACTAGTGCCGAACGGACGGCACCTCCGTGTTCAACACACGTACGGCTTGATGACGCCTTCACCTCCTCGATCCAGCGAGCGATGGTGAAGTAGTAGATGAGTTCCGGCAGCACGACGGCGTGGTGATGGTGGTGAGGAACAATCTCTGCAGGGCTTCGCCAAGCACTACGGAGATTATGACGGGAGAACTAGAGGGTTAGGGTTGCCGACACACGGCTTGGGAAATCTTAATGTGTCCCGTGTGCTAGCCCTGCCCCTCTATTTATATGTTGAGCCTTGGGGTCTAAACTTGGAGTAAAAGCCTCCTTCAGGTCGGTTTTGCCCGCACAAGGTCGGTTTGGCCCGCAGGGAAAGAGTCCAACTCGGATCCCTGCAGTATCGCGCACAAGCGGTAGTACCGCTCACGAGCGGTAGTACCGCTTCAGCGGTAGTACCGCTTCACACAAGCGATAGTACCGCTTATGCGGTAGTACCGCTTCACACAAGCGGTAGTACCGCTTACGCGGTAGTACTGCCTTACCAGCGGTAGTACCGCTTAAGGCAGCAGCAAAACTTCCTTTTGCACTTTCCAATACCTCGTGGGCTTTACCCCTTTGGCTCATATAAAGTGTTGCTGCACCCGAACACTTCGGTAAACATCCGGAACCCCTTCCGGTGAATTCCGGAACTCTTCCGGAGATCAAAACACTATTATCACATATATCAATCTTTACCTCCGGACTATTCCGGAGACCCTCGTCATGTCCGGGATCTTATCCGGGACTCCGAACAACCTTCGGTCACCAACACAATAACTCAACTATACTATTAGTCACCAAACGTTAAGTGTGTAGACCCTGCGGGTTCGAGAACTATGCAGACATGACCGAGACACCTCTACGATCAATAACCAATAGCGGGACCTGGATGCCCATATTGGCTCCTACATATTCTATGAAGATCTTTATCGGTTGAACCTCTATGTCAAGGATTCAGTTAATCCCGTATGCTGTTCCCTTTGTTCTTCGGTATGTTACTTGCCCGAGATTCGATCGTCGGTATCTCTATACCTAGTTCAATCTCGTTACCGGCAAGTCTCTTTACTCGTTCCGTAATACAAGATCTCGTGGCTAAGACTTTAGTCACATTGCTTGCAAGGCTCATTGTGATGTTGTATTACCGAGTGGGCCCTGAGATACCTCTCCGTCACATGGAGTAACAAATCCAGTCTTGATCCATGCCAACCCAACAGACACCCTCGGAGATACCTGTAGAGCACCTTTATAGTCACCCAGTTATGTTGCGACGTTTGATACACACAAGGTACTCCTCTGATGTCAAGGAGTTGCATGATCTCATGGTCATAGGAACAGATACTTGACATGCAGAAAACAATAGCAATAAACTGACACGATCATATGCTACGTTTATAGTTTGGGTCTTGTCCATCACATCATTCTCCTAATGATGTGATCCTGTTATCAAATGACATCTCATGTCAATGGCTAGGAAACCTTAACCATCTTTTGATCAACGAGCTAGTCAACTAGAGGCTTACTAGGGACACAGTGTTGTCTATGTACCCACACATGTATTTGAGTTTCCAATCAATACAATTATAGCATGGATAATAAACGATTATCATGAACAAGGAAATATAATAATAACTAATTTATTATTGCCTCTAGGGCATATTTCCAACAGTAAGATGCTCTGGTGTTGTGGAGTAGTCGTTTTTGCGGGAGGGGAGAGGAAATGGAGGTGCCGTGTGGTGGGGGGGGGGGAGCGGAAGTTACCAAAGCAACCCCGACCTATTATGTAAATGAGGGCCGTGTTGTTCTCCTTGCACCAAGGACAAAAGGGGAATTTCGCATGCTCCAGACTAGGTCACAGAAATTTTAGAAGTAGGCAGGAGATTTTGCCGCCCGCGGGATCGTTTGTATCCAGTTTCAACTAATTTTGGACAGTGCTAGCGGGAGGCCGGTGATGCGCGACTGTGTACACGGCGCACACATCAGCAATAACCCGGATGATGCACCGATAAGGGCATGTACAGTGGTTAATAAGACAGTCTTATCTTAAGCCTTGCATGTAATTTAGATATGACAAAAAATATGTCTACAATGGGTTATATCTTAGCGTTATCTCTAATAACTAGCTATTCCTAAAAACGTGGTGAGACATATTGTGCTAAGAGATGATCTCTTAAATAAGAGAAGACAAGCCTTTTCTTATGAATTCTCTCTCCTCCACATCAGCATTTATCCTATGTGGCACTTCTAAGATAGCACCATTGTTCATGCCCTAACTTGTTACTATCACACGGGCGCGGCCGATCGTACGGGTGTAACTGAGGCGCGTTCATAAAAAAGGGAGCAAACGCTCAACCTATGTATTTCTCGTGTAAATATGTAATTTTGTGCCATTGGTTATTTATTTTAAACACAATGCATTGACGTGTTAATTTCAATTATATTGTATAGTTACAAATGGATAATATAGATGCGCAAAAGAAATGGATATTATAGTCCGCTACTTAAAAGTGTTACCTCATATGATTACATGGCATCCATTTCATAAATTGCAGTACCCGTTAAATTCATATATGAATATTATGTATATTGCTTCATAATAGAACCTTAAATCATCCAAAACTAATGAATTTGAATGCAACACTAACAATGGTGCATGTACATGATAACTACAGTAGTTGTTTGAAGAAATATCACTATAACTTTGGCATGCACGATTGAAAAAGGCTATTTGAAAAAAAAGAGTATAACTTATGCGATATGTGATTGTCCAATCTTTATAGCGTTGAATCGATATTGTATCTTCGGCCACGATATGAAGTAGATATTGATTATGTTCAAGCGAGGCACGTCCTCAACCCGTTAGATAGTGATACGTGAATGAATTGTGCAATCTCTCTCTCACACATACAAATATCCCTCCTCCGTGGGCATCTCAATCACACACGCGCGCTCCGTCTTTTTCTCTCCCTCCGTCAAGGTTACAAATCGTCTTTCTACCTCGTCCTACAAGTCTCTCACACAAAAACACACTCTCTCTCTCTGTCGAACACCCCCACCCCTTTAATTCTGCCCACCCACCGCCACTCATGTCTCAAAGTATAACTACGTCTCACACACATATCCCTAATTAAGGTTAACTCGAGTTCCCGGAACCATATGAATCCATACAATGGGATTCCAGTTGAGCACCTTTTGTCTTGAGATTTCGAGAAGAGTTCGCTCACACACACACACACACACACACATTGTTTCTCTCTTCATTTATTTCGGGCATTTGCATGCACACACGCTAGTTTATCTCCTTGATATTTTAGGCATGCCTCGCACACATGCTATCTACCTAACCCCTAATATAGATCTGTAACACACAAACTCTCTCTCTCTCTCTCTAAGTGTCTCTGGCACCCTCCCCCCTCCCAACACTGGCAGGACCAGGGTGACACCTCGATCTTGATCTTAATCTATCTACTGGCTTCTCTCTCAGACACACACACACACACTCGCTAGTTGTGTCTCTGTGCCTAGCACACGCACACTCTCGATACGCCTTTCTCTCGCTCTCTCCCGCCCCCGCCCCTCCCAAGAAAGACAGGAGCAGGGTGACACCTCGATCTTGATCTTAATCTATCTATTGGCTTCTCTCTCAAACAAACACACTCTCGCTAGTTGTGTCTTTGTGCCTCGCACACACACTCTCAATACGTCTTTCTCTCCATAGCCCCTTTAGATATATAGATTTCTCGGTGGTCGTTGATGGTGCGGCCGGAATCGCGCGTGCAGAGGTGCAATGACGATGACGCCGAATTGCAGCCTCGATGATGCTTTTCTCTTCGACAACATTTGTGCGTTCTTGTGTGTGTAGCCAGCTCGCCCATTGTGCCTTGTTTTTATGGGCCTCATGTGATGGTTTTCGCCTGGTTTTCTATTAATTAACTGGGTAACTCTTTTCTTTATTATTAATGAATGCGAGATCCTTCAGGGCAGACATAAAATATATCACTTTAAACCAATTATCACAGTAACTATATAAAAAGGCAGATATCTCTTGCTTGTTCGAGGAAGAACATCAGGTGGAGTGGTTAGTGCCCGATGTTCGAAACGCGTTGACCTGAGTTCGAATCCTGTCAGAAACTTTAGTTTCTTATATGTTTTTATATATACTTCTTTTCTCTACCTTACTGATAGTGGAACCCACAGATAAAACGAGAGCGGGCACCTTGCAACGTAGGCGGATTTAATAGAGAGTACTTATAATACAAGTTTAATTTTTTAAGGATTGATTTGTTTCATTTTTTTAACTTTTTGTACGAATCTGTACCCACCGTGCAAGTTCATGTACTGTACATGCAATTAACTTTTTGTTTTCAGAATCATACATGCAATTAACTAACAGGGATTTGATGTGACTATAATTTCCAGCATAAGGGCATCTCCAACGGCAACTAGCAAATTTCCTCCCGCATCCGTTCGCGAACACGACGACATCCAACGCTAGCCGCATACATTTTGACAACAACTCGAAGCAACCGAACGAAATTCGTGCAAACACGGCCGGATTTCATATAAACATGACATATTTCATATAAAAATGCCGGATTTTCATATAAACATGACGGATTTCATTACATTTACATCAACTAAGCAGTGCTAGTTCGACTCTGGATGTATAATTAAAACCTAATCTAAATGGTCGCCCGTGGATCCCTTTGTCTTCCTCATGTCTGGCAGCCCGACCAAGACACTTGCGGGGTCGACGAAGGTCCTCGCAGTAGATGAACCAGCCAGACACCGGCTCCGAACGCCGTCGTCACCTCGGCGGTGGCCTTCATGGGACCCAAGTGGCGGCGGCCTCCCGTGTTCTACTTCTCCTCGATGATGGCGGCGGACGCAGACGCGCTGGCCACCAACTCGTCGCTCTCCGCGCACCCGGCTTCTGTCTCTGCCTACATGGCGTGGCCGCAGGCACGAGAGGCGCGACCACAGGCACGGGAGGCACAGTTGCAGACACGGGAGCGACGACGCCCATGCCGGCGTGGAGCAACTCTCCACTCCTCATCGAGCTGGCCTGGAGCGGTGAGTTGCTGAACCACGCGCTGGCTTGGGGCGGCAACTGGCTCCGTCGGGCTAGATGAGGGAGGTGGAGTAGCGAGCTGCCTCGCTCGTATCCGGCGGGCTCGGTGGGCCACCCAGCCGGCTTGTATGCCGGAGAACTTCTCCTCGGAAGCCATCAGAAGAGTGGAGAAAATGGTGAAGGAGGAGATGGGGGAGCGGCGGAGGGGTGCGATTCTTGCCCGTCGTCTGGCCTCAGTTAAAATAGTGGGTGGACGGGAGGAGCTCGGCTGACGTTGCATTTAATGTCGGCCCGCTCGTGTGGTTGGAGTAGGTTTCTAGGATTCCACGCGGGTTTAATGGAGGCGTTTGAATGCGGCTAGGAGCCGTGTTCAGCCGGGCGTGCAGCAGGCGGCGCCCTAGGGAGTAGTACTTTTTTTTCGAGAAACGATGGGTAAACTAGTAAACTAGGACAGTTCCCGATACGGTTTGAATGCAGACGAGGGAGAGGGTAGCGGTTCCCTAAACGTTGAATGGCCAATGATGCATCCTCCTTCAATTAGCATGCTGAGGGAAGTAATTAATGGGAGAAGCGGAAAGGAGGCAGCACGATGTGAATGCGACACAGTTTGCACTCATATAAAGGCGCCCCTCCACTCCAATGCATCTACCAGATCGTACGCACCTACGCACCTACACTAAGCGCAGCAGTGCTCACTCCAATTCCCATACCAAGTGACCAGAAGCTAGACCCATGGCAGCGATGCGTGCGAGTGGCCTGCGGTTGTGCCAGATGATCCGAGACGCTGGCCTGCTGCATGGCACCGTGGATCGTCTCACGCCGGTGCTTTGGACCAGCTGGTTAATAGCCCACTTCGACGCCAGCTACGACTCTCAGTTGGACAAGATGATCGTCGACACCATCAACAAGTTCACCGTCGTCAAGAAGCTCGCAGACGACATCGCCGTACTCCTCCAGCCCGCGCGCCCAGGCTCCTTGTTGCCTGCAACCCTAATCGGCCTCCATGGTGAGAACCTCTTTCAAGCACTGGTGGCCCTGCGACCGCCCGCCGACGTGACGAAGAATGTCCACCTCGAGGTCGCGCTCGCCGCGAGGCGCCTCGCCCTGCAAGCATTCATCAACCTACACATCCACGTGTACAATCACGTCGTGCAAATAGGCCTCTACAAGGCCAGTGAGGACGCTATGACGTTGGCCTTCCTCAACCAGCTGGAAGCCTTGGACTCCTTTGTTCAGAAGCACCTTGACCTCGCCACAAAAGTCGCTGCTCCTCAGCCGCCGGTCGGTGGCCCGGCGCACTGAGTCGAGGTGGAGGAGGTCGTTGATGGATGCATCTTTCTTCTTGCCTCCTGTAACCACCACTGCGATCGTGTCGTCGTGGCCTTAATTCTTATTGTATCGCATTCTCATTCCAGTCGACAAAGACATGTGTGATCCCTTTGCTCACATTTGGCGTCAATTATATGCATCGTAGTACCTCCGTCCTGGCCCGCCGGTCAACGCGCATTGGCTAGGCATATAGTATCACTAACATGTGGGACCGCATGTGAGGAAACCGATGATGTGCCAAACTGGCTAACTCCCCCGCTTACCGCACGAGAAAAGCCCCACCCTAGCATTTTCAATCGTCATTTCTATCTATCGATCGCGCCAAGGAGGAGAACCAAATGTTACAATTTATATTTCAAAAAAAAATGTTACAATTTATACTCCATCGGTTTCTTTTTAGTCTGCATATAAAGTTTGGTCAAAGTCAAGCTTTGTAAAGTTTGACTAACTTTATATTAAAAAATATCAACATTCACAATGTGAAATCAATATGATCAGATGCACCATGAAATGTATTTTCATAGTACTATATAGTTTTAAAATGAAAAGCCTGCCGCGTTCGAGTCGCACGCCCGCACGGTCGGGACTCGGGAGTACTCCACAGTCGGTCGGGCACGCCGCATAGCTAGGGAAGGCGTGTTGCCTAGCACTTTCACTATCATGTGGGACCGCAGTTGAGCAAACCGACTATCGGCAAACCCCCACCCCTCCTGCCGCACGTCGGCTGAGTTTGAATTGGAAGAAAGAAACGAGGAGGGGAAGAGCACTATTGCACGGACGCCAAGAAATTTGGTGTCAGATGGGAGTCGTGTCGATAGAGTAGGAGCACTCCGTACTAGTTTATACTAGTACAACTGTACAACTACTACTGTACAAAGTTATACTAGTACTAGAGTACTAGTACTCCGGTACGTGCACAGCACAGCTTCGTAGGAACAAAAAAATTGGGGCAAGATATTGTTTCGGGTGATTTCTCTCTTTTCTCAGTCAATGTACTATTACGAATAATATGATGTGGGGGGCACCCATGAAGCCACGTGGCACATCTGGAGGTCTTGTTGTGAGCTTCTTGTGTGGATCGATCACACCGTCGCACTGTTGGTTCGAGAAGAATGTGTCTGGGTACAATTAGGTTATAGTAGATCCGAATCCCAGTCACCTGGACCATTGGATCAACATCAATCAACGGTTTATATCGTATACGTGCAAATGCACGCATTGACTACATAAAAATAATGAATATATAATATATAATACATAATACGACATATTAGGTTTCTCTAAAGTCAAACTTTGTATACTTTCAGCAAGTTTGTAGAAAAATATATTAACATATACACAACCAAATATATATCATTTGATTCATCGTTGCATATATTTTCACATCATGTAAATTTGTTACTGTAAATGTTCACATTGTTTTCTACAAACTTGGTCAAGGTTTATAAAGTTTGACTACAGTCAAAGCTATATGCGGAGTAAATAAAATCGGAAGGAGTAGTATAGATATAGATATAGAAATAGAAAAAATCTAGTACTATAGTTTAAAGATATATATATATATAGCTACCTTTTTTCTATATTAAAACTCGCGTTTTCGTTTAGACATTGTTTAGCTTCGCTACAATTTGCATCTGCAAGATGTGTATGACTAATGCCTTGTTCAGATCGTCTATTAGGAACCCCACCATTATCCTTGATTAATTCATATTAGAAATTTAGATTGCATTATCTTAGTTCTTGTCGGTTCTTCGGTTGCTTGCTGGAACTCGATCTCGTTATTCATGTTGATCATGCATACGACAATATCAGTGACCATGGGAGATTGGTTTAATTAGCGATTGTCGATTCGTATCATCACGTACGATGTTGTTGGATCGTCAACGTCAAAATCCACCAAATCAATAGTTATGCCCACTCTCATCGAATGATTGGGCCGCCATCACATGGCTACTAGCTAGACAATTCCTTCTGTGAAACATACAAATGAACACCCATCTCAGTATCTAGGTCCACGCCTCCCTCTCTCTCTCTCTCTCTCTCGGAACACACACACCTCTCCCCATGATCCATGCCTATTGGTATCTCTCCCATCCCATCAAAAAAATAGGCACACCGCCATTCTCTCCTTCTCTCGGCCCCTATCTATGTAGTTAGGTCTCCGTGTGACACACAAGCAATGCTCTCTATCTCTACTCTCTTTCTCTCCCACACATAACCTTACCCTCCCCCCGGTGAGCTATGTTGACGACCTCTATCTAACTCTCACACACGAAAACAGACGATGTCTGTGTGTCCTTCATTGCACACACACTATCGCTCGCCCAATATCACCGCCCCTGTAACCTTGTAGATCCCCTCTATGTTTATATCCTATAACAAGTTGACATTACACGCACCCCCCTCACTCTCTCTTTCTCTCACGCACACACACACCCCCTCTTCCTCCCTTTCGGACACCCCTCTCTCTCCGACACAGACACACAGTCTTTTGAACACGCATATGCCCCCTCTCTCTCTTTTGCTCATGCACACGCACACATGCACCCACTTCCTCCCTTTCGGACACTCCTCTCTCTGTGACACACACATAGTCTTTCGAACACGCATTTTCCCCCCTCTCTCTCTTTCTCTCATGGACGCGCACACACCCTCTTCCCTCCTCTGGGACACTCCTCTCTCTCCGGCAAACACACACACACATCAGTCTTTCGAACACGCATATGCCCCCCCTCTTTCTCTCACGCACACACACACACACCCTCTTCCTCCCTTTCGGACACTCCTCTCTTTCCGACACACACACGGTCTTTCGAACACGCATATGCCCCTCTCTCTTTAGGTCTTGCTGCCACCCCTCGGTCTTTGTGGCAAAAATATTCTCTCTATATCTAGCTGTCTCTCGCAATAATACATGGATAGTCTAAATTGGAATCAAGCAAAGCACCACACTTCTCTTGATCCTCTCTTGGAAAACTGAGCTCCAATTACAAAAAGAGAATCCACTCTCAAACATAATATATGAACATAGGGTGAAATCTTCCACACAAATGTTTGTTGTGTGCATGCATGTCAATGATATGGATGTAGTACTACTCGTACATCCACGCTAGCCCAACTCACACAAATTACATCAAAACCCTTCTCAAAATATCGTGTACATGTGATGTTTATTGTACTACTCCTACTAGCCAGCCCCCGACACGTTCCAACATATTGTGCTACTTTAGATTCTATTTTTCTCTGTCAGACAATGTGTAAGTGTAACCACGAAAAGGTCAACCCCCGCCCCCATTGGTACTGTAGCTCCAAGCTCCCATACGGACACAACACCCATCAGAGCAAGCCGCCGTTGCCTAAGTGGACGGTGCCGCGGCCTGGGAAGACGACGGAGTCTCCGACCTCACCGAGGTGGAGCACGCCCTCGACGACCGCGAGTAGCGCGCCCTTACTGGCAACGCGCCCACGCGGAGGACAATGTGATCTAGCGGCTCGCCCTCATCGGCCACGAGGGGGAGCGCGTGCTCCAGCAGCACGCCCTAGTCGGTCACGAGGAGGTGCATCGCGTCCTCGCCGCTCATAAGGTGGACGAGCGTGTTCTCCAGCAGCATGCCCGCGAGCATCGCATCCTCGCCGAGCATGTGCTCCGGTAGCACGCCTGCGAACATCGCATCCTCGCCACTCAGGCACACGAGCGTGTTCGCCAACAGCACGGCCGCAAGCATGGCATCCTCGCAGCTCACGCGGTGGATGAGCGCGTGCTCCATACAGTACCCCAGGAGTTGGGACGCGAGCACCGCGCCCCCTGGCGATGAGGAGTACTTCATGGTGGCCATCGCGGTTCAGGAAAATCCCATGACCCCGCCGCGCCAGGGAGGAGCGCGAGCTCCAGTGGGCGCTCGAGGAGTCCCGCGCCGATATGCAGGTGGCAGCCGATGTGCAAGATTATCCTTCGAGCTCTCCTCCTCCTACGACAACTCCTCCAGCACGCCCGTCCTACATCCTCTGCCTCGGCTCCGGCGGACCTTTGGAGTTTAGTTGTATGGAACATGAATATTTGGATTAATCATACGACTACTTAAAAAGAATGTCATTTCTAACAAAATGTGAAGGATTAAGACTAATGCTAAAAACAACCTATGACTAACAGGCATGAATAGATGATGTGGCAGCATTGCATGCTGGAGAGTAACGCAATATATTGCAATTTATGGATTGCATGCATGCCTAGCTTATGTGGCATGGTTACATGGCTAGGAAAGAAAATAGGTATTGCGTTGTATAGATATTTAGGAATAGAAGATACTATCCACATGCACACTTGCTCTCGAGCATATAAAGATCTTTAGAGTGCACTCCAATATTTTTTCAGAGGCTTGGGTGCACTGGATGCCGTGCCATGTTACAAAATGTTAGAAAAAAAGAAACAAATCTTGAGTTTGGCATGAGTGGGAAAATATCTTGTGCTACTGCACCTTATATGCTACCGTGATATGGACGCACCAGGGCCATTAGATCTGTGATCCAACGGACAACATCTCAGGATGTGGACTAAAGCGCCATTTTGAAAATGTTTGGGCATTTTATGCAAAACTTGCACTGACCGATGCTGGCCACTCGATCCATGATCCAATGGCTCAGAATCTTGTATGAAAGTAGCATTTAAAGGTGTGGTAGACGAGCACGGTGGGGTGCATCTCTTGGCGCACGCGGCAGAGGGGTGGTGGGGCCGTGAGGGGGTTAGGCGCACGTCAGGGGACGTGGTGTCGTTGGTTCAAGCGGCGTCGTGGGAATCACGTGTGGCAGTGGTGGAAACATGATGGTCGCCGTAGTTCAGCGTCCATGGACAAGCTGTCATGTCGTCTGGCACATGCATTGCATACTGATCATTGCAAGGAGTAGGAGAGAAAACTAGGCGGATAAATACTTCATTATATTTAAGCGGACCTACGCTACTACATTTGTTCGAAAGACATGCACACCAGCGAAATAGTTCATCTATCCATATATACAGAGAGGAAATATTTTTTTAGGAACAAGAGAGGAAATAGTTCATCCATCTATAGTGCCCTTCTTCTTCTTCTTCTTCTTCTTCTTCTTCTTCTTCTTCTTCTTCTTCTCATTTTCTGTGGGGGACGGCTTCGCTGCAAGCTCCTTCGACCTTGCAGCTATCTCAAAACTCACACGGGCATCAAGGGCTGCATACTTTATCCGCTCGTAGGTCAATGGATAAATCTCCCATCCAGACGTCCTTAATTCTAGCATCTCGTCGCCCTTGTCAAGCTTTGTCCCGAGTACAAAATTTGCTAAGTCGAATAAGGATGGTGTTTGTTTGTCACAACCCTCTACAGGAATTTTGGATTGTAGGTCGGCGGTCTTTTTCACATCAAGGTTGTACGGCGCCAGCTTTTTTTGTCCCCTTCGATGGCTGCTCCACAGAAAAATATGTCCTCCCGAGACAAGAATGGAGCTCACCTGGTATGGAGGGCGCATGCATGATGTGATACACCAAAACATCATCTCCGAGGCACAGCTGAAGGACGACGGCGCGTTGAATCTCCCCAGTGACATGCGTGGTGTACTCTGCGTCGAGACCAACGATCTTCATCTCCACATTTTTGAGGGAGTTGGATACATTGTTGATCCACTCCCGAACAACCCTTGCATGGTCGGTGACGGTGGCGGCTATCCTCAACGAGCCTTCGTTGATCACATGTTTGACGCTAAAAACCTGCTCACCTGGTTTGGAGTATTAGGATTAGGTGGCTAAACAGAGTGGAAGAAGATGGTGGTTAAACAGAGTGGAAGAAGATGATTATTTAAAGGGGTTTCAGAGGTATGTGAAGAGGTTAAAACAATGTGAATCCAGTGGGGTTTGAATGCAAACGAAGGAGAGGTGAAGAAGCCGAGGAAAATCAGTTCCCGATGGAGAATTAGTGGAGAAGTGGCATGCAGGCAGTTGATTAGACGGCTAGGTAGACCGGCCTGCAAAACGAAAAGCCTATGCGAGTAGGTGCCGGTTCGGATGGATATTGGCGCATGCCTGCGACACACAACTTCTGCGTTCGAATACCCACAGAGCTAACCATTTAGTTTTAGTTTTTTTCTTCCCATACTGTTGTTCTACTCCACGTACACGTATCGGTTTGGCATTTCCCATTACACTTTGCTCTAATTCCCGAGAAATTTTTTTATGGGGACAATGGACAGTTCATGTGCGTTATCAGAGAACATGGCATAGAGTTCGAGATCCCAAGCCTTCTTCTGGTGGTTTCTCGACGATTCTGCGTGTGTGCTACGTATGTGTGTAACCTTTTCTAGTTAAGGAATATGCGGTTATACTCAAAAAAGAAAAAAAGGCCTTCTTCGCGCTTCAGCATGCATGAAAATTTTGGTCTTCTCGCAATATGGATGCTACCTGGAGGATGAAGTGAACCCAGAGGCATGCTAGCACAACCTCTTTCCTACTACTCCTATGTTACTGGTACTAGTAGTAATAAAGGTGTAGTACTTGTTGGTCAAAATATTATTCATCTGGTCCTCACAGTGAAGTGACAAGACCCTGCGCCTGAGGTGACCCTAGTCCAGGCGGCGTGTTCGGGTTACCAAAGTCAGCCTCACCCTGTGCAGTCACTGTCACCGCCGCTGTATAGCATGCATGCCTCGCCTCGTCTCCCTCTCCCCTAGCACCACTCCATGTCCATCTCGCCGGAGATCCTGAGGTCACTCTTCTTCATCTCACAGTGCCCCCGCGTACCCTCTCGCCTTGCTCGCCTCCCCCAGTACCACTATTCTACTCGCTAGCCGCTCCAGCACCGGGAGCCTTCTCCCCCGTAAATCAAGCCTAAAAAAAACCACCTTCCAAACTCCACCATTGCCGAACCCGAACCGCGCAGCATCCGTATGAGCCGCGGCTGGAGCGATCTCCCCATGGACATCCTCCACCTCTGTTGTTCACGTATGGACATGTCCAACGCCGTGCGGCTGGTTGCATGCTCGAGGGACCTGCACGCGGCCATCGTCGAAGCGAGGCCTGAGATTTCCAAGACACCCTGCTTGCTGCTATCTGATGTTGCGGGATGGCTTGCTCACCATGATACGGTGGCGCACATCATGCCCCTTGACTTCGATCCGACCACAATCACCTCTTGTCAGGTATGTACTGGGTCGGCATGAACTCCCACTGGATGGCTGCCGTCGGAGAATACCGGAAGAAGTGGGTGCTCGTGAACGTCCACACCTCCCATGAGATTATCCTTCCTCGCTTGGATCATATAGGGATTTGCCGTCGCGGCCCACTTCCTGTAGATTACCAAGTCAGTTGGACGGACCTTGTTTTGTTGAAGGTTGTAATCTGCCAAGTGCCCACGGCATATGGGAATTACACAAACTTCAAGCTAATTGCCTTGTTCGACCGCGGAGTCGCCTATCTTTGCGGCGGTGCCGACTGTAGGTGGACACTACTCCCCTCGAAGAGCTGCATCGATGGTGATCCACAGTTCTGTGATGCTATTGAACACAATGGCATCATCTACGCGATCGACAATGCAGATGGCACCACATGTTGCTGGGACGCCTCGTGTAAGTTGTGTTCGTCTGATTTTAATGATAACGCCATTACATTGTTTGAACTTTTGTGATGATTGGCATATCCCTGTTACAGCAGAATTTGAGTAGAACTATGGCAATGTATTAGAGACACCGTAAATCAGGAAATAAAATAGGGAGATTTGGAAGTCCAAATGGTAATCTCTATATTTGGAAGTAGTTAAATCATGTGATTGTGACCATGTCTATACAGCCAATTTGTACCCTTGAATAATCAAACGGCTAGGAAGATATGGATATTCTCCTAACTTAGTAATCTTTATACTACTAAATATGAGTGTGTATCAATAGCCATGTTAGTTTCCTCATTTTCATGATGTAGAAACATGCATAACACTGTTGGTTTCATCTAACCATACATTAGTAGGGAAGTAAAAGTGCATATGGAAAACTCTATACTTGGAAGTAGTGAAATCCTGTCATGCTTACCATGTCTACATGCCTATATTCGCCCTTCAGCAATCAATGGCTAGAATATTATCCTCACAAAAATTTTGCACACAGAACATGAGGAGAAATGCTACATACATGGGCTGCTTTTTACGGAATCAACGGAGAGGCTGAGCTGGGATTTTCTTATTGGGTAGAAATCAGGTGAAGGGCCCACCCCAACTAAAAATCGGGGGGGGGGGGGGGGTGAGATTAGTTATAAAGCAGGTCCCGTAAAACCTCCATAGTTGGCCCATGCGTCTAGAATTATCGGAACATGAGTATATAACAATGCATGGTGTGTTAGTTTCCTCTGAAGAATTTATTTGTGAGAACATAACATGCATGGCTATATTAGTTTCCTCTGAAGAATCGACTGCGAGATAACATGAGTATAACCATAACCATGCGTGGTACTACTATATTTTCGACCCCAGTATACATTTCCCTCTATTTTCCTCTCAGTTCCAACAGGGATAGATCAATGTTGTTTCTTACATTATCCTACTCATACTCTGAACATTGCTGATCTTACATTAACAATGTCTGTCCTTTTTGTCTCCTTTCTGATATGTTGCAGTGTCCATACGGCTCCTGCCCTTTGTAATCACACCACCTTTGCCGAAAACAGGGAAGCACAACTGGTTCCTCGCTCGATCAGACGACGGCGAAAGACTGATGATCATTCGCACGCATCAGCCGGCAAGTTTATATTGCAAAAACCCCACTATGTACAAGCAGCGTGAAATACGTGAGAATCCGGAGAATGTATGCTACGTCTATGAGCAGGATACCAGCTTGTTGGGGCCTTCGGGATTTTTGAGTTTGAGGCGGGTAAACAGCCTTGGTTCACACTCTCTATTTCTCGGACTCAATTATCCGATTAACCAGGAGATCACCTTCAAGGATCCTAATGGCAGAGAGGCTCTGTTTGTTAGGGAAAACTGTGTGTACACGGTGAACCAATCTACGGGATCAGCCGCCCCTAATTGTCAACGATACAGCATGCAGCCAAAAGAAGGTGAGAATGCGAAAGGCATCTGGATTAACTTTGATCCTTGGATGTATCAACTCCGAAAGCCAGTGATGTGGTACATTCCTTGAGGTTGGTAGGTAATGGGGCAATTGCGTTGAAAGGGTGGAGTCCTGGTGTCTAGGAATCACTGGTAGCTGAAGGGGAGCTACAAATTATTATGGCGATGGATCATCCCTCTTCGAATGACTTGCTGTATTAGCTGCTTGTTCTGGATGGGTGATGTTTGATAACCCACAAGTATAGGGGATCGCAACAGTTTTTGCGGATAGTATTTCACCCAGATTTATTGATTCGACACAGGGGGAGCCAAAGAATATTTGCGAGTATTAGCAGTTGAGTTGTCAATTCAACCACACCTAGAGAACTAAATATCTGCAGCAGAGTGTTTAGTAGCACAGTAGTATGATAATTTCAATAGCAGTAGTAATAGTAGTGACAGTAACAGAAGCAGTTTTGTAGTAATTGTAACAGCAGCAACAACGAAAGAAACTTAGCAAAGATCAATATGCGAAAAGCGTAGGCATTGGATCGGTGATATATAATTATGTTGGATGACATTCATCATGTAACAGTCACAACCTAGGGCGATACACAATAGCTCCAATTCATCAATGTAATGTAGGCATGTATTCCGTATATAGTCATACGTGCTTATAGTAAGAACTTGCATGACATCTTTTGTCCTACCCTCCCGTGGCAGCGGGGTCCTTAAGGAAACTAAGGGATATTAAGGCCTCCTTTTAATAGAGAACCGGAACAAAGCATTAGCGCATAGTGAATACATGAACTCCTCAAACTACGACAATCACCGGAAAGAATCCCAATTATTGTCTCCTTGGGGTATGCGGATCATGACACGTAACAGGTGCATATAACTTGCAAGATAGGATCAAGAACTCAAATATATTCATGAAAACATAGAGGGTTCAAATCTGAAATCATGGCACTCGGGCCCTAGTGACAAGCATTAAGCATAGCAAAGTCATAGCAACATCAATCTCAGAACATAGTGGATACTAGGGATCAAAGCCCTAACAAATTGACTCGATTACATGGTAAATCACATCCAACCCATCACCGTCCAGCAAGCCTACGAAGAAATTACTCACACACGGCGGTGAGCATCATGAAATTGGTGATGGAGGATGGTCGATGATGATGACGGCATCGAATCCCCCTCTCTGGAGCCCTGAACGGACTCCAGATCAGCCCTCCCGATGAAGAATAGGAGGTGGCGGCGGCTCCGTATCGTAAAACGTGATGATTCTTTCTCCTTGAATTTTTTCTCCATGAATAGGTACTTATAGCGTTGGAGTTAGGGCAAACGGAGCTACCGGGGCCCCACAAGCCTGCCAGGCGCGCCCTGGGGGGTGGGCGCACCCCGCAGTGACGGTGTCCTGGACTAGGGGGTACCAACCTAGTCGGCCCATATTCATCGGGCTGGGCCAGTGGGCCCTCATTCTTATCAAGATGGACTCCAGAAGATGCATGCGAGAAGGAAGAGCAAGATTACATCTACCGAAGACTTGACGTATACTCCAAGACTTCCCCTGCTGCCTCCTCACCTGGATACCGACCTTGTAACCCTAGATACCCTATCTGGCGCGTATATAAGCCGAAGGGTTTAGCCTGTAAGAGGAACCAAAACGCAATCTCATTCACCTAGCCTTAGGACTAGATCATACGATCTCGAGGTAGATCAACTCTGTACTTGATACTTCTCCATCAATATAAACAAGAGCAGGACGTAGGGTTTTACCTTCATCAAGAGGGCCCGAACCTGGGTAAACATCATCTCCCTGTTCCTGTTACCATCTGTCCGATATCCACAGCTTAGGACCCCCTACCCCAAGGTCTGCCGGTTTTTACACCGACACTGGTGCTTTCATTGAGATTTCCGCCGTGTGATCACAAAGGATCGATGGCTCATCTGCAAATCAACTGCGGCAATGGCTGTGGGGACACCTACGTCCCCGGCCAACTTTTCGTGTTCGGCAGCATGACCTTCTGCGCCGACTTGATAGGCCACCTGGCAACCGTCGAGAACTACGCTCCCGATCAGATCGTAACCTTCAGAGGTTTGGAGTACACCGCGGACTCCCGCGGTGAGCTGGTCTTATCCTGCTGGACCCCCGGCCGGATTCCGGATTTGGCGATCACCGAAGGTTCAACCTCGGAACGGATCTCCACTGAAGACCACGAATCATGCACCCCAACACGGCCGGGGGCTATGGAGGAGCTTCCCTCCCCCTCCTCGGATAACCCTGTCACGGTGCCTGACTCCGACGTGGATCAGAGTTCGGCCTGTAACACCAAATCGGGCTTAGAGCCGATCCCGGCGGCGGATCTTGAATCCACCCCGCTTCCTCATACGACAGAAAACGCGTCAGGCGTGCCGCTGTGAGTCGATCTGGCTTATGGCCAGACCATGAACCCTGAGGAGCTATCTCACCTTAATGAGATGCTTGACCGGATCCAAAGTTTGTCAATCTCGAACTCCTTGGTTTATGACAAGATCGGACTTAAAGCCGACGATCGGGAAATTTACATCCCACCCACCACCCATCTAGTCGCCACCGTCGACGACTTAACCGACGTGCTAGACTACGATGAGGCAACCGACATGGATGAAGATGTCGGTAGCCCTACGGACAACACCTTGCCAACTACCAATACCGGCAGGTGGAAAGCAACATCTACCTACGGTGTATACATGGTCAACACTCCCAACTCCCCTCCAAGGCATAGGCGAAGACGCAGAAGGGGTACTAATGGGGAGCCCAGCGAGAACAACCTTACCGCCGATACGGCGGCCAACGACGCAGAAGACCAAGGGGAGAACCTTCAAGCCTCCCCGGAATGCCCCGTCGACCCCGAAGGCATCCCCAGGGACTCGGATCCCGACGACCTCTTTGAAGGGGCTGATGACAATTACATGCCGGAATCTGAGGAGGACATAAGCCTCGGCACCGAGGACTTCATAGTCCCCGAAGACCCTGTTGAGCAAGAACGCTTTCGGCGACGCCTAGTAGCCACCGCCCGAAGCATGAAGCGCAAGCAGCAGTAGCTGCAGGCTAACGAGGACGCGCTCAATGACAAGTGGGCCGAAATACTTTTGGCTGAGCAAGACCTCGAAGAACGGCGCCGCAGTGCGCCTAAATCTTATCCACGCAGGCGTTTACTGCATGAATTCGATGATGAACTAACCGCCGAGGCACCTGACCGCCCCCTCGAGGGCGTGACAGGCCCACGCAGGAGGATTTCCACACTCAACCAGCTCCACACCGTTATGGCAAGGACCCTATGGACTATCTTGAGCCTCAGGACGTTCGACGTCGGATAGAGGCAAACCGGGCGCCACCCCGGTCCATTTACGGATCAAGAGGATGTGCTCCAGCCGGGCACAACAGCTATGACGCCTGGTTGGATAGGAACGGCCGCGCTCGAGATCAAACTCATACAAGGTTCTCTCCCGAAGCCCGGTACGACACCGCTCGGTTCCGAGGACCAGCCCACCCGATCTGTTTTACAGATAGGGTAATGGAACACCAGTTCCCAGATGGGTTTAAACCCATCAACCTAGAATCGTACGACGGCACCACGAACCCAGCCGTATGGATTGAAGACTTTGTTCTCCATATACACATGGCCAATGGAGATGATCTCCATGCCATCAAGTACCTGCCGCTCAAACTAAAGGGGCCAGAAAGGCACTGGCTGAATAGCCTACCGCCCCACTCCATTGGAAGCTGGGAAGCTCTTGAAGACGCCTTCAGGGCAAACTTCCAAGGAACCTACGTCCGACCTTCGGATGCCGATGACCTCAGTCGTGTCACTCAGCAGCCCGGTGAATCAGCTCAAAAATTCTGGAACCAGTTTCTTACTAAAAAGAACTAGATCATAGACTGCTCAGACGTCGAGGCCATCGCTGCATTCAAGAATAACATCCGAGATGAGTGGCTCGCCCGCCAGCTCGGCTAGGACAAACCAAGGACCATGGCAGCCCTAACCTCTCTCATGACCCGCTTTTGCACGGGAGAGGACAGTTGGTTGGCCCGCAGCACACAAGACGGTGAGGCGGGGACCTCGGAGACTCGCGACGCCAATGGCAAGCCTAAGCGCAACAAAAATAAGCGCATGCATAGAAACGGCGGAAGCGACACAGAAGACGCAGCAGTTAATGCAGGCTTCACCGGACCTTGATCCAGACAGAAAAGAAAGCCCTTTAAATGGAACAAGGATGGATCGATCCAGCTTGACAAGATCTTGGATCGACTGTGCCAAATTCATGGCACTCAAGAAAAACCAGCAACCCGCACCAACAGGAATTGCTGGGTCTTCAAGCAGGCCGACAAGATAGCGACAGAGGGTCAACATAAAACCCAAAATTGCAGCGAAGACGAGGATGAACCTCGGCAGCCAAACAATGGAGGCCAAAAGAAGTTTCCTAATGAGGTAACAGAAGTAAACATGATTGACGTTACCCACATCCCCAAGAGGGAGAGGAAATGCGTACTTCGGGACATCTACGCGTTAGAGCCTGTAGCCCCGAAGTATAATCCGTGGTCGGCTTACTCGATCACATTTGACAAACACGACCATCCGACAAGCATTAGGCATGGCAGATCGGCCGCACTCGTCCTGGACCCGATCGTCGATAGTTTTCACCCGACGCGCGTCCTTATGGACGGAGGAAGCAGCCTCAACTTGATCTACGAGGACACAGTATGGAAGATGGGGATCGACTCATCTCGGATTAAGCCTAGCAGGACCACCTTCAAAGGTGTAATACCAGGGGTCGATGCTCGCTGCACAGGAACCGTGTCCCTGGAGGTAGTATTCGGATCACCCGAGAACTTCAGGAGCGAAGTGTTAATCTTCGACATCGTACCTTTTCGCAGCGGATACCATGCGCTCCTAGGACGCACCGCATTCTCCCGCTTTAATGTAGTCCCGCATTACGCTTATCTTAAGCTCAAGATGCCGGGACCCAACGGTGTTATTACAGTAAATGGTAACACCGAACTCTCTCTCCGGACGGAAGAGCAGACTGCGGCTTTCGCAGCCGAGGTACATGCATCCGAGGAGGCCGCCCATGGTGGTAAATGCACCCCCAGCTCTTCGAAGCGTATACGGGCTGCGCCAATTGACCTCGAACAAGCACCTCCCCACCCCAAGTAGGGGTACGGGCTCCTCGCGCGCCTCCCTTGGAAGGGGCACTACGTCCCCAGGGTACACAACTTCGCACTAAAAATTCCATGGGTCGCCGAGGAGCCACTACATGGAGACATTGACTCGGCTAGACCGAGCAGCGACGAAACATCGGGCTCGCATATCGGCAGGGTTCTGTCAAAGAGCTAGCCATTATTAGCATGCTCATGTGGCTTTAACCACACAACTACAGTCACAGACCTCTTCGAAGGGATCGACCAATGGACACATCAAGTGCATGCTTGGCCGAAGCTACACGTTACCAATACCAACCCCCGCTATCAACGAGGACGAGTTGGTCAACAACACGAAAATGCAGACATGCGGCAGGAAGCGGCCTGGGCTGATAGACCTGATGACATGATCCGCCCTGTTTTCTTTTAGTTTCTCCCTCATTATCTTCACTTGTGTGGCACCCCGGCTCAGAGGAACCGGAACACCCCGTATTCCAGCCCAGAGATCTAGTCTTCCGGAATACGACACTGCTTGGCATAGAACAAAACATCTCTTTATTACAAATAATATGAGTACAAGGGTCTGATGTCACAAAAGATTACATCGGCACGGCGACACTACGCCTGCTAAGGTAGCTCTATGCTAGCAGCGAAACAACTCGTAATAGCAGAATAACTTCTAGCAGTGGAACAACGACGACGGTGATGGACTCCACTCCGCAGGGACTCTAGCTGGGACACGTCCTAGAGCGCAAACTCGGGATCCTTGACAAGCAATCAATCACGGCATCACCTGCAATCTGGCATGACATGCCAGGTGAGTACTTTGAATGTACTCGCAAGCTCACATCAACCAAAGCAATCAAGACAAACAACATCACGGCATTTGCAGGTTAATTATCATTGATGAGCATGATACTACTAGAATCAACATGTGAGTGAGCATGGCATGTTCATGTTACTCATGATATAAACATGAGGATACTAGCACTAGCATGAGAGAAGGGGGGGTCGATGTTTAAGGTCCCTTGGACCAACTTACTCTTCTCGTAGGTTATCTCTTAACCACCACCATATGTCTCAGACTTACCATCGTGAACGTCACCCGTTCACCTCAGGATCAACCAAGCTCGGTATCAACAATACCATCGTGATCATCACATGACCACAAGGAGCTTGATCTTTACCTGTGATCATCGCATGACCACATAAAGATCAACCAACTTCTTTTCTCATGGAACCGGGGTTGTTTATTATCCAGGTTAATATTACTGTTGACCCATAGTATGACCTATTACGAATTGTGTCCATAACCAAGGACGCGACTATCGATAGATTATACACTCTGCAGAGGTTAGTACACTGTACCCACACCACGGAATTCATGGCCTCGTGCTCCCATTTGGGTGGACCATTGACATTCCGACAAAACCAATCTATTGTATGACACTCTCCCGGCCACTCCGACAAACTCCCCTTTGGGCTATGTCATGGGTGGCCCTGATGTCAACTCATGACATCCTGCCACCGCGTGGCCGGCCACCATCGTGGCAAAACAAACTCGTCCCAAACGGGGACACCCGGGTACAACACAACTTGGGCACACAAGGCTTATGGCCGCCTACCTGATCAGGGTAGCGCACGCGCATAACCTTCCCTAGTTGGAGGCACCGGCGAGAGGCATGACAGTAGACCGCATTAGGGCCTCCCCTTCCAGGCAAGTGTGGTTGCACTGGTCAGCTCGATTCGGTGGCACCATGACTCAGCCAGCAGATTTGTTCAAGTTTGATTATTGTCAGGTTTAACTTGAATGGTAATGAGCCGAGTCACAATAAAATATCATGATAATGCATATGAGCATGATATCAACATAAACATGGATGGGAGATATAAACATTTATCATAACATCAACAACAATAGACCATTTAGTCTATGGGATGCAAATAAACATGGCATAGAGATGATCATGAATATCACAAGTATTTGCATAACAAACCATGACTATTCATATGAGCTTATAATTATCACTAGCATATGAAATGATTACAAAAATTGAGCATGAGGATAGTAATACTAGCAAATAATCATTTAAGTTACTAGATGCAAATGAGCATGGCATAAGAAATGAGCATGGATTCACAAGTATTTTCATAGCATTAAAATAATTGTATGAGCACATAATTATTCAATTATTCAAGTGAAAACCATGGCTATTGCAAGGCCATCATGCAAGTGGCTGTTGTGGCTTGCCTGGGGTTGATGGAGTCACCGGGAAGAAGTGCGAGAAGCTCGCGGAAAGATTTGCCGGAAACATTTCCCTCTCGAAGGGGGCTGACTAAGGGCAAGGGAAAAATGGTCATTTTCAGAATGTTACAACATAGTGAAAATGATGCGAACAGAACGGGCTTGACGAATAGAGAACGTGGGCTTTGGAATCACCTGAATCGGAGTTACTGTTGCGAAAATACGACCGTTCGTTCGTTAGGCAGAAAAAGAAATAAAAACTGTCCGTTTCTGCTCTTAACGGATGAACGTCCGCAATTTAAAGGTTTTGGCCGGCGGGGCTGAAAACAAAAAGCGCATTTCTGAGATTACGCTTTCGAACGAAGAAAGCGCCTTTCAGTCCGAAGAAGCAGCAGAATACGCTTTCCTTAGACGAAAACGTATTTTGCAGAAGATGCCTCCACTTATCCACGTCAGCAGGCCGGCCTGGTCAGCGCCTGAGAGGCTGATGTGTGGGGCCCACTGGCAGGGGGGTCGTTGTCATCTTTCTCTTGCCCGTACATGGCCGAGGCAGGGGCGACGTTCGGCCGACGACGGCCGGCTACTCCGGCCACCTCCCGCGGTGCTCCGCACATGGGCGAGCTCGGCGCGGCGTGTCCGCCTGGGCCAGGTACGTCCGCCGAGGAGGACCGGAGCGGCGGGGGCTTGGGTGCCCGCGGGCGAGGCAGAGGAGGCCGAGCGCGGCCGGCGTTCGCCCCGGCGGCTCGGGCCACCTCCAGCGACGCTCTGGCTATGGATGAGCTCAGCGGAGCACGGCGCATCCACTGGTACCATCCACGGCCGGCGGGGAGGGCCGAGGCATCGGCAGCTTCGATGCCGGCGGACGGTGGCATCGGGCGCCGTTGGGCTCGCGGCCACGGGGCACTAGAGGAGGGGGTGAGGAGTGGTGGGGCTCCGCCATGGCCAGCGAGTTCCTCTGGTGGAGGAATGAGGGAGGGAGGAGCTGCGGCTTGCTCAAATTTGAGCGAGGACCGAGGCGGCCATGGCGGCCAATGGAGGAGGAGAAGAGCTCCTCGAACTCGAGGGAGTGGTTGGGGAGGCTAGAGGAGGGTGGGAAGGCTGCTGGTGAGGAGAGACGTGGCCGAGAGCGGCCAAAATAGCCAGGGCGAGATGCCCATGTACGAAAGCCGCCGCGAACGGGTGGGCGCCACTCTGACGCCATCGCGTACGCGTGCGCACGTGCGGAGAGGTTGATGTCGACGAGAGGGAGCTAGTGCAGTGCCAGAGATTCAGCGAGGAGGAAGAGGACAGAGGCAAGGCGACGACGGCCACGGGCACGTGGTGCGGCGTGGCACGCCGGAGAGGAAAGAGGAGGGGGAGAGGGGTCCACAGGGGTGGCGTGGATGGAGGGGAGTGTGGGTGATGCTGTAGATATGATTCGGTGGCGAGAGCTCGTTGTTTGGGCGGTGGCCGAGGGCCCCGACATCTAGAGCGCGTCGAACGGCCTGCCAGCCGCGTGGTCACCGCGTGAACAGGCGCACGCGGCACGCTTTGGCCAGGAAAAAGATGTCTACCGCGTGGACCCTACTTGCTGGAGCAACACTGTGGGCTTGGTTGGATTAAAGCACCTTTGTGCTGATGGGTAGCATCAACTGAAGTTTGCTGTAGCAAACTTGGGCATGAAGTTGTGGTCAAATGACTTGACCAATGAGCTAAGAAAGGTTTCATAAGGGTTTAGGGTAGGAAGGACTACAGTCCTGTGAAATATGAAAGGATTTGGACCAAGATTTATCATAGTTGCTTCACAACTGCCAATCTGGTCCAGGAAACTAGATCTTGAAGCTGCACTCACATGGAGTGTTGGATATGTCTAAAATTTGGTAGAGGATGATGATTTGGTCATATGAAGGCACTGCAAAAATTTCATACCATTTGGATAAATAAAAATGGTACTTCCTTCACAATGCTTTCTACTGGACCGAAACTTGGGGGAATTTTGTGGAGAAAATGGCTTGGCAAAATGATGTGAATTTTGGCATGCTCAAAGGATATAGGGATATTTAGGTCTTGGATTAATTTCAGAATTTATGAAGCAATAAAAAAATATAGTTGCTTCATAAACTAAAATTATGACCAGAAACAAAGATTGGATGGTGTGCCCACATAGATTGTTGGATGAAGATGAAATTTGGTGGAGAGTAATTATTCGATCATATGGATAATCTTCCAAAATTTCAAGTCATTTGGATTAGCCTAGCTATACTTCCTTCACAAAGCTTCTCTCTGGACAGAAACTTTGGAAATTTGCTGAGGAAGATTTACTAGGCAAATGAAGCTGAATTTTGGCATGTGGCAACTATTTGGATATGAAAGAGTTCTCAAAAAGTTTGAGGGCAATCAAGAAAAGATAAATAGCACTTCCTTCACAAAGTGCCATACTGCATAGCATAGGAAATGAATATTCCTGAGTTATTTCTGAACTAGGCAAGGATGTGTTTTGACATATTTGTGGAAGATATGATCCAAAGAATTTATGAGAATTTTGTGGGAATTTTGGGAATGGCAGAAATATAGGTTGCTTCACAACCTAGAGCAAAGAGGGTTATTCCTTTAATAGAAAAAGGAATATTCCCAAGGAATAAAGATTAGGGGTGGGCTAAGATAGAAATGACATGGTCTTGTGATGGATTTGAGAATGGCAAGCCACTAGGGAGAGGAAGAAGAGATGATCTTCCCAGGTTTCAAGACCACAAAGCCACAGAAAAGGAACTCCAAATAAAAATTCGAAGAAATCCAAAAGAAAAAGAAAGGGCCAAAAATCGGGGTGTCACTAATCTACCCCCCTTACAAAAATATCGTCCTTGAGATTTGGTTGCTCAGAGAACAAGTATGAATATTCTGACTTAAGGAAACCGTTTCCAACTCGCGTATCCTTTTCCTTTATATGATGTTCCCACTGAATTTCATATGATCTGCTTACCTTGCTCGGAGGTGGTTTGCTTCACCGTACCCAACATTCTGATAGGTCTTCCTTCATAAGTTCATCCTTACTCTGACTTCAATTCTTTTATGTCTGCTGGCTTGTCTGATACTATCTTGACTGGAATTTCCATAAGTCCGGGAGTGATTTCCAATTGACGTGACATTCTTCTATCCATCACCAATAGTATTTAATGGAGTTATGAACAAATTTCCTCGGTGGACATAAAACATTTTACTCCTTGTCTTGGGTTACTCAAATAGATGCATGTCCTCCGGGTTCAAAACCATACTGGGAATCATAACCCTTGCCTTGGCGGAATCTGACTACTTGTAGAGAGTTCCGAATCATCTTGGTTGGCTTCACTGTCTCAAGTATCAAATTCGTACCAAAGATTCATCTGTCGCCTATCGTGACCAGTATAAAGGAGTACGGCCTTATAACAGTAGCATCCAGAGACTTGACTGACAGTGGTTCTGACGGAAGAATCTTGTTTATGACAGACTATCATTTCACTGGGTACCATATGATAGAGCACATGATCCGAGACTGTTGTTTCGCATTTTGATTGCTCATTCTATTGGTAAATCCATATGTGGGTAGTAGGCCATGCGATGCTTTAACATGGTTGCTAGAGTCAAACTGCGGAGCTGGCCTTTGGTCTGACATGACAGACTTGGATATACGATACTGACAATTCTGGGCATATACAGTTTGGACAAGCGGGTTACCTTGATATGCAGTCCTTACAAACAGAGTAGACCACTTGGATGTATATTCATGGTGATCGATACAGAATCAAACTGTCTTGGGGATCCGTACCATGTTGTTCGGGAAACGATTATCACACCCGCGTTGTTGATCTTGCTCCTTCATTATTGTTCTCTTTTTCCGAATCCTTTGACAAAAAATCTTGGCCATATATCTCCTTAATTCTTCGTGTGACCATAGGTGCTGTCAGGTGCAATATTCCGGCAATCATACCTTAGTCTTGTTCATGACTCGTGTCATAGGAAATATACCAGGTTCACATGTACTCGTATGGAGCTCACTGTGGTAGTCAATCATATCAGACAGTGACAAAGGTTAACGATATCACTTTGTCGGGCGTGAGGAAATTGGCCTTGATATCCACTGTCAAGATTTGTTGTCCCAATGTTGTCTTACTTCATAGCTTGTCCGTCCTTGCATCACACTGAGGTGTATAACTGGCTTTCTTCCTCTTGCATAACGCATATGCTTGTCGGATTCTCACTATGCTTGCATCATCGTACGAGTGGCTTGCATGACCTTGACAGCATGCTCACAATATATATGGAAGTATGTGTAATTGAGCATTTGATTCCCGAGACAGACACTTGGGTTCTGACTAGCTCGTGCTTATGACCAAACTGTTGTGGGCTTGACTCTCGAGATGCACTGCCAACTCACGGTGCAATATTTTGTACCAATGATGATAGCTGTTTGTAGGGTTGTACCGACGAAGACTGGTTAGCTTGTGTTGGGAGCTATGTGAGAGTAGCATGCTGAAGAATGCTGGATAACTTATGCTCGAAGCTTTTGCCGGGATAGCTTGCTGAAAAGACTGGATACCGTGCTTCAGAAGCTTTTCCTCCTGATTGCTTACCGAGGAAGATTTGCTGACTTATGCCAGAAGCTTTCTGCGGTGGCTTACCGAAGAAGACTGGGTATCTTACACTGGAAGTTATCCACATATCATACTGAGGAAGACTGAGGAACCTTGCATCATAAGCTTCTCTGGTAGCGTACGGAGGAAGACTGGGTTGCTTATACTAGAAGCTTCTCACTGTGATATGCTGACTGAATGCCATATATATACCCTTGATATTCCTTTGACTGGAAATGTACTATTGCCTTGTACACAAATTGTCTTCCAGCTGGTTCAATTATTACTGTGGTGAGGATTGCACACTGATGTGGACATGAGGCTGATAATCATTCCAGAATATCATTTGTATTCAAACCAGATATTCCCAATATAATGCAGTCGGCTGAAAATTCCATAATGTTTAGCTAAGCATCCAAGTATTTGAAATCCTCATTGATTCTTCGAGTCCGGTGTCGGTTGATGAGCAACTTTCATAAGGGGAACATAAGGAGACACCGAGGGCCGAAGGAAAGAAGCAAAAGAAATGACTCAATCAAAAGCACACAAGACATTAAGATCGCACACAAGCAACATCACATTTTACTACTATCCACAACAAAATGCATGCCTACTTAAGCACACAAATCTTGTGAGATCTCCGGTACTATGATCTAATATGCTGTGGCGGTGTGCACGTAAGTGGATCATCGTGTGGAGGGGTTGGTGTAAACAGAGCTACACCAAGAGCTGGCTTAACACCGGTTGCATCTAGACGGGCTCGGAGGTGAGGACGGACTCGGTGATCATGTAGCGGAACAAGGATGTCATGGCCACATCATCATCAAGTGGACGAAAGGGAACCGTACTCGTCCAGGGAAAGGGGGTGACAAGGTAGGATAGAGGTGGAAAACAGGGTCTGCTGGCATTGCCCTTTCCTGGTAACAAAGACCAGTAATGGTTGCCAAAGCGGCGGGTTGAATGGCAAGATCCGGGATAGAAGCATGTCTATCGCCGAAGCTATAGGGGTGGCTGAAGAAAAGATATTGGTGCGATACCTGTGCATCAATCCTGCTAGTGATCAACACCACTAGGTACCTTGGCATCACTCCGCTGGGACAGAGATGACACCAAACACCAAAGAGCAAGTATGCAAAGCTGGAGGGTGCAGGTAGTGGATCGAGACCGATGCCACCTACACTCACAAGATCAACCGTTAGCGACAATATAATAGGTCTACATGCATGCTATGCACCAACCAAATGCAACAACCAAATGCAACAACCAAATGCAGCAAACCGACTAGACTCTATACTAACGATTTCTAAAGCTCGTGCTGACTAGGGCATCCTACAGCCAAACTTGCTCTGATACCAAGCGTTGTGGCACCCCGGCTCAGAGGAACCAGAACACCCCGTATTCCAGCCCAGAGATCAAGTCTTCTGGAATACGGCACTGCTTGGCATAGAACAGAACAACTCTTTATTACAAATAATATGAGTACAAGGGTCTGATGTCACAAAAGATTACATCGGCACGGCGACACTACGCCTGCTAAGGTAGCTCTATGCTAGCAGTGAAACAACTCGTAACAGCAGAATAACTTCTAGCAGCAGAACAACGACGACGGTGATGGACTCCACTCCGCAGGGACTCTGGCTGGGACACGTCCTACAGCGCAAACTCGGGATCCTCGACAAGCAATCAATCATGGCATCACCTGCAATCTGGCATGACACGCCAGGTGAGTACTTTGAATGTACTCGCAAGCTCACATCAACCAAAGCAATCAAGACAAACAACATCATGGCATTTGCAGGTTAATTATCATTGATGAGCATGATACTACTAGAATCAACATGAGAGTGAGCATGGCATGTTCATGTTACTCATGATATGAACATGAGGATACTAGCACTAGCATGAGAGGAGGGGGGTCGATGTTTAAGGTCCCTTGGACCAACTTACTCTTCTCGTTGGTTATCTCTTAACCACCACCATATGTCTCAGACTTACCATCGTGAACGTCACCCGATCACCTCAGGATCAACCAAGCTCGGTATCAACAATACCATCGTGATCATCACATGACCACAAGGAGCTTGATCTTTACCTGTGATCATCGCATGACCACTTAAAGATCAACCAACTTCTTTTCTCATGGAACCGGGGTTGTTTATTATCCAGATTAGCACAATATAAAGTAACAAGCATGTAGAAGCAAAGCCCGGAGATCCTTTCTCGACTCCCTGCGAGAAAGCAATCCTCGAGCTTACAATTAATTAACATGTATCCAATTCAAGTAGTAGTAGATCGGGATACAACACTGAGCGTCCTGTTACCGTGGACACGGCTATTCGAATAGATAACTTCCCTGCAGGGGTGCACTACTGTTACCCAACACGCTCGATTAACTCTGGCCGGACACACTTTTCTCGGTCATGCCCGGCCTCGGCTGATCGACACGACGTAGTCCTACCTAGGCTCATCAGAGAGGTCCCCGCCGGTCTACATCCTAAGTGCTCAGGGGTCTTGAGCCATCGCCCTTAGCACTCCAGGTCGTTACGTGTAGGGTGAAGCCAGGCACCACCCGTGTGCTGGATGGCGCCGGTCCGTCCCGGCTGCAATGCTGAACAGGACGTCTGACAGAGCTTTCGGCTGATACATACGGCACCGAGGGTCCCATAACCATTATCCCACGTGGTGGTAGTGCGTATATGGCCAGCGGCCAACTTAGATCAATACCCAAATCCGTTAGTGACTTATTAGGAGCTCGCGGTGACGATCAGTACTCCTGTCGTCCCGTCTCGAGGAAGTGCAACAAGGGCCAGGCCCATCCCTCTCTAGGGCGGTCTCTGCCTGCCTGGCCGCGCCTCGTAATTATCTCGCGGGTACCCTCACGGTCAACCCGACTTCGCATCCCTCGCGGGTACCCCTCGGGGTCGACCCGACTTTATTCAGTATATGTAGTAAAATCCCGGTAACTGTGTGTTCAGAATATCAAGGAGGAATCCGAGGAATCACCCTCGTTGGATTCCTACTCGATGTACCCGTCAGGGCGAACCCGAAGGAATCACCCTCGATGGTATTCACACTTGCGGGGTTGCACGACAGAAGCCTCATCGGAGGTGGAGGAAGAGGAATCACCCTCGGTAATCCACGTCCGACTAGCTGTGCTACAAAGGCATCAACGGGAGTGAGTTAAGAGGTATCACCCGCGTCACTCGAGGATAACTCTGTAGAGTCGAACAACTTAGGGGGTGTGCGGTGCTGTGCTGGTCTCAGCCCGTTGATCACATCGACCGGGACATTAGTAACTAAGCGGGGCAACTAGAGCAAGGAGGAGGGGCCACCGATGGATTATCAACCAAACTATACTACGTATCTCGGATAACTGGCAGGTATCAATAACAGTTACAAAAATAGGCTATGCAGCAGAATAGGATAAAACAGAGTAGTAACAAATTCTAATGCAAGCAGGAGGGAGAAGGAATAGGTGATATAGGCATGCGTCAAGGGGGTTTGCTTGCCTGGTTGCTCTACGGCAAAGGAGGGATCGTCGGGGATGTAGTCGGTCTCCTGGGCAGCATCAGTCTCGGGGTCTACCGGAGAGAAGAGGGGGAAGAAACAATAAATACAAGCAACAAATGCAATCACAGATGCATGGCACAGCAGCATGCTATCCGAGGGGTGCTCTAATACAGTACTACGCAAGTTAGTCGGAGCGGGAAACATCTGGAGGTGTTTTACCAGCTCCGGGCATTTATGAGACAGATGAATCGGAGGGGAAAGTTCCATGTTCACCAAGGTAGAGAGGTGTGGCAGGTATGGGACTGGCATATTCGGATTCTTCATATTTTTCTGATCATTTTTCATATATAAATTATTTTCATCCGTGTTACGGTTTATTTTATATGATTTTTCAAAGTTTTACTGAATTTCTGGAATTATTTTAATTATTTAAATTAGAATTATCCGAAACAGTGTAAGGTGACATCAGCATGACGTCAATGTGGCGTCAGCGGTTAAACCGGCTGACCAGAGTCAATCCTGACCAGTGGGACCCACTGGTCAGTGACTGTTTTATTTAAATAGAGATTTAACTAATCTAATTAAGTTAATTAGTTGGTGGGACCTACATGTCAGTGACAGATTAAACTAACAGAGTTAATTAACAGATTAATTAGTATTTTTATTAATTATAAAAAAATCTTTAAACGGGGTGGGACCCGCGTGTTAGTGACTCAGCTGTCCAGTCAGCCGAGTTGACTCGGTCAACTGGGCCCGCGGACCCGCCAGTCAGCGTCACAGGGGCCGCCACGGTGGCGCCACATCGGACGTCGTCGGCGACATCGCCGGAGTTACTCCGGCGACCATTTTTTACGGCGGCGCGGCTCGGGCACTCGCCGGAATTCATGCTCCGGCCACCGTTTCGCGCGCGCAAGGCGGCGTTCGAAAGAGGGGAGCGAGGCGCGTCGGATGGTGGCGGTGGCGTCGCCGGAGTTGGCCGGATTCGACCGGAACAACCACGGCGAGCGGCGGAGCTTGCGGGCGAGCTCGGATCCGGCGACTGCGGGCACGGCAGGCGATGTGCGTGGGTGCATTGAGCTCCTGGGAACCCCACGAGCTCGAAGGCGAGCTCGGGAGAGCATGGAAGTGGCTGAGGCGACGGCGACGAGCTCGTCGGCGGCGAGGAGTTCGGGCATGGTGGCAACGACAGCTACGGCGGCAGGATTGCACAGGAGAGAGAGAGAGAGGAAAGAAGCGCGGGCTCACCGTGAGACTGTAGGTGAGCAAAACGTGCGCGGGGAGGGCTCGACGGCGACGAAATCGACGGCGAGGCGACGGCGGCCGTAGGAGGAAGACGGAGTCGCCGAGCTCGATGCAGTGGCATTGAGCTCCAACGGGTGGCCTCAGACGACGTAGCGGAGGCAGGCGGAGTGTGCTGGCTTGGCGGCGAGGCGAGGAGATGACGAGGACCACGAGATCGACGGCGAGGGTGGATGGAGCTCTCGGGCGAGCTCGAGAGAGAGCGAATGAGAGAGAGAGAGAGAGGTGGGGGAAAAGATCTCGGGGGCGGCTACGGCGTCCGGGATGGCGGTCTTATCCACCAGGGGGCCCTGTAGCGACGCAGGGCGAGGGGACGCGGTGGGAACGGCGACCGGCGACGGGCGCGGGCGCGCGCGAGCGACCGCGCGTGAGCAGTAGGAGGTCGACGCAGGAGGTGGGCTGGGCCATTTTCTGGTCTGACTAGAGCCCAGTAGCAGCAGCCCTTTTCTTTTTCTCTTTTCTTTCTTTTTGTTTTCTGTTTTTATTTCTGTTTTGTAAATAGTTTTAGCTACCATTTGAGTTTTGCAAAATAGGTGACTTAGCTCAATAATTACAGTGCAATATTAACTACTACCAGAAATTGGTTTGGAGTCAATATGATTTCATTTGAATTTTAATTAAATAACAAGTTATTAAATATTGCTGTTAGGTTCTGTTTTGATGATGTTAGGGTCATCTAGTTAATTTAGGTGATGTTGTTTTTCTAAACACAATTAGTTATGGATTATTTGCTATTTAATGAACATTTTAGTTTCCAAATTGGAACAACTTTTATTTTCACTTTATATTTGAATTTCATTTTGAATTGGAATTTGAAATGAGATATGATTCTAATGTGATCAAGCATTGTAATTAATGATTACTTGGAATGATTAGCAGATGATCACTGTGCTTAATACATGGGGATGTTACAATTGGGGTTGTTTATTATCCAGGTTAATATTACTGTTGACCCAAAGTGTGACCTACGACGAACTATGTCCATGACCGAGGACGTGGCTATCGATAGATTATACACTCTGCAGAGGTTAGTACACTGTACCCACACCACGGAATTCATGGCCTCGTGCTCCCATTCGGGTGGACCAACGACATTCCGAGAAAACCAATCTATTACATGACACTCTCCCGGCCAATCCGACAAACTCCCCTTTGGTCTATGTCATGGGTGGGCCCGATGTCAACTCGTGACATCCTGCCACCTCGTGGCCGGCCACCGTCGTGGCAAAACAAACTCGTCCCAAACGGGGACACCCGGGTACAACACAACTTGGGCACACAAGGCTTATGGCCGCCTACCTGATCAGGGTAGCGCCCGCGCATAACCTTCCCTAGTTAGAGGCACCGGCGAGAGGCACGACAATAGACCGCATTACGGCCTCCCCATCCAGGCAAGTGTGGTTGCACTGGTGAGCTCGATTCGGTAGCACCATGACTCAGCCAATAGATTTGTTCAAGTTCGATTATCGTCAGGTTTAACTTGAATGGTGATGAGCTGAGTCACAATAAAATATCATGACAATGCATATGAGCATGATATCAACATAAACATGGATGGGAGATATAAACATTTATCATAACATCAATGACAATAGACCATTTAGTCTATGGGATGCAAATAAACATGGCATAGAGATGATCATGAATATCACAAGTATTTGCATAACAAACCATGACTATTCATATGAGCCTATCATTATCACTAGCATATGAAATGATTACAAAAATTGAGCATGAGGATAGTAATACTAGCAAATAATCATTTAACTTACGAGATGCAAATGAGCATGGCATAAGAAATGAGCATGGATTCACAAGTATTTTCATAGCATTAAAATAATTGTATGAGCACACAATTATTCAATTATTCAAGTGAAAACCATGGCTATTGCAAGGCCATCATGAAAGTGGCTATCGTGGCTTGCCTGGGGTTGATGGAGTCACCGGGAAGAAGTGCGAGAAGCTCGCGGAAAGATTTGCCGGAAACATTTCCCTCTCGAAGGGGGCTGACTAAGGGCAAGGGCAAAATGGTCATTTTCAGAATGTTACAACATAGTGAAAATGATGCCAACAGAACGCGCTCGATGAATAGAGAACGTGGGCTTTGGAATCACCTGAATCCGAGTTACGGTTGCGAAAATACGACCGTTCGTTTGTTAGGCAGAAAAAGAAATAAAAAATGTCCATTTATGCTCTTAACGGACGAACGTCCGTAATTTAAAGGTTTAGGCCGGCGGGTCAGAAAACAGAAAGCGCATTTCTGAGATTACGCTTTCGAACGGAGAAAACGCCTTTCAGTCCGAAGAATCGGCAGAATACGCTTTCCTTAGACGAAAACGTATTTTGCAGAAGACGCCTCCACTTATCCACGTCAGCGGGCCGGCCTGGTCAGCGCCTGAGAGGCTGATGTGCGGGGCCCACTGGTAGGGGGGTCGTCGTCGTCTTTCTCTTGCCCGTACATTGCCGAGGCAGGGGCGACGTTTGGCCGACGACGGCCGGCTACTCCGGCCACCTCCCGCGGTGCTCCGCATATGGGTGAGCTCGGTGCGGCGTGGCGCGTCCGCCTGGGCCAGGTACGGCCGCCGAGGAGGATCGGAGTGGCGGGGGCTTGGGTGCCCGCGGGCGAGGCAGAGGAGGCCGAGCGCGGCCGGCGTTCGCCCCGGCGGCTCGGGCCACCTTTGGTGAGGCTCTGGCTATGGATGAGCTCAGCGGAGCACGACGCATCCACTGGTACCATCCACGGCCGGCGGGGAGGGCCGAGGCATTGGCAGCTTCGATGCCGGCGGACGGTGGCGTCGGGCGTCGTAGGGCTCGCGGCCATGGGGCACCAGAGGAGGGGTTGAGGAGTGGTGGGGCTCCGCCATGGCCAGGGAGTTCCTCTGGTGGAGGTATGAGGGAGGGAGGAGCTGCGGCTTGCTCAAATTTGAGCGAGGACCGAGGCGGCCATGGCGGCCAATGGAGGAGCAGAAGAGCTCCTCGAGCTCGAGGGAGTGGTTGGGGAGGCTGTTGGTGAGGAGAGACATGGCCGGGAGCGGCTTAAATAGCCGGGGCAAGATGCCCGTGTCCGGAAGCCGCCGCGGACGGGTGGGCGCCGCTCTGACGCGACCGCGTACGCGTGCGCACGCGCGGAGAGGTTGATGGCGACGAGAGGGAGCTAGTGGAGTGCCAGAGATTCAGTGAGGAGGAAGAGGACAGAGGCAAGGCGACGACGGCCACAGGCACGCGGTGCGGCGTGGCGCGCCGGAGAGGAAAAGGAGGGGGAGAGGGGTCCAGAGGGGTGGCGTGGACGGAGGGGAGTGTGGGTGATGCTGTAGACATGATGTGGTGGCGAGAGCTCGCCGTTTGGGCGGTGGCCGAGGGCCCCGACGTCCAGAGCGCATCGAATGGCCTGTCAGCCACGTGGTCACCACGTGAACATGCACACGCGGTGCGCTCTGGCCAGGAAAAAGATGTCTACCGCGTGGACCCTACTTGCTGGAGCAACAGTGTGGCTTGGTTGGATTAAAGCACCTTTGTGTTGATGGGTAGCAAACTTGGGCATGAAGTTGTGGTCAAATGACTAGACCAATGAGCCAAGAAAGGTGTCACAGGGGTTTAGGGTAGGAAGGGCTACAGTCCTGTGTAATATGAAAGGATTTGGACCAAGATTTATCATAGTTGCTTCACAACTGCCAATCTGGTCCGGGAAACTAGATCTTGAAGCTGCACTCACATGGAGTGTTGGATAGGTCTGAAATTTGGTGGAGGATGATGATTTGGTCATATGAAGGCACTGCAAAAATTTCATACCATTTGGATAAATAAAAATGGTACTTCCTTCACAATGCTTTCTACTGGATAGAAACTTGGGGGAATTTTGTGGAGAAAATGGCTTGGCAAAATGATGTGAATTTTGGCATGCTCTAAGGATATAGGGATATTTAGGTCCTGGATTAATTTCAGAATTTATGAAGCAATAAAAAAATATAGTTGCTTCACAAACTGAAATTATGACCAGAAACAAAGATTGGATGGTGTGCCCACATAGATTGTTGGATGAAGATGAAATTTGGTGGAGAGTAATGATTCGATCATATGGATGATCTGCCAAAATTTCAAGTCATTTGGATTAGCCTAGCTATACTTCCTTCACAAAGCTTCTCTCTGGACAGAAACTTTGGAAATTTGCTGAGGAAGATTTACTAGGCAAATGAAGCTTAATTTGGCATGTGGCAATTATTTGGATATGAAAGAGTGCTCAAAAAGTTTGAGGGCAATCAAGAAAAGATAAATATCACTTCCTTCACAAAGTTCCATACTGGACATCATAGGAAATGAATATTCCTGAGTTATTTTTGAACTAGGCAAGGATGGGTTTTGACATATTTGTGGAAGATATGATCCAAAGAATTTATGAGAATTTTGTGGGAATTTTGGGAATGGCAGAAATATAGGTTGCTTCACAACCTAGAGCAAAGAGGGTTATTCCTTTAATACAAAAAGGAATATTCCCAAGGAATAAAGATTAGGGGTGGCTAAGATAGAAATGACATGGTCTTGTGATGGATTTGAGAATGGCAAGCCACTAGGGAGAGGAAGAAGAGATGATCTTCCCAGGTTTCAAGACCAGAAAGCCATAGAAATGGAACTCCAAATAAAAATTCTAAGAAATCCAAAAGAAAAAGAAAGGGCCAAAAATCGGGGTGTCACAACTTGCATCGTATCCTGTTTAGTCCCTTTCATCATAGAGTTTGGCATGTAAAGCTTGGCTACTTGAAATAAAGAAATCATACCCACAAAGGTCTTCAAATGCATTTTCTTACAAGCACTGCCCACATCTTTAAGATACAATTGCTAAAGGGTTTCGATTTTACACCGTGAGACAAAAGTCCGAAGTACTCGGCGTCTCAGATGTTGCACTATATGCATCAGTTTCAAACCTAGATTTTGGTCAATAGTTGGGTTGCCCGGCTCCTATGTGTACCCCTTACGTTCCCGAAAAATTCGGCTAAGGGTGTAACGGGAGAACCACTGTGATAGTGCCGCTAGTTTAGCTGGGAGAGCGCCTCAGTGGAGAAAGCCGAAGACTGACTATCTAGGTAAGCAAAAACTGGTCGGCCATCCGAAGACCGCGTCAGGCGATGTGTCGTTAGAGAACACCCGTGTCAAACGAAGGGCTTCTTCCTCGAATTGGCCGAAGTGGGCATGTGCATAGACCTCGGCTGACCAAGCCGACCACTTTACTCACCGGGGGCTCATCATCAGTCCTCACCGTCAAACTCTTATGGCTAAGCGAAAGTTATAAAGCCACCATAGTACGATTGCCTAGCCCCTACATGCACAAACCTCCCTCGGGAACCGATACGTCGGCTATGGGTCAGGAATGCCTAAAGGAGGCACCATTTGTATACTATACAAAGGGGTCGAAGCCGACGACTGGCCGCTTTCAGTTGAACACGGTCAAACAGGAGGAATATTAAAAATAAAACATAAATATATGAGAGGAAATTCAACCATACTCATTAAATAACGTGAAATCTTTATACATCACATGCACTTCGGCATTCCAAAGTAGTATGTAGAAATACAAGTTGGCCTTAGGACACATGGCCTCGGTAAGACGGGCGCCCTCCACCACGTCGGCAAAGAACTGCTCCGCGGTGCGCGCCTTCCCGTCGGGGGGCCCCGCAGCAACAACCTCCGCCTCCACCTTCCGGAAGTGCGTTTTCACGCAGGCATACGCCCGCTGCGCTCCTTCTAGACACGCGGATCGCTTCCAGTGGTTGACTTGCGGGACGGCTTCTTGCAGCCGCACCAGGAGCCCGAAGAAGCTGGCTGGCAACACCTTTGTGGGCCACAGATTGACACAGAGGTCTTGGAGCGCCGGCCTCGCCATCCGAAGCAGTTCCGCCAGTTGCTTCATTCGATGATTGAGCAACTGCGACTGCGACGACTCCTGGAACTAACTCCAGAAGGCCTTCTCTGCCTCATGGCCCTCCAGTTGGCCAAAATGAAGGCCGGCGTCCGCCGTGCTCTTTGGGAGATCAGCGAAGACCTCTGCGGATCGCCATAGCTGGGTGAGCTCAACGCACCCCTTGCTGCCAAATACACATTGCAGTAAATATAGCTTACCCGCGGCTATCCTCTCCACTTGCTGGAGCACGTGGTGGTCGGCCCGATTCCGGGTCTGGAGCTCGGTGTGAGACAGGCGTAGCTCTCGCAGCTGCTCGCCCATCTCTTTCTCCTTCTTTTCAAGGGAGTCGCATTCGAGATACATGCCCTTAAGAGTCTCCTCGGCCTCTAGGACCCGCGCCTGGTTTTTCTCCCTAGCCACCTTCTCGGTGGCTAGGTCTTTCTCCACTTTAACTGTCACAGCCTTCTGCAGCTCGACCTCTTGCCAAGCCGTCAAGAGCTCGGCCTTGAGCCTCTCAAGCTCGGCCAATGCCGCTATTATCAAATCAGTTCGGCATCAGTCCTTGCTCAAAATTAAACTTCAAAGAAAAATGCAACGCATCAGTCGCTTACCTTGAGACTGCTCGACCTGCTTGTTTACCAGGTCAAGGTCCTTTTCGGACCTCTCGAGCTTCCGGCTCATCTCCGCAATCTCCTCGGAGGCGGAGCCCGGAGCCGAGGTTGAAACCTGCATAAACAACTTCTAATGAGCCCCATAGTCAATTTAATGACACTTCGAACATACATTCTGTTTCATCAGTCCTGGGGGCTACTATCTACTCTGTACCTATACTTTGACCCCGACATCATTTTTTCAAACTGGCCCTGGGCTCGGGGGCTACTCACCGGGCAGGCCGTCTAAACAACGGGTAACATATGCCTTCGGACAATTACAAAGATCGATAAATCTAAGCAGAGAAGATCTTTTTTCTCAAAAGGCAGAGGGTTACCTCGAAGCTCATCAGGAGGCCCTTGAAGACCTCATGCATTTCAGCCTCTACGAACCGGAATCCCTGCAGCGCCGCGCCAATAAACGTGCGATGCTCATCCTTGAGGGAGGAGCCTGTCAAGGCTGCCTCCACCTCTTCGGTCCACCCCACGCTAGCCCGCCCTGGAGCTGGACGTGAGGGCGGAAAGACCTCGGGCCCCAGCAACTGGGTGCTGGGTTCGTGGGTCTTCGGCTGCGGCGGTGGAGCCGGAGTAGACTCTGGCTGGGCCGTTGTTTGGCCCAGCCCTTCCTGGACGACCTCGGGGACCTCGTCCCCTTGGCCTTGCGGGGCCGAGGTATCAACCTCAGCCATGACCACCTCTTTGACCCCCGCTGCGTCAGCCTGAGGGGCCGGGGTCGATGTCACCTCGCCCTGCCCTTCTGGAGCCAGGGCGGTGCGGTCCGGCATCCCGCTTGTGGGCGGCAACCCGCTGGAGGAGTCGCTAAGGCGTGCCTTAGGCGGGCTGTGGAAAAACATTTACATGGCATTAGCCCTGCCGGAAAAACTTAACTGTGAAGACAAATACAAAGGACAGCGGTGTACCTTCGAGGCGCCGACTTCTTCCTCCCCAGCGTGAGGGGGTCATCTTCGGACTCGTTGGAGAGCATGTTCTTCTCCGACGGCTGGGGCTCATGTGGCACCCCGGCTCAGAGAGACTGGAACGCCCCATATTCCAGCCCAGAGATCAAGTCTTGGCATAGAACAAATCAGCTTGTCGGCCCAGTGGGAACCAGGGTACCACGGCCCATCTGCCTCTGGCCCAGAGGACCGCGCTCGGCGGCCGGCCCATGAGAGTGGCCCTGCCACGGCCCTTCCGGAGGAAGCCGCCTCGCGAGGGGCGGGCCTCACGAGGCCCCTCCCCGCCAGGCCAGGCCCCGCCGAGGCCGCCAAGCGCCAGGTTCCCTCGTGAGGCTCCCCTCGCGAGGCCTTCTCATGAAGCAGGTCGTGCGGCGCCAGCCGCGGGGCTCCGCGCCCAGCACATGGGTGACGTCCCGCTGTCAGAATAAGGACAGTGGGGCGCGACCAAGCCCAGCTTCCATTCTGGTGATAAGGGAGCAGCGGCATCTGTCTCCCCCAAAGCATGTCCCAAAGGCTTTCCTCTTTGGTGATAGAAGATCAGGACGGATCAGCTCGCCAGGACGGAGGTCATCGCCAAGCCCACCAGCGCGTCACAAGGAGCTACTTTGGCAAGCGGAGATCGCCTTTAGTCAAGATAAGCCTGCGCCCCTGTCCCCCTTTGAATTGCCGCCCTGGGGCTACCCTTTCTCGCTCATATTTTCGGGGAAGAGGACCAAGGCACTACAAAAGGGGCATGGCCGCTTCCTTGTAAGGGATCGATTCATTCTTCCCCACACCTCATGTACTTGGAGCCACAAGCTCTCCATCACAGAGCAATCCAACACAAGCAGGAGTAGGGTGCTACACCGCACGGTGGCCTGAACCTGGGTAGCTCGCGCGTCCCCTTCGTGTCCGGTGAGAGCCAGCGAGTCTGGAGCGTCCCCGTCGTAGTTCCGTCGTAGGCTGCCAAGCAAAGTCCCCCAGAGTTCGAATCCTAAGTTCTTGGAGAAGTTTCTTGGACGCAGATCCTAGACTCCGACATTTGGTGCGCCAGGTAGGGGGGCTTGCCAACTTCGCGCCTTCGACCTCGACAACAGCATCGACATGGACGCCGTCGCCGCTCGCCGGGAACCCGCCGTGCGCCGTGCCGCCGTCAGGGTCCCCGCGGCGCCCGCCGCCCGCGATGCCCCTGGGCAGCGCCCTCGAGCCGCCACCGAGCCCGTTGGGGAGCGGGTGGCCTCCTCTGCCCACCCGTCGGTGAACGAGCAGGCGCGCGACCCCTTCGCTGCCTCCTCCTCGCTCGCGCATCGCGATCCACCCGCTCCACGCGCCGCGCTGCTCATGGCGCAGGAGCTGCTGCACTACCGCCCCATCGAGGACGCCTACGACGCCTGGCTGGGGCGCATCACCGAGCTCGTCGACGCCGCGCGCGATGGCCAGGTGCCCTCCTGCTCCCCGCCTGCTCCGCCATCCTATGCCGACCATGCTGGGCGCGGCGCTCCTCCTCCTCCTCCTCCGGACCGCGACGTGGCCGGGCGCCGCCCCGCCGCGCGTGCCCTGGAGCCGTCTCGCGGCTCGCTCGCGCCAGGCGGCGACGGCGACAGCTGCCAGATCATCAACCGCGTGTCCCAGGACACGCGCGTGGGACTTGAGAGGGTGCGCGACTGCCAGGACCGCGTCCTCCACGACGTCGCCATGGCTGGGCGCCAGAACCGCGCAGCCCTCAATGGTGGAGCCGTCACCAACGGGGGCTACCTGGCCCTCGCCCCCGAGCTGCACCACGTGGTGTGGCCCGACAAGTTCAAGCCAGAGCTCCCTCAGCGCTACGACGGCAGCGCCAACCCCACGGAGTTCCTCCCGCTCTACACCATCAGCATCTAGGCCGCGAGGGGGGACGATCGGGTCATGGCGAACTGGTTCCCCATGGCCCTCAAGGACACTGCGTGCTCTTGGCTCATGAACCTCCCCGAGGCGTCCATCTCTTCGTGGGAGGACCTGTGCAAGCAGTTCGTCGCCAACTTCAAGGGCACGAGCGACCGCGCCCTCACGATCAATGACCTGCGGAACGTGCGTCAGCGCCCTGGCGAGCCCCTTTGTAAGTTCATCCAGCGCTTCAGCCAGGTGCGCCACAAGATCCCGAAGGCCTCCGACGCCGCGATCATCTCCGCCTTCACGAGTGGCGTCACGGACGTGAAGATGCGCGAGAAGATCTCAGTCAGAGACGAGCTAGACTCCGTGGCAGAGCTGTTCGTCCTCGCCGACCGCTGCGCCAAGGCCGAAGAGGGACACCTCTTCCTCCACAACGATGCTGACACTGAGCCTGACGCGGCGAAGTCCAAGGCCAAGGACACCAAGCGCTAGGGCCCAGCCGTGCTCTCGGCGGAGCCGGACTGCAAGCGCGACCGCGACCATGGCGAGGCCAAGAAGGACGCCCGCCCTTTCTGTGCCTACCACAACATGAACTCCCACAACACAAAAGACTGCCACGAGCTCAAGCTGCTTCGCAAGGGCCGCACCGAGCGCCGCAAGGAGCGCGGCAAGGGCTGCGGTGGTGGCAGCGGAGGTGGCCACTGGGGCAACAACCACAACAACGGCGCTGGCGACAGCAACCGTTAGGGCTGGCAGAACCAGCCGCGGCAGGCTGACCCTCCAGCCAATGCCGCCCCAACATGCGCCAACGACTCCCCTCCCGCTGAGAACGCCGGGGGCTACCAGGAGCCCCGCAGGATGGCCTGCATCCTCGGCGGGGCCCAGGCCCCTCCATCCAACCTCCACTTCAAGCAGTTCTCTTGGGAGGTGAACGCGGCCCTCCCGTCGCTCGATTCCACCGGCCGCCTCAAGTGGTCCAAGTTCCCCATCGCCTTCGACGCCAGCGACCACCCCAAGTCCACGAAGGGCGTGGGCGCCGTCCCCCTGCTGTGCACCCCCACCATCAGCAACGTCGCCGTCACCAAGACCCTCATCGACGGAGGCGCCGGCCTCAACGTGATCTCCATCAAGACCTTTGAGACGCTTCAAGTGCCCTACGAGCGCCTGATGCCCACCAGGCCCTTCTCGGGCATCACCGTCGGCTCCACTATCCCCCTGGGGCAGGTGCTCCTTCCCGTCACCTTCGGCACCCGCAAGAACTACCGTACGGAGTTCATCGTCTTCGATGTGGCTCACATCGGCCTGCCTTACAATGCCATCTTGGGCTACCCGGCGCTCACCAAGTTCATGGCCGCAACCCATCATGCCTACGGCCTCATCAAAATGCCCGGCAGCCGCGGTACCCTCACCGTCCGCTGCGACGAGAAGGATGTGCTACAAACCCTCGAGCATGCCTACAAAGTTGCCTCCGTCGTGTACCCGGCCGACGAGGACGTGCCTGGGCCTACCGAGGAGATGGCCGTGAAGAAGAAGCCCCTGCTCCCTCAGGAGCGGGTCGAGTCCAAGAAGGCGTCGCTGGATGGGGGCAAAGCAGACCCCTGCCTCGCCGCTGGCGGTGGGCCCTCCCCCAAATAGGAAGGCGCGCTCGTCACCTCCCTCCGGGCGTGCCCTGATGCGTTGGCTTGGACAGCATCAGGCGCGCCCAGCCTGCCGAGGGAGGTGATCGAGCACCACTAAGCTGCGTGCCGGAGCGCGCGGCCCGTCAAGTGTGAGGAATTTCGTCAAGCGCCCAAGAAGCAGGAAGTCGTCACCCAAGAGGTCAACAAGCCCCAGGATGCTGGAACCATCAGTGAAGCACCCCACCCCAGGAGGATCGCCAGCCTCACCCCCGTCGCCAGGCCGCGCGATAGCGTGCGCATGTGCGTCGACTTCATCGCCCTCAACCAGGCCTGCCCCGCAGGCCCCTTCCCTCCTACGCACATCGCCGCAGGCTCGCCCTGGCTCACGCGCATGTCGTTTGGCCTGGAGGGTGCCGCAGCCACCTTCATGAGGCTGATGCGCATGAACCTGGAGCCTCACATCTCAAGGACTACGGAGGTGGTTAACACTCGCCCACCGGCCCACCGCGGTCCCACTCATGACGGAGGCGGGTGTTCCGGTACCAAACACATGGAACGCCCGCCATCACCGTAAGTTCTATCCGTGCTCCATGGATACGAGCGACATGGAGCTGTACATGCTCCGGGGCTCTCTCTACCCACGCTGCCTTCGGCATGTGAGAGCTCTTTCCCACTCTCGTGGAAGCCCCATGCTCAGCACTGGCGGATGCCCCATGCTCCGCGCTGGCGGCTTACTTGAGGGCCCCTGGGCCGTCACATCCTCAAGCTGACCCGTGTCGAACACGGCAGCATGTATATTTCTGTTATGTAATGAACTTGCTTCATGCATCAGTAAAGTTTATTTCCTTAAAAACCCTGTGTGCTTGCCGCTACAGGGCGCGCGCTCATGGTCTTGCCCATGCCTGTCACGCGAGCGGGGGCTGGGCACGATGTCTGTGCTCGGGTCAGTCCCAGCAGCACTGAAAAACCCAAGCGACTGAGCTCTGGCTCGCGGGCCTGCTCCCGTGCACGTCACCTCACCAGGTCCTTGGTGCTCTTGTTTCCTCGCGTAACACCCACAGGCGACCTCGCGAGCGCGCCCTGTTGCACTATTTGCAAAAACTTTGCAGTTTTCCTGGTGTAGGATACGAAGGCCTCAAGAGCCCCCCTTGGGAGGCGCCGCAAGCGGCGTCCTGCGGGCGGAAGGCCTCACGGGGACTACGCCTCATGAGCCGCATGCCTCGAAGGAGCTAATTCTAAAGCACCCCTCGGGTCCTCTTCCCTCTCGTTTCTCTCTCGCAGCGTCTCGATTTCCTTGGCACGAGCCGCCTGCGCGTCAAGGGGGGGACACTGAGCATCGCGCCTCAGGGACTCCTACCAACCCTAAGAGCCCTACACCCTCTGGCCTTGCCGAGCGCACGCTCTGGGCATACCAGCGACGGTGTAGCCTACCTCGGGGGCGGGGTCCCAGCGACGCAGGGCACGAAGGCAATGTAAAAAGGGAAGTTAAAGGCCGCAAGAGGAAAACGAAAACGCATTAAACATTGAGTACTTAATAGCAAAAGTGCCGTACAAATGTCTTCAAGCCCCCTCAGGGCTGCATGCACTCTGTTACATGAAGGTGAGCGCAGGGCCTCAGGCAGTGGAGCCACCGTCAGCATCGTCGACTACTAGATTGCCGTTGTCGCCAGACCCTTCCTAGACAGGCGCGAAGCGCTCTAGCAGGCTCACCACATGGACCTCCACCGCCCTCGCAAGCTTGTCTTGGAGCTCCTCGGGAACCGGAGACAACAGCTAGTTGAAGTTGAAGCTGCCATCAACGCGCAACAGGTTGCTGAAGACGTGGGTCGACGCCTGGCGCAGGTGGTCACGGCACTCGGCGTCGCGGATCTCGTCCCAGCGGGTGGAGCTCGCCTCCAGCCGCTCCACGAGCCTCGTGAAGAAGGCCAGGTAGCTGGCGTCGTCGGTCTCCAGGGGATCCTCCACCCTCTCGACCGAGAAAGCAGCCACGGCGCTGCGAGCGCGCCCCATGAGCTCGCGGAACATCTTGGAGCGCTGGAGCTGCTCCCCGCGCCCTCGGGCGGCCTCGTCGCGGGCCCGCTGCACCTCGTCGCTATCCTCGCCCACCTAAGCCTGGAGGTCTTCCAGCTCACGATGAGTCGTGGCGTGGAGCTCCGCCGCGCTCCGCCTCTCAGCTTCCGACGCCGCGAGTTGCCGCTTGAGCTTGGCAATTTCGGCGTCGAGTTCGCCGCGCCTCTTCGTGAAGCGGTCCTCCTGCTTCTTCAGGTTGTTGGAGTAAGTGTCCGCCAGGGCCTTCGCCTTTCGCGCGACCTCCTCCTGGCCCCACTTGTCGATCTCGGCCCTATACCCCGCAGCTCTTTCTTCAAGCGTGGTGTTGGCCTTCACAAGGCGCTCTTGGTAGGTGGCCTCACCGGCCGCCACGATGCGGTCCAGGTGCTCCAAGCGCTCTCGCTCCCTCTCCTGCTCGATGGTGGTCCGCAGGAGTTCGCGCTCCCGGATCTCCATGTCCATCTCCAGGACCGCCGCCATGCTCTCGTGCCGGGTGACCGCCTCCTCGCGGGAGGCTAGCCGGGCCTCGCGGGCCGCGGTGCGTCCCTGCTCCAGGCGGAGGTTCTCCTCCTTGGCCACGAGCTCGGCCTCTAGGGAGTTGAGGGTCGACCGGGCATGGAGGAGAGTCCCGATCCACGATAGGATGCTGCGGCTCACAAGGGCCAGGGTCCCGGGCGCGTCCGGCCCTTCCGTCTCCGCCCCCCGTGGCTCTGGGGGCTCGGGGGCTGCTGCGTCATCGGATCCGCCCAGGCCTCCGCCTGAGGGGGCCTCATTCCCCTCCAGGCGGCCAGGATTCTTCTCGACCTCCGCCTTGGCTTCCGCCCCTGCCGGCCGCTCGGCCGCGCGTGTAGGACAGGGCGCGACCGCCTCCGCCTCGTGGCACCCTGGGGACCGCTCGAGGCTTGCGGTGGCCGCCACGTTGGTGCCTACCTCTCCCTCGAGGCGGGCCCCTTCCGGAGGCACCCTTTCTCCGGCAGGAGGGGAGGCCTCCTCGGGAGGCTGGGCAGATCCTGCAGACCCCTCCCCCACAACTCCGTCACGCTTCGCGAGGATCGTTGGGGGCGCCGGTGCGCCAACCACCCCCAACTCCCGCGGAGTCCCGGCGGGCTCTTCGGCATCCTCGTCCCGAACACCCTCCTTCTTCTTCTTTGGCAGGGAGCCCCTACTGCATAACCAGGGATCAAGTCGAGCCGTGCAAGATGAGGCGGTAGGCGTAAGGAACGCGCGAGGCAGGGAGACTTACTCGTCTCTGGGGACCCATCGCCGCTTCCTTAGCTTCCCTCCAGGGCGGCTGCCGCTTTCGCCCCCCGGGACTCTTCGGGGGCCCCTCCTGAGGCCCCGCAGTGGGGCCCGCCTAGGCCCCCTCCCAAGGCATCGGCGGGCGGGATCGCCCCACCAGCCGCGGGGTTCTCCGCGCCAAGGGCTTCCTCCATCGGGGGAGCAGGCCGCTGGGGCTCGACTTGAGCCCCCCCGGCGTCACTACTGCCGCCGCTACTGGTTCCTGCCGTCGACAGCCGGCGAGTCGGCCCGGAAGCCGCCGCCTCACTCCAAGCGTCTGCCGCGGCCGCCACCTTGGTGTCGCCTTCGCCTTCAGGAAGCGGCAGCACCTAGATTGGGTTGTCCCGGGGTCCCACATGACCCGGGGCACGAGCCCCCACTGATCAAACAGTGGCATGCCGGTCCGCACGTCCTCCTGGTTCCCGAAGCAGTAAATTGGGGCCGCGCTTGACGGCGGGAATGGCGTCACCATGGCAAGGAGAATGTTCACTAGCCCCTCCACCACCTCCGGGGCAAGGCGATAGGAGCTCAGCCTCGTGGGGTCCCCCAGGCCTGAGTGAGTCCACACCGGGCAAGAGCGCCCCTGGAGGGGGGCAATGCACTTGTGCACGAACTCCTTGACGACCATGCTCGCGGTGAGCCCGCCATCTTGGAGCACTCGCATCCTCGCCATGACTGGTCCCAGCGCGGCCTCGGTCAGCTCGACAAGCCCCCACCCGGAGCTCGGCAATGCTGGCGCCTCCGGGATTTCGAGTAGGGGGCTGTACTGGTGCGCGTCAATGCAGACCCAGCACTCCCTGAAGCCTTCCACCTCCTCGGGGAGCCGCATGTCGATGATGTGCGCGCGCATGCCCGCGACCATCTGGAATGACACGCAGCCCGAGCACTGGTCCGCCTCGGTCAGTCGGAGGCGGAAAAATTTCTGGAGGAAGGCCACGGATGGCAGCACCCCCAGAAAGGCCCCGCAGAGGTAGGCGAAGGCGGAGAGAAGGAGGACCGAGCTCGGGTGCAGGTGCAGCGCATGAACCTGGTAGTGGCTGAGCACGGTGTTGAAGAAGTCAGAGAAGGGGGGCACCAGCCCGGCGAAGACGGAGTGGAGGACGAATGGGAAGGTCGTACCCCCTCGCTGTGCCACAGGGCGCGACGCCGGCCAGATCTTCATGGCCCCGTTCCCGTTATGGGTGCTAGCCATCATCGGCCGCACCTTGTCTAGGCCCTCCTCGTTGAGGATCACGGATTTTAGCAGTGCGGGCCTTAGCCCCGGCGGGACCGACGACCCCGGCTCGGCGGTTTTCTTCTTCCCTCTCCTGCCAGTGGCCATGGCGGCGGAGAGATTGGGAGTTGGAGGAGGAGTAACAGGGAAGCTGCCCGCGCGAGACGAAGGGCAAGATGGGGACGAAGAGCAATGACGCGCCTGCGTCCCGAGAGCGCAGGCTTTATCGCCAAGACGGCGGTTACCGAGGCGTCGTGGGGAGTGGGGGCGACCCTCCCCGTGAAAGCCGCCACGCGTCGCCTCTAGGCCCGACAGCTCAGTGGGCCCCGTGGCGTTTCGTCCCTAACGGGCGGAAGATGCGTGCCATGGGCCCGGGGGCTACTGTGGGCCGAGTGGGAACCAGGATACCACGGCCCGTCTGCCTCTGGCCCAGAGGACCGCGCTCGGCGGCCGGCCCATGAGA